>OY282495.1:42655705-43855705 GCA_958295605.1 Ajuga chamaepitys
GGCGAATTGGGTCACATTGTGCGTACTTGGAGACTTGGTAAAACAAATGGATCAAGTTATGGATACTTGTTGATCCGAGAAGCCCAATTAAGTCGAATGGAAGACTTGTTGATCCGAGAAGTCAATTGGGTTTAAATACAAGCCTTAATGATTCGTGAAGTCGAACGGAGTCAAATTGTTGGTGCTTGTTGGGTCACATTGTGCGTACTTGGTGACTTGGTATAACAAACGGATCAAGTTATGGATACTTGTTGGTCCGAGAAGCCGAATTGGGTCAATTGGAAGACTTGTTGATCCCAGAAGTCAATTGGGTTCAAATACAAGCCTTAATGATCCGAGAAGGCGAATTGGGTCACATTGTGCGTACTTGGTGACTTGGTATAATAAACGGATCAAGTTATGGATACTTGTTGATACGAGAAGCCCAATTAAGTCAAATGGAAGACTTGTTGATCCGAGAAGTCAATTGGGTTCATATACAAGCCTTAATGATTCGTGAAGTCGAACGGAGTCAAGTAGTTGGTGACTTGGTAAAACAAACGGATCAAGTTATGGATACTTGTTGATACGAGAAGCCGAATTGGGTCAATTGAAAGACTTGTTGATCCGAGAAGTCAATTGGGTTCAAATACAAGCCTTAATGATTCGGTAAGTCGAACGAAGTCAAATTGTTGGTGCTTGTTGATCCGAGAAGGCGAATTGAGTCACATTGTGCGTACTTGGTGACTTGGTATAACAAACGGATCAAGTTATGGATACTTGTTGATCCGAGAAGCCGAATTGGGTCAATTGAAAGACTTGTTGATCCCAGAAGTCAATTGGGTTCAAATACAAGCCTTAATAATTCGTGAAGTTGAACGGAGTCAATTAGTTGGTGCCTGTTGATCCGAGAAGGCGAAATGGGTCACATTGTGCGTACTTGGTGACTTGGTAAAACAAATGGATCAAGTTATCGATACTTGTTGATCCTAGAAGCCGAATTGGGTCAATTGGAAGACTTGTTGATCTGAGAAGTCAATTGGGTTCAAATACAAGCCTTAATGATTCGTGAAGTTGAAAGGAGTCAAATAGTAGGTGCTTGGTGATCCGAGAAGGTGAATTGGGTCACATTGTGCGTATTTGGTGACTTGGTAAAAAAAAGGGATCAAGTTATGGATACTTGTTAATCCGAGGAGCCAAATTGGGTCAATTGAAAGACTTGTTGATCCGAGAAGTCAATTGGGTTCAAATACAAGCCTTAAAGATTCGTGAAGTCGAACGGAGTCAAATTGTTGGTGCTTGTTGATCCGAGAAGGCGAATTGGGTCACATTTTGCGTACTTGGTGACTTTATAAAACAAATGAATCAAGTTATAGATACTTGTTGATCCGAGAAGCCGAATTGGGTCAATTGAAAGACTTGTTGATCCGAGAAGTCAATTTGGTTCAAATACAAGCCTTAATGATTCGTGAAGTCGAACGGAGTCAAGTAGTTGGTGCTTGTTGATCCGAGAAGGCGAATTGGGTCACATTGTGCGTACTTGGTGACTTGGTAAAACAAACGGATCAAGTTATGGATACTTGTTGATACGAGAAGCCGAATTGGGTCAATTGAAAGACTTGTTGATCCGAGAAATCAATTGGGTTCAAATACAAGCCTTAATGATTCGGGAAGTCGAACGAAGTCAAATTGTTGGTGCTTGTTGATCCGAGAAGGCGAATTGAGTCACATTGTGCGTACTTGGTGACTTGGTATAACAAACGGATCAAGTTATGGATGCTTGTTGATCCGAGAAGCCGAATTGGGTCAATTGAAAGACTTGTTGATCCCAGAAGTCAATTGGGTTCAAATACAAGCCTTAATAATTCGTGAAGTCGAACGGAGTCAATTAGTTGGTGCTTGTTGATCCGAGAAGGCGAAATGGGTCACATTGTGCGTACTTGGTGACTTTATAAAACAAATGAATCAAGTTATAGATACTTGTTGATCCGAGAAGCCGAATTGGGTCAATTGAAAGACTTGTTGATCCGAGAAGTCAATTTGGTTCAAATACAAGCCTTAATGATTCGTGAAGTCGAACGGAGTCAAGTAGTTGGTGCTTGTTGATCCGAGAAGGCGAATTGGGTCACATTGTGCGTACTTGGTGACTTGGTAAAAGAAACGGATCAAGTTATGGATACTTGTTAATCCGAGGAGCCAAATTGGGTCAATTGAAAGACTTGTTGATCCGAGAAGTCAATTGGGTTCAAATACAAGCCTTAAAGATTCGTGAAGTCGAACGGAGTCAAATTGTTGGTGCTTGTTGATCCGAGAAGGCGAATTGGGTCACATCTTGCGTACTTGGTGACTTTATAAAACAAATGAATCAAGTTATAGATACTTGTTGATCCGAGAAGCCGAATTGGGTCAATTGAAAGACTTGTTGATCCGAGAAGTCAATTTGGTTCAAATGCAAGCCTTAATGATTCGTGAAGTCGAACGGAGTCAAATAGTTGGTGCTTGTTGATCCGAGAAGGCGAATTGGGTCACATTGTGCGTACTTGGTGACTTGGTAAAACAAACGGATCAAGTTATGGATACTTGTTGATACGAGAAGCCCAATTAAGTCAAATGGAAGACTTGTTGATCCGAGAACTCAATTGGGTTCAAATACAAGCCTTAATGATTCGTGAAGTCGAACGGAGTCAAATTGTTGGTGCTTGTTGATCCGAGAAGGCGAATTGGGTCACATTGTGCGTACATGGTGACTTGGTATAACAAACGGATCAAGTTATGGATACTTGTTGATCCGAGAAACCGAATTGGGTCAATTGGTAGACTTGTTGATCCCAGAAGTCAATTGGGTTCAAATACAAACCTTAATGATCCGAGAAGGCGAATTGGGTCACATTGTGCGTACTTGGTGACTTGGTATAACAAACGGATCAAGTTATGGATACTTGTTGATACGAGAAGCCCAATTAAGTCAAATGGAAGACTTGTTGATCCGAGAAGTCAATTGGGTTCAAATACAAGCCTTAATGATCCGAGAAGTCGAATTGGGTCACATTGTGCGTACTTGGTGACTTGGTAAAATAAATGGATCAAGTTATGGATACTTGTTGATCCCAGAAGCCGAAATGGGTCAATTGAAAGACTTGTTGATCCGAGAAGTCAATTTGGTTCAAATACAAGCCTTAATGATTCGTGAAGTCGAACGGAGTCAAATAGTTGGTGCTTGTTGATCCGAGAAGGCGAATTGGGTCACATTGTGCGTACTTGGTCACTTGGTAAAACAAACGGATCAAGTTATGGATACTTGTTAATCCGAGGAGCCAAATTGGGTCAATTGAAAGACTTGTTGATCCGAGAAGTCAATTGGGTTCAAATACAAGCCTTAATGATTCGTGAAGTCGAACGGAGTCAATTAGTTGGTGCTTGTTGATCCAAGAAGGCGACTTGGGTCACATTGTGCGTACTTGGTGACTTGGTATAACAAACGGATCAAGTTATGGATACTTGTTGATCCGAGAAGCCGAATTGGGTGAATTGGAAGACTTGTGATCCCAGAAGTCAATTGGGTTCAAATACAAGCCTTAATGATCCGAGAAGGCGAATTGGGTCACATTGTGCGTACTTGGTGACTTGGTATAATAAACGGATCAAGTTATGGATACTTGTTGATACGAGAAGCCCAATTAAGTCAAATGGAAGACTTGTTGATCCGAGAACTCAATTGGGTTCAAATACAAGCCTTAATGATCCGAGAAGGCGAATTGGGTCACATTGTGCGTACTTGGAGACTTGGTAAAACAAATGGATCAAGTTATGGATACTTGTTGATCCGAGAAGCCCAATTAAGTCGAATGGAAGACTTGTTGATCCGAGAAGTCAATTGGGTTTAAATACAAGCCTTAATGATTCGTGAAGTCGAACGGAGTCAAATTGTTAGTGCTTGTTGGGTCACATTGTGCGTACTTGGTGACTTGGTATAACAAACGGATCAAGTTATGGATACTTGTTGGTCCGAGAAGCCGAATTGGGTCAATTGGAAGACTTGTTGATCCCAGAAGTCAATTGGGTTCAAATACAAGCCTTAATGATCCGAGAAGGCGAATTGGGTCACATTGTGCGTACTTGGTGAATTGGTATAATAAACGGATCAAGTTATGGATACTTGTTGATACGAGAAGCCCAATTAAGTCAAATGGAAGACTTGTTGATCCGAGAAGTCAATTGGGTTCATATACAAGCCTTAATGATTCGTGAAGTCGAACGGAGTCAAGTAGTTGGTGACTTGGTAAAACAAACGGATCAAGTTATGGATACTTGTTGATACGAGAAGCCGAGTTGGGTCAATTGAAAGACTTGTTGATCCGAGAAGTCAATTGGGTTCAAATACAAGCCTTAATGATTCGGGAAGTCGAACGAAGTCAAATTGTTGGTGCTTGTTGATCCGAGAAGGCGAATTGAGTCACATTGTGCGTACTTGGTGACTTGGTATAACAAACGGATCAAGTTATGGATACTTGTTGATCCGAGAAACCGAATTGGGTCAATTGGTAGACTTGTTGATCCCAGAAGTCAATTGGGTTCAAATACAAGCCTTAATAATTCGTGAAGTCGAA
Source organism: Ajuga chamaepitys (assembly GCA_958295605.1). Classification (NCBI taxonomy): domain Eukaryota; kingdom Viridiplantae; phylum Streptophyta; class Magnoliopsida; order Lamiales; family Lamiaceae; genus Ajuga; species Ajuga chamaepitys. Next base: position 42,660,292 of record OY282495.1, read on the forward strand.
CGGAGTCAATTAGTTGGTGCTTGTTGATCCGAGAAGGCGAAATGGGTCACATTGTGCGTACTTGGTGACTTGGTAAAACAAATGGATCAAGTTATCGATACTTGTTGATCCTAGAAGCCGAATTGGGTCAATTGGAAGACTTGTTGATCTGAGAAGTCAATTGGGTTCAAATACAAGCCTTAATGATTCGTGAAGTTGAAAGGAGTCAAATAGTAGGTGCTTGGTGATCCGAGAAGGTGAATTGGGTCACATTGTGCGTATTTGGTGACTTGGTAAAAAAAAGGGATCAAGTTATGGATACTTGTTAATCCGAGGAGCCAAATTGGGTCAATTGAAAGACTTGTTGATCCGAGAAGTCAATTGGGTTCAAATACAAGCCTTAAAGATTCGTGAAGTCGAACGGAGTCAAATTGTTGGTGCTTGTTGATCCGAGAAGGCGAATTGGGTCACATCTTGCGTACTTGGTGACTTTATAAAACAAATGAATCAAGTTATAGATACTTGTTGATCCGAGAAGCCGAATTGGGTCAATTGAAAGACTTGTTGATCCGAGAAGTCAATTTGGTTCAAATACAAGCCTTAATGATTCGTGAAGTCGAACGGAGTCAAATAGTTGGTGCTTGTTGATCCGAGAAGGCGAATTGGGTCACATTGTGCGTACTTGGTGACTTGGTAAAACAAACGGATCAAGTTATGGATACTTGTTGATACGAGAAGCCCAATTAAGTCAAATGGAAGACTTGTTGATCCGAGAACTCAATTGGGTTCAAATACAAGCCTTAATGATTCGTGAAGTCGAACGGAGTCAAATTGTTGGTGCTTGTTGATCCGAGAAGGCGAATTGGGTCACATTGTGCGTACATGGTGACTTGGTATAACAAACGGATCAAGTTATGGATACTTGTTGATCCGAGAAACCGAATTGGGTCAATTGGTAGACTTGTTGATCCCAGAAGTCAATTGGGTTCAAATACAAACCTTAATGATCCGAGAAGGCGAATTGGGTCACATTGTGCGTACTTGGTGACTTGGTATAACAAACGGATCAAGTTATGGATACTTGTTGATACGAGAAGCCCAATTAAGTGAAATGGAAGACTTGTTGATCCGAGAAGTCAATTGGGTTCAAATACAAGCCTTAATGATCCGAGAAGTCGAATTGGGTCACATTGTGCGTACTTGGTGACTTGGTAAAATAAATGGAGCAAGTTATGGATACTTGTTGATCCCAGAAGCCTAATTGGGTCAATTGAAAGACTTGTTGATCCGAGAAGTCAATTTGGTTCAAATACAAGCCTTAATGATTCGTGAAGTCGAACGGAGTCAAATAGTTGGTGCTTGTTGATCCGAGAAGGCGAATTGGGTCACATTGTGCATACTTGGTGACTTGGTAAAACAAACGGATCAAGTTATGGATACTTGTTGATCCGAGAAGCCCAATTAAGTCGAATGGAAGACTTGTTGATCCGAGAAGTCAATTGGGTTTAAATACAAGCCTTAATGATTCGTGAAGTCGAACGGAGTCAAATTGTTGGTGCTTGTTGATCCAAGAAGGCGAATTGGGTTACATTGTGCGTACTTGGTGACTTTATAAAACAAACGAATCTAGTTATCGATACTTGTTGAACCGAGAAGCCCAATTAAGTCAAATGGAAGACTTGTTGATCCGAGAAGTCAATTGGGTTCATATACAAGGCTTAATGATTCGTGAAGTCGAACGGAGTCAAGTAGTTGGTGCTTGTTGATCTGAGAAGGCGAATTGGGTCATATCGTGCGTACTTGGTGACTTGGTATAAGAAACGGATCAAGTTATGGATACTTGTTGATACGAGAAGCCGAATTGGGTCAATTGAAAGACTTGTTGATCCGAGAAGTCAATTGGGTTCAAATACAAGCCTTAATGATTCGTGAAGTCGAACGAAGTCAAATTGTTGGTGCTTGTTGATCCGAGAAGGCGAATTGAGTCATATTGTGCGTACTTGGTGACTTGGTATAACAAACGGATCAAGTTATGGATACTTGTTGATCCGAGAAGCCGAATTGGATCAATTGAAAGACTTGTTGATCCCAGAAGTTAATTGGGTTCAAATACAAGCCTTAATAATTCGTGAAGTCGAACGGAGTCAAATTGTTGGTGCTTGTTGATCCGAGAAGGCGAATTGGGTCACATTGTGCGTACTTGGTGACTTGGTATAACAAACGGATCAAGTTATGGATACTTGTTGATACGAGAAGCGGAATTGGGTCAATTGAAAGACTTGTTGATCCGAGAAGTCAATTGGGTTCAAATACAAGCCTTAATGATTCGGGAAGTCGAACGAAGTCAAATTGTTGGTGCTTGTTGATCCGAGAAGGCGAATTGAGTCACATTGTGCGTACTTGGTGACTTGGTATAACAAATGGATCAAGTTATGGATACTTGTTGATCCGAGAAGCCGAATTGGGTCAATTGAAAGACTTGTTGATCCCAGAAGTCAATTGGGTTCAAATACAAGCCTTAATAATTCGTGAAGTCGAACGGAGTCAATTAGTTGGTGCTTGTTGATCCGAGAAGGCGAAATGGGTCACATTGTGCGTACTTGGTGACTTGGTAAAACAAATGGATCAAGTTATCGATACTTGTTGATCCTAGAAGCCGAATTGGGTCAATTGGAAGACTTGTTGATCTGAGAAGTCAATTGGGTTCAAATACAAGCCTTAATGATTCGTGAAGTTGAAAGGAGTCAAATAGTAGGTGCTTGGTGATCCGAGAAGGTGAATTGGGTCACATTGTGCGTATTTGGTGACTTGGTAAAAAAAAGGGATCAAGTTATGGATACTTGTTAATCCGAGGAGCCAAATTGGGTCAATTGAAAGACTTGTTGATCCGAGAAATCAATTGGGTTCAAATACAAGCCTTAAAGATTCGTGAAGTCGAACGGTGTCAAATTGTTGGTGCTTGTTGATCCGAGAAGGCGAATTGGGTCACATCTTGCGTACTTGGTGACTTTATAAAACAAATGAATCAAGTTATGGATACTTGTTGATCCGAGAAGCCGAATTGGGTCAATTGAAAGACTTGTTGATCCGAGAAGTCAATTTGGTTCAAATACAAGCCTTAACGATTCGTGAAGTCGAACGGAGTCAAATAGTTGGTGCTTGTTGATCCGAGAAGGCGAATTGGGTCACATTGTGCGTACTTGGTGACTTGGTATAACAAACGGATCAAGTTATGGATACTTGTTGATCCGAGAAGCCGAATTGGGTGAATTGGAAGACTTGTGATCCCAGAAGTCAATTGGGTTCAAATACAAGCCTTAATGATCCGAGAAGGCGAATTGGGTCACATTGTGCGTACTTGGTGACTTGGTATAATAAACGGATCAAGTTATGGATACTTGTTGATACGAGAAGCCCAATTAAGTCAAATGGAAGACTTGTTGATCCGAGAACTCAATTGGGTTCAAATACAAGCCTTAATGATCCGAGAAGGCGAATTGGGTCACATTGTGCGTACTTGGTGACTTGGTAAAACAAATGGATCAAGTTATGGATACTTGTTGATCCGAGAAGCCCAATTAAGTCGAATGGAAGACTTGTTGATCCGAGAAGTCAATTGGGTTTAAATACAAGCCTTAATGATTCGTGAAGTCGAACGGAGTCAAATTGTTGGTGCTTGTTGATCCGAGAAGGCGAATTGGGTCACATTGTGCGTACTTGGTGACTTGGTATAACAAACGGATCAAGTTATGGATACTTGTTGATCCGAGAAGTCGAATTGGGTGAATTGGAAGACTTGTGATCCCAGAAGTCAATTGGGTTCAAATACAAGCCTTAATGATCCGAGAAGGCGAATTGGGTCACATTGTGCGTACTTGGAGACTTGGTAAAACAAATGGATCAAGTTATGGATACTTGTTGATCCGAGAAGCCCAATTAAGTCGAATGGAAGACTTGTTGATCCGAGAAGTCAATTGGGTTTAAATACAAGCCTTAATGATTCGTGAAGTCGAACGGAGTCAAATTGTTGGTGCTTGTTGGGTCACATTGTGCGTACTTGGTGACTTGGTATAACAAACGGATCAAGTTATGGATACTTGTTGGTCCGAGAAGCCGAATTGGGTCAATTGGAAGACTTGTTGATCCCAGAAGTCAATTGGGTTCAAATACAAGCCTTAATGATCCGAGAAGGCGAATTGGGTCACATTGTGCGTACTTGGTGACTTGGTATAATAAACGGATCAAGTTATGGATACTTGTTGATACGAGAAGCCCAATTAAGTCAAATGGAAGACTTGTTGATCCGAGAAGTCAATTGGGTTCATATACAAGCCTTAATGATTCGTGAAGTCGAACGGAGTCAAATAGTTGGTGCTTGTTGATCCGAGAAGGCGAATTGGGTCACATTGTGCATACTTGGTGACTTGGTAAAACAAACGGATCAAGTTATGGATACTTGTTGATCCGAGAAGCCCAATTAAGTCGAATGGAAGACTTGTTGATCCGAGAAGTCAATTGGGTTTAAATACAAGCCTTAATGATTCGTGAAGTCGAACGGAGTCAAATTGTTGGTGCTTGTTGATCCAAGAAGGCGAATTGGGTTACATTGTGCGTACTTGGTGACTTTATAAAACAAACGAATCTAGTTATCGATACTTGTTGAACCGAGAAGCCCAATTAAGTCAAATGGAAGACTTGTTGATCCGAGAAGTCAATTGGGTTCATATACAAGGCTTAATGATTCGTGAAGTCGAACGGAGTCAAGTAGTTGGTGCTTGTTGATCTGAGAAGGCGAATTGGGTCATATCGTGCGTACTTGGTGACTTGGTATAAGAAACGGATCAAGTTATGGATACTTGTTGATACGAGAAGCCGAATTGGGTCAATTGAAAGACTTGTTGATCCGAGAAGTCAATTGGGTTCAAATACCAGCCTTAATGATTCGTGAAGTCGAACGAAGTCAAATTGTTGGTGCTTGTTGATCCGAGAAGGCGAATTGAGTCATATTGTGCGTACTTGGTGACTTGGTATAACAAACGGATCAAGTTATGGATACTTGTTGATCCGAGAAGCCGAATTGGATCAATTGAAAGACTTGTTGATCCCAGAAGTTAATTGGGTTCAAATACAAGCCTTAATAATTCGTGAAGTCGAACGGAGTCAAATTGTTGGTGCTTGTTGATCCGAGAAGGCGAATTGGGTCACATTGTGCGTACTTGGTGACTTGGTATAACAAACGGATCAAGTTATGGATACTTGTTGATACGAGAAGCGGAATTGGGTCAATTGAAAGACTTGTTGATCCGAGAAGTCAATTGGGTTCAAATACAAGCCTTAATGATTCGGGAAGTCGAACGAAGTCAAATTGTTGGTGCTTGTTGATCCGAGAAGGCGAATTGAGTCACATTGTGCGTACTTGGTGACTTGGTATAACAAACGGATCAAGTTATGGATACTTGTTGATCCGAGAAGCCGAATTGGGTCAATTGAAAGACTTGTTGATCCCAGAAGTCAATTGGGTTCAAATACAAGCCTTAATAATTCGTGAAGTCGAACGGAGTCAATTAGTTGGTGCTTGTTGATCCGAGAAGGCGAAATGGGTCACATTGTGCGTACTTGGTGACTTGGTAAAACAAATGGATCAAGTTATCGATACTTGTTGATCCTAGAAGCCGAATTGGGTCAATTGGAAGACTTGTTGATCTGAGAAGTCAATTGGGTTCAAATACAAGCCTTAATGATTCGTGAAGTTGAAAGGAGTCAAATAGTAGGTGCTTGGTGATCCGAGAAGGTGAATTGGGTCACATTGTGCGTATTTGGTGACTTGGTAAAAAAAAGGGATCAAGTTATGGATACTTGTTAATCCGAGGAGCCAAATTGGGTCAATTGAAAGACTTGTTGATCCGAGAAATCAATTGGGTTCAAATACAAGCCTTAAAGATTCGTGAAGTCGAACGGTGTCAAATTGTTGGTGCTTGTTGATCCGAGAAGGCGAATTGGGTCACATCTTGCGTACTTGGTGACTTTATAAAACAAATGAATCAAGTTATGGATACTTGTTGATCCGAGAAGCCGAATTGGGTCAATTGAAAGACTTGTTGATCCGAGAAGTCAATTTGGTTCAAATACAAGCCTTAACGATTCGTGAAGTCGAACGGAGTCAAATAGTTGGTGCTTGTTGATCCGAGAAGGCGAATTGGGTCACATTGTGCGTACTTGGTGACTTGGTATAACAAACGGATCAAGTTATGGATACTTGTTGATCCGAGAAGCCGAATTGGGTGAATTGGAAGACTTGTGATCCCAGAAGTCAATTGGGTTCAAATACAAGCCTTAATGATCCGAGAAGGCGAATTGGGTCACATTGTGCGTACTTGGTGACTTGGTATAATAAACGGATCAAGTTATGGATACTTGTTGATACGAGAAGCCCAATTAAGTCAAATGGAAGACTTGTTGATCCGAGAACTCAATTGGGTTCAAATACAAGCCTTAATGATCCGAGAAGGCGAATTGGGTCACATTGTGCGTACTTGGTGACTTGGTAAAACAAATGGATCAAGTTATGGATACTTGTTGATCCGAGAAGCCCAATTAAGTCGAATGGAAGACTTGTTGATCCGAGAAGTCAATTGGGTTTAAATACAAGCCTTAATGATTCGTGAAGTCGAACGGAGTCAAATTGTTGGTGCTTGTTGATCCGAGAAGGCGAATTGGGTCACATTGTGCGTACTTGGTGACTTGGTATAACAAACGGATCAAGTTATGGATACTTGTTGATCCGAGAAGCCGAATTGGGTGAATTGGAAGACTTGTGATCCCAGAAGTCAATTGGGTTCAAATACAAGCCTTAATGATCCGAGAAGGCGAATTGGGTCACATTGTGCGTACTTGGAGACTTGGTAAAACAAATGGATCAAGTTATGGATACTTGTTGATCCGAGAAGCCCAATTAAGTCGAATGGAAGACTTGTTGATCCGAGAAGTCAATTGGGTTTAAATACAAGTCTTAATGATTCGTGAAGTCGAACGGAGTCAAATTGTTGGTGCTTGTTGGGTCACATTGTGCGTACTTGGTGACTTGGTATAACAAACGGATCAAGTTATGGATACTTGTTGGTCCGAGAAGCCGAATTGGGTCAATTGGAAGACTTGTTGATCCCAGAAGTCAATTGGGTTCAAATACAAGCCTTAATGATCCGAGAAGGCGAATTGGGTCACATTGTGCGTACTTGGTGACTTGGTATAATAAACGGATCAAGTTATGGATACTTGTTGATACGAGAAGCCCAATTAAGTCAAATGGAAGACTTGTTGATCCGAGAAGTCAATTGGGTTCATATACAAGCCTTAATGATTCGTGAAGTCGAACGGAGTCAAGTAGTTGGTGACTTGGTAAAACAAACGGATCAAGTTATGGATACTTGTTGATACGAGAAGCCGAGTTGGGTCAATTGAAAGACTTGTTGATCCGAGAAGTCAATTGGGTTCAAATACAAGCCTTAATGATTCGGGAAGTCGAACGAAGTCAAATTGTTGGTGCTTGTTGATCCGAGAAGGCGAATTGAGTCACATTGTGCGTACTTGGTGACTTGGTATAACAAACGGATCAAGTTATGGATACTTGTTGATCCGAGAAGCCGAATTGGGTCAATTGAAAGACTTGTTGATCCCAGAAGTCAATTGGGTTCAAATACAAGCCTTAATAATTCGTGAAGTCGAACGGAGTCAATTAGTTGGTGCTTGTTGATCCGAGAAGGCGAAATGGGTCACATTGTGCGTACTTGGTGACTTGGTAAAACAAATGGATCAAGTTATCGATACTTGTTGATCCTAGAAGCCGAATTGGGTCAATTGGAAGACTTGTTGATCTGAGAAGTCAATTGGGTTCAAATACAAGCCTTAATGATTCGTGAAGTTGAAAGGAGTCAAATAGTAGGTGCTTGGTGATCCGAGAAGGTGAATTGGGTCACATTGTGCGTATTTGGTGACTTGTTAAAAAAAAGGGATCAAGTTATGGATACTTGTTAATCCGAGGAGCCAAATTGGGTCAATTGAAAGACTTGTTGATCCGAGAAGTCAATTGGGTTCAAATACAAGCCTTAAAGATTCGTGAAGTCGAACGGAGTCAAATTGTTGGTGCTTGTTGATCCTAGAAGGCGAATTGGGTCACATCTTGCGTACTTGGTGACTTTATAAAACAAATGAATCAAGTTATAGATACTTGTTGATCCGAGAAGCCGAATTGGGTCAATTGAAAGACTTGTTGATCCGAGAAGTCAATTTGGTTCAAATACAAGCCTTAATGATTCGTGAAGTCGAACGGAGTCAAGTAGTTGGTGCTTGTTGATCCGAGAAGGCGAATTGAGTCACATTGTGCGTACTTGGTAAAACAAACGGATCAAGTTATGGATACTTGTTGATCCGAGAAGCCCAATTAAGTCAAATGGAAGACTTGTTGATCCGAGAAGTCAATTGGGTTCAAATACAAGCCTTAATAATTCGTGAAGTCGAACGGAGTCAATTAGTTGGTGCTTGTTGATCCGAGAAGGCGAAATGGGTCACATTGTGCGTACTTGGTGACTTGGTAAAACAAATGGATCACGTTATCGATACTTGTTGATCCTAGAAGCCGAATTGGGTCAATTGGAAGACTTGTTGATCTGAGAAGTCAATTGGGTTCAAATACAAGCCTTTATGATTCGTGAAGTTGAAAGGAGTCAAATAGTAGGTGCTTGGTGATCCGAGAAGGGGAATTGGGTCACATTGTGCGTATTTGGTGACTTAGTAAAACAAACGGATCAAGTTATGGATACTTGTTAATCCGAGGAGCCAAATTGGGTCAATTGAAAGACTTGTTGATCCGAGAAATCAATTGGGTTCAAATACAAGCCTTAAAGATTCGTGAAGTCGAACGGAGTCAAATTGTTGGTGCTTGTTGATCCGAGAAGGCGAATTGGGTCACATCTTGCGTACTTGGTGACTTTATAAAACAAATGAATCAAGTTATGGATACTTGTTGATCCGAGAAGCCGAATTGGGTCAATTGAAAGACTTGTTGATCCGAGAAGTCAATTTGGTTCAAATACAAGCCTTAACGATTCGTGAAGTCGAACGGAGTCAAATAGTTGGTGCTTGTTGATCCGAGAAGGCGAATTGGGTCACATTGTGCGTACTTGGTAAAACAAACGGATCAAGTTATGGATACTTGTTGATCCGAGAAGCCCAATTAAGTCAAATGGAAGACTTGTTGATCCGAGAAGTCAATTGGGTTCAAATACAAGCCTTAATGATTCGTGAAGTCGAACGGAGTCAAATTGTTGGTGCTTGTTGATCCGAGAAGGCGATTTGGGTCACATTGTGCGTACTTGGTGACTTGGTATAACAAACGGATCAAGTTATGGATACTTGTTGATCCGAGAAGCCGAATTGGGTCAATTGGAAGACTTGTTGATCCCAGAAGTCAATGGGTTTCAAATACAAACCTTAATGATCCGAGAAGGCGAATTGGGTCACATTGTGCGTACTTGGTGACTTGGTATAACAAACGGATCAAGTTATGGATACTTGTTGATACGAGAAGCCCAATTAAGTGAAATGGAAGACTTGTTGATCCGAGAAGTCAATTGGGTTCAAATACAAGCCTTAATGATCCGAGAAGTCGAATTGGGTCACATTGTGCGTACTTGGTGACTTGGTAAAATAAATGGAGCAAGTTATGGATACTTGTTGATCCCAGAAGCCTAATTGGGTCAATTGAAAGACTTGTTGATCCGAGAAGTCAATTTGGTTCAAATACAAGCCTTAATGATTCGTGAAGTCGAACGGAGTCAAATAGTTGGTGCTTGTTGATCCGAGAAGGCGAATTGGGTCACATTGTGCATACTTGGTGACTTGGTAAAACAAACGGATCAAGTTATGGATACTTGTTGATCCGAGAAGCCCAATTAAGTCGAATGGAAGACTTGTTGATCCGAGAAGTCAATTGGGTTTAAATACAAGCCTTAATGATTCGTGAAGTCGAACGGAGTCAAATTGTTGGTGCTTGTTGATCCAAGAAGGCGAATTGGGTTACATTGTGCGTACTTGGTGACTTTATAAAACAAACGAATCTAGTTATCGATACTTGTTGAACCGAGAAGCCCAATTAAGTCAAATGGAAGACTTGTTGATCCGAGAAGTCAATTGGGTTCATATACAAGGCTTAATGATTCGTGAAGTCGAACGGAGTCAAGTAGTTGGTGCTTGTTGATCTGAGAAGGCGAATTGGGTCATATCGTGCGTACTTGGTGACTTGGTATAAGAAACGGATCAAGTTATGGATACTTGTTGATACGAGAAGCCGAATTGGGTCAATTGAAAGACTTGTTGATCCGAGAAGTCAATTGGGTTCAAATACAAGCCTTAATGATTCGTGAAGTCGAACGAAGTCAAATTGTTGGTGCTTGTTGATCCGAGAAGGCGAATTGAGTCACATTGTGCGTACTTGGTGACTTGGTATAACAAACGGATCAAGTTATGGATACTTGTTGATCCGAGAAGCCGAATTGGATCAATTGAAAGACTTGTTGATCCCAGAAGTTAATTGGGTTCAAATACAAGCCTTAATAATTCGTGAAGTCGAACGGAGTCAAATTGTTGGTGCTTGTTGATCCGAGAAGGCGAATTGGGTCACATTGTGCGTACTTGGTGACTTGGTATAACAAACGGATCAAGTTATGGATACTTGTTGATACGAGAAGCGGAATTGGGTCAATTGAAAGACTTGTTGATCCGAGAAGTCAATTGGGTTCAAATACAAGCCTTAATGATTCGGGAAGTCGAACGAAGTCAAATTGTTGGTGCTTGTTGATCCGAGAAGGCGAATTGAGTCACATTGTGCGTACTTGGTGACTTGGTATAACAAACGGATCAAGTTATGGATACTTGTTGATCCGAGAAGCCGAATTGGGTCAATTGAAAGACTTGTTGATCCCAGAAGTCAATTGGGTTCAAATACAAGCCTTAATAATTCGTGAAGTCGAACGGAGTCAATTAGTTGGTGCTTGTTGATCCGAGAAGGCGAAATGGGTCACATTGTGCGTACTTGGTGACTTGGTAAAACAAATGGATCAAGTTATCGATACTTGTTGATCCTAGAAGCCGAATTGGGTCAATTGGAAGACTTGTTGATCTGAGAAGTCAATTGGGTTCAAATACAAGCCTTAATGATTCGTGAAGTTGAAAGGAGTCAAATAGTAGGTGCTTGGTGATCCGAGAAGGTGAATTGGGTCACATTGTGCGTATTTGGTGACTTGGTAAAAAAAAGGGATCAAGTTATGGATACTTGTTAATCCGAGGAGCCAAATTGGGTCAATTGAAAGACTTGTTGATCCGAGAAATCAATTGGGTTCAAATACAAGCCTTAAAGATTCGTGAAGTCGAACGGTGTCAAATTGTTGGTGCTTGTTGATCCGAGAAGGCGAATTGGGTCACATCTTGCGTACTTGGTGACTTTATAAAACAAATGAATCAAGTTATGGATACTTGTTGATCCGAGAAGCCGAATTGGGTCAATTGAAAGACTTGTTGATCCGAGAAGTCAATTTGGTTCAAATACAAGCCTTAACGATTCGTGAAGTCGAACGGAGTCAAATAGTTGGTGCTTGTTGATCCGAGAAGGCGAATTGGGTCACATTGTGCGTACTTGGTGACTTGGTATAACAAACGGATCAAGTTATGGATACTTGTTGATCCGAGAAGCCGAATTGGGTGAATTGGAAGACTTGTGATCCCAGAAGTCAATTGGGTTCAAATACAAGCCTTAATGATCCGAGAAGGCGAATTGGGTCACATTGTGCGTACTTGGTGACTTGGTATAATAAACGGATCAAGTTATGGATACTTGTTGATACGAGAAGCCCAATTAAGTCAAATGGAAGACTTGTTGATCCGAGAACTCAATTGGGTTCAAATACAAGCCTTAATGATCCGAGAAGGCGAATTGGGTCACATTGTGCGTACTTGGTGACTTGGTAAAACAAATGGATCAAGTTATGGATACTTGTTGATCCGAGAAGCCCAATTAAGTCGAATGGAAGACTTGTTGATCCGAGAAGTCAATTGGGTTTAAATACAAGCCTTAATGATTCGTGAAGTCGAACGGAGTCAAATTGTTGGTGCTTGTTGATCCGAGAAGGCGAATTGGGTCACATTGTGCGTACTTGGTGACTTGGTATAACAAACGGATCAAGTTATGGATACTTGTTGATCCGAGAAGCCGAATTGGGTGAATTGGAAGACTTGTGATCCCAGAAGTCAATTGGGTTCAAATACAAGCCTTAATGATCCGAGAAGGCGAATTGGGTCACATTGTGCGTACTTGGTGACTTGGTATAATAAACGGATCAAGTTATGGATACTTGTTGATACGAGAAGCCCAATTAAGTCAAATGGAAGACTTGTTGATCCGAGAACTCAATTGGGTTCAAATACAAGCCTTAATGATCCGAGAAGGCGAATTGGGTCACATTGTGCGTACTTGGTGACTTGGTAAAACAAATGGATCAAGTTATGGATACTTGTTGATCCGAGAAGCCCAATTAAGTCGAATGGAAGACTTGTTGATCCGAGAAGTCAATTGGGTTTAAATACAAGCCTTAATGATTCGTGAAGTCGAACGGAGTCAAATTGTTGGTGCTTGTTGGGTCACATTGTGCGTACTTGGTGACTTGGTATAACAAACGGATCAAGTTATGGATACTTGTTGGTCCGAGAAGCCGAATTGGGTCAATTGGAAGACTTGTTGATCCCAGAAGTCAATTGGGTTCAAATACAAGCCTTAATGATCCGAGAAGGCGAATTGGGTCACATTGTGCGTACTTGGTGACTTGGTATAATAAACGGATCAAGTTATGGATACTTGTTGATACGAGAAGCCCAATTAAGTCAAATGGAAGACTTGTTGATCCGAGAAGTCAATTGGGTTCAAATACAAGCCTTAATGATTCGTGAAGTCGAACGGAGTCAAATTGTTGGTGCTTGTTGATCCGAGAAGGCGATTTGGGTCACATTGTGCGTACTTGGTGACTTGGTATAACAAACGGATCAAGTTATGGATACTTGTTGATCCGAGAAGCCGAATTGGGTCAATTGGAAGACTTGTTGATCCCAGAAGTCAATGGGTTTCAAATACAAACCTTAATGATCCGAGAAGGCGAATTGGGTCACATTGTGCGTACTTGGTGACTTGGTATAACAAACGGATCAAGTTATGGATACTTGTTGATACGAGAAGCCCAATTAAGTGAAATGGAAGACTTGTTGATCCGAGAAGTCAATTGGGTTCAAATACAAGCCTTAATGATCCGAGAAGTCGAATTGGGTCACATTGTGCGTACTTGGTGACTTGGTAAAATAAATGGAGCAAGTTATGGATACTTGTTGATCCCAGAAGCCTAATTGGGTCAATTGAAAGACTTGTTGATCCGAGAAGTCAATTTGGTTCAAATACAAGCCTTAATGATTCGTGAAGTCGAACGGAGTCAAATAGTTGGTGCTTGTTGATCCGAGAAGGCGAATTGGGTCACATTGTGCATACTTGGTGACTTGGTAAAACAAACGGATCAAGTTATGGATACTTGTTGATCCGAGAAGCCGAATTGGGTCAATTGGAAGACTTGTTGATCCCAGAAGTCAATTGGGTTCAAATACAAGCCTTAATGATCCGAGAAGGCGAATTGGGTCACATTGTGCGTACTTGGTGACTTGGTATAATAAACGGATCAAGTTATGGATACTTGTTGATCCGAGAAGCCCAATTAAGTCGAATGGAAGACTTGTTGATCCGAGAAGTCAATTGGGTTTAAATACAAGCCTTAATGATTCGTGAAGTCGAACGGAGTCAAATTGTTGGTGCTTGTTGATCCAAGAAGGCGAATTGGGTTACATTGTGCGTACTTGGTGACTTTATAAAACAAACGAATCTAGTTATCGATACTTGTTGAACCGAGAAGCCCAATTAAGTCAAATGGAAGACTTGTTGATCCGAGAAGTCAATTGGGTTCATATACAAGGCTTAATGATTCGTGAAGTCGAACGGAGTCAAGTAGTTGGTGCTTGTTGATCTGAGAAGGCGAATTGGGTCATATCGTGCGTACTTGGTGACTTGGTATAAGAAACGGATCAAGTTATGGATACTAATTGATACGAGAAGCCGAATTGGGTCAATTGAAAGACTTGTTGATCCGAGAAGTCAATTGGGTTCAAATACAAGCCTTAATGATTCGTGAAGTCGAACGAAGTCAAATTGTTGGTGCTTGTTGATCCGAGAAGGCGAATTGAGTCACATTGTGCGTACTTGGTGACTTGGTATAACAAACGGATCAAGTTATGGATACTTGTTGATCCGAGAAGCCGAATTGGATCAATTGAAAGACTTGTTGATCCCAGAAGTTAATTGGGTTCAAATACAAGCCTTAATAATTCGTGAAGTCGAACGGAGTCAAATTGTTGGTGCTTGTTGATCCGAGAAGGCGAATTGGGTCACATTGTGCGTACTTGGTGACTTGGTATAACAAACGGATCAAGTTATGGATACTTGTTGATACGAGAAGCGGAATTGGGTCAATTGAAAGACTTGTTGATCCGAGAAGTCAATTGGGTTCAAATACAAGCCTTAATGATTCGGGAAGTCGAACGAAGTCAAATTGTTGGTGCTTGTTGATCCGAGAAGGCGAATTGAGTCACATTGTGCGTACTTGGTGACTTGGTATAACAAACGGATCAAGTTATGGATACTTGTTGATCCGAGAAGCCGAATTGGGTGAATTGGAAGACTTGTGATCCCAGAAGTCAATTGGGTTCAAATACAAGCCTTAATGATCCGAGAAGGCGAATTGGGTCACATTGTGCGTACTTGGTGACTTGGTATAATAAACGGATCAAGTTATGGATACTTGTTGATACGAGAAGCCCAATTAAGTCAAATGGAAGACTTGTTGATCCGAGAACTCAATTGGGTTCAAATACAAGCCTTAATGATCCGAGAAGGCGAATTGGGTCACATTGTGCGTACTTGGTGACTTGGTAAAACAAATGGATCAAGTTATGGATACTTGTTGATCCGAGAAGCCCAATTAAGTCGAATGGAAGACTTGTTGATCCGAGAAGTCAATTGGGTTTAAATACAAGCCTTAATGATTCGTGAAGTCGAACGGAGTCAAATTGTTGGTGCTTGTTGATCCGAGAAGGCGAATTGGGTCACATTGTGCGTACTTGGTGACTTGGTATAACAAACGGATCAAGTTATGGATACTTGTTGATCCGAGAAGCCGAATTGGGTGAATTGGAAGACTTGTGATCCCAGAAGTCAATTGGGTTCAAATACAAGCCTTAATGATCCGAGAAGGCGAATTGGGTCACATTGTGCGTACTTGGAGACTTGGTAAAACAAATGGATCAAGTTATGGATACTTGTTGATCCGAGAAGCCCAATTAAGTCGAATGGAAGACTTGTTGATCCGAGAAGTCAATTGGGTTTAAATACAAGCCTTAATGATTCGTGAAGTCGAACGGAGTCAAATTGTTGGTGCTTGTTGGGTCACATTGTGCGTACTTGGTGACTTGGTATAACAAACGGATCAAGTTATGGATACTTGTTGGTCCGAGAAGCCGAATTGGGTCAATTGGAAGACTTGTTGATCCCAGAAGTCAATTGGGTTCAAATACAAGCCTTAATGATCCGAGAAGGCGAATTGGGTCACATTGTGCGTACTTGGTGACTTGGTATAATAAACGGATCAAGTTATGGATACTTGTTGATACGAGAAGCCCAATTAAGTCAAATGGAAGACTTGTTGATCCGAGAAGTCAATTGGGTTCATATACAAGCCTTAATGATTCGTGAAGTCGAACGGAGTCAAGTAGTTGGTGACTTGGTAAAACAAACGGATCAAGTTATGGATACTTGTTGATACGAGAAGCCGAGTTGGGTCAATTGAAAGACTTGTTGATCCGAGAAGTCAATTGGGTTCAAATACAAGCCTTAATGATTCGGGAAGTCGAACGAAGTCAAATTGTTGGTGCTTGTTGATCCGAGAAGGCGAATTGAGTCACATTGTGCGTACTTGGTGACTTGGTATAACAAACGGATCAAGTTATGGATACTTGTTGATCCGAGAAGCCGAATTGGGTCAATTGAAAGACTTGTTGATCCCAGAAGTCAATTGGGTTCAAATACAAGCCTTAATAATTCGTGAAGTCGAACGGAGTCAATTAGTTGGTGCTTGTTGATCCGAGAAGGCGAAATGGGTCACATTGTGCGTACTTGGTGACTTGGTAAAACAAATGGATCAAGTTATCGATACTTGTTGATCCTAGAAGCCGAATTGGGTCAATTGGAAGACTTGTTGATCTGAGAAGTCAATTGGGTTCAAATACAAGCCTTAATGATTCGTGAAGTTGAAAGGAGTCAAATAGTAGGTGCTTGGTGATCCGAGAAGGTGAATTGGGTCACATTGTGCGTATTTGGTGACTTGGTAAAAAAAAGGGATCAAGTTATGGATACTTGTTAATCCGAGGAGCCAAATTGGGTCAATTGAAAGACTTGTTGATCCGAGAAGTCAATTGGGTTCAAATACAAGCCTTAAAGATTCGTGAAGTCGAACGGAGTCAAATTGTTGGTGCTTGTTGATCCTAGAAGGCGAATTGGGTCACATCTTGCGTACTTGGTGACTTTATAAAACAAATGAATCAAGTTATAGATACTTGTTGATCCGAGAAGCCGAATTGGGTCAATTGAAAGACTTGTTGATCCGAGAAGTCAATTTGGTTCAAATACAAGCCTTAATGATTCGTGAAGTCGAACGGAGTCAAGTAGTTGGTGCTTGTTGATCCGAGAAGGCGAAATGGGTCACATTGTGCGTACTTGGTGACTTGGTAAAACAAATGGATCACGTTATCGATACTTGTTGATCCTAGAAGCCGAATTGGGTCAATTGGAAGACTTGTTGATCTGAGAAGTCAATTGGGTTCAAATACAAGCCTTTATGATTCGTGAAGTTGAAAGGAGTCAAATAGTAGGTGCTTGGTGATCCGAGAAGGGGAATTGGGTCACATTGTGCGTATTTGGTGACTTAGTAAAACAAACGGATCAAGTTATGGATACTTGTTAATCCGAGGAGCCAAATTGGGTCAATTGAAAGACTTGTTGATCCGAGAAATCAATTGGGTTCAAATACAAGCCTTAAAGATTCGTGAAGTCGAACGGAGTCAAATTGTTGGTGCTTGTTGATCCGAGAAGGCGAATTGGGTCACATCTTGCGTACTTGGTGACTTTATAAAACAAATGAATCAAGTTATGGATACTTGTTGATCCGAGAAGCCGAATTGGGTCAATTGAAAGACTTGTTGATCCGAGAAGTCAATTTGGTTCAAATACAAGCCTTAACGATTCGTGAAGTCGAACGGAGTCAAATAGTTGGTGCTTGTTGATCCGAGAAGGCGAATTGGGTCACATTGTGCGTACTTGGTAAAACAAACGGATCAAGTTATGGATACTTGTTGATCCGAGAAGCCCAATTAAGTCAAATGGAAGACTTGTTGATCCGAGAAGTCAATTGGGTTCAAATACAAGCCTTAATGATTCGTGAAGTCGAACGGAGTCAAATTGTTGGTGCTTGTTGATCCGAGAAGGCGATTTGGGTCACATTGTGCGTACTTGGTGACTTGGTATAACAAACGGATCAAGTTATGGATACTTGTTGATCCGAGAAGCCGAATTGGGTCAATTGGAAGACTTGTTGATCCCAGAAGTCAATGGGTTTCAAATACAAACCTTAATGATCCGAGAAGGCGAATTGGGTCACATTGTGCGTACTTGGTGACTTGGTATAACAAACGGATCAAGTTATGGATACTTGTTGATACGAGAAGCCCAATTAAGTGAAATGGAAGACTTGTTGATCCGAGAAGTCAATTGGGTTCAAATACAAGCCTTAATGATCCGAGAAGTCGAATTGGGTCACATTGTGCGTACTTGGTGACTTGGTAAAATAAATGGAGCAAGTTATGGATACTTGTTGATCCCAGAAGCCTAATTGGGTCAATTGAAAGACTTGTTGATCCGAGAAGTCAATTTGGTTCAAATACAAGCCTTAATGATTCGTGAAGTCGAACGGAGTCAAATAGTTGGTGCTTGTTGATCCGAGAAGGCGAATTGGGTCACATTGTGCATACTTGGTGACTTGGTAAAACAAACGGATCAAGTTATGGATACTTGTTGATCCGAGAAGCCGAATTGGGTCAATTGGAAGACTTGTTGATCCCAGAAGTCAATTGGGTTCAAATACAAGCCTTAATGATCCGAGAAGGCGAATTGGGTCACATTGTGCGTACTTGGTGACTTGGTATAATAAACGGATCAAGTTATGGATACTTGTTGATCCGAGAAGCCCAATTAAGTCGAATGGAAGACTTGTTGATCCGAGAAGTCAATTGGGTTTAAATACAAGCCTTAATGATTCGTGAAGTCGAACGGAGTCAAATTGTTGGTGCTTGTTGATCCAAGAAGGCGAATTGGGTTACATTGTGCGTACTTGGTGACTTTATAAAACAAACGAATCTAGTTATCGATACTTGTTGAACCGAGAAGCCCAATTAAGTCAAATGGAAGACTTGTTGATCCGAGAAGTCAATTGGGTTCATATACAAGGCTTAATGATTCGTGAAGTCGAACGGAGTCAAGTAGTTGGTGCTTGTTGATCTGAGAAGGCGAATTGGGTCATATCGTGCGTACTTGGTGACTTGGTATAAGAAACGGATCAAGTTATGGATACTAATTGATACGAGAAGCCGAATTGGGTCAATTGAAAGACTTGTTGATCCGAGAAGTCAATTGGGTTCAAATACAAGCCTTAATGATTCGTGAAGTCGAACGAAGTCAAATTGTTGGTGCTTGTTGATCCGAGAAGGCGAATTGAGTCACATTGTGCGTACTTGGTGACTTGGTATAACAAACGGATCAAGTTATGGATACTTGTTGATCCGAGAAGCCGAATTGGATCAATTGAACGACTTGTTGATCCCAGAAGTTAATTGGGTTCAAATACAAGCCTTAATAATTCGTGAAGTCGAACGGAGTCAAATTGTTGGTGCTTGTTGATCCGAGAAGGCGAATTGGGTCACATTGTGCGTACTTGGTGACTTGGTATAACAAACGGATCAAGTTATGGATACTTGTTGATACGAGAAGCGGAATTGGGTCAATTGAAAGACTTGTTGATCCGAGAAGTCAATTGGGTTCAAATACAAGCCTTAATGATTCGGGAAGTCGAACGAAGTCAAATTGTTGGTGCTTGTTGATCCGAGAAGGCGAATTGAGTCACATTGTGCGTACTTGGTGACTTGGTATAACAAACGGATCAAGTTATGGATACTTGTTGATCCGAGAAGCCGAATTGGGTCAATTGAAAGACTTGTTGATCCCAGAAGTCAATTGGGTTCAAATACAAGCCTTAATAATTCGTGAAGTCGAACGGAGTCAATTAGTTGGTGCTTGTTGATCCGAGCAGGCGAAATGGGTCACATTGTGCGTACTTGGTGACTTGGTAAAACAAATGGATCAAGTTATCGATACTTGTTGATCCTAGAAGCCGAATTGGGTCAATTGGAAGACTTGTTGATCTGAGAAGTCAATTGGGTTCAAATACAAGCCTTAATGATTCGTGAAGTTGAAAGGAGTCAAATAGTAGGTGCTTGGTGATCCGAGAAGGTGAATTGGGTCACATTGTGCGTATTTGGTGACTTGGTAAAAAAAAGGGATCAAGTTATGGATACTTGTTAATCCGAGGAGCCAAATTGGGTCAATTGAAAGACTTGTTGATCCGAGAAATCAATTGGGTTCAAATACAAGCCTTAAAGATTCGTGAAGTCGAACGGTGTCAAATTGTTGGTGCTTGTTGATCCGAGAAGGCGAATTGGGTCACATCTTGCGTACTTGGTGACTTTATAAAACAAATGAATCAAGTTATGGATACTTGTTGATCCGAGAAGCCGAATTGGGTCAATTGAAAGACTTGTTGATCCGAGAAGTCAATTTGGTTCAAATACAAGCCTTAACGATTCGTGAAATCGAACGGAGTCAAATAGTTGGTGCTTGTTGATCCGAGAAGGCGAATTGGGTCACATTGTGCGTACTTGGTGACTTGGTATAACAAACGGATCAAGTTATGGATACTTGTTGATCCGAGAAGCCGAATTGGGTGAATTGGAAGACTTGTGATCCCAGAAGTCAATTGGGTTCAAATACAAGCCTTAATGATCCGAGAAGGCGAATTGGGTCACATTGTGCGTACTTGGTGACTTGGTATAATAAACGGATCAAGTTATGGATACTTGTTGATACGAGAAGCCCAATTAAGTCAAATGGAAGACTTGTTGATCCGAGAACTCAATTGGGTTCAAATACAAGCCTTAATGATCCGAGAAGGCGAATTGGGTCACATTGTGCGTACTTGGTGACTTGGTAAAACAAATGGATCAAGTTATGGATACTTGTTGATCCGAGAAGCCCAATTAAGTCGAATGGAAGACTTGTTGATCCGAGAAGTCAATTGGGTTTAAATACAAGCGTTAATGATTCGTGAAGTCGAACGGAGTCAAATTGTTGGTGCTTGTTGATCCGAGAAGGCGAATTGGGTCACATTGTGCGTACTTGGTGACTTGGTATAACAAACGGATCAAGTTATGGATACTTGTTGATCCGAGAAGCCGAATTGGGTGAATTGGAAGACTTGTGATCCCAGAAGTCAATTGGGTTCAAATACAAGCCTTAATGATCCGAGAAGGCGAATTGGGTCACATTGTGCGTACTTGGTGACTTGGTATAATAAACGGATCAAGTTATGGATACTTGTTGATACGAGAAGCCCAATTAAGTCAAATGGAAGACTTGTTGATCCGAGAACTCAATTGGGTTCAAATACAAGCCTTAATGATCCGAGAAGGCGAATTGGGTCACATTGTGCGTACTTGGTGACTTGGTAAAACAAATGGATCAAGTTATGGATACTTGTTGATCCGAGAAGCCCAATTAAGTCGAATGGAAGACTTGTTGATCCGAGAAGTCAATTGGGTTTAAATACAAGCCTTAATGATTCGTGAAGTCGAACGGAGTCAAATTGTTGGTGCTTGTTGGGTCACATTGTGCGTACTTGGTGACTTGGTATAACAAACGGATCAAGTTATGGATACTTGTTGGTCCGAGAAGCCGAATTGGGTCAATTGGAAGACTTGTTGATCCCAGAAGTCAATTGGGTTCAAATACAAGCCTTAATGATCCGAGAAGGCGAATTGGGTCACATTGTGCGTACTTGGTGACTTGGTATAATAAACGGATCAAGTTATGGATACTTGTTGATACGAGAAGCCCAATTAAGTCAAATGGAAGACTTGTTGATCCGAGAAGTCAATTGGGTTCAAATACAAGCCTTAATGATTCGTGAAGTCGAACGGAGTCAAATTGTTGGTGCTTGTTGATCCGAGAAGGCGATTTGGGTCACATTGTGCGTACTTGGTGACTTGGTATAACAAACGGATCAAGTTATGGATACTTGTTGATCCGAGAAGCCGAATTGGGTCAATTGGAAGACTTGTTGATCCCAGAAGTCAATGGGTTTCAAATACAAACCTTAATGATCCGAGAAGGCGAATTGGGTCACATTGTGCGTACTTGGTGACTTGGTATAACAAACGGATCAAGTTATGGATACTTGTTGATACGAGAAGCCCAATTAAGTGAAATGGAAGACTTGTTGATCCGAGAAGTCAATTGGGTTCAAATACAAGCCTTAATGATCCGAGAAGTCGAATTGGGTCACATTGTGCGTACTTGGTGACTTGGTAAAATAAATGGAGCAAGTTATGGATACTTGTTGATCCCAGAAGCCTAATTGGGTCAATTGAAAGACTTGTTGATCCGAGAAGTCAATTTGGTTCAAATACAAGCCTTAATGATTCGTGAAGTCGAACGGAGTCAAATAGTTGGTGCTTGTTGATCCGAGAAGGCGAATTGGGTCACATTGTGCATACTTGGTGACTTGGTAAAACAAACGGATCAAGTTATGGATACTTGTTGATCCGAGAAGCCGAATTGGGTCAATTGGAAGACTTGTTGATCCCAGAAGTCAATTGGGTTCAAATACAAGCCTTAATGATCCGAGAAGGCGAATTGGGTCACATTGTGCGTACTTGGTGACTTGGTATAATAAACGGATCAAGTTATGGATACTTGTTGATCCGAGAAGCCCAATTAAGTCGAATGGAAGACTTGTTGATCCGAGAAGTCAATTGGGTTTAAATACAAGCCTTAATGATTCGTGAAGTCGAACGGAGTCAAATTGTTGGTGCTTGTTGATCCAAGAAGGCGAATTGGGTTACATTGTGCGTACTTGGTGACTTTATAAAACAAACGAATCTAGTTATCGATACTTGTTGAACCGAGAAGCCCAATTAAGTCAAATGGAAGACTTGTTGATCCGAGAAGTCAATTGGGTTCATATACAAGGCTTAATGATTCGTGAAGTCGAACGGAGTCAAGTAGTTGGTGCTTGTTGATCTGAGAAGGCGAATTGGGTCATATCGTGCGTACTTGGTGACTTGGTATAAGAAACGGATCAAGTTATGGATACTTGTTGATACGAGAAGCCGAATTGGGTCAATTGAAAGACTTGTTGATCCGAGAAGTCAATTGGGTTCAAATACAAGCCTTAATGATTCGTGAAGTCGAACGAAGTCAAATTGTTGGTGCTTGTTGATCCGAGAAGGCGAATTGAGTCACATTGTGCGTACTTGGTGACTTGGTATAACAAACGGATCAAGTTATGGATACTTGTTGATCCGAGAAGCCGAATTGGATCAATTGAAAGACTTGTTGATCCCAGAAGTTAATTGGGTTCAAATACAAGCCTTAATAATTCGTGAAGTCGAACGGAGTCAAATTGTTGGTGCTTGTTGATCCGAGAAGGCGAATTGGGTCACATTGTGCGTACTTGGTGACTTGGTATAACAAACGGATCAAGTTATGGATACTTGTTGATACGAGAAGCGGAATTGGGTCAATTGAAAGACTTGTTGATCCGAGAAGTCAATTGGGTTCAAATACAAGCCTTAATGATTCGGGAAGTCGAACGAAGTCAAATTGTTGGTGCTTGTTGATCCGAGAAGGCGAATTGAGTCACATTGTGCGTACTTGGTGACTTGGTATAACAAACGGATCAAGTTATGGATACTTGTTGATCCGAGAAGCCGAATTGGGTCAATTGAAAGACTTGTTGATCCCAGAAGTCAATTGGGTTCAAATACAAGCCTTAATAATTCGTGAAGTCGAACGGAGTCAATTAGTTGGTGCTTGTTGATCCGAGAAGGCGAAATGGGTCACATTGTGCGTACTTGGTGACTTGGTAAAACAAATGGATCAAGTTATCGATACTTGTTGATCCTAGAAGCCGAATTGGGTCAATTGGAAGACTTGTTGATCTGAGAAGTCAATTGGGTTCAAATACAAGCCTTAATGATTCGTGAAGTTGAAAGGAGTCAAATAGTAGGTGCTTGGTGATCCGAGAAGGTGAATTGGGTCACATTGTGCGTATTTGGTGACTTGGTAAAAAAAAGGGATCAAGTTATGGATACTTGTTAATCCGAGGAGCCAAATTGGGTCAATTGAAAGACTTGTTGATCCGAGAAATCAATTGGGTTCAAATACAAGCCTTAAAGATTCGTGAAGTCGAACGGAGTCAAATTGTTGGTGCTTGTTGATCCGAGAAGGCGAATTGGGTCACATCTTGCGTACTTGGTGACTTTATAAAACAAATGAATCAAGTTATGGATACTTGTTGATCCGAGAAGCCGAATTGGGTCAATTGAAAGACTTGTTGATCCGAGAAGTCAATTTGGTTCAAATACAAGCCTTAACGATTCGTGAAGTCGAACGGAGTCAAATAGTTGGTGCTTGTTGATCCGAGAAGGCGAATTGGGTCACATTGTGCGTACTTGGTAAAACAAACGGATCAAGTTATGGATACTTGTTGATCCGAGAAGCCCAATTAAGTCAAATGGAAGACTTGTTGATCCGAGAAGTCAATTGGGTTCAAATACAAGTCTTAATGATTCGTGAAGTCGAACGGAGTCAAATTGTTGGTGCTTGTTGATCCGAGAAGGCGAATTGGGTCACATTGTGCGTACTTGGTGACTTGGTATAACAAACGGATCAAGTTATGGATACTTGTTGATCCGAGAAGCCGAATTGGGTGAATTGGAAGACTTGTGATCCCAGAAGTCAATTGGGTTCAAATACAAGCCTTAATGATCCGAGAAGGCGAATTGGGTCACATTGTGCGTACTTGGTGACTTGGTATAATAAACGGATCAAGTTATGGATACTTGTTGATACGAGAAGCCCAATTAAGTCAAATGGAAGACTTGTTGATCCGAGAACTCAATTGGGTTCAAATACAAGCCTTAATGATCCGAGAAGGCGAATTGGGTCACATTGTGCGTACTTGGTGACTTGGTAAAACAAATGGATCAAGTTATGGATACTTGTTGATCCGAGAAGCCCAATTAAGTCGAATGGAAGACTTGTTGATCCGAGAAGTCAATTGGGTTTAAATACAAGCCTTAATGATTCGTGAAGTCGAACGGAGTCAAATTGTTGGTGCTTGTTGGGTCACATTGTGCGTACTTGGTGACTTGGTATAACAAACGGATCAAGTTATGGATACTTGTTGGTCCGAGAAGCCGAATTGGGTCAATTGGAAGACTTGTTGATCCCAGAAGTCAATTGGGTTCAAATACAAGCCTTAATGATCCGAGAAGGCGAATTGGGTCACATTGTGCGTACTTGGTGACTTGGTATAATAAACGGATCAAGTTATGGATACTTGTTGATACGAGAAGCCCAATTAAGTCAAATGGAAGACTTGTTGATCCGAGAAGTCAATTGGGTTCAAATACAAGCCTTAATGATTCGTGAAGTCGAACGGAGTCAAATTGTTGGTGCTTGTTGATCCGAGAAGGCGATTTGGGTCACATTGTGCGTACTTGGTGACTTGGTATAACAAACGGATCAAGTTATGGATACTTGTTGATCCGAGAAGCCGAATTGGGTCAATTGGAAGACTTGTTGATCCCAGAAGTCAATGGGTTTCAAATACAAACCTTAATGATCCGAGAAGGCGAATTGGGTCACATTGTGCGTACTTGGTGACTTGGTATAACAAACGGATCAAGTTATGGATACTTGTTGATACGAGAAGCCCAATTAAGTGAAATGGAAGACTTGTTGATCCGAGAAGTCAATTGGGTTCAAATACAAGCCTTAATGATCCGTGAAGTCGAATTGGGTCACATTGTGCGTACTTGGTGACTTGGTAAAATAAATGGAGCAAGTTATGGATACTTGTTGATCCCAGAAGCCTAATTGGGTCAATTGAAAGACTTGTTGATCCGAGAAGTCAATTTGGTTCAAATACAAGCCTTAATGATTCGTGAAGTCGAACGGAGTCAAATAGTTGGTGCTTGTTGATCCGAGAAGGCGAATTGGGTCACATTGTGCATACTTGGTGACTTGGTAAAACAAACGGATCAAGTTATGGATACTTGTTGATCCGAGAAGCCGAATTGGGTCAATTGGAAGACTTGTTGATCCCAGAAGTCAATTGGGTTCAAATACAAGCCTTAATGATCCGAGAAGGCGAATTGGGTCACATTGTGCGTACTTGGTGACTTGGTATAATAAACGGATCAAGTTATGGATACTTGTTGATCCGAGAAGCCCAATTAAGTCGAATGGAAGACTTGTTGATCCGAGAAGTCAATTGGGTTTAAATACAAGCCTTAATGATTCGTGAAGTCGAACGGAGTCAAATTGTTGGTGCTTGTTGATCCAAGAAGGCGAATTGGGTTACATTGTGCGTACTTGGTGACTTTATAAAACAAACGAATCTAGTTATCGATACTTGTTGAACCGAGAAGCCCAATTAAGTCAAATGGAAGACTTGTTGATCCGAGAAGTCAATTGGGTTCATATACAAGGCTTAATGATTCGTGAAGTCGAACGGAGTCAAGTAGTTGGTGCTTGTTGATCTGAGAAGGCGAATTGGGTCATATCGTGCGTACTTGGTGACTTGGTATAAGAAACGGATCAAGTTATGGATACTTGTTGATACGAGAAGCCGAATTGGGTCAATTGAAAGACTTGTTGATCCGAGAAGTCAATTGGGTTCAAATACAAGCCTTAATGATTCGTGAAGTCGAACGAAGTCAAATTGTTGGTGCTTGTTGATCCGAGAAGGCGAATTGAGTCACATTGTGCGTACTTGGTGACTTGGTATAACAAACGGATCAAGTTATGGATACTTGTTGATCCGAGAAGCCGAATTGGATCAATTGAAAGACTTGTTGATCCCAGAAGTTAATTGGGTTCAAATACAAGCCTTAATAATTCGTGAAGTCGAACGGAGTCAAATTGTTGGTGCTTGTTGATCCGAGAAGGCGAATTGGGTCACATTGTGCGTACTTGGTGACTTGGTATAACAAACGGATCAAGTTATGGATACTTGTTGATATGAGAAGCGGAATTGGGTCAATTGAAAGACTTGTTGATCCGAGAAGTCAATTGGGTTCAAATACAAGCCTTAATGATTCGGGAAGTCGAACGAAGTCAAATTGTTGGTGCTTGTTGATCCGAGAAGGCGAATTGAGTCACATTGTGCGTACTTGGTGACTTGGTATAACAAACGGATCAAGTTATGGATACTTGTTGATCCGAGAAGCCGAATTGGGTCAATTGAAAGACTTGTTGATCCCAGAAGTCAATTGGGTTCAAATACAAGCCTTAATAATTCGTGAAGTCGAACGGAGTCAATTAGTTGGTGCTTGTTGATCCGAGAAGGCGAAATGGGTCACATTGTGCGTACTTGGTGACTTGGTAAAACAAATGGATCAAGTTATCGATACTTGTTGATCCTAGAAGCCGAATTGGGTCAATTGGAAGACTTGTTGATCTGAGAAGTCAATTGGGTTCAAATACAAGCCTTAATGATTCGTGAAGTTGAAAGGAGTCAAATAGTAGGTGCTTGGTGATCCGAGAAGGTGAATTGGGTCACATTGTGCGTATTTGGTGACTTGGTAAAAAAAAGGGATCAAGTTATGGATACTTGTTAATCCGAGGAGCCAAATTGGGTCAATTGAAAGACTTGTTGATCCGAGAAATCAATTGGGTTCAAATACAAGCCTTAAAGATTCGTGAAGTCGAACGGAGTCAAATTGTTGGTGCTTGTTGATCCGAGAAGGCGAATTGGGTCACATCTTGCGTACTTGGTGACTTTATAAAACAAATGAATCAAGTTATGGATACTTGTTGATCCGAGAAGCCGAATTGGGTCAATTGAAAGACTTGTTGATCCGAGAAGTCAATTTGGTTCAAATACAAGCCTTAACGATTCGTGAAGTCGAACGGAGTCAAATAGTTGGTGCTTGTTGATCCGAGAAGGCGAATTGGGTCACATTGTGCGTACTTGGTAAAACAAACGGATCAAGTTATGGATACTTGTTGATCCGAGAAGCCCAATTAAGTCAAATGGAAGACTTGTTGATCCGAGAAGTCAATTGGGTTCAAATACAAGTCTTAATGATTCGTGAAGTCGAACGGAGTCAAATTGTTGGTGCTTGTTGATCCGAGAAGGCGAATTGGGTCACATTGTGCGTACTTGGTGACTTGGTATAACAAACGGATCAAGTTATGGATACTTGTTGATCCGAGAAGCCGAATTGGGTGAATTGGAAGACTTGTGATCCCAGAAGTCAATTGGGTTCAAATACAAGCCTTAATGATCCGAGAAGGCGAATTGGGTCACATTGTGCGTACTTGGTGACTTGGTATAATAAACGGATCAAGTTATGGATACTTGTTGATACGAGAAGCCCAATTAAGTCAAATGGAAGACTTGTTGATCCGAGAACTCAATTGGGTTCAAATACAAGCCTTAATGATCCGAGAAGGCGAATTGGGTCACATTGTGCGTACTTGGTGACTTGGTAAAACAAATGGATCAAGTTATGGATACTTGTTGATCCGAGAAGCCCAATTAAGTCGAATGGAAGACTTGTTGATCCGAGAAGTCAATTGGGTTTAAATACAAGCCTTAATGATTCGTGAAGTCGAACGGAGTCAAATTGTTGGTGCTTGTTGGGTCACATTGTGCGTACTTGGTGACTTGGTATAACAAACGGATCAAGTTATGGATACTTGTTGGTCCGAGAAGCCGAATTGGGTCAATTGGAAGACTTGTTGATCCCAGAAGTCAATTGGGTTCAAATACAAGCCTTAATGATCCGAGAAGGCGAATTGGGTCACATTGTGCGTACTTGGTGACTTGGTATAATAAACGGATCAAGTTATGGATACTTGTTGATACGAGAAGCCCAATTAAGTCAAATGGAAGACTTGTTGATCCGAGAAGTCAATTGGGTTCAAATACAAGCCTTAATGATCCGAGAAGGCGAATTGGGTCACATTGTGCGTACTTGGTGACTTGGTAAAACAAATGGATCAAGTTATGGATACTTGTTGATCCGAGAAGCCGAATTGGGTCAATTGAAAGACTTGTTGATCCGAGAAGTCAATTTGGTTCAAATACAAGCCTTAATGATTCGTGAAGTCGAACGGAGTCAAATAGTTGGTGCTTGTTGATCCGAGAAGGCGAATTGGGTCACATTGTGCGTACTTGGTGACTTGGTAAAACAAACGGATCAAGTTATGGATACTTGTTAATCCGAGGAGCCGAATTGGGTCAATTGAAAGACTTGTTGATCCGAGAAGTCAATTGGGTTCAAATACAAGCCTTAATGATTCGTGAAGTCGAACGGAGTCAATTAGTTGGTGCTTGTTGATCCAAGAAGGCAAATTGGGTTACATTGTGCGTACTTGGTGACTTTATAAAATAAACGAATCTAGTTATGGATACTTGTTGAACCGAGAAGCCCAATTAAGTCAAATGGAAGACTTGTTGATCCGAGAAGTCAATTGGGTTCATATACAAGCCTTAATGATTCGTGAAGTCGAACGGAGTCAAGTAGTTGGTGCTTGTTGATCCGAGAAGGCGAATTGGGTCACATTGTGCGTACTTGGTGACTTGGTATAACAAACGGATCAAGTTATGGATACTTGTTGATACGAGAAGCCCAATTAAGTCAAATGGAAGACTTGTTGATCCGGGAAGTCAATTGGGTTCAAATACAGACCTTAATGATTCGTGAAGTCAAACGAAGTCAAATTGTTGGTGCTTGTTGATCCGAGAAGGCGAATTGAGTCACATTGTGCGTACTTGGTGACTTGGTATAACAAACGGATCAAGTTATGGATACTTGTTGATCCGAAAAGCCGAATTGGGTCAATTGGAAGACTTGTTGATCCCAGAAGTCAATTGGGTTCAAATACAAGCCTTAATGATCCGAGAAGGCGAATTGGGTCATATTGTGCGTACTTGGTGACTTGGTATAAGAAACGGATCAAGTTATGGGTACTTGTTGATACGAGAAGCCGAATTGGGTCAATTGAAAGACTTGTTGATCCGAGAAGTCAATTGGGTTCAAATACAAACCTTAATGATTCGTGAAGTCAAACGAAGTCAAATTGTTGGTGCTTGTTGATCCGAGAAGGCGAATTGAGTCACATTGTGCGTACTTGGTGACTTGGTATAACAAACGGATCAAGTTATGGATACTTGTTGATCCGAGAAGCCGAATTGGGTCAATTGAAAGACTTGTTGATCCCAGAAGTCAATTGGGTTCAAATACAAGCCTTAATAATTCGTGAAGTCGAACGGAGTCAATTAGTTGGTGCTTGTTGATCCGAGAAGGCGAAATGGGTCACATTGTGCGTACTTGGTGACTTGGTAAAACAAATGGATCACGTTATCGATACTTGTTGATCCTAGAAGCCGAATTGGGTCAATTGGAAGACTTGTTGATCTGAGAAGTCAATTGGGTTCAAATACAAGCCTTTATGATTCGTGAAGTTGAAAGGAGTCAAATAGTAGGTGCTTGGTGATCCGAGAAGGGGAATTGGGTCACATTGTGCGTATTTGGTGACTTAGTAAAACAAACGGATCAAGTTATGGATACTTGTTAATCCGAGGAGCCAAATTGGGTCAATTGAAAGACTTGTTGATCCGAGAAATCAATTGGGTTCAAATACAAGCCTTAAAGATTCGTGAAGTCGAACGGAGTCAAATTGTTGGTGCTTGTTGATCCGAGAAGGCGAATTGGGTCACATCTTGCGTACTTGGTGACTTTATAAAACAAATGAATCAAGTTATGGATACTTGTTGATCCGAGAAGCCGAATTGGGTCAATTGAAAGACTTGTTGATCCGAGAAGTCAATTTGGTTCAAATACAAGCCTTAACGATTCGTGAAGTCGAACGGAGTCAAATAGTTGGTGCTTGTTGATCCGAGAAGGCGAATTGGGTCACATTGTGCGTACTTGGTAAAACAAACGGATCAAGTTATGGATACTTGTTGATCCGAGAAGCCCAATTAAGTCAAATGGAAGACTTGTTGATCCGAGAAGTCAATTGGGTTCAAATACAAGTCTTAATGATTCGTGAAGTCGAACGGAGTCAAATTGTTGGTGCTTGTTGATCCGAGAAGGCGAATTGGGTCACATTGTGCGTACTTGGTGACTTGGTATAACAAACGGATCAAGTTATGGATACTTGTTGATCCGAGAAGCCGAATTGGGTGAATTGGAAGACTTGTGATCCCAGAAGTCAATTGGGTTCAAATACAAGCCTTAATGATCCGAGAAGGCGAATTGGGTCACATTGTGCGTACTTGGTGACTTGGTATAATAAACGGATCAAGTTATGGATACTTGTTGATACGAGAAGCCCAATTAAGTCAAATGGAAGACTTGTTGATCCGAGAACTCAATTGGGTTCAAATACAAGCCTTAATGATCCGAGAAGGCGAATTGGGTCACATTGTGCGTACTTGGTGACTTGGTAAAACAAATGGATCAAGTTATGGATACTTGTTGATCCGAGAAGCCCAATTAAGTCGAATGGAAGACTTGTTGATCCGAGAAGTCAATTGGGTTTAAATACAAGCCTTAATGATTCGTGAAGTCGAACGGAGTCAAATTGTTGGTGCTTGTTGGGTCACATTGTGCGTACTTGGTGACTTGGTATAACAAACGGATCAAGTTATGGATACTTGTTGGTCCGAGAAGCCGAATTGGGTCAATTGGAAGACTTGTTGATCCCAGAAGTCAATTGGGTTCAAATACAAGCCTTAATGATCCGAGAAGGCGAATTGGGTCACATTGTGCGTACTTGGTGACTTGGTATAATAAACGGATCAAGTTATGGATACTTGTTGATACGAGAAGCCCAATTAAGTCAAATGGAAGACTTGTTGATCCGAGAAGTCAATTGGGTTCAAATACAAGCCTTAATGATCCGAGAAGGCGAATTGGGTCACATTGTGCGTACTTGGTGACTTGGTAAAACAAATGGATCAAGTTATGGATACTTGTTGATCCGAGAAGCCGAATTGGGTCAATTGAAAGACTTGTTGATCCGAGAAGTCAATTTGGTTCAAATACAAGCCTTAATGATTCGTGAAGTCGAACGGAGTCAAATAGTTGGTGCTTGTTGATCCGAGAAGGCGAATTGGGTCACATTGTGCGTACTTGGTGACTTGGTAAAACAAACGTATCAAGTTATGGATACTTGTTAATCCGAGGAGCCGAATTGGGTCAATTGAAAGACTTGTTGATCCGAGAAGTCAATTGGGTTCAAATACAAGCCTTAATGATTCGTGAAGTCGAACGGAGTCAATTAGTTGGTGCTTGTTGATCCAAGAAGGCAAATTGGGTTACATTGTGCGTACTTGGTGACTTTATAAAATAAACGAATCTAGTTATGGATACTTGTTGAACCGAGAAGCCCAATTAAGTCAAATGGAAGACTTGTTGATCCGAGAAGTCAATTGGGTTCATATACAAGCCTTAATGATTCGTGAAGTCGAACGGAGTCAAGTAGTTGGTGCTTGTTGATCCGAGAAGGCGAATTGGGTCACATTGTGCGTACTTGGTGACTTGGTATAACAAACGGATCAAGTTATGGATACTTGTTGATACGAGAAGCCCAATTAAGTCAAATGGAAGACTTGTTGATCCGGGAAGTCAATTGGGTTCAAATACAGACCTTAATGATTCGTGAAGTCAAACGAAGTCAAATTGTTGGTGCTTGTTGATCCGAGAAGGCGAATTGAGTCACATTGTGCGTACTTGGTGACTTGGTATAACAAACGGATCAAGTTATGGATACTTGTTGATCCGAAAAGCCGAATTGGGTCAATTGGAAGACTTGTTGATCCCAGAAGTCAATTGGGTTCAAATACAAGCCTTAATGATCCGAGAAGGCGAATTGGGTCATATTGTGCGTACTTGGTGACTTGGTATAAGAAACGGATCAAGTTATGGGTACTTGTTGATACGAGAAGCCGAATTGGGTCAATTGAAAGACTTGTTGATCCGAGAAGTCAATTGGGTTCAAATACAAACCTTAATGATTCGTGAAGTCAAACGAAGTCAAATTGTTGGTGCTTGTTGATCCGAGAAGGCGAATTGAGTCACATTGTGCGTACTTGGTGACTTGGTATAACAAACGGATCAAGTTATGGATACTTGTTGATCCGAGAAGCCGAATTGGGTCAATTGAAAGACTTGTTGATCCCAGAAGTCAATTGGGTTCAAATACAAGCCTTAATAATTCGTGAAGTCGAACGGAGTCAATTAGTTGGTGCTTGTTGATCCGAGAAGGCGAAATGGGTCACATTGTGCGTACTTGGTGACTTGGTAAAACAAATGGATCACGTTATCGATACTTGTTGATCCTAGAAGCCGAATTGGGTCAATTGGAAGACTTGTTGATCTGAGAAGTCAATTGGGTTCAAATACAAGCCTTTATGATTCGTGAAGTTGAAAGGAGTCAAATAGTAGGTGCTTGGTGATCCGAGAAGGGGAATTGGGTCACATTGTGCGTATTTGGTGACTTAGTAAAACAAACGGATCAAGTTATGGATACTTGTTAATCCGAGGAGCCAAATTGGGTCAATTGAAAGACTTGTTGATCCGAGAAATCAATTGGGTTCAAATACAAGCCTTAAAGATTCGTGAAGTCGAACGGAGTCAAATTGTTGGTGCTTGTTGATCCGAGAAGGCGAATTGGGTCACATCTTGCGTACTTGGTGACTTTATAAAACAAATGAATCAAGTTATGGATACTTGTTGATCCGAGAAGCCGAATTGGGTCAATTGAAAGACTTGTTGATCCGAGAAGTCAATTTGGTTCAAATACAAGCCTTAACGATTCGTGAAGTCGAACGGAGTCAAATAGTTGGTGCTTGTTGATCCGAGAAGGCGAATTGGGTCACATTGTGCGTACTTGGTAAAACAAACGGATCAAGTTATGGATACTTGTTGATCCGAGAAGCCCAATTAAGTCAAATGGAAGACTTGTTGATCCGAGAAGTCAATTGGGTTCAAATACAAGTCTTAATGATTCGTGAAGTCGAACGGAGTCAAATTGTTGGTGCTTGTTGATCCGAGAAGGCGAATTGGGTCACATTGTGCGTACTTGGTGACTTGGTATAACAAACGGATCAAGTTATGGATACTTGTTGATCCGAGAAGCCGAATTGGGTGAATTGGAAGACTTGTGATCCCAGAAGTCAATTGGGTTCAAATACAAGCCTTAATGATCCGAGAAGGCGAATTGGGTCACATTGTGCGTACTTGGTGACTTGGTATAATAAACGGATCAAGTTATGGATACTTGTTGATACGAGAAGCCCAATTAAGTCAAATGGAAGACTTGTTGATCCGAGAACTCAATTGGGTTCAAATACAAGCCTTAATGATCCGAGAAGGCGAATTGGGTCACATTGTGCGTACTTGGTGACTTGGTAAAACAAATGGATCAAGTTATGGATACTTGTTGATCCGAGAAGCCCAATTAAGTCGAATGGAAGACTTGTTGATCCGAGAAGTCAATTGGGTTTAAATACAAGCCTTAATGATTCGTGAAGTCGAACGGAGTCAAATTGTTGGTGCTTGTTGGGTCACATTGTGCGTACTTGGTGACTTGGTATAACAAACGGATCAAGTTATGGATACTTGTTGGTCCGAGAAGCCGAATTGGGTCAATTGGAAGACTTGTTGATCCCAGAAGTCAATTGGGTTCAAATACAAGCCTTAATGATCCGAGAAGGCGAATTGGGTCACATTGTGCGTACTTGGTGACTTGGTATAATAAACGGATCAAGTTATGGATACTTGTTGATACGAGAAGCCCAATTAAGTCAAATGGAAGACTTGTTGATCCGAGAAGTCAATTGGGTTCAAATACAAGCCTTAATGATCCGAGAAGGCGAATTGGGTCACATTGTGCGTACTTGGTGACTTGGTAAAACAAATGGATCAAGTTATGGATACTTGTTGATCCGAGAAGCCGAATTGGGTCAATTGAAAGACTTGTTGATCCGAGAAGTCAATTTGGTTCAAATACAAGCCTTAATGATTCGTGAAGTCGAACGGAGTCAAATAGTTGGTGCTTGTTGATCCGAGAAGGCGAATTGGGTCACATTGTGCGTACTTGGTGACTTGGTAAAACAAACGGATCAAGTTATGGATACTTGTTAATCCGAGGAGCCGAATTGGGTCAATTGAAAGACTTGTTGATCCGAGAAGTCAATTGGGTTCAAATACAAGCCTTAATGATTCGTGAAGTCGAACGGAGTCAATTAGTTGGTGCTTGTTGATCCAAGAAGGCAAATTGGGTTACATTGTGCGTACTTGGTGACTTTATAAAATAAACGAATCTAGTTATGGATACTTGTTGAACCGAGAAGCCCAATTAAGTCAAATGGAAGACTTGTTGATCCGAGAAGTCAATTGGGTTCATATACAAGCCTTAATGATTCGTGAAGTCGAACGGAGTCAAGTAGTTGGTGCTTGTTGATCCGAGAAGGCGAATTGGGTCACATTGTGCGTACTTGGTGACTTGGTATAACAAACGGATCAAGTTATGGATACTTGTTGATACGAGAAGCCCAATTAAGTCAAATGGAAGACTTGTTGATCCGGGAAGTCAATTGGGTTCAAATACAGACCTTAATGATTCGTGAAGTCAAACGAAGTCAAATTGTTGGTGCTTGTTGATCCGAGAAGGCGAATTGAGTCACATTGTGCGTACTTGGTGACTTGGTATAACAAACGGATCAAGTTATGGATACTTGTTGATCCGAAAAGCCGAATTGGGTCAATTGGAAGACTTGTTGATCCCAGAAGTCAATTGGGTTCAAATACAAGCCTTAATGATCCGAGAAGGCGAATTGGGTCATATTGTGCGTACTTGGTGACTTGGTATAAGAAACGGATCAAGTTATGGGTACTTGTTGATACGAGAAGCCGAATTGGGTCAATTGAAAGACTTGTTGATCCGAGAAGTCAATTGGGTTCAAATACAAACCTTAATGATTCGTGAAGTCAAACGAAGTCAAATTGTTGGTGCTTGTTGATCCGAGAAGGCGAATTGAGTCACATTGTGCGTACTTGGTGACTTGGTATAACAAACGGATCAAGTTATGGATACTTGTTGATCCGAGAAGCCGAATTGGGTCAATTGAAAGACTTGTTGATCCAGAAGTCAATTGGGTTCAAATACAAGCCTTAATAATTCGTGAAGTCGAACGGAGTCAATTAGTTGGTGCTTGTTGATCCGAGAAGGCGAAATGGGTCACATTGTGCGTACTTGGTGACTTGGTAAAACAAATGGATCACGTTATCGATACTTGTTGATCCTAGAAGCCGAATTGGGTCAATTGGAAGACTTGTTGATCTGAGAAGTCAATTGGGTTCAAATACAAGCCTTTATGATTCGTGAAGTTGAAAGGAGTCAAATAGTAGGTGCTTGGTGATCCGAGAAGGGGAATTGGGTCACATTGTGCGTATTTGGTGACTTAGTAAAACAAACGGATCAAGTTATGGATACTTGTTAATCCGAGGAGCCAAATTGGGTCAATTGAAAGACTTGTTGATCCGAGAAATCAATTGGGTTCAAATACAAGCCTTAAAGATTCGTGAAGTCGAACGGAGTCAAATTGTTGGTGCTTGTTGATCCGAGAAGGCGAATTGGGTCACATCTTGCGTACTTGGTGACTTTATAAAACAAATGAATCAAGTTATGGATACTTGTTGATCCGAGAAGCCGAATTGGGTCAATTGAAAGACTTGTTGATCCGAGAAGTCAATTTGGTTCAAATACAAGCCTTAACGATTCGTGAAGTCGAACGGAGTCAAATAGTTGGTGCTTGTTGATCCGAGAAGGCGAATTGGGTCACATTGTGCGTACTTGGTAAAACAAACGGATCAAGTTATGGATACTTGTTGATCCGAGAAGCCCAATTAAGTCAAATGGAAGACTTGTTGATCCGAGAAGTCAATTGGGTTCAAATACAAGTCTTAATGATTCGTGAAGTCGAACGGAGTCAAATTGTTGGTGCTTGTTGATCCGAGAAGGCGAATTGGGTCACATTGTGCGTACTTGGTGACTTGGTATAACAAACGGATCAAGTTATGGATACTTGTTGATCCGAGAAGCCGAATTGGGTGAATTGGAAGACTTGTGATCCCAGAAGTCAATTGGGTTCAAATACAAGCCTTAATGATCCGAGAAGGCGAATTGGGTCACATTGTGCGTACTTGGTGACTTGGTATAATAAACGGATCAAGTTATGGATACTTGTTGATACGAGAAGCCCAATTAAGTCAAATGGAAGACTTGTTGATCCGAGAACTCAATTGGGTTCAAATACAAGCCTTAATGATCCGAGAAGGCGAATTGGGTCACATTGTGCGTACTTGGTGACTTGGTAAAACAAATGGATCAAGTTATGGATACTTGTTGATCCGAGAAGCCCAATTAAGTCGAATGGAAGACTTGTTGATCCGAGAAGTCAATTGGGTTTAAATACAAGCCTTAATGATTCGTGAAGTCGAACGGAGTCAAATTGTTGGTGCTTGTTGGGTCACATTGTGCGTACTTGGTGACTTGGTATAACAAACGGATCAAGTTATGGATACTTGTTGGTCCGAGAAGCCGAATTGGGTCAATTGGAAGACTTGTTGATCCCAGAAGTCAATTGGGTTCAAATACAAGCCTTAATGATCCGAGAAGGCGAATTGGGTCACATTGTGCGTACTTGGTGACTTGGTATAATAAACGGATCAAGTTATGGATACTTGTTGATACGAGAAGCC
The DNA here is from genome assembly GCA_958295605.1 of Ajuga chamaepitys. Classification (NCBI taxonomy): domain Eukaryota; kingdom Viridiplantae; phylum Streptophyta; class Magnoliopsida; order Lamiales; family Lamiaceae; genus Ajuga; species Ajuga chamaepitys. The sequence continues at coordinate 42,697,636 of OY282495.1, forward strand.
CAATTAAGTCAAATGGAAGACTTGTTGATCCGAGAAGTCAATTGGGTTCAAATACAAGCCTTAATGATCCGAGAAGGCGAATTGGGTCACATTGTGCGTACTTGGTGACTTGGTAAAACAAATGGATCAAGTTATGGATACTTGTTGATCCGAGAAGCCGAATTGGGTCAATTGAAAGACTTGTTGATCCGAGAAGTCAATTTGGTTCAAATACAAGCCTTAATGATTCGTGAAGTCGAACGGAGTCAAATAGTTGGTGCTTGTTGATCCGAGAAGGCGAATTGGGTCACATTGTGCGTACTTGGTGACTTGGTAAAACAAACGGATCAAGTTATGGATACTTGTTAATCCGAGGAGCCGAATTGGGTCAATTGAAAGACTTGTTGATCCGAGAAGTCAATTGGGTTCAAATACAAGCCTTAATGATTCGTGAAGTCGAACGGAGTCAATTAGTTGGTGCTTGTTGATCCAAGAAGGCAAATTGGGTTACATTGTGCGTACTTGGTGACTTTATAAAATAAACGAATCTAGTTATGGATACTTGTTGAACCGAGAAGCCCAATTAAGTCAAATGGAAGACTTGTTGATCCGAGAAGTCAATTGGGTTCATATACAAGCCTTAATGATTCGTGAAGTCGAACGGAGTCAAGTAGTTGGTGCTTGTTGATCCGAGAAGGCGAATTGGGTCACATTGTGCGTACTTGGTGACTTGGTATAACAAACGGATCAAGTTATGGATACTTGTTGATACGAGAAGCCCAATTAAGTCAAATGGAAGACTTGTTGATCCGGGAAGTCAATTGGGTTCAAATACAAACCTTAATGATTCGTGAAGTCAAACGAAGTCAAATTGTTGGTGCTTGTTGATCCGAGAAGGCGAATTGAGTCACATTGTGCGTACTTGGTGACTTGGTATAACAAACGGATCAAGTTATGGATACTTGTTGATCCGAAAAGCCGAATTGGGTCAATTGGAAGACTTGTTGATCCCAGAAGTCAATTGGGTTCAAATACAAGCCTTAATGATCCGAGAAGGCGAATTGGGTCACATTGTGCGTACTTGGTGACTTGGTATAATAAACGGATCAAGTTATGGATACTTGTTGATACGAGAAGCCCAATTAAGTCAAATGGAAGATCTGAGAAGTCAATTGGGTTCAAATACAAGCCTTAATGATTCGTGAAGTCGAATGGAGTCAATTAGTTGGTGCTTGTTGATCCAAGAAGGCGAATTGGGTTACATTGTGCGTACTTGGTGACTTTATAAAACAAACGAATCTAGTTATGGATACTTGTTGAACCGAGAAGCCCAATTAAGTCAAATGGAAGACTTGTTGATCCGAGAAGTCAATTGGGTTCATATACAAGCCTTAATGATTCGTGAAGTCGAATGGAGTAAAGTAGTTGGTGCTTGTTGATCCGAGAAGGCGAATTGGGTCATATTGTGCGTACTTGGTGACTTGGTATAAGAAACGGATCAAGTTATGGGTACTTGTTGATACGAGAAGCCGAATTGGGTCAATTGAAAGACTTGTTGATCCGAGAAGTCAATTGGGTTCAAATACAAACCTTAATGATTCGTGAAGTCAAACGAAGTCAAATTGTTGGTGCTTGTTGATCCGAGAAGGCGAATTGAGTCACATTGTGCGTACTTGGTGACTTGGTATAACAAACGGATCAAGTTATGGATACTTGTTGATCCGAGAAGCCGAATTGGGTCAATTGAAAGACTTGTTGATCCCAGAAGTCAATTGGGTTCAAATACAAGCCTTAATAATTCGTGAAGTCGAACGGAGTCAATTAGTTGGTGCTTGTTGATCCGAGAAGGCGAAATGGGTCACATTGTGCGTACTTGGTGACTTGGTAAAACAAATGGATCACGTTATCGATACTTGTTGATCCTAGAAGCCGAATTGGGTCAATTGGAAGACTTGTTGATCTGAGAAGTCAATTGGGTTCAAATACAAGCCTTTATGATTCGTGAAGTTGAAAGGAGTCAAATAGTAGGTGCTTGGTGATCCGAGAAGGGGAATTGGGTCACATTGTGCGTATTTGGTGACTTAGTAAAACAAACGGATCAAGTTATGGATACTTGTTAATCCGAGGAGCCAAATTGGGTCAATTGAAAGACTTGTTGATCCGAGAAATCAATTGGGTTCAAATACAAGCCTTAAAGATTCGTGAAGTCGAACGGAGTCAAATTGTTGGTGCTTGTTGATCCGAGAAGGCGAATTGGGTCACATCTTGCGTACTTGGTGACTTTATAAAACAAATGAATCAAGTTATGGATACTTGTTGATCCGAGAAGCCGAATTGGGTCAATTGAAAGACTTGTTGATCCGAGAAGTCAATTTGGTTCAAATACAAGCCTTAACGATTCGTGAAGTCGAACGGAGTCAAATAGTTGGTGCTTGTTGATCCGAGAAGGCGAATTGGGTCACATTGTGCGTACTTGGTAAAACAAACGGATCAAGTTATGGATACTAATTGATCCGAGAAGCCCAATTAAGTCAAATGGAAGACTTGTTGATCCGAGAAGTCAATTGGGTTCAAATACAAACCTTAATGATTCGTGAAGTCAAACGAAGTCAAATTGTTGGTGCTTGTTGATCCGAGAAGGCGATTTGGGTCACATTGTGCGTACTTGGTGACTTGGTATAACAAACGGATCAAGTTATGGATACTTGTTGATCCGAGAAGCCGAATTGGGTCAATTGGAAGACTTGTTGATCCCAGAAGTCAATGGGTTTCAAATACAAACCTTAATGATCCGAGAAGGCGAATTGGGTCACATTGTGCGTACTTGGTGACTTGGTATAACAAACGGATCAAGTTATGGATACTTGTTGATACGAGAAGCCCAATTAAGTGAAATGGAAGACTTGTTGATCCGAGAAGTCAATTGGGTTCAAATACAAGCCTTAATGATCCGAGAAGTCGAATTGGGTCACATTGTGCGTACTTGGTGACTTGGTAAAATAAATGGAGCAAGTTATGGATACTTGTTGATCCCAGAAGCCTAATTGGGTCAATTGAAAGACTTGTTGATCCGAGAAGTCAATTTGGTTCAAATACAAGCCTTAATGATTCGTGAAGTCGAACGGAGTCAAATAGTTGGTGCTTGTTGATCCGAGAAGGCGAATTGGGTCACATTGTGCGTACTTGGTAAAACAAACGGATCAAGTTATGGATACTAATTGATCCGAGAAGCCCAATTAAGTCAAATGGAAGACTTGTTGATCCGAGAAGTCAATTGGGTTCAAATACAAACCTTAATGATTCGTGAAGTCAAACGAAGTCAAATTGTTGGTGCTTGTTGATCCGAGAAGGCGATTTGGGTCACATTGTGCGTACTTGGTGACTTGGTATAACAAACGGATCAAGTTATGGATACTTGTTGATCCGAGAAGCCGAATTGGGTCAATTGGAAGACTTGTTGATCCCAGAAGTCAATGGGTTTCAAATACAAACCTTAATGATCCGAGAAGGCGAATTGGGTCACATTGTGCGTACTTGGTGACTTGGTATAACAAACGGATCAAGTTATGGATACTTGTTGATACGAGAAGCCCAATTAAGTGAAATGGAAGACTTGTTGATCCGAGAAGTCAATTGGGTTCAAATACAAGCCTTAATGATCCGAGAAGTCGAATTGGGTCACATTGTGCGTACTTGGTGACTTGGTAAAATAAATGGAGCAAGTTATGGATACTTGTTGATCCCAGAAGCCTAATTGGGTCAATTGAAAGACTTGTTGATCCGAGAAGTCAATTTGGTTCAAATACAAGCCTTAATGATTCGTGAAGTCGAACGGAGTCAAATAGTTGGTGCTTGTTGATCCGAGAAGGCGAATTGGGTCACATTGTGCGTACTTGGTAAAACAAACGGATCAAGTTATGGATACTAATTGATCCGAGAAGCCCAATTAAGTCAAATGGAAGACTTGTTGATCCGAGAAGTCAATTGGGTTCAAATACAAACCTTAATGATTCGTGAAGTCAAACGAAGTCAAATTGTTGGTGCTTGTTGATCCGAGAAGGCGATTTGGGTCACATTGTGCGTACTTGGTGACTTGGTATAACAAACGGATCAAGTTATGGATACTTGTTGATCCGAGAAGCCGAATTGGGTCAATTGGAAGACTTGTTGATCCCAGAAGTCAATGGGTTTCAAATACAAACCTTAATGATCCGAGAAGGCGAATTGGGTCACATTGTGCGTACTTGGTGACTTGGTATAACAAACGGATCAAGTTATGGATACTTGTTGATACGAGAAGCCCAATTAAGTGAAATGGAAGACTTGTTGATCCGAGAAGTCAATTGGGTTCAAATACAAGCCTTAATGATCCGAGAAGTCGAATTGGGTCACATTGTGCGTACTTGGTGACTTGGTAAAATAAATGGAGCAAGTTATGGATACTTGTTGATCCCAGAAGCCTAATTGGGTCAATTGAAAGACTTGTTGATCCGAGAAGTCAATTTGGTTCAAATACAAGCCTTAATGATTCGTGAAGTCGAACGGAGTCAAATAGTTGGTGCTTGTTGATCCGAGAAGGCGAATTGGGTCACATTGTGCGTACTTGGTAAAACAAACGGATCAAGTTATGGATACTAATTGATCCGAGAAGCCCAATTAAGTCAAATGGAAGACTTGTTGATCCGAGAAGTCAATTGGGTTCAAATACAAACCTTAATGATTCGTGAAGTCAAACGAAGTCAAATTGTTGGTGCTTGTTGATCCGAGAAGGCGATTTGGGTCACATTGTGCGTACTTGGTGACTTGGTATAACAAACGGATCAAGTTATGGATACTTGTTGATCCGAGAAGCCGAATTGGGTCAATTGGAAGACTTGTTGATCCCAGAAGTCAATGGGTTTCAAATACAAACCTTAATGATCCGAGAAGGCGAATTGGGTCACATTGTGCGTACTTGGTGACTTGGTATAACAAACGGATCAAGTTATGGATACTTGTTGATACGAGAAGCCCAATTAAGTGAAATGGAAGACTTGTTGATCCGAGAAGTCAATTGGGTTCAAATACAAGCCTTAATGATCCGAGAAGTCGAATTGGGTCACATTGTGCGTACTTGGTGACTTGGTAAAATAAATGGAGCAAGTTATGGATACTTGTTGATCCCAGAAGCCTAATTGGGTCAATTGAAAGACTTGTTGATCCGAGAAGTCAATTTGGTTCAAATACAAGCCTTAATGATTCGTGAAGTCGAACGGAGTCAAATAGTTGGTGCTTGTTGATCCGAGAAGGCGAATTGGGTCACATTGTGCATACTTGGTGACTTGGTAAAACAAACGGATCAAGTTATGGATACTTGTTGATCCGAGAAGCCGAATTGGGTCAATTGGAAGACTTGTTGATCCCAGAAGTCAATTGGGTTCAAATACAAGCCTTAATGATCCGAGAAGGCGAATTGGGTCACATTGTGCGTACTTGGTGACTTGGTATAATAAACGGATCAAGTTATGGATACTTGTTGATACGAGAAGCCCAATTAAGTCAAATGGAAGACTTGTTGATCTGAGAAGTCAATTGGGTTCAAATACAAGCCTTAATGATTCGTGAAGTCGAACGGAGTCAATTAGTTGGTGCTTGTTGATCCAAGAAGGCGAATTGGGTTACATTGTGCGTACTTGGTGACTTTATAAAACAAACGAATCTAGTTATGGATACTTGTTGAACCGAGAAGCCCAATTAAGTCAAATGGAAGACTTGTTGATCCGAGAAGTCAATTGGGTTCATATACAAGCCTTAATGATTCGTGAAGTCGAATGGAGTCAAGTAGTTGGTGCTTGTTGATCCGAGAAGGCGAATTGGGTCATATTATGCGTACTTGGTGACTTGGTATAAGAAACGGATCAAGTTATGGATACTTGTTGATACGAGAAGCCGAATTGGGTCAATTGAAAGACTTGTTGATCCGAGAAGTCAATTGGGTTCAAATACAAACCTTAATGATTCGTGAAGTCAAACGAAGTCAAATTGTTGGTGCTTGTTGATCCGAGAAGGCGAATTGAGTCACATTGTGCGTACTTGGTGACTTGGTATAACAAACGGATCAAGTTATGGATACTTGTTGATCCGAGAAGCCGAATTGGGTCAATTGAAAGACTTGTTGATCCCAGAAGTCAATTGGGTTCAAATACAAGCCTTAATAATTCGTGAAGTCGAACGAAGTCAATTAGTTGGTGCTTGTTGATCCGAGAAGGCGAAATGGGTCACATTGTGCGTACTTGGTGACTTGGTAAAATAAATGGATCAAGTTATCGATATTTGTTGATCCTAGAAGCCGAATTGGGTCAATTGGAAGACTTGTTGATCTGAGAAGTCAATTGGGTTCAAATACAAGCCTTTATGATTCGTGAAGTTGAAAGGAGTCAAATAGTAGGTGCTTGGTGATCCGAGAAGGGGAATTGGGTCACATTGTGCGTATTTGGTGACTTAGTAAAACAAACGGATCAAGTTATGGATACTTGTTAATCCGAGGAGCCAAATTGGGTCAATTGAAAGACTTGTTGATCCGAGAAATCAATTGGGTTCAAATACAAGCCTTAAAGATTCGTGAAGTCGAACGGAGTCAAATTGTTGGTGCTTGTTGATCCGAGAAGGCGAATTGGGTCACATCTTGCGTACTTGGTGACTTTATAAAACAAATGAATCAAGTTATGGATACTTGTTGATCCGAGAAGCCGAATTGGGTCAATTGAAAGACTTGTTGATCCGAGAAGTCAATTTGGTTCAAATACAAGCCTTAACGATTCATGAAGTCGAACGGAGTCAAATAGTTGGTGCTTGTTGATCCGAGAAGGCGAATTGGGTCACATTGTGCGTACTTGGTAAAACAAACGGATCAAGTTATGGATACTTGTTGATCCGAGAAGCCCAATTAAGTCAAATGGAAGACTTGTTGATCCGAGAAGTCAATTGGGTTCAAATACAAGCCTTAATGATTCGTGAAGTCGAACGAAGTCAAATTGTTGGTGCTTGTTGATCCGAGAAGCCGAATTGGGTCAATTGGAAGACTTGTTGATCCCAGAAGTCAATTGGTTTCAAATACAAACCTTAATGATCCGAGAAGGCGAATTGGGTCACATTGTGCGTACTTGGTGACTTGGTATAACAAACGGATCAAGTTATGGATACTTGTTGATACGAGAAGCCCAATTAAGTGAAATGGAAGACTTGTTGATCCGAGAAGTCAATTGGGTTCAAATACAAGCCTTAATAATCCGAGAAGTCGAATTGGGTCACATTGTGCGTACTTGGTGACTTGGTAAAATAAATGGAGCAAGTTATGGATACTTGTTGATCCCAGAAGCCTAATTGGGTCAATTGAAAGACTTGTTGATCCGAGAAGTCAATTTGGTTCAAATACAAGCCTTAATGATTCGTGAAGTCGAACGGAGTCAAATAGTTGGTGCTTGTTGATCCGAGAAGGCGAATTGGGTCACATTGTGCATATTTGGTGACTTGGTAAAACAAACGGATCAAGTTATGGATACTTGTTGATCCGAGAAGCCGAATTGGGTCAATTGGAAGACTTGTTGATCCCAGAAGTCAATTGGGTTCAAATACAAGCCTTAATGATCCGAGAAGGCGAATTGGGTCACATTGTGCGTACTTGGTGACTTGGTATAATAAACGGATCAAGTTATGGATACTTGTTGATCCGAGAAGCCCAATTAAGTCGAACGGAAGACTTGTTGATCCGAGAAGTCAATTGGGTTTAAATACAAGCCTTAATGATTCGTGAAGTCGAACGGAGTCAAATTGTTGGTGCTTGTTGATCCAAGAAGGCGAATTGGGTTACATTGTGCGTACTTGGTGACTTTATAAAACAAACGAATCTAGTTATCGATACTTGTTGAACCGAGAAGCCCAATTAAGTCAAATGGAAGACTTGTTGATCCGAGAAGTCAATTGGGTTCATATACAAGGCTTAATGATTCGTGAAGTCGAACGGAGTCAAGTAGTTGGTGCTTGTTGATCTGAGAAGGCGAATTGGGTCATATCGTGCGTACTTGGTGACTTGGTATAAGAAACGGATCAAGTTATGGATACTTGTTGATACGAGAAGCCGAATTGGGTCAATTGAAAGACTTGTTGATCCGAGAAGTCAATTGGGTTCAAATACAAGCCTTAATGATTCGTGAAGTCGAACGAAGTCAAATTGTTGGTGCTTGTTGATCCGAGAAGGCGAATTGAGTCACATTGTGCGTACTTGGTGACTTGGTATAACAAACGGATCAAGTTATGGATACTTGTTGATCCGAGAAGCCGAATTGGATCAATTGAAAGACTTGTTGATCCCAGAAGTTAATTGGGTTCAAATACAAGCCTTAATAATTCGTGAAGTCGAACGGAGTCAAATTGTTGGTGCTTGTTGATCCGAGAAGGCGAATTGGGTCACATTGTGCGTACTTGGTGACTTGGTATAACAAACGGATCAAGTTATGGATACTTGTTGATCCGAGAAGCCGAATTGGGTCAATAGAAAGACTTGTTGATCCCAGAAGTCAATTGGGTTCAAATACAAGCCTTAATAATTCGTGAAGTCGAACGGAGTCAATTAGTTGGTGCTTGTTGATCCGAGAAGGCGAAATGGGTCACATTGTGCGTACTTGGTGACTTGGTAAAACAAATGGATCAAGTTATCGATACTTGTTGATCCGAGAAGCCGAATTGGGTCAATAGAAAGACTTGTTGATCCCAGAAGTCAATTGGGTTCAAATACAAGCCTTAATAATTCGTGAAGTCGAACGGAGTCAATTAGTTGGTGCTTGTTGATCCGAGAAGGCGAAATGGGTCACATTGTGCGTACTTGGTGACTTGGTAAAACAAATGGATCAAGTTATCGATACTTGTTGATCCTAGAAGCCGAATTGGGTCAATTGGAAGACTTGTTGATCTGAGAAGTCAATTGGGTTCAAATAAAAGCCTTAATGATTCGTGAAGTTGAAAGGAGTCAAATAGTAGGTGCTTGGTGATCCGAGAAGGCGAATTGGGTCACATTGTGCGTATTTGGTGACTTGGTAAAACAAACGGATCAAGTTATGGATACTTGTTAATCCGAGGAGCCAAATTGGGTCAATTGAAAGACTTGTTCATCCGAGAAGTCAATTGGGTTCAAATACAAGCCTTAAAGATTCGTGAAGTCGAACGGAGTCAAATTGTTGGTGCTTGTTGATCCGAGAAGGCGAATTGGGTCACATTGTGCGTACTTGGTGACTTGGTATAACAAACGGATCAAGTTATGGATACTTGTTGGTCCGAGAAGCTGAATTGGGTCAATTGGAAGACTTGTTGATCCCAGAAGTCAATTGGGTTCAAATACAAGCCTTAATGATTCGTGAAGTCGAACGGAGTCAAATTGTTGGTGCTTGTTGATCCGAGAAGGCGAATTGTGTCACATTGTGCGTACTTGGTGACTTGGTATAACAAACGGATCAAGTTATGGATACTTGTTGATCCGAGAAGCCGAATTGGGTCAATTGGAAGACTTGTTGATCCCAGAAGTCAATTGGTTTCAAATACAAACCTTAATGATCCGAGAAGGCGAATTGGGTCACATTGTGCGTACTTGGTGACTTGGTATAACAAACGGATCAAGTTATGGATACTTGTTGATACGAGAAGCCCAATTAAGTCAAATGGAAGACTTGTTGATCCGAGAAGTCAATTGGGTTCAAATACAAGCCTTAATGATCCGAGAAGTCGAATTGGGTCACATTGTGCGTACTTGGTGACTTGGTAAAATAAATGGAGCAAGTTATGGATACTTGTTGATCCCAGAAGCCTAATTGGGTCAATTGAAAGACTTGTTGATCCGAGAAGTCAATTTGGTTCAAATACAAGCCTTAATGATTCGTGAAGTTAAATAGTTGCTTGTATAAAATAATGAAAATAAAGTGTGTACAAAAAAGAAGTAGCAAAACCCAAAACGCTCTAAGAGAAGGCTAATACAATAGCCGTGGCAGTGCGTATATCTAAGTCCAAAATCGAAACTACCACAAGCCGGTAGTAGACTAAAAAAGTCTAACAGATCTAAGACGCTAAAAGTGGGGGAGTAACCACTAAATGGAACCAAGCGCCGTGAGTGCGAGGCCAGACACTCATAGAAGAGAGTGAGATCTGTGGTCCGGGAACAGCATCCGGACCGCAAAGGACATGTAGAGTAGGGAATGCTATGCTGGAACAAGCAACACCAGCTGAAGGCGGCAGAGCAATGAGTGCCATAGAGGTTCCGTCCAGGGGCGATAGAACTGCCGGGCGTGCAACACTAGTGAGACGCCTAGGAACCAGAGTTCCAAATGCTGTGAAGCATGTAAGAATCTTCCCAGAGTGGGAGAGACTCTGCTGGCCTCGTTAAAACCCACTACTGTAAAAACCCTGAGGGAAAAAGCCAATAGTGGGAAAAAGAGTACCAGCATCGGCCAAAAAGACCAATGTCCGTCAAATCCATAATCCGTCAATACATAATAAATCCAAAGCAGGTGCCTGCACAAAAAGACGGGGGAGGGATGTGGTAAAAATAAAGAGCCGAGAATTCCTTCAAAGCGTCCACAAGAACTGCAAAAACACTGGGGAGGGGAACATCAGAAGGCTCAATGTACACGATAATACTGGGTATAGAAGTCACGAGAAGAAATATGTGAAACGTGTGGAGGGAGGGGATTCCACCAAGTAAAAGGCGTGCGAAGAGCAGATAGGGCATCAGCAGCCTGATTGCCTTCTCTGTATATGTGCGAAACCTTAAAAGTGATATCCCCTAAAAAATGCAAGGCTCGAATCCAACGTGCACGAAGTCGCCATGGTACATCAAGAGATCGGGACTGAAATGCTTGTACGACGTACATGGAGTCAGACTCAAGCCAAATCTTATGCCAACCACGATCCCTAGCCAACTCAATCGCGTAGATGGCCGCCTGGAGTTCCGCTTCAAAAGCAAAACCACGGCCGAATGAGACAGAGAACCCTCCCAAAGTGAAACCTCTGCAGTTCCGAAAAATGCCTCCCCCAAAAGTGAGGCCAGGTGCCCCTTCGGCACTACCATCCGTGTTAACCTTGATCCACCCAGGGGAGGGGGGAATCCAAGTGACAGACTTCGCCTGAAGAGGTTTAGATGGAACACCACGCACACCTAGCCGAGTCAAAATGCTGAGCTCCCGAACCGAGTTGTGCATGTGTCCAGAGATCAGGGAGGCCGATTCCCGAATGTTGGAAAGGATAACTGAGACAGCCTGTGTGGAATTAGCCTCCTGATCATCGAAAATGGACCTGTTCCTGGTAGCCCAAATAGCCCAAATGGCAGTGACAAAAGCAACTCGCCAGAGCGCTGTGACTTGGGAGCTGAACTGTACCTGCATAGACTGTAAAAGCAATCTGTTGAAACCTTCATGAAAAACAAGTGATATATCAAAAGCCCAACAGAGTTTAGAAAAAATGGCAAGAGAGAAAGAACAACTAGAAAAAATATGATCAGCAGACTCCCCTGATGTATGGCATAGAGTGCATATGGAAGGACCCTGAATGCGGTGTGACTGAATAATCTCCCAAGAAGGAAGTCTATGATGTATCGCACGCCAAACCGTATAAGATCGACAGGGAGGGATGAAGGAAGCCCAAATCCATTTCCCCCAAGAAGTGGCCGGAAAGGAGGTCCGAAAGCAATTGTAAGCCAGAGTGGACGTCACAGTGCCCGTCGGAGAGCGAGTCCAAACTCTATGATCCGGGATAGAGGGAGAGATGGCCGTAGCAACTATGTCCTTTGCAATAATAGGGAAATTCTGAACAAAAAGCCCGTCCAAATGCCAGACCCCATCAATGTGATAATCCGAGATCAAATGCTGAAAATGTAAACGTGCCTCAATAGGCATGCCAATCCTGTCAGCAATGGAGTAACCGAGCCAATTATCAAGCCAAAATCTAACCGAAGTGTTCGATCCGACAATCCACTGAGATTCCGAGAGGAGCTGTCTGATGTAAGGTCTAGTGGAACCAAAGAGGGAGGAGCGAATGTAGGAGGTCTTAAGATCACCAGAGGCAGAGAACCAACGAGAACGAAGAAGATCCATGCCATTGTCTGTAGAAGTCAAGAAATCCCAGGCAAATTTAAGCAGAAAAGCCGCATTAGCCTTGCGAATCGAACGAAGACCCAAACCTCCTTCAGCTTTCGGCGCACAAACACGTTTCCAGGAGATGTTAAATTTACCGCTGTGGGCCGTGTTGCCCGTCCATATAAAATTGCGCATGGCCTTCTCAACTTCTGCAATGAGGGATAAAGGCCAACGGTACACCATCATTGAGTGAACGAAGGAACTAGTGATCACAGAATTCACAAGGCAAGCCCGACCCGCCATCGAGAGTGAAGATCCCACCCAGTTGGAAAACTTTGCACAAATGGAATCCGCTAAGGGTTGAAAGTAAGCAAGCCTTGGTGCTCCAACAAAGATAGGAACCCCAAGGTATTGCATTGGCAAAGAGCCTTCAACCATCTTAGAGACACGGAGAATCCGCCGCTTGATGTTAGTAGTTGCCTTCGCTCCAAAGAAAACTCTAGACTTATCTGTGCTGACGATTTGGCCCGAGAGTCTACCATAAAGGTTGAGGATTTGACTCAGCTTGCTCACATTAGACAAGTCCGCATTGCAGAAGATGAGGATGTCATCTGCATAGAACAAAAAGGGAGGACAAGGAACCCCCATCATAGCCATAGCCGGGCGGAGAGACTGCTTGATGTGGCAATCAACAATGAGCCTACCTAAAAACTCTTCAGCAAGACAAAATAGGAGAGGGGAAAGCGGATCCCCCTGCCTAACACCACGTGAGCATGCAAAGTAACCAACAGGGGAACCATTGATCAGAATGGAAAGTCTGGCAGAGAGCAGAATAGAGGAGACACGATCCACAAACCAATCCGAAAAGCCTAAACATCTCAGAAAATGCAGAAGAAAATCCCAACGAACAGTATCAAAAGCTTTACGGATATCAATTTTGAAGGCCACATTACCACCCTCATTATGCCTGTCCATACAATTAAAACACTCAGAAGCATAGGCAATGCAATGATGGATACGCCTACCTGGCACGAAGCCGAACTGATAGGGAGAAATGTGGGAGCCCACGAAGCTGCCCAACCTAGAAGCAAGGATCTTAGTGAGGACCTTAAACAAAAAATTGCTAAGCACAATAGGTCAAAAGTCCTCAACTCGATTGGCCCCCTTCTTTTTAGGAATGAGGACCACAAAGCTCGAATTCAAACCAGTGGGAATGAAACCATGACGAAAAAAGTAACTCACAGCAGCAACCACATCGTGACGAACAATATCCCAATAAACTTGAAAAAAGCAGCCAGAAAAACCATCCGGGCCTGGAGAGCTGTCTGCCGAAAGAGAGAAAACCGCCGAATGAATTTCCTCAGGAGTGGGGTCCGCCATGAGAAGGGCATTCTCATCAGCAGAGATGGAGGGACTAACAAAGTCCCCCACAACAGAGAGATCAATGGGTGACGAAGCAGTGGGCTCCGTGAAAAGGTTGGTGAAGAACTGAACAATGTGATCTGCAAGAGAGGCCCGGTCTTCAACCAACACACCATCAATCATGAGAGCCGAAAGGTGCTGCCTCACCTTAGAGACAGAATGCATTCTGTGGAAAAAAGAGGAATTACTATCACCATCCTTAAGCCAGTTGAGCCGATTTTTCTGACTAATAAAGTCCTGTTGCTGGCCAAGTGTGCGATTGATGAGAACCTGCAAGTCCACCTCCTTCTCAAAAAGGGCATCAGAATAACCCTGTTCATAAATCATCTCCTGAAGGGCGGCGAGATCGGCATAGTGCTCCGCCAAGGTGGTGTGGATATTCCGGAAAATATTGACGTTCCAAACTTTGATCTCGTCCTTTAGTCTCTTCAATTTGCGAATGACCCGAGAGAGGGGATCCGTATGGGCTAATGGGCCAGCCCATGAATCATTGACCAAAGAACGAAAATCAAGGTGATTCGTCCACATCTTTTGAAACCGGAAAGGCCGAGGATAAGCAGGAGGAGAGTCTGTGCAGGTAATCAAGAGAGGATGATGATCCGAGTTATTCCGGGGGAGTATCAACGCTTGAATAGAATTCCATAGAGCCACAAAATCATTGTTGACAAAACCCCGGTCCAACTTGGATGCTTTGAAAGATCCAACGGTACGACGAGAACACCATGTATACGTGCATCCCTCATTCTCAATTTCAAGCAACTCAGCATCATCAATAGCCTGTCGAAACTCAGAGCAAGCAATAGGGGGAGGGGAAGCCATACTCAAGCGCTCATGAGCACCAAAGACGGCATTAAAGTCACCAATAATACAACAGGGTAAAGAAGCGACATGCACAAGATCAGTCCATAAAGAGCGACGAGCAATGTACTCATTACAAGCATGTACAAAAGCTAAATGCACGGGAACATCCCGAATAACAGAATAAACCACAAGCAACTGATTAGAAAAATAATTAACCGTAGAGGCCTCAACAAAATCAGGACGACAAAGAATCCAAATATTGGGGAGCAATGGGGGACGGGAATTTTCACCCAGAAAATGAAGGTGGAGAGACCTCCAAAAAGTACGAGGAATGGAAGACGAACGTACCTTAGGCTCGACAATGGCGAGCCAGTCCGGAGAATGAAGTCGACAAAAATCACGAAGAGAATTCCTGGACTGCTCATTCCCCAAACCACGGATGTTCCATATCATCATCTTCATGTCCAACCCGAATAAGCGCCGTGCTCAGGCGGCGGGTCGTCCAAATCGACTTCGTCCGACCAATTTCCCAAAGCTGCCCGGTGCATGTCACGCAGGGCGGGCAAAATTGGTGTATCAAGAATCTGGAAATCCGATTTAGCGACTGATTCCATGTCCGAAATAATTTTACCCCTCCGAGGGGGAATCGACGAAGAGCGAGGGCGCGAAGTGTTAGCACACCACTTGCGAAGAGACTCGACGTGAATCGGTGGGGCTACGGAAAGAGGGATCACATGCAAAGACACATCCGAAGTCGAATCCTTATGTAATACCACATCCATGGAACAAGAATCCGGCAATGCGACGTCCATGGGGTGAGTGTGAGCATGGAAATGGGGCCCATCACGTGAGTGCATGGCCATGGATGCATAAATAGCAGCTGAAGTCCCATGCATGGGCCTGGAAACAAAAGCTGCACCATGCGATTCTGGAACACGAGGCCCGGTCTGCACGGGCCCGGACTGCATGGGCCCGGTCTTCATGGGGAGTTGACTTTGCTCATGGGAATAGGGCCCACCGAATAAAATATCACCTGAATGCATGGCTCTGGAAGCATTAAAATCTGATGTATCCCCATGCAAATCTTCAGCACGAGATATCATAGTATCAGGGCCTGAGTGAGTAGGCCCGCTCTGCAAATATGCCCGGACTGTACGGGCCCGGTCTGCATGAACCCGGTTTGCATGGTGCCCGAAGAGGCAAAAACTTGCTGCATGTAACCTGTAGAGCTTGAAATTAAGCCCGTCTGATCCGAAAGAGGCATGGAAGCTGAAATATCCTGCAGCGATGAACCTGTGGAGCTGGAGTTCATTGGCGAGGAGTGTGTTAGACCTGGGATCTGGTTTTGAACAGTAGCGCATGTCTGAGATGTGAAAACTGAAGTGGACGGGCCGTGAAGATGGTCCGTAGTATTTAGATCACCCAAGGCTTGAAATGAATTTGAGACTGAAACAGGCGTGGTCTGAGAAGGTGATGTGGCAGATGGTTTCGGTCTGTAAACTTGGCGAATATGTGGTTGACGGGCCCGAGAGCGTCCGCGTGAAGATCGCGGGCGAGACTTTGAACGCGGCTGAGAGGCTTGCAGGACGATATTCTCCTTCCGAGTAACCTTCTTCTTCTGGCAGTTGGAAACCAAATGTCCCACAAACCGGCAGTGGGAGCAAAAGTCCGGCAAGTTTTCATAACTAATAGAGGCAGTGGTGTAAGAGCCTTCCGCATCAACAGTCACCGACTCTGGAAGGCAGGTGGTTTTAGCAAGGTCGATTTCGACCAGAACCCGTACGAAATGTCCGACTGAACCTTCCAAAGCACGATCGTCTATATGCAACGGATTGCCAACCGCCTTGGCAATACCCCAAAGCGTGAAGGAATCCCAGTGCTCCATTCCCAATTCAAAAATTCTGATCCAAACTTGGGCGATAGAGGAGTTCAGCTTATATGGATTAAAGTTGGGGACCCAACGAGATAGACGAAGGGTTCCCGGCTTAAGAGACCAAACGGAGTGAGCATAGGCTTTTGATTTATCCTGATTGTCTTCAAACTGAATATTATAACAGCCTTTCCCTAGTGGAATGAGTTTCCAAGAGCGTTCAGTTTTCCAGGTCTCAGTTAGCTTAGCTTTGAGAGATGGCAGGTCCCGGGGCTTATCATTCTTGACATAAAAGAGCCGACCAATAAGAGTGTTCGAGAAGAACTGAACACGCTGTCGGTACCGAGTCTCGTCCACCTTAACCATGTAAGTGTCGCCTCTGAGAAAAGGCTCATATGGCTTGATCTGCCGGGTAGAGTGAGGCAACGGGGATGGCTGTTCCGGAATAGGTGGAGCAAAAGAGGTACGAATAGCATCCGAAGGAGAGGCGGAGAAAGACCCAAAACGCAGCGGAGGAATGAGCGAAGAACCACTCGTCCCGCTGCCCATAGTTAACACATTTGATGATCCTGCAGTGAAACTCAAAACAGGAGGAGCAACATGCGTAGTAACAGGGGTATTAGAAACATGCAGCGGGGGAAACGCTAAAGGGGATTTATCCAATAAATCACCAAAAACAGGCGTGTTAGTAACAGAGGAGTTAGCATTGTTCTTCAATAAATTAAAGAGATTAGAAATGGCCAAAGTAGGATCAGACGACCCATGAGAAGTAATTCCAGAAGAGACATTATGCACATGAGAATTAGCCTGACTATTGGGGAGCATAGAATGTGACCCAGGAAAATGATTTTGCATGCATGAGCTAGAAACGTTTAATGCTGTATCATCATGCAAGAATTCATCACCAAAAGTCAACCTATTATTCTCAACACCAGGATGCGATCTATTGACCAAAGCTGAAGTCGACTCAAAAGCAGATGCAGGTAAAACAGTTTCAGCACCAGAATGCAATCTATAATCAGAAGCAGAAGTCGACTGAGAACCAGTCATGTAAGCCTCCGGCATAAGCGACGGAGAGGAACTTACCTGATGAGTGGTGGGCGGGGAGACAGAATTCGTCTGTTGCAAAAAAGACATCAGCCAGGGGGTTTGACGACAGAGCTCCGCCAACTGCAGCCTTAGAATGAACTCGGGCGCCGCCGAAGAGGATTCCGACGAGCGGGGGGCTGTCGGCGGTGGAGATGCCCGTGGTTGATCGCCGGAGGAGTGGGGCACGATCGAATCGCAAGCCGTCATCGGAGAAGCAACCTTTGCGTTGATGAATGGCAGGAGCCAAGGGAACTTCGTACAAAGGTCGTCAAAAGCAACCTTCTCCTGTTCCGACGATGGAGCAGACGGAGAAGGCGCCGTCATAGCAGCAAAGGCGCCGCTGTTTGAGAGTGGAACCCTAGGCGCTAAGCTGCGCAACCATGGGTGTTGATCACATAACGAAAGGAAAAAAGGTAAATAAACTTCATCCACATCCGACATGATGCTCAGGAGAGAGAATGAAGAAGATTAGCAGCAGCTTGGCGGTGGCGTGAAAGGATTGTCGGCGACATGTGCGAGGAGAGAGAAGAGAGCGTTCCCTTAATGATTCGTGAAGTCGAACGGAGTCAAATAGTTGGTGCTTGTTGATCCGAGAAGGCGAATTGGGTCACATTGTGCATATTTGGTGACTTGGTAAAACAAACGGATCAAGTTATGGATACTTGTTGATCCGAGAAGCCGAATTGGGTCAATTGGAAGACTTGTTGATCCCAGAAGTCAATTGGGTTCAAATACAAGCCTTAATGATCCGAGAAGGCGAATTGGGTCACATTGTGCGTACTTGGTGACTTGGTATAATAAACGGATCAAGTTATGGATACTTGTTGATCCGAGAAGCCCAATTAAGTCGAATGGAAGACTTGTTGATCCGAGAAGTCAATTGGGTTTAAATACAAGCCTTAATGATTCGTGAAGTCGAACGGAGTCAAATTGTTGGTGCTTGTTGATCCAAGAAGGCGAATTGGGTTACATTGTGCGTACTTGGTGACTTTATAAAACAAACGAATCTAGTTATCGATACTTGTTGAACCGAGAAGCCCAATTAAGTCAAATGGAAGACTTGTTGATCCGAGAAGTCAATTGGGTTCATATACAAGGCTTAATGATTCGTGAAGTCGAACGGAGTCAAGTAGTTGGTGCTTGTTGATCTGAGAAGGCGAATTGGGTCATATCGTGCGTACTTGGTGACTTGGTATAAGAAACGGATCAAGTTATGGATACTTGTTGATACGAGAAGCCGAATTGGGTCAATTGAAAGACTTGTTGATCCGAGAAGTCAATTGGGTTCAAATACAAGCCTTAATGATTCGTGAAGTCGAACGAAGTCAAATTGTTGGTGCTTGTTGATCCGAGAAGGCGAATTGAGTCACATGGTGCGTACTTGGTGACTTGGTATAACAAACGGATCAAGTTATGGATACTTGTTGATCCGAGAAGCCGAATTGGATCAATTGAAAGACTTGTTGATCCCAGAAGTTAATTGGGTTCAAATACAAGCCTTAATAATTCGTGAAGTCGAACGGAGTCAAATTGTTGGTGCTTGTTGATCCGAGAAGGCGAATTGGGTCACATTGTGCGTACTTGGTGACTTGGTATAACAAACGGATCAAGTTATGGATACTTGTTGATCCGAGAAGCCGAATTGGGTCAATAGAAAGACTTGTTGATCCCAGAAGTCAATTGGGTTCAAATACAAGCCTTAATAATTCGTGAAGTCGAACGGAGTCAATTAGTTGGTGCTTGTTGATCCGAGAAGGCGAAATGGGTCACATTGTGTGTACTTGGTGACTTGGTAAAACAAATGGATCAAGTTATCGATACTTGTTGATCCTAGAAGCCGAATTGGGTCAATTGGAAGACTTGTTGATCTGAGAAGTCAATTGGGTTCAAATAAAAGCCTTAATGATTCGTGAAGGTGAAAGGAGTCAAATAGTAGGTGCTTGGTGATCCGAGAAGGCGAATTGGGTCACATTGTGCGTATTTGGTGACTTGGTAAAACAAACGGATCAAGTTATGGATACTTGTTAATCCGAGGAGCCAAATTGGGTCAATTGAAAGACTTGTTGATCCGAGAAGTCAATTGGGTTCAAATACAAGCCTTAAAGATTCGTGAAGTCGAACGGAGTCAAATTGTTGGTGCTTGTTGATCCGAGAAGGCGAATTGGGTCACATTGTGCGTACTTGGTGACTTGGTATAACAAACGGATCAAGTTATGGATACTTGCTGGTCCGAGAAGTCGAATTGGGTCAATTGGAAGACTTGTTGATCCCAGAAGTCAATTGGGTTCAAATACAAGCCTTAATGATTCGTGAAGTCGAACGGAGTCAAATTGTTGGTGCTTGTTGATCCGAGAAGGCGAATTGTGTCACATTGTGCGTACTTGGTGACTTGGTATAACAAACGGATCAAGTTATGGATACTTGTTGATCCGAGAAGCCGAATTGGGTCAATTGGAAGACTTGTTGATCCCAGAAGTCAATTGGTTTCAAATACAAACCTTAATGATCCGAGAAGGCGAATTGGGTCACATTGTGCGTACTTGGTGACTTGGTATAACAAACGGATCAAGTTATGGATACTTGTTGATACGAGAAGCCCAATTAAGTCAAATGGAAGACTTGTTGATCCGAGAAGTCAATTGGGTTCAAATACAAGCCTTAATGATCCGAGAAGTCGAATTGGGTCACATTGTGCGTACTTGGTGACTTGGTAAAATAAATGGAGCAAGTTATGGATACTTGTTGATCCCAGAAGCCTAATTGGGTCAATTGAAAGACTTGTTGATCCGAGAAGTCAATTTGGTTCAAATACAAGCCTTAATGATTCGTGAAGTCGAACGGAGTCAAATAGTTGGTGCTTGTTGATCCGAGAAGGCGAATTGGGTCATATTGTGCGTACTTGGTGACTTGGTATAAGAAACGGATCAAGTTATGGATACTTGTTGATCCGAGAAGCCGAATTGGGTCAATTGGAAGACTTGTTGATCCGAGAAGTCAATTGGGTTCAAATACAAGCGTTAATGATCCGAGAAGGCGAATTGGGTCACATTGTGCGTACTTGGTGACTTGGTAAAACAAATGGATCAAGTTATGGATACTTGTTGATCCGAGAAGCCCAATTAAGTGGAATGGAAGACTTGTTGATCCGAGAAGTCAATTGGGTTTAAATACAAGCCTTAATGATTCGTGAAGTCGAACGGAGTCGAATTGTTGGTGCTTGTTGATCCAAGAAGGCGAATTGGGTTACATTGTGCGTACTTGGTGACTTTATAAAACAAACGAATCTAGTTATCGATACTTGTTGAACCGAGAAGCCCAATTAAGTCAAATGGAAGATTTGTTGATCCGAGAAGTCAATTGGGTTCATCTACAAGGCTTAATGATTCGTGAAGTCGAACAGAGTCAAGTAGTTGGTGCTTGTTGATCTCAGAAGGCGAATTGGGTCATATCGTGCGTACTTGGTGACTTGGTATAAGAAACGGATCAAGTTATGGATACTTGTTGATACGAGAAGCCGAATGGGGTCAATTGAAAGACTTGTTGATCCGAGAAGTCAATTGGGTTCAAATACAAGCCTTAATGATTCGTGAAGTCGAACGAAGTCAAATTGTTGGTGCTTGTTGAGCCGAGAAGGCGAATTGAGTCACATTGTGCGTACATGGTGACTTGGTATAACAAACGGATCAAGTTATGGATACTTGTTGATCCGAGAAGCCGAATTGGATCAATTGAAAGACTTGTTGATCCCAGAAGTCAATTGGGTTCAAATACAAGCCTTAATAATTCGTGAAGTCGAACGGAGTCAAATTGTTGGTGCTTGTTGATCCGAGAAGGCGAATTGGGTCACATTGTGCGTACTTGGTGACTTGGTATAACAAACGGATCAAGTTATGGATACTTGTTGATCCGAGAAGCCGAATTGGGTCAATAGAAAGACTTGTTGATCCCAGAAGTCAATTAGGTTCAAATACAAGCCTTAATAATTCGTGAAGTCGAACGGAGTCAATTAGTTGGTGCTTGTTGATCCGAGAAGGCGAAATGGGTCACATTGTGCGTACTTGGTGACTTGGTAAAACAAATGGATCAAGTTATCGATACTTGTTGATCCTAGAAGCCGAATTGGGTCAATTGGAAGACTTGTTGATCTGAGAAGTCAATTGGGTTCAAATAAAAGCCTTAATGATTCGTGAAGTTGAAAGGAGTCAAATGGTAGGTGCTTGGTGATCCGAGAAGGCGAATTGGGTCACATTGTGCGTATTTGGTGACTTGGTAAAACAAACGGATCAAGTTATGGATACTTGTTAATCCGAGGAGCCAAATTGGGTCAATTGAAAGACTTGTTGATCCGAGAAGTCAATTGAGTTCAAATACAAGCCTTAAAGATTCGTGAAGTCGAACGGAGTCAAATTGTTGGTGCTTGTTGATCCGAGAAGGCGAATTGGGTCACATTGTGCGTACTTGGTGACTTGGTATAACAAACGGATCAAGTTATGGATATTTGTTGGTCCGAGAAGTCGAATTGGGTCAATTGGAAGACTTGTTGATCCCAGAAGTCAATTGGGTTCAAATACAAGCCTTAATGATTCGTGAAGTCGAACGGAGTCAAATTGTTGGTGCTTGTTGATCCGAGAAGGCGAATTGTGTCACATTGTGCGTACTTGGTGACTTGGTATAACAAACGGATCAAGTTATGGATACTTGTTGATCCGAGAAGCCGAATTGGGTCAATTGGAAGACTTGTTGATCCCAGAAGTCAATTGGTTTCAAATACAAACCTTAATGATCCGAGAAGGCGAATTGGGTCACATTGTGCGTACTTGGTGACTTGGTATAACAAACGGATCAAGTTATGGATACTTGTTGATACGAGAAGCCCAATTAAGTCAAATGGAAGACTTGTTGATCCGAGAAGTCAATTGGGTTCAAATACAAGCCTTAATGATCTGAGAAGTCGAATTGAGTCACATTGTGCGTACTTGGTGACTTGGTAAAATAAATGGAGCAAGTTATGGATACTTGTTGATCCCAGAAGCCTAATTGGGTCAATTGAAAGACTTGTTGATCCGAGAAGTCAATTTGGTTCAAATACAAGCCTTAATGATTCGTGAAGTCGAACGGAGTCAAATAGTTGGTGCTTGTTGATCCGAGAAGGCGAATTGGGTCATATTGTGCGTACTTGGTGACTTGGTATAAGAAACGGATCAAGTTATGGATACTTGTTGATACGAGAAGCCCAATTAAGTCAAATGGAAGACTTGTTGATCCGAGAAGTCAATTGGGTTCAAATACAAGCGTTAATGATCCGAGAAGGCGAATTGGGTCACATTGTGCGTACTTGGTGACTTGGTAAAACAAATGGATCAAGTTATGGATACTTGTTGATCCGAGAAGCCCAATTAAGTCGAATGGAAGACTTGTTGATCCGAGAAGTCAATTGGGTTTAAATACAAGCCTTAATGATTCGTGAAGTCGAACGGAGTCGAATTGTTGGTGCTTGTTGATCCAAGAAGGCGAATTGGGTTACATTGTGCGTACTTGGTGACTTTATAAAACAAACGAATCTAGTTATCGATACTTGTTGAACCGAGAAGCCCAATTAAGTCAAATGGAAGATTTGTTGATCCGAGAAGTCAATTGAGTTCATATACAAGGCTTAATGATTCGTGAAGTCGAACGGAGTCAAGTAGTTGGTGCTTGTTGATCTGAGAAGGCGAATTGGGTCATATCGTGCGTACTTGGTGACTTGGTATAAGAAACGGATCAAGTTATGGATACTTGTTGATACGAGAAGCCGAATGGGGTCAATTGAAAGACTTGTTGATCCGAGAAGTCAATTGGGTTCAAATACAAGCCTTAATGATTCGTGAAGTCGAACGAAGTCAAATTGTTGGTGCTTGTTGAGCCGAGAAGGCGAATTGAGTCACATTGTGCGTACATGGTGACTTGGTATAACAAACGGATCAAGTTATGGATACTTGTTGATCCGAGAAGCCGAATTGGATCAATTGAAAGACTTGTTGATCCCAGAAGTCAATTGGGTTCAAATACAAGCCTTAATAATTCGTGAAGTCGAACGGAGTCAAATTGTTGGTGCTTGTTGATCCGAGAAGGCGAATTGGGTCACATTGTGCGTACTTGGTGACTTGGTATAACAAACGGATCAAGTTATGGATACTTGTTGATCCGAGAAGCCGAATTGGGTCAATAGAAAGACTTGTTGATCCCAGAAGTCAATTAGGTTCAAATACAAGCCTTAATAATTCGTGAAGTCGAACGGAGTCAATTAGTTGGTGCTTGTTGATCCGAGAAGGCGAAATGGGTCACATTGTGCGTACTTGGTGACTTGGTAAAACAAATGGATCAAGTTATCGATACTTGTTGATCCTAGAAGCCGAATTGGGTCAATTGGAAGACTTGTTGATCTGAGAAGTCAATTGGGTTCAAATAAAAGCCTTAATGATTCGTGAAGTTGAAAGGAGTCAAATGGTAGGTGCTTGGTGATCCGAGAAGGCGAATTGGGTCACATTGTGCGTATTTGGTGACTTGGTAAAACAAACGGATCAAGTTATAGATACTTGTTAATCCGAGGAGCCAAATTGGGTCAATTGAAAGACTTGTTGATCCGAGAAGTCAATTGGTTTCAAATACAAGCCTTAAAGATTCGTGAAGTCGAACGGAGTCAAATTGTTGGTGCTTGTTGATCCGAGAAGGCGAATTGGGTCACATTGTGCGTACTTGGTGACTTGGTATAACAAACGGATCAAGTTATGGATACTTGTTGGTCCGAGAAGCCGAATTGGGTCAATTGGAAGACTTGTTGATCCCAGAAGTCAATTGGGTTCAAATACAAGCCTTAATGATTCGTGAAGTCGAACGGAGTCAAATTGTTGGTGCTTGTTGATCCGAGAAGGCGAATTGTGTCACATTGTGCGTACTTGGTGACTTGGTATAACAAACGGATCAAGTTATGGATACTTGTTGATCCGAGAAGCCGAATTGGGTCAATTGAAAGACTTGTTGATCCCAGAAGTCAATTAGGTTCAAATACACCTTAATAATTCGTGAAGTCGAACGGAGTCAATTACTTGGTGCTAGTTGATCCGAGAAGGCGAAATGGGTCACATTGTGCGTACTTGGTGACTTGGTAAAACAAATGGATCAAGTTATCGATACTTGTTGATCCTAGATGCCGAATTGGGTCAATTGGAAGACTTGTGGATCTGAGAAGTCAATTGGGTTCAAATAAAAGCCTTAATGATTCGTGAAGTTGAAAGGAGTCAAATAGTAGGTGCTTGGTGATCCGAGAAGGCGAATTGGGTCACATTGTGCGTATTTGGTGACTTGGTAAAACAAACGGATCAAGTTATGGATACTTGTTAATCCGAGGAGCCAAATTGGGTCAATTGAAAGACTTGTTGATCCGAGAAGTCAATTGGGTTCAAATACAAGCCTTAAAGATTCGTGAAGTCGAACGGAGTCAAATTGTTGGTGCTTGTTGATCCGAGAAGGCGAATTGGGTCACATTGTGCGTACTTGGTGACTTGGTATAACAAACGGATCAAGTTATGGATACTTGTTGGTCCGAGAAGCCGAATTGGGTCAATTGGAAGACTTGTTGATCCCAGAAGTCAATTGGGTTCAAATACAAGCCTTAATGATTCGTGAAGTCGAACGGAGTCAAATTGTTTGTGCTTGTTGATCCGAGAAGGCGAATTGTGTCACATTGTGCGTACTTGGTGACTTGGTATAACAAACGGATCAAGTTATGGATACTTGTTGATCCGAGAAGCCGAATTGGGTCAATTGGAAGACTTGTTGATCCCAGAAGTCAATTGGATTCAAATACAAACCTTAATGATCCGAGAAGGCGAATTGGGTCACATTGTGCGTACTTGGTGACTTGGTATAACAAACGGATCAAGTTATGGATACTTGTTGATACGAGAAGCCCAATTAAGTCAAATGGAAGTCTTGTTGATCCGAGAAGTCAATTGGGTTCAAATACAAGCCTTAATGATCCGAGAAGTCGAATTGAGTCACATTGTGCGTACTTGGTGACTTGGTAAAATAAATGGAGCAAGTTATGGATACTTGTTGATCCCTGAAGCCTAATTGGGTCAATTGAAAGACTTGTTGATCCGAGAAGTCAATTTGGTTCAAATACAAGCCTTAATGATTCGTGAAGTCGAACGGAGTCAAATAGTTGGTGCTTGTTGATCCGAGAAGGCGAATTGGGTCATATTGTGCGTACTTGGTGACTTGGTATAAGAAACGGATCAAGTTATGGATACTTGTTGATACGAGAAGCCCAATTAAGTCAAATGGAAGACTTGTTGATCCGAGAAGTCAATTGGGTTCAAATACAAGCGTTAATGATCCGAGAAGGCGAATTGGGTCACATTGTGCGTACTTGGTGACTTGGTAAAACAAATGGATCAAGTTATGGATACTTGTTGATCCGAGAAGCCCAATTAAGTCGAATGGAAGACTTGTTGATCCGAGAAGTCAATTGGGTTTAAATACAAGCCTTAATGATTCGTGAAGTCGAACGGAGTCGAATTGTTGGTGCTTGTTGATCCAAGAAGGCGAATTGGGTTACATTGTGCGTACTTGGTGACTTTATAAAACAAACGAATCTAGTTATCGATACTTGTTGAACCGAGAAGCCCAATTAAGTCAAATGGAAGATTTGTTGATCCGAGAAGTCAATTGGGTTCATATACAAGGCTTAATGATTCGTGAAGTCGAACGGAGTCAAGTAGTTGGTGCTTGTTGATCTGAGAAGGCGAATTGGGTCATATCGTGCGTACTTGGTGACTTGGTATAAGAAACGGATCAAGTTATGGATACTTGTTGATACGAGAAGCCGAATGGGGTCAATTGAAAGACTTGTTGATCCGAGAAGTCAATTGGGTTCAAATACAAGCCTTAATGATTCGTGAAGTCGAACGAAGTCAAATTGTTGGTGCTTGTTGAGCCGAGAAGGCGAATTGAGTCACATTGTGCGTACATGGTGACTTGGTATAACAAACGGATCAAGTTATGGATACTTGTTGATCCGAGAAGCCGAATTGGATCAATTGAAAGACTTGTTGATCCCAGAAGTCAATTGGGTTCAAATACAAGCCTTAATAATTCGTGAAGTCGAACGGAGTCAAATTGTTGGTGCTTGTTGATCCGAGAAGGCGAATTGGGTCACATTGTGCGTACTTGGTGACTTGGTATAACAAACGGATCAAGTTATGGATACTTGTTGATCCGAGAAGCCGAATTGGGTCAATAGAAAGACTTGTTGATCCCAGAAGTCAATTAGGTTCAAATACAAGCCTTAATAATTCGTGAAGTCGAACGGAGTCAATTAGTTGGTGCTTGTTGATCCGAGAAGGCGAAATGGGTCACATTGTGCGTACTTGGTGACTTGGTAAAACAAATGGATCAAGTTATCGATACTTGTTGATCCTAGAAGCCGAATTGGGTCAATTGGAAGACTTGTTGATCTGAGAAGTCAATTGGGTTCAAATAAAAGCCTTAATGATTCGTGAAGTTGAAAGGAGTCAAATGGTAGGTGCTTGGTGATCCGAGAAGGCGAATTGGGTCACATTGTGCTTATTTGGTGACTTGGTAAAACAAACGGATCAAGTTATAGATACTTGTTAATCCGAGGAGCCAAATTGGGTCAATTGAAAGACTTGTTGATCCGAGAAGTCAATTGGTTTCAAATACAAGCCTTAAAGATTCGTGAAGTCCAACGGAGTCAAATTGTTGGTGCTTGTTGATCCGAGAAGGCGAATTGGGTCACATTGTGCGTACTTGGTGACTTGGTATAACAAACGGATCAAGTTATGGATACTTGTTGGTCCGAGAAGCCGAATTGGGTCAATTGGAAGACTTGTTGATCCCAGAAGTCAATTGGGTTCAAATACAAGCCTTAATGATTCGTGAAGTCGAACGGAGTCAAATTGTTGGTGCTTGTTGATCCGAGAAGGCGAATTGTGTCACATTGTGCGTACTTGGTGACTTGGTATAACAAACGGATCAAGTTATGGATACTTGTTGATCCGAGAAGCCGAATTGGGTCAATTGAAAGACTTGTTGATCCCAGAAGTCAATTAGGTTCAAATACACCTTAATAATTCGTGAAGTCGAACGGAGTCAATTACTTGGTACTAGTTGATCCGAGAAGGCGAAATGGGTCACATTGTGCGTACTTGGTGACTTGGTAAAACAAATGGATCAAGTTATCGATACTTGTTGATCCTAGAAGCCGAATTGGGTCAATTGGAAGACTTGTTGATCTGAGAAGTCAATTGGGTTCAAATAAAAGCCTTAATGATTCGTGAAGTTGAAAGGAGTCAAATAGTAGGTGCTTGGTGATCCGAGAAGGCGAATTGGGTCACATTGTGCGTATTTGGTGACTTGGTAAAACAAACGGATCAAGTTATGGATACTTGTTAATCCGAGGAGCCAAATTGGGTCAATTGAAAGACTTGTTGATCCGAGAAGTCAATTGGGTTCAAATACAAGCCTTAAAGATTCGTGAAGCCGAACGGAGTCAAATTGTTGGTGCTTGTTGATCCGAGAAGGCGAATTGGGTCACATTGTGCGTACTTGGTGACTTGGTATAACAAACGGATCAAGTTATGGATACTTGTTGGTCCGAGAAGCCGAATTGGGTCAATTGGAAGACTTGTTGATCCCAGAAGTCAATTGGGTTCAAATACAAGCCTTAATGATCCGAGAAGGCGAATTGGGTCACATTGTGCGTACTTGGTGACTTGGTATAATAAACGGATCAAGTTATGGATACTTGTTGATCCGAGAAGCCCAATTAAGTCGAATGGAAGACTTGTTGATCCGAGAAGTCAATTGGGTTTAAATACAAGCCTTAATGATTCGTGAAGTCGAACGGAGTCAAATTGTTGGTGCTTGTTGATCCAAGAAGGCGAATTGGGTTACATTGTGCGTACTTGGTGACTTTATAAAACAAACGAATCTAGTTATCGATACTTGTTGAACCGAGAAGCCCAATTAAGTCAAATGGAAGACTTGTTGATCCGAGAAGTCAATTGGGTTCATATACAAGGCTTAATGATTCGTGAAGTCGAACGGAGTCAAGTAGTTGGTGCTTGTTGATCTGAGAAGGCGAATTGGGTCATATCGTGCGTACTTGGTGACTTGGTATAAGAAACGGATCAAGTTATGGATACTTGTTGATACGAGAAGCCGAATTGGGTCAATTGAAAGACTTGTTGATCCGAGAAGTCAATTGGGTTCAAATACAAGCCTTAATGATTCGTGAAGTCGAACGAAGTCAAATTGTTGGTGCTTGTTGATCCGAGAAGGCGAATTGAGTCACATTGTGCGTACTTGGTGACTTGGTATAACAAACGGATCAAGTTATGGATACTTGTTGATCCGAGAAGCCGAATTGGATCAATTGAAAGACTTGTTGATCCCAGAAGTTAATTGGGTTCAAATACAAGCCTTAATAATTCGTGAAGTCGAACGGAGTCAAATTGTTGGTGCTTGTTGATCCGAGAAGGCGAATTGGGTCACATTGTGCGTACTTGGTGACTTGGTATAACAAACGGATCAAGTTATGGATACTTGTTGATCCGAGAAGCCGAATTGGGTCAATAGAAAGACTTGTTGATCCCAAAAGTCAATTGGGTTCAAATACAAGCCTTAATAATTCGTGAAGTCGAACGGAGTCAATTAGTTGGTGCTTGTTGATCCGAGAAGGCGAAATGGGTCACATTGTGCGTACTTGGTGACTTGGTAAAACAAATGGATCAAGTTATCGATACTTGTTGATCCTAGAAGCCGAATTGGGTCAATTGGAAGACTTGTTGATCTGAGAAGTCAATTGGGTTCAAATAAAAGCCTTAATGATTCGTGAAGTTGAAAGGAGTCAAATAGTAGGTGCTTGGTGATCCGAGAAGGCGAATTGGGTCACATTGTGCGTATTTGGTGACTTGGTAAAACAAACGGATCAAGTTATGGATACTTGTTAATCCGAGGAGCCAAATTGGGTCAATTGAAAGACTTGTTGATCCGAGAAGTCAATTGGGTTCAAATACAAGCCTTAAAGATTCGTGAAGTCGAACGGAGTCAAATTGTTGGTGCTTGTTGATCCGAGAAGGCGAATTGGGTCACATTGTGCGTACTTGGTGACTTGGTATAACAAACGGATCAAGTTATGGATACTTGTTGGTCCGAGAAGCCGAATTGGGTCAATTGGAAGACTTGTTGATCCCAGAAGTCAATTGGGTTCAAATACAAGCCTTAATGATTCGTGAAGTCGAACGGAGTCAAATTGTTGGTGCTTGTTGATCCGAGAAGGCGAATTGTGTCACATTGTGCGTACTTGGTGACTTGGTATAACAAACGGATCAAGTTATGGATACTTGTTGATCCGAGAAGGCGAATTGGGTCAATTGGAAGACTTGTTGATCCCAGAAGTCAATTGGTTTCAAATACAAACCTTAATGATCCGAGAAGGCGAATTGGGTCACATTGTGCGTACTTGGTGACTTGGTATAACAAACGGATCAAGTTATGGATACTTGTTGATACGAGAAGCCCAATTAAGTCAAATGGAAGACTTGTTGATCCGAGAAGTCAATTGGGTTCAAATACAAGCCTTAATGATCCGAGAAGTCGAATTGGGTCACATTGTGCGTACTTGGTGACTTGGTAAAATAAATGGAGCAAGTTATGGATACTTGTTGATCCCAGAAGCCTAATTGGGTCAATTGAAAGACTTGTTGATCCGAGAAGTCAATTTGGTTCAAATACAAGCCTTAATGATTCGTGAAGTTAAATAGTTGCTTGTATAAAATAATGAAAATAAAGTGTGTACAAAAAAGAAGTAGCAAAACCCAAAACGCTCTAAGAGAAGGCTAATACAATAGCCGTGGCAGTGCGTATATCTAAGTCCAAAATCGAAACTACCACAAGCCGGTAGTAGACTAAAAAAGTCTAACAGATCTAAGACGCTAAAAGTGGGGGAGTAACCACTAAATGGAACCAAGTGCCGTGAGTGCGAGGCCAGACACTCATAGAAGAGAGTGAGATCTGTGGTCCGGGAACAGCATCCGGACCGCAAAGGACATGTAGAGTAGGGAATGCTATGCTGGAACAAGCAACACCAGCTGAAGGCGGCAGAGCAATGAGTGCCATAGAGGTTCCGTCCAGGGGCGATAGAACTGCCGGGCGTGCAACACTAGTGAGACGCCTAGGAACCAGAGTTCCAAATGCTGTGAAGCATGTAAGAATCTTCCCAGAGTGGGAGAGACTCTGTTGGCCTCGTTAAAACCCACTACTGTAAAAACCCTGAGGGAAAAAGCCAATAGTGGGAAAAAGAGTACCAGCATCGGCCAAAAAGACCAATGTCCGTCAAATCCATAATCCGTCAATACATAATAAATCCAAAGCAGGTGCCTGCACAAAAGACGGGGGAGGGATGTGGTAAAAATAAAGAGCCGAGAATTCCTTCAAAACGTCCACAAGAACTGCAAAAACACTGGGGAGGGGAACATCAGAAGGCTCAATGTACACGATAATACTGGGTATAGAAGTCACGAGAAGAAATATGTGAAACGTGTGGAGGGAGGGGATTCCACCAAGTAAAAGGCGTGCGAAGAGCAGATAGGGCATCAGCAGCCTGATTGCCTTCTCTGTATATGTGCGAAACCTTAAAAGTGATATCCCCTAAAAAATGCAAGGCTCGAATCCAACGTGCACGAAGTCGCCATGGTACATCAAGAGATCGGGACTGAAATGCTTGTACGACGTACATGGAGTCAGACTCAAGCCAAATCTTATGCCAACCACGATCCCTAGCCAGCTCAATCGCGTAGATGGCCGCCTGGAGTTCCGCTTCAAAAGCAAAACCACGGCCGAATGAGACAGAGAACCCTCCCAAAGTGAAACCTCTGCAGTTCCGAAAAATGCCTCCCCCAAAAGTGAGGCCAGGTGCCCCTTCGGCACTACCATCCGTGTTAACCTTGATCCACCCAGGGGAGGGGGGAATCCAAGTGACAGACTTCGCCTGAAGAGGTTTAGATGGAACACCACGCACACCTAGCCGAGTCAAAATGCTGAGCTCCCGAACCGAGTTGTGCATGTGTCTAGAGATCAGGGAGGCCGATTCCCGAATGTTGGAAAGGATAACTGAGACAGCCTGTGTGGAATTAGCCTCCTGATCATCGAAAATGGACCTGTTCCTGGTAGCCCAAATAGCCCAAATGGCAGTGACAAAAGCAACTCGCCAGAGCGCTGTGACTTGGGAGCTGAACTGTACCTGCATAGACTGTAAAAGCAATCTGTGGAAACCTTCATGAAAAACAAGTGATATATCAAAAGCCCAACAGAGTTTAGAAAAAATGGCAAGAGAGAAAGAACAACTAGAAAAAATATGATCAGCAGACTCCCCTGATGTATGGCATAGAGTGCATATGGAAGGACCCTGCATGCGGTGTGACTGAATAATCTCCCAAGAAGGAAGTCTATGATGTATCGCACGCCAAACCGTATAAGATCGACAGGGAGGGATGAAGGAAGCCCAAATCCATTTCCCCCAAGAAGTGGCCGGAAAGGAGGTCCGAAAGTAATTGTAAGCCAGAGTGGACGTCACAGTGCCCGTCGGAGAGCGAGTCCAAACTCTATGATCCGGGATAGAGGGAGAGATGGCCGTAGCAACTATGTCCTTTGCAATAATAGGGAAATTCTGAACAAAAAGCCCGTCCAAATGCCAGACCCCATCAATGTGATAATCCGAGATCAAATGCTGAAAATGTAAACGTGCCTCAATAGGCATGCCAATCCTGTCAGCAATGGAGTAACCGAGCCAATTATCAAGCCAAAATCTAACCGAAGTGTTCGGTCCGACAATCCACTGAGATTCCGAGAGGAGCTGTCTGATGTAAGGTCTAGTGGAACCAAAGAGGGAGGAGCGAATGTAGGAGGTCTTAAGATCACCAGAGGCAGAGAACCAACGAGAACGAAGAAGATCCATGCCATTGTCTGTAGAAGTCAAGAAATCCCAGGCAAATTTAAGCAGAAAAGCCGCATTAGCCTTGCGAATCGAACGAAGACCCAAACCTCCTTCAGCTTTCGGCGCACAAACACGTTTCCAGGAGATGTTAAATTTACCGCTGTGGGCCGTGTTGCCCGTCCATATAAAATTGCGCATGGCCTTCTCAACTTCTGCAATGAGGGATAAAGGCCAACGGTACACCATCATTGAGTGAACAAAGGAACTAGTGATCACAGAATTCACAAGGCAAGCCCGACCCGCCATCGAGAGTGAAGATCCCACCCAGTTGGAAAACTTTGCACAAATGGAATCCGCTAAGGGTTGAAAGTAAGCAAGCCTTGGTGCTCCAACAAAGATAGGAACCCCAAGGTATTGCATTGGCAAAGAGCCTTCAACCATCTTAGAGACACGGAGAATCCGCCGCTTGATGTTAGTAGTTGCCTTCGCTCCAAAGAAAACTCTAGACTTATCTGTGCTGACGATTTGGCCCGAGAGTCTACCATAAAGGTTGAGGATTTGACTCAGCTTGCTCACATTAGACAAGTCCGCATTGCAGAAGATGAGGATGTCATCTGCATAGAACAAAAAGGGAGGACAAGGAACCCCCATCATAGCCATAGCCGGGCGGAGAGACTGCTTGATGTGGCAATCAACAATGAGCCTACCTAAAAACTCTTCAGCAAGACAAAATAGGAGAGGGGAAAGCGGATCCCCCTGCCTAACACCACGTGAGCATGCAAAGTAACCAACAGGGGAACCATTGATCAGAATGGAAAGTCTGGCAGAGAGCAGAATAGAGGAGACACGATCCACAAACCAATCCGAAAAGCCTAAACATCTCAGAAAATGCAGAAGAAAATCCCAACGAACAGTATCAAAAGCTTTACGGATATCAATTTTGAAGGCCACATTACCACCCTCATTATGCCTGTCCATACAATTAAAACACTCAGAAGCATAGGCAATGCAATGATGGATACGCCTACTTGGCACGAAGCCGAACTGATAGGGAGAAATGTGGGAGCCCACGAAGCTGCCCAACCTAGAAGCAAGGATCTTAGTGAGGACCTTAAACAAAAAATTGCTAAGCACAATAGGTCGAAAGTCCTCAACTCGATTGGCCCCCTTCTTTTTAGGAATGAGGACCACAAAGCTCGAATTCAAACCAGTGGGAATGAAACCATGACGAAAAAAGTAACTCACAGCAGCAACCACATCGTGACGAACAATATCCCAATAAACTTGAAAAAAGCAGCCAGAAAAACCATCCGGGCCTGGAGAGCTGTCTGCCGAAAGAGAGAAAACCGCCGAATGAATTTCCTCAGGAGTGGGGTCCGCCATGAGAAGGGCATTCTCATCAGCAGAGATGGAGGGACTAACAAAGTCCCCCACAACAAAGAGATCAATGGGTGACGAAGCAGTGGGCTCCGTGAAAAGGTTGGTGAAGAACTGAACAATGTGATCTGCAAGAGAGGCCCGGTCTTCAACCAACACACCATCAATCATGAGAGCCGAAAGGTGCTGCCTCACCTTAGAGACAGAATGCATTCTGTGGAAAAAAGAGGAATTACGATCACCATCCTTAAGCCAGTTGAGCCGATTTTTCTGACTAATAAAGTCCTGTTGCTGGCCAAGTGTGCGATTGATGAGAACCTGCAAGTCCACCTCCTTCTCAAAAAGGGAATCAGAATAACCCTGTTCATAAATCATCTCCTGAAGGGCGGCGAGATCCGCATAGTGCTCCGCCAAGGTGGTGTGGATATTCCGGAAAATATTGACGTTCCAAACTTTGATCTCGTCCTTTAGTCTCTTCAATTTGCGAATGACCCGAGAGAGGGGATCCGTATGGGCTAATGGGCCAGCCCATGAATCATTGACCAAAGAACGAAAATCAAGGTGATTCGTCCACATCTTTTGAAACCGGAAAGGCCGAGGATAAGCAGGAGGAGAGTTTGTGCAGGTAATCAAGAGAGGATGATGATCCGAGTTATTCCGGGGGAGTATCAACGCTTGAATAGAATTCCATAGAGCCACAAAATCATTGTTGACAAAACCCCGGTCCAACTTGGATGCTTTGAAAGATCCAACGGTACGACGAGAACACCATGTATACGTGCATCCCTCATTCTCAATTTCAAGCAACTCAGCATCATCAATAGCCTGTCGAAACTCAGAGCAAGCAATAGGGGGAGGGGAAGCCATACTCAAGCGCTCATGAGCACCAAAGACGGCATTAAAGTCACCAATAATACAACAGGGTAAAGAAGCGACATGCACAAGATCAGTCCATAAAGAGCGACGAGCAATGTACTCATTACAAGCATGTACAAAAGCTAAATGCACGGGAACATCCCGAATAACAGAATAAACCACAAGCAACTGATTAGAAAAATAATTAACCGTAGAGGCCTCAACAAAATCAGGACGACAAAGAATCCAAATATTGGGGAGCAATGGGGGACGGGAATTTTCACCCAGAAAATGAAGGTGGAGAGACCTCCAAAAAGTACGAGGAATGGAAGACGAACGTACCTTAGGCTCGACAATGGCGAGCCAGTCCGGAGAATGAAGTCGACAAAAATCACGAAGAGAATTCCTGGACTGCTCATTCCCCAAACCACGGATGTTCCATATCATCATCTTCATGTCCAACCCGAATAAGCGCCGTGCTCAGGCGGCGGGTCGTCCAAATCGACTTCGTCCGACCAATTTCCCAAAGCTGCCCGGTGCATGTCACGCAGGGCGGGCAAAATTGGTGTATCAAGAATCTGGAAATCCGATTTAGCGACTGATTCCATGTCCGAAATAATTTTACCCCTCCGAGGGGGAATCGACGAAGAGCGAGGGCGCGAAGTGTTACCACACCACTTGCGAAGAGACTCGACGTGAATCGGTGGGGCTACGGAAAGAGGGATCACATGCAAAGACACATCCGAAGTCGAATCCTTATGTAATACCACATCCATGGAACAAGAATCCGGCAATGCGACGTCCATGGGGTGAGTGTGAGCATGGAAATGGGGCCCATCACGTGAGTGCATGGCCATGGATGCATAAATAGCAGCTGAAGTCCCATGCATGGGCCTGGAAACAAAAGCTGCACCATGCGATTCTGGAACACGAGGCCCGGTCTGCACGGGCCCGGACTGCATGGGCCCGGTCTTCATGGGGAGTTGACTTTGCTCATGGGAATAGGGCCCACCGAATAAAATATCACCTGAATGCATGGCTCTGGAAGCATTAAAATCTGATGTATCCCCATGCAAATCTTCAGCACGAGATATCATAGTATCAGGGCCTGAGTGAGTAGGCCCGCTCTGCAAATGCCCGGACTGTACGGGCCCGGTCTGCATGAACCCGGTTTGCATGGTGCCCGAAGAGGCAAAAACTTGCTGCATGTAACCTGTAGAGCTTGAAATTAAGCCCGTCTGATCCGAAAGAGGCATGGAAGCTGAAATATCCTGCAGCGATGAACCTGTGGAGCTGGAGTTCATTGGCGAGGAGTGTGTTAGACCTGGGATCTGGTTTTGAACAGTAGCGCATGTCTGAGATGTGAAAACTGAAGTGGACGGGCCGTGAAGATGGTCCATAGTATTTAGATCACCCAAGGCTTGAAATGAATTTGAGACTGAAACAGGCGTGGTCTGAGAAGGTGATGTGGCAGATGGTTTCGGTCTGTAAACTTGGCGAATATGTGGTTGACGGGCCCGAGAGCGTCCGCGTGAAGATCGCGGGCGAGACTTTGAACGCGGCTGAGAGGCTTGCAGGACGATATTCTCCTTCCGAGTAACCTTCTTCTTCTGGCAGTTGGAAACCAAATGTCCCACAAACCGGCAGTGGGAGCAAAAGTCCGGCAAGTTTTCATAACTAATAGAGGCAGTGGTGTAAGAGCCTTCCGCATCAACAGTCACCGACTCTGGAAGGCAGGTGGTTTTAGCAAGGTCGATTTCGACCAGAACCCGTACGAAATGTCCGACTGAACCTTCCAAAGCACGATCGTCTATATGCAACGGATTGCCAACCGCCTTGGCAATACCCCAAAGCGTGAAGGAATCCCAGTGCTCCATTCCCAATTCAAAAATTCTGATCCAAACTTGGGCGATAGAGGAGTTCAGCTTATATGGATTAAAGTTGGGGACCCAACGAGATAGACGAAGGGTTCCCGGCTTAAGAGACCAAACGGAGTGAGCATAGGCTTTTGATTTATCCTGATTGTCTTCAAACTGAATATTATAACAGCCTTTCCCTAGTGGAATGAGTTTCCAAGAGCGTTCAGTTTTCCAGGTCTCAGTTAGCTTAGCTTTGAGAGATGGCAGGTCCCGGGGCTTATCATTCTTGACATAAAAGAGCCGACCAATAAGAGTTTTCGAGAAGAACTGAACACGCTGTCGGTACCGAGTCTCGTCCACCTTAACGATTCGTGAAGTCGAATGGAGTCAAGTAGTTGGTGCTTGTTGATCCGAGAAGGCGAATTGGGTCATATTGTGCGTACTTGGTGACTTGGTATAAGAAACGGATCAAGTTATGGATACTTGTTGATACGAGAAGCCGAATTGGGTCAATTGAAAGACTTGTTGATCCGAGAAGTCAATTGGGTTCAAATACAAACCTTAATGATTCGTGAAGTCAAACGAAGTCAAATTGTTGGTGCTTGTTGATCCGAGAAGGCGAATTGAGTCACATTGTGCGTACTTGGTGACTTGGTATAACAAACGGATCAAGTTATGGATACTTGTTGATCCGAGAAGCCGAATTGGGTCAATTGAAAGACTTGTTGATCCCAGAAGTCAATTGGGTTCAAATACAAGCCTTAATAATTCGTGAAGTCGAACGGAGTCAATTAGTTGGTGCTTGTTGATCCGAGAAGGCGAAATGGGTCACATTGTGCGTACTTGGTGACTTGGTAAAACAAATGGATCAAGTTATCGATACTTGTTGA
The DNA here is from genome assembly GCA_958295605.1 of Ajuga chamaepitys. NCBI lineage: Eukaryota > Viridiplantae > Streptophyta > Magnoliopsida > Lamiales > Lamiaceae > Ajuga > Ajuga chamaepitys. The sequence continues at coordinate 42,734,871 of OY282495.1, forward strand.
TCCTAGAAGCCGAATTGGGTCAATTGGAAGACTTGTTGATCTGAGAAGTCAATTGGGTTCAAATACAAGCCTTTATGATTCGTGAAGTTGAAAGGAGACAAATAGTAGGTGCTTGGTGATCCGAGAAGGGGAATTGGGTCACATTGTGCGTATTTGGTGACTTAGTAAAACAAACGGATCAAGTTATGGATACTTGTTAATCCGAGGAGCCAAATTGGGTCAATTGGAAGACTTGTTGATCCCAGAAGTCAATTGGTTTCAAATACAAACCTTAATGATCCGAGAAGGCGAATTGGGTCACATTGTGCGTACTTGGTGACTTGGTATAACAAACGGATCAAGTTATGGATACTTGTTGATACGAGAAGCCCAATTAAGTGAAATGGAAGACTTGTTGATCCGAGAAGTCAATTGGGTTCAAATACAAGCCTTAATGATCCGAGAAGTCGAATTGGGTCACATTGTGCGTACTTGGTGACTTGGTAAAATAAATGGAGCAAGTTATGGATACTTGTTGATCCCAGAAGCCTAATTGGGTCAATTGAAAGACTTGTTGATCCGAGAAGTCAATTTGGTTCAAATACAAGCCTTAATGATTCGTGAAGTCGAACGGAGTCAAATAGTTGGTGCTTGTTGATCCGAGAAGGCGAATTGGGTCACATTGTGCATACTTGGTGACTTGGTAAAACAAACGGATCAAGTTATGGATACTTGTTGATCCGAGAAGCCGAATTGGGTCAATTGGAAGACTTGTTGATCCCAGAAGTCAATTGGGTTCAAATACAAGCCTTAATGATCCGAGAAGGCGAATTGGGTCACATTGTGCGTACTTGGTGACTTGGTATAATAAACGGATCAAGTTATGGATACTTGTTGATCCGAGAAGCCCAATTAAGTCGAATGGAAGACTTGTTGATCCGAGAAGTCAATTGGGTTTAAATACAAGCCTTAATGATTCGTGAAGTCGAACGGAGTCAAATTGTTGGTGCTTGTTGATCCAAGAAGGCGAATTGGGTTACATTGTGCGTACTTGGTGACTTTATAAAACAAACGAATCTAGTTATCGATACTTGTTGAACCGAGAAGCCCAATTAAGTCAAATGGAAGACTTGTTGATCCGAGAAGTCAATTGGGTTCATATACAAGGCTTAATGATTTGTGAAGTCGAACGGAGTCAAGTAGTTGGTGCTTGTTGATCTGAGAAGGCGAATTGGGTCATATCGTGCGTACTTGGTGACTTGGTATAAGAAACGGATCAAGTTATGGATACTTGTTGATACGAGAAGCCGAATTGGGTCAATTGAAAGACTTGTTGATCCGAGAAGTCAATTGGGTTCAAATACAAGCCTTAATGATTCGTGAAGTCGAACGAAGTCAAATTGTTGGTGCTTGTTGATCCGAGAAGGCGAATTGAGTCACATTGTGCGTACTTGGTGACTTGGTATAACAAACGGATCAAGTTATGGATACTTGTTGATCCGAGAAGCCGAATTGGATCAATTGAAAGACTTGTTGATCCCAGAAGTTAATTGGGTTCAAATACAAGCCTTAATATTTCGTGAAGTCGAACGGAGTCAAATTGTTGGTGCTTGTTGATCCGAGAAGGCGAATTGGGTCACATTGTGCGTACTTGGTGACTTGGTATAACAAACGGATCAAGTTATGGATACTTGTTGATCCGAGAAGCCGAATTGGGTCAATAGAAAGACTTGTTGATCCCAGAAGTCAATTGGGTTCAAATACAAGCCTTAATAATTCGTGAAGTCGAACGGAGTCAATTAGTTGGTGCTTGTTGATCCGAGAAGGCGAAATGGGTCACATTGTGCGTACTTGGTGACTTTGTAAAACAAATGGATCAAGTTATCGATACTTGTTGATCCTAGAAGCCGAATTGGGTCAATTGGAAGACTTGTTGATCTGAGAAGTCAATTGGGTTCAAATACAAGCCTTTATGATTCGTGAAGTTGAAAGGAGACAAATAGTAGGTGCTTGGTGATCCGAGAAGGGGAATTGGGTCACATTGTGCGTATTTGGTGACTTAGTAAAACAAACGGATCAAGTTATGGATACTTGTTAATCCGAGGAGCCAAATTGGGTCAATTGAAAGACTTGTTGATCCGAGAAGTCAATTGGGTTCAAATACAAGCCTTAATGATTCGTGAAGTCGAACGAAGTCAAATTGTTGGTGCTTGTTGATCCGAGAAGGCGAATTGAGTCACATTGTGCGTACTTGGTGACTTGGTATAACAAACGGATCAAGTTATGGATACTTGTTGATCCGAGAAGCCGAATTGGATCAATTGAAAGACTTGTTGATCCCAGAAGTTAATTGGGTTCAAATACAAGCCTTAATATTTCGTGAAGTCGAACGGAGTCAAATTGTTGGTGCTTGTTGATCCGAGAAGGCGAATTGGGTCACATTGTGCGTACTTGGTGACTTGGTATAACAAACGGATCAAGTTATGGATACTTGTTGATCCGAGAAGCCGAATTGGGTCAATAGAAAGACTTGTTGATCCCAGAAGTCAATTGGGTTCAAATACAAGCCTTAATAATTCGTGAAGTCGAACGGAGTCAATTAGTTGGTGCTTGTTGATCCGAGAAGGCGAAATGGGTCACATTGTGCGTACTTGGTGACTTGGTAAAACAAATGGATCAAGTTATCGATACTTGTTGATCCTAGAAGCCGAATTGGGTCAATTGGAAGACTTGTTGATCTGAGAAGTCAATTGGGTTCAAATAAAAGCCTTAATGATTCGTGAAGTTGAAAGGAGTCAAATAGTAGGTGCTTGGTGATCCGAGAAGGCAAATTGGGTCACATTGTGCGTATTTGGTGACTTGGTAAAACAAACGGATCAAGTTATGGATACTTGTTAATCCGAGGAGCCAAATTGGGTCAATTGAAAGACTTGTTGATCCGAGAAGTCAATGGGGTTCAAATACAAGCCTTAAAGATTCGTGAAGTCGAACGGAGTCAAATTGTTGGTGCTTGTTGATCCGAGAAGGCGAATTGGGTCACATTGTGCGTACTTGGTGACTTGGTATAACAAACGGATCAAGTTATGGATACTTGTTGGTCCGAGAAGCCGAATTGGGTCAATTGGAAGACTTGTTGATCCCAGAAGTCAATTGGGTTCAAATACAAGCCTTAATGATTCGTGAAGTCGAACGGAGTCAAATTGTTGGTGCTTGTTGATCCGAGAAGGCGAATTGTGTCACATTGTGCGTACTTGGTGACTTGGTATAACAAACGGATCAAGTTATGGATACTTGTTGATCCGAGAAGCCGAATTGGGTCAATTGGAAGACTTGTTGATCCCAGAAGTCAATTGGTTTCAAATACAAACCTTAATGATCCGAGAAGGCGAATTGGGTCACATTGTGCGTACTTGGTGACTTGGTATAACAAACGGATCAAGTTATGGATACTTGTTGATACGAGAAGCCCAATTAAGTCAAATGGAAGACTTGTTGATCCGAGAAGTCAATTGGGTTCAAATACAAGCCTTAATGATCCGAGAAGTCGAATTGAGTCACATTGTGCGTACTTGGTGACTTGGTAAAATAAATGGAGCAAGTTATGGATACTTGTTGATCCCAGAAGCCTAATTGGGTCAATTGAAAGACTTGTTGATCCGAGAAGTCAATTTGGTTCAAATACAAGCCTTAATGATTCGTGAAGTCGAACGGAGTCAAATAGTTGGTGCTTGTTGATCCGAGAAGGCGAATTGGGTCATATTGTGCGTACTTGGTGACTTGGTATAAGAAACGGATCAAGTTATGGATACTTGTTGATACGAGAAGCCCAATTAAGTCAAATGGAAGACTTGTTGATCCGAGAAGTCAATTGGGTTCAAATACAAGCGTTAATGATCCGAGAAGGCGAATTGGGTCACATTGTGCGTACTTGGTGACTTGGTAAAACAAATGGATCAAGTTATGGATACTTGTTGATCCGAGAAGCCCAATTAAGTCGAATGGAAGACTTGTTGATCCGAGAAGTCAATTGGGTTTAAATACAAGCCTTAATGATTTGTGAAGTCGAACGGAGTCGAATTGTTGGTGCTTGTTGATCCAAGAAGGCGAATTGGGTTACATTGTGCGTACTTGGTGACTTTATAAAACAAACGAATCTAGTTATCGATAATTGTTGAACCGAGAAGCCCAATTAAGTCAAATGGAAGATTTGTTGATCCGAGAAGTCAATTGGGTTCATATACAAGGCTTAATGATTCGTGAAGTCGAACGGAGTCAAGTAGTTGGTGCTTGTTGATCTGAGAAGGCGAATTGGGTCATATCGTGCGTACTTGGTGACTTGGTATAAGAAACGGATCAAGTTATGGATACTTGTTGATACGAGAAGCCGAATGGGGTCAATTGAAAGACTTGTTGATCCGAGAAGTCAATTGGGTTCAAATACAAGCCTTAATGATTCGTGAAGTCGAACGAAGTCAAATTGTTGGTGCTTGTTGAGCCGAGAAGGCGAATTGAGTCACATTGTGCGTACATGGTGACTTGGTATAACAAACGGATCAAGTTATGGATACTTGTTGATCCGAGAAGCCGAATTGGATCAATTGAAAGACTTGTTGATCCCAGAAGTCAATTGGGTTCAAATACAAGCCTTAATAATTCGTGAAGTCGAACGGAGTCAAATTGTTGGTGCTTGTTGATCCGAGAAGGCAAATTGGGTCACATTGTGCGTACTTGGTGACTTGGTATAACAAACGGATCAAGTTATGGATACTTGTTGATCCGAGAAGCCGAATTGGGTCAATAGAAAGACTTGTTGATCCCAGAAGTCAATTAGGTTCAAATACAAGCCTTAATAATTCGTGAAGTCGAACGGAGTCAATTAGTTGGTGCTTGTTGATCCGAGAAGGCGAAATGGGTCACATTGTGCGTACTTGGTGACTTGGTAAAACAAATGGATCAAGTTATCGATACTTGTTGATCCTAGAAGCCGAATTGGGTCAATTGGAAGACTTGTTGATCTGAGAAGTCAATTGGGTTCAAATAAAAGCCTTAATGATTCGTGAAGTTGAAAGGAGTCAAATGGTAGGTGCTTGGTGATCCGAGAAGGCGAATTGGGTCACATTGTGCGTATTTGGTGACTTGGTAAAACAAACGGATCAAGTTATAGATACTTGTTAATCCGAGGAGCCAAATTGGGTCAATTGAAAGACTTGTTGATCCGAGAAGTCAATTGGTTTCAAATACAAGCCTTAAAGATTCGTGAAGTCGAACGGAGTCAAATTGTTGGTGCTTGTTGATCCGAGAAGGCGAATTGGGTCACATTGTGCGTACTTGGTGACTTGGTATAACAAACGGATCAAGTTATGGATACTTGTTGGTCCGAGAAGCCGAATTGGGTCAATTGGAAGACTTGTTGATCCCAGAAGTCAATTGGGTTCAAATACAAGCCTTAAAGATTCGTGAAGCCGAACGGAGTCAAATTGTTGGTGCTTGTTGATCCGAGAAGGCGAATTGGGTCACATTGTGCGTACTTGGTGACTTGGTATAACAAACGGATCAAGTTATGGATACTTGTTGGTCCGAGAAGCCGAATTGGGTCAATTGGAAGACTTGTTGATCCCAGAAGTCAATTGGTTTCAAATATAAACCTTAATGATCCGAGAAGGCGAATTGGGTCACATTGTGCGTACTTGGTGACTTGGTATAACAAACGGATCAAGTTATGGATACTTGTTGATACGAGAAGCCCAATTAAGTCAAATGGAAGACTTGTTGATCCGAGAAGTCAATTGGGTTCAAATACAAGCCTTAATGATCCGAGAAGTCGAATTGGGTCACATTGTGCGTATTTGGTGACTTGGTAAAATAAATGGAGCAAGTTATGGATACTTGTTGATCCCAGAAGCCTAATTGGGTCAATTGAAAGACTTGTTGATCCGAGAAGTCAATTTGGTTCAAATACAAGCCTTAATGATTCGTGAAGTCGAACGGAGTCAAATAGTTGGTGCTTGTTGATCCGAGAAGGCGAATTGGGTCATATTGTGCGTACTTGGTGACTTGGTATAAGAAACGGATCAAGTTATGGATACTTGTTGATACGAGAAGCCCAATTAAGTCAAATGGAAGACTTGTTGATCCGAGAAGTCAATTGGGTTCAAATACAAGCGTTAATGATCCGAGAAGGCGAATTGGGTCACATTGTGCGTACTTGGTGACTTGGTAAAACAAATGGATCAAGTTATGGATACTTGTTGATCCGAGAAGCCCAATTAAGTCGAATGGAAGACTTGTTGATCCGAGAAGTCAATTGGGTTTAAATACAAGCCTTAATGATTTGTGAAGTCGAACGGAGTCGAATTGTTGGTGCTTGTTGATCCAAGAAGGCGAATTGGGTTACATTGTGCGTACTTGGTGACTTTATAAAACAAACGAATCTAGTTATCGATACTTGTTGAACCGAGAAGCCCAATTAAGTCAAATGGAAGATTTGTTGATCCGAGAAGTCAATTGGGTTCATATACAAGGCTTAATGATTCGTGAAGTCGAACGGAGTCAAGTAGTTGGTGCTTGTTGATCTGAGAAGGCGAATTGGGTCATATCGTGCGTACTTGGTGACTTGGTATAAGAAACGGATCAAGTTATGGATACTTGTTGATCCGAGAAGCCGAATTGGGTCAATTGGAAGACTTGTTGATCCCAGAAGTCAATTGGGTTCAAATACAAGCCTTAATGATCCGAGAAGGCGAATTGGGTCACATTGTGCGTACTTGGTGACTTGGTAAAATAAATGGAGCAAGTTATGGATACTTGTTGATCCCAGAAGCCTAATTGGGTCAATTGAAAGACTTGTTGATCCGAGAAGTCAATTTGGTTCAAATACAAGCCTTAATGATTCGTGAAGTCGAACGGAGTCAAATAGTTGGTGCTTGTTGATCCGAGAAGGCGAATTGGGTCACATTGTGCATACTTGGTGACTTGGTAAAACAAACGGATCAAGTTATGGATACTTGTTGATCCGAGAAGCCGAATTGGGTCAATTGGAAGACTTGTTGATCCCAGAAGTCAATTGGGTTCAAATACAAGCCTTAATGATCCGAGAAGGCGAATTGGGTCACATTGTGCGTACTTGGTGACTTGGTATAATAAACGGATCAAGTTATGGATACTTGTTGATCCGAGAAGCCCAATTAAGTCGAATGGAAGACTTGTTGATCCGAGAAGTCAATTGGGTTTAAATACAAGCCTTAATGATTCGTGAAGTCGAACGGAGTCAAATTGTTGGTGCTTGTTGATCCAAGAAGGCGAATTGGGTTACATTGTGCGTACTTGGTGACTTTATAAAACAAACGAATCTAGTTATCGATACTTGTTGAACCGAGAAGCCCAATTAAGTCAAATGGAAGACTTGTTGATCCGAGAAGTCAATTGGGTTCATATACAAGGCTTAATGATTCGTGAAGTCGAACGGAGTCAAGTAGTTGGTGCTTGTTGATCTGAGAAGGCGAATTGGGTCATATCGTGCGTACTTGGTGACTTGGTATAAGAAACGGATCAAGTTATGGATACTTGTTGATACGAGAAGCCGAATTGGGTCAATTGAAAGACTTGTTGATCCGAGAAGTCAATTGGGTTCAAATACAAGCCTTAATGATTCGTGAAGTCGAACGAAGTCAAATTGTTGGTGCTTGTTGATCCGAGAAGGCGAATTGAGTCACATTGTGCGTACTTGGTGACTTGGTATAACAAACGGATCAAGTTATGGATACTTGTTGATCCGAGAAGCCGAATTGGATCAATTGAAAGACTTGTTGATCCCAGAAGTTAATTGGGTTCAAATACAAGCCTTAATATTTCGTGAAGTCGAACGGAGTCAAATTGTTGGTGCTTGTTGATCCGAGAAGGCGAATTGGGTCACATTGTGCGTACTTGGTGACTTGGTATAACAAACGGATCAAGTTATGGATACTTGTTGATCCGAGAAGCCGAATTGGGTCAATAGAAAGACTTGTTGATCCCAGAAGTCAATTGGGTTCAAATACAAGCCTTAATAATTCGTGAAGTCGAACGGAGTCAATTAGTTGGTGCTTGTTGATCCGAGAAGGCGAAATGGGTCACATTGTGCGTACTTGGTGACTTTGTAAAACAAATGGATCAAGTTATCGATACTTGTTGATCCTAGAAGCCGAATTGGGTCAATTGGAAGACTTGTTGATCTGAGAAGTCAATTGGGTTCAAATACAAGCCTTTATGATTCGTGAAGTTGAAAGGAGACAAATAGTAGGTGCTTGGTGATCCGAGAAGGGGAATTGGGTCACATTGTGCGTATTTGGTGACTTAGTAAAACAAACGGATCAAGTTATGGATACTTGTTAATCCGAGGAGCCAAATTGGGTCAATTGAAAGACTTGTTGATCCGAGAAGTCAATTGGGTTCAAATACAAGCCTTAATGATTCGTGAAGTCGAACGAAGTCAAATTGTTGGTGCTTGTTGATCCGAGAAGGCGAATTGAGTCACATTGTGCGTACTTGGTGACTTGGTATAACAAACGGATCAAGTTATGGATACTTGTTGATCCGAGAAGCCGAATTGGATCAATTGAAAGACTTGTTGATCCCAGAAGTTAATTGGGTTCAAATACAAGCCTTAATATTTCGTGAAGTCGAACGGAGTCAAATTGTTGGTGCTTGTTGATCCGAGAAGGCGAATTGGGTCACATTGTGCGTACTTGGTGACTTGGTATAACAAACGGATCAAGTTATGGATACTTGTTGATCCGAGAAGCCGAATTGGGTCAATAGAAAGACTTGTTGATCCCAGAAGTCAATTGGGTTCAAATACAAGCCTTAATAATTCGTGAAGTCGAACGGAGTCAATTAGTTGGTGCTTGTTGATCCGAGAAGGCGAAATGGGTCACATTGTGCGTACTTGGTGACTTGGTAAAACAAATGGATCAAGTTATCGATACTTGTTGATCCTAGAAGCCGAATTGGGTCAATTGGAAGACTTGTTGATCTGAGAAGTCAATTGGGTTCAAATAAAAGCCTTAATGATTCGTGAAGTTGAAAGGAGTCAAATAGTAGGTGCTTGGTGATCCGAGAAGGCAAATTGGGTCACATTGTGCGTATTTGGTGACTTGGTAAAACAAACGGATCAAGTTATGGATACTTGTTAATCCGAGGAGCCAAATTGGGTCAATTGAAAGACTTGTTGATCCGAGAAGTCAATGGGGTTCAAATACAAGCCTTAAAGATTCGTGAAGTCGAACGGAGTCAAATTGTTGGTGCTTGTTGATCCGAGAAGGCGAATTGGGTCACATTGTGCGTACTTGGTGACTTGGTATAACAAACGGATCAAGTTATGGATACTTGTTGGTCCGAGAAGCCGAATTGGGTCAATTGGAAGACTTGTTGATCCCAGAAGTCAATTGGGTTCAAATACAAGCCTTAATGATTCGTGAAGTCGAACGGAGTCAAATTGTTGGTGCTTGTTGATCCGAGAAGGCGAATTGTGTCACATTGTGCGTACTTGGTGACTTGGTATAACAAACGGATCAAGTTATGGATACTTGTTGATCCGAGAAGCCGAATTGGGTCAATTGGAAGACTTGTTGATCCCAGAAGTCAATTGGTTTCAAATACAAACCTTAATGATCCGAGAAGGCGAATTGGGTCACATTGTGCGTACTTGGTGACTTGGTATAACAAACGGATCAAGTTATGGATACTTGTTGATACGAGAAGCCCAATTAAGTCAAATGGAAGACTTGTTGATCCGAGAAGTCAATTGGGTTCAAATACAAGCCTTAATGATCCGAGAAGTCGAATTGAGTCACATTGTGCGTACTTGGTGACTTGGTAAAATAAATGGAGCAAGTTATGGATACTTGTTGATCCCAGAAGCCTAATTGGGTCAATTGAAAGACTTGTTGATCCGAGAAGTCAATTTGGTTCAAATACAAGCCTTAATGATTCGTGAAGTCGAACGGAGTCAAATAGTTGGTGCTTGTTGATCCGAGAAGGCGAATTGGGTCATATTGTGCGTACTTGGTGACTTGGTATAAGAAACGGATCAAGTTATGGATACTTGTTGATACGAGAAGCCCAATTAAGTCAAATGGAAGACTTGTTGATCCGAGAAGTCAATTGGGTTCAAATACAAGCGTTAATGATCCGAGAAGGCGAATTGGGTCACATTGTGCGTACTTGGTGACTTGGTAAAACAAATGGATCAAGTTATGGATACTTGTTGATCCGAGAAGCCCAATTAAGTCGAATGGAAGACTTGTTGATCCGAGAAGTCAATTGGGTTTAAATACAAGCCTTAATGATTTGTGAAGTCGAACGGAGTCGAATTGTTGGTGCTTGTTGATCCAAGAAGGCGAATTGGGTTACATTGTGCGTACTTGGTGACTTTATAAAACAAACGAATCTAGTTATCGATAATTGTTGAACCGAGAAGCCCAATTAAGTCAAATGGAAGATTTGTTGATCCGAGAAGTCAATTGGGTTCATATACAAGGCTTAATGATTCGTGAAGTCGAACGGAGTCAAGTAGTTGGTGCTTGTTGATCTGAGAAGGCGAATTGGGTCATATCGTGCGTACTTGGTGACTTGGTATAAGAAACGGATCAAGTTATGGATACTTGTTGATACGAGAAGCCGAATGGGGTCAATTGAAAGACTTGTTGATCCGAGAAGTCAATTGGGTTCAAATACAAGCCTTAATGATTCGTGAAGTCGAACGAAGTCAAATTGTTGGTGCTTGTTGAGCCGAGAAGGCGAATTGAGTCACATTGTGCGTACATGGTGACTTGGTATAACAAACGGATCAAGTTATGGATACTTGTTGATCCGAGAAGCCGAATTGGATCAATTGAAAGACTTGTTGATCCCAGAAGTCAATTGGGTTCAAATACAAGCCTTAATAATTCGTGAAGTCGAACGGAGTCAAATTGTTGGTGCTTGTTGATCCGAGAAGGCAAATTGGGTCACATTGTGCGTACTTGGTGACTTGGTATAACAAACGGATCAAGTTATGGATACTTGTTGATCCGAGAAGCCGAATTGGGTCAATAGAAAGACTTGTTGATCCCAGAAGTCAATTAGGTTCAAATACAAGCCTTAATAATTCGTGAAGTCGAACGGAGTCAATTAGTTGGTGCTTGTTGATCCGAGAAGGCGAAATGGGTCACATTGTGCGTACTTGGTGACTTGGTAAAACAAATGGATCAAGTTATCGATACTTGTTGATCCTAGAAGCCGAATTGGGTCAATTGGAAGACTTGTTGATCTGAGAAGTCAATTGGGTTCAAATAAAAGCCTTAATGATTCGTGAAGTTGAAAGGAGTCAAATGGTAGGTGCTTGGTGATCCGAGAAGGCGAATTGGGTCACATTGTGCGTATTTGGTGACTTGGTAAAACAAACGGATCAAGTTATAGATACTTGTTAATCCGAGGAGCCAAATTGGGTCAATTGAAAGACTTGTTGATCCGAGAAGTCAATTGGTTTCAAATACAAGCCTTAAAGATTCGTGAAGTCGAACGGAGTCAAATTGTTGGTGCTTGTTGATCCGAGAAGGCGAATTGGGTCACATTGTGCGTACTTGGTGACTTGGTATAACAAACGGATCAAGTTATGGATACTTGTTGGTCCGAGAAGCCGAATTGGGTCAATTGGAAGACTTGTTGATCCCAGAAGTCAATTGGGTTCAAATACAAGCCTTAAAGATTCGTGAAGCCGAACGGAGTCAAATTGTTGGTGCTTGTTGATCCGAGAAGGCGAATTGGGTCACATTGTGCGTACTTGGTGACTTGGTATAACAAACGGATCAAGTTATGGATACTTGTTGGTCCGAGAAGCCGAATTGGGTCAATTGGAAGACTTGTTGATCCCAGAAGTCAATTGGTTTCAAATATAAACCTTAATGATCCGAGAAGGCGAATTGGGTCACATTGTGCGTACTTGGTGACTTGGTATAACAAACGGATCAAGTTATGGATACTTGTTGATACGAGAAGCCCAATTAAGTCAAATGGAAGACTTGTTGATCCGAGAAGTCAATTGGGTTCAAATACAAGCCTTAATGATCCGAGAAGTCGAATTGGGTCACATTGTGCGTATTTGGTGACTTGGTAAAATAAATGGAGCAAGTTATGGATACTTGTTGATCCCAGAAGCCTAATTGGGTCAATTGAAAGACTTGTTGATCCGAGAAGTCAATTTGGTTCAAATACAAGCCTTAATGATTCGTGAAGTCGAACGGAGTCAAATAGTTGGTGCTTGTTGATCCGAGAAGGCGAATTGGGTCATATTGTGCGTACTTGGTGACTTGGTATAAGAAACGGATCAAGTTATGGATACTTGTTGATACGAGAAGCCCAATTAAGTCAAATGGAAGACTTGTTGATCCGAGAAGTCAATTGGGTTCAAATACAAGCGTTAATGATCCGAGAAGGCGAATTGGGTCACATTGTGCGTACTTGGTGACTTGGTAAAACAAATGGATCAAGTTATGGATACTTGTTGATCCGAGAAGCCCAATTAAGTCGAATGGAAGACTTGTTGATCCGAGAAGTCAATTGGGTTTAAATACAAGCCTTAATGATTTGTGAAGTCGAACGGAGTCGAATTGTTGGTGCTTGTTGATCCAAGAAGGCGAATTGGGTTACATTGTGCGTACTTGGTGACTTTATAAAACAAACGAATCTAGTTATCGATACTTGTTGAACCGAGAAGCCCAATTAAGTCAAATGGAAGATTTGTTGATCCGAGAAGTCAATTGGGTTCATATACAAGGCTTAATGATTCGTGAAGTCGAACGGAGTCAAGTAGTTGGTGCTTGTTGATCTGAGAAGGCGAATTGGGTCATATCGTGCGTACTTGGTGACTTGGTATAAGAAACGGATCAAGTTATGGATACTTGTTGATACGAGAAGCCGAATGGGGTCAATTGAAAGACTTGTTGATCCGAGAAGTCAATTGGGTTCAAATACAAGCCTTAATGATTCGTGAAGTCGAACGAAGTCAAATTGTTGGTGCTTGTTGAGCCGAGAAGGCGAATTGAGTCACATTGTGCGTACATGGTGACTTGGTATAACAAACGGATCAAGTTATGGATACTTGTTGATCCGAGAAGCCGAATTGGATCAATTGAAAGACTTGTTGATCCCAGAAGTCAATTGGGTTCAAATACAAGCCTTAATAATTCGTGAAGTCGAACGGAGTCAAATTGTTGGTGCTTGTTGATCCGAGAAGGCAAATTGGGTCACATTGTGCGTACTTGGTGACTTGGTATAACAAACGGATCAAGTTATGGATACTTGTTGATCCGAGAAGCCGAATTGGGTCAATAGAAAGACTTGTTGATCCCAGAAGTCAATTAGGTTCAAATACAAGCCTTAATAATTCGTGAAGTCGAACGGAGTCAATTAGTTGGTGCTTGTTGATCCGAGAAGGCGAAATGGGTCACATTGTGCGTACTTGGTGACTTGGTAAAACAAATGGATCAAGTTATCGATACTTGTTGATCCTAGAAGCCGAATTGGGTCAATTGGAAGACTTGTTGATCTGAGAAGTCAATTGGGTTCAAATAAAAGCCTTAATGATTCGTGAAGTTGAAAGGAGTCAAATGGTAGGTGCTTGGTGATCCGAGAAGGCGAATTGGGTCACATTGTGCGTATTTGGTGACTTGGTAAAACAAACGGATCAAGTTATAGATACTTGTTAATCCGAGGAGCCAAATTGGGTCAATTGAAAGACTTGTTGATCCGAGAAGTCAATTGGTTTCAAATACAAGCCTCAAAGATTCGTGAAGTCGAACGGAGTCAAATTGTTGGTGCTTGTTGATCCGAGAAGGCGAATTGGGTCACATTGTGCGTACTTGGTGACTTGGTATAACAAACGGATCAAGTTATGGATACTTGTTGGTCCGAGAAGGCGAATTGGGTCAATTGGAAGACTTGTTGATCCCAGAAGTCAATTGGGTTCAAATACAAGCCTTAAAGATTCGTGAAGCCGAACGGAGTCAAATTGTTGGTGCTTGTTGATCCGAGAAGGCGAATTGGGTCACATTGTGCGTACTTGGTGACTTGGTATAACAAACGGATCAAGTTATGGATACTTGTTGGTCCGAGAAGCCGAATTGGGTCAATTGGAAGACTTGTTGATCCCAGAAGTCAATTGGTTTCAAATATAAACCTTAATGATCCGAGAAGGCGAATTGGGTCACATTGTGCGTACTTGGTGACTTGGTATAACAAACGGATCAAGTTATGGATACTTGTTGATCCGAGAAGCCCAATTAAGTCAAATGGAAGACTTGTTGATCCGAGAAGTCAATTGGGTTCAAATACAAGCCTTAATGATCCGAGAAGTCGAATTGGGTCACATTGTGCGTATTTGGTGACTTGGTAAAATAAATGGAGCAAGTTATGGATACTTGTTGATCCCAGAAGCCTAATTGGGTCAATTGAAAGACTTGTTGATCCGAGAAGTCAATTTGGTTCAAATACAAGCCTTAATGATTCGTGAAGTCGAACGGAGTCAAATAGTTGGTGCTTGTTGATCCGAGAAGGCGAATTGGGTCATATTGTGCGTACTTGGTGACTTGGTATAAGAAACGGATCAAGTTATGGATACTTGTTGATACGAGAAGCCGAATTGGGTCAATTGAAAGACTTGTTGATCCGAGAAGTCAATTGGGTTCAAATACAAGCCTTAATGATTCGTGAAGTCGAACGGAGTCAATTAGTTGGTGCTTGTTGATCCAAGAAGGCAAATTGGGTTACATTGTGCGTACTTGGTGACTTTATAAAATAAACGAATCTAGTTATGGATACTTGTTGAACCGAGAAGCCCAATTAAGTCAAATGGAAGACTTGTTGATCCGAGAAGTCAATTGGGTTCATATACAAGCCTTAATGATTCGTGAAGTCGAACGGAGTCAAGTAGTTGGTGCTTGTTGATCCGAGAAGGCGAATTGGGTCACATTGTGCGTACTTGGTGACTTGGTATAACAAACGGATCAAGTTATGGATACTTGTTGATACGAGAAGCCCAATTAAGTCAAATGGAAGACTTGTTGATCCGAGAAGTCAATTGGGTTCAAATACAAACCTTAATGATTCGTGAAGTCAAACGAAGTCAAATTGTTGGTGCTTGTTGATCCGAGAAGGCGAATTGAGTCACATTGTGCGTACTTGGTGACTTGGTATAACAAACGGATCAAGTTATGGATACTTGTTGATCCGAAAAGCCGAATTGGGTCAATTGGCAGACTTATTGATCCCAGAAGTCAATTGGGTTCAAATACAAGCCTTAATGATCCGAGAAGGCGAATTGGGTCACATTGTGCGTACTTGGTGACTTGGTATAATAAACGGATCAAGTTATGGATACTTGTTGATACGAGAAGCCCAATTAAGTCAAATGGAAGACTTGTTGATCTGAGAAGTCAATTGGGTTCAAATACCAGCCTTAATGATTCGTGAAGTCGAACGGAGTCAATTAGTTGGTGCTTGTTGATCCAAGAAGGCGAATTGGGTTACATTGTGCGTACTTGGTGACTTTATAAAACAAACGAATCTAGTTATGGATACTTGTTGAACCGAGAAGCCCAATTAAGTCAAATGGAAGACTTGTTGATCCGAGAAGTCAATTGGGTTCATATACAAGCCTTAATGATTCGTGAAGTCGAATGGAGTCAAGTAGTTGGTGCTTGTTGATCCGAGAAGGCGAATTGGGTCATATTGTGCGTACTTGGTGACTTGGTATAAGAAACGGATCAAGTTATGGATACTTGTTGATACGAGAAGCCGAATTGGGTCAATTGAAAGACTTGTTGATCCGAGAAGTCAATTGGGTTCAAATACAAACCTTAATGATTCGTGAAGTCAAACGAAGTCAAATTGTTGGTGCTTGTTGATCCGAGAAGGCGAATTGAGTCACATTGTGCGTACTTGGTGACTTGGTATAACAAACGGATCAAGTTATGGATACTTGTTGATCCGAGAAGCCGAATTGGGTCAATTGAAAGACTTGTTGATCCCAGAAGTCAATTGGGTTCAAATACAAGCCTTAATAATTCCTGAAGTCGAACGGAGTCAATTAGTTGGTGCTTGTTGATCCGAGAAGGCGAAATGGGTCACATTGTGCGTACTTGGTGACTTGGTAAAACAAATGGATCAAGTTATCGATACTTGTTGATCCTAGAAGCCGAATTGGGTCAATTGGAAGACTTGTTGATCTGAGAAGTCAATTGGGTTCAAATACAAGCCTTTATGATTCGTGAAGTTGAAAGGAGACAAATAGTAGGTGCTTGGTGATCCGAGAAGGGGAATTGGGTCACATTGTGCGTATTTGGTGACTTAGTAAAACAAACGGATCAAGTTATGGATACTTGTTAATCCGAGGAGCCAAATTGGGTCAATTGAAGGACTTGTTGATCCGAGAAATCAATTGGGTTCAAATACAAGCCTTAAAGATTCGTGAAGTCGAACGGAGTCAAATTGTTGGTGCTTGTTGATCCGAGAAGGCGAATTGGGTCACATCTTGCGTACTTGGTGACTTTATAAAACAAATGAATCAAGTTATGGATACATGTTGATCCGAGAAGCCGAATTGGGTCAATTGAAAGACTTGTTGATCCGAGAAGTCAATTTGGTTCAAATACAAGCCTTAACGATTCGTGAAGTCGAACGGAGTCAAATAGTTGGTGCTTGTTGATCCGAGAAGGCGAATTGGGTCACATTGTGCGTACTTGGTAAAACAAACGGATCAAGTTATGGATACTTGTTGATCCGAGAAGCCCAATTAAGTCAAATGGAAGACTTGTTGATCCGATAAGTCAATTGGGTTCAAATACAAGCCTTAATGATTCGTGAAGTCGAACGGAGTCAAATTGTTGGTGCTTGTTGATCCGAGAAGGCGATTTGGGTCACATTGTGCGTACTTGGTGACTTGGTATAACAAACGGATCAAGTTATGGATACTTGTTGATCCGAGAAGCCGAATTGGGTCAATTGGAAGACTTGTTGATCCCAGAAGTCAATTGGTTTCAAATACAAACCTTAATGATCCGAGAAGGCGAATTGGGTCACATTGTGCGTACTTGGTGACTTGGTATAACAAACGGATCAAGTTATGGATACTTGTTGATACGAGAAGCCCAATTAAGTGAAATGGAAGACTTGTTGATCCGAGAAGTCAATTGGGTTCAAATACAAGCCTTAATGATCCGAGAAGTCGAATTGGGTCACATTGTGCGTACTTGGTGACTTGGTAAAATAAATGGAGCAAGTTATGGATACTTGTTGATCCCAGAAGCCTAATTGGGTCAATTGAAAGACTTGTTGATCCGAGAAGTCAATTTGGTTCAAATACAAGCCTTAATGATTCGTGAAGTCGAACGGAGTCAAATAGTTGGTGCTTGTTGATCCGAGAAGGCGAATTGGGTCACATTGTGCATACTTGGTGACTTGGTAAAACAAACGGATCAAGTTATGGATACTTGTTGATCCGAGAAGCCGAATTGGGTCAATTGGAAGACTTGTTGATCCCAGAAGTCAATTGGGTTCAAATACAAGCCTTAATGATCCGAGAAGGCGAATTGGGTCACATTGTGCGTACTTGGTGACTTGGTATAATAAACGGATCAAGTTATGGATACTTGTTGATCCGAGAAGCCCAATTAAGTCGAATGGAAGACTTGTTGATCCGAGAAGTCAATTGGGTTTAAATACAAGCCTTAATGATTCGTGAAGTCGAACGGAGTCAAATTGTTGGTGCTTGTTGATCCAAGAAGGCGAATTGGGTTACATTGTGCGTACTTGGTGACTTTATAAAACAAACGAATCTAGTTATCGATACTTGTTGAACCGAGAAGCCCAATTAAGTCAAATGGAAGACTTGTTGATCCGAGAAGTCAATTGGGTTCATATACAAGGCTTAATGATTCGTGAAGTCGAATGGAGTCAAGTAGTTGGTGCTTGTTGATCTGAGAAGGCGAATTGGGTCATATCGTGCGTACTTGGTGACTTGGTATAAGAAACGGATCAAGTTATGGATACTTGTTGATACGAGAAGCCGAATTGGGTCAATTGAAAGACTTGTTGATCCGAGAAGTCAATTGGGTTCAAATACAAGCCTTAATGATTCGTGAAGTCGAACGAAGTCAAATTGTTGGTGCTTGTTGATCCGAGAAGGCGAATTGAGTCACATTGTGCGTACTTGGTGACTTGGTATAACAAACGGATCAAGTTATGGATACTTGTTGATCCGAGAAGCCGAATTGGATCAATTGAAAGACTTGTTGATCCCAGAAGTTAATTGGGTTCAAATACAAGCCTTAATAATTCGTGAAGTCGAACGGAGTCAAATTGTTGGTGCTTGTTGATCCGAGAAGGCGAATTGGGTCACATTGTGCGTACTTGGTGACTTGGTATAACAAACGGATCAAGTTATGGATACTTGTTGATCCGAGAAGCCGAATTGGGTCAATAGAAAGACTTGTTGATCCCAGAAGTCAATTGGGTTCAAATACAAGCCTTAATAATTCGTGAAGTCGAACGGAGTCAATTAGTTGGTGCTTGTTGATCCGAGAAGGCGAAATGGGTCACATTGTGCGTACTTGGTGACTTGGTAAAACAAATGGATCAAGTTATCGATACTTGTTGATCCTAGAAGCCGAATTGGGTCAATTGGAAGACTTGTTGATCTGAGAAGTCAATTGGGTTCAAATAAAAGCCTTAATGATTCGTGAAGTTGAAAGGAGTCAAATAGTAGGTGCTTGGTGATCCGAGAAGGCGAATTGGGTCACATTGTGCGTATTTGGTGACTTGGTAAAACAAACGGATCAAGTTATGGATACTTGTTAATCTGAGGAGCCAAATTGGGTCAATTGAAAGACTTGTTGATCCGAGAAGTCAATTGGGTTCAAATACAAGCCTTAAAGATTCGTGAAGTCGAACGGAGTCAAATTGTTGGTGCTTGTTGATCCGAGAAGGCGAATTGGGTCACATTGTGCGTACTTGGTGACTTGGTATAACAAACGGATCAAGTTATGGATACTTGTTGGTCCGAGAAGCCGAATTGGGTTAATTGGAAGACTTGTTTATCCCAGAAGTCAATTGGGTTCAAATACAAGCCTTAATGATTCGTGAAGTCGAACGGAGTCAAATTGTTGGTGCTTGTTGATCCGAGAAGGCGAATTGTGTCACATTGTGCGTACTTGGCGACTTGGTATAACAAACGGATCAAGTTATGGATACTTGTTGATCCGAGAAGCCGAATTGGGTCAATTGGAAGACTTGTTGATCCCAGAAGTCAATTGGTTTCAAATACAAACCTTAATGATCCGAGAAGGCGAATTGGGTCACATTGTGCGTACTTGGTGACTTGGTATAACAAACGGATCAAGTTATGGATACTTGTTGATACGAGAAGCCCAATTAAGTCAAATGGAAGACTTGTTGATCCGAGAAGTCAATTGGGTTCAAATACAAGCCTTAATGATCCGAGAAGTCGAATTGAGTCACATTGTGCGTACTTGGTGACTTGGTAAAATAAATGGAGCAAGTTATGGATACTTGTTGATCCCAGAAGCCTAATTGGGTCAATTGAAAGACTTGTTGATCCGAGAAGTCAATTTGGTTCAAATACAAGCCTTAATGATTCGTGAAGTCGAACGGAGTCAAATAGTTGGTGCTTGTTGATCCGAGAAGGCGAATTGGGTCATATTGTGCGTACTTGGTGACTTGGTATAAGAAACGGATCAAGTTATGGATACTTGTTGATACGAGAAGCCCAATTAAGTCAAATGGAAGACTTGTTGATCCGAGAAGTCAATTGGGTTCAAATACAAGTGTTAATGATCCGAGAAGGCGAATTGGGTCACATTGTGCGTACTTGGTGACTTGGTAAAACAAATGGATCAAGTTATGGATACTTGTTGATCCGAGAAGCCCAATAAAGTCGAATGGAAGACTTGTTGATCCGAGAAGTAAATTGGGTTTAAATACAAGCCTTAATGATTCGTGAAGTCGAACGGAGTCGAATTGTTGGTGCTTGTTGATCCAAGAAGGCGAATTGGGTTACATTGTGCGTACTTGGTGACTTTATAAAACAAACGAATCTAGTTATCGATACTTGTTGAACCGAGAAGCCCAATTAAGTCAAATGGAAGACTTGTTGATCCGAGAAGTCAATTGGGTTCATATACAAGGCTTAATGATTCGTGAAGTCGAACGGAGTCAAGTAGTTGGTGCTTGTTGATCTGAGAAGGCGAATTGGGTCATATCGTGCGTACTTGGTGACTTGGTATAAGAAACGGATCAAGTTATGGATACTTGTTGATACGAGAAGCCGAATTGGGTCAATTGAAAGACTTGTTGATCCGAGAAGTCAATTGGGTTCAAATACAAGCCTTAATGATTCATGAAGTCGAACGAAGTCAAATTGTTGGTGCTTGTTGAGCCGAGAAGGCGAATTGAGTCACATTGTGCGTACATGGTGACTTGGTATAACAAACGGATCAAGTTATGGATACTTGTTGATCCGAGAAGCCGAATTGGATCAATTGAAAGACTTGTTGATCCCAGAAGTCAATTGGGTTCAAATACAAGCCTTAATAATTCGTGAAGTCGAACGGAGTCAAATTGTTGGTGCTTGTTGATCCGAGAAGGCGAATTGGGTCACATTGTGCGTACTTGGTGACTTGGTATAACAAACGGATCAAGTTATGGATACTTGTTGATCCGAGAAGCCGAATTGGGTCAATAGAAAGACTTGTTGATCCCAGAAGTCAATTAGGTTCAAATACAAGCCTTAATAATTCGTGAAGTCGAACGGAGTCAATTAGTTGGTGCTTGTTGATCCGAGAAGGCGAAATGGGTCACATTGTGCGTACTTGGTGACTTGGTAAAACAAATGGATCAAGTTATCGATACTTGTTGATCCTAGAAGCCGAATTGGGTCAATTGGAAGACTTGTTGATCTGAGAAGTCAATTGGGTTCAAATAAAAGCCTTAATGATTCGTGAAGTTGAAAGGAGTCAAATAGTAGGTGCTTGGTGATCCGAGAAGGCGAATTGGGTCACATTGTGCGTATTTGGTGACTTGGTAAAACAAACGGATCAAGTTATGGATACTTGTTAATCCGAGGAGCCAAATTGGGTCAATTGAAAGACTTGTTGATCCGAGAAGTCAATTGGGTTCAAAAACAAGCCTTAAAGATTCGTGAAGTCGAACGGAGTCAAATTGTTGGTGCTTGTTGATCCGAGAAGGCGAATTGGGTCACATTGTGCGTACTTGGTGACTTGGTATAACAAACAGATCAAGTTATGGATACTTGTTGGTCCGAGAAGCCGAATTGGGTCAATTGGAAGACTTGTTGATCCCAGAAGTCAATTGGTTTCAAATACAAACCTTAATGATCCGAGAAGGCGAATTGGGTCACATTGTGCGTACTTGGTGACTTGGTATAACAAACGGATCAAGTTATGGATACTTGTTGATACGAGAAGCGCAATTAAGTCAAATGGAAGACTTGTTGATCCGAGAAGTCAATTGGGTTCAAATACAAGCCTTAATGATCCGAGAAGTCGAATTGGGTCACATTGTGCGTATTTGGTGACTTGGTAAAATAAATGGAGCAAGTTATGGATACTTGTTGATCCCAGAAGCCTAATTGGGTCAATTGAAAGACATGTTGATCCGAGAAGTCAATTTGGTTCAAATACAAGCCTTAATGATTCGTGAAGTCGAACGGAGTCAAATAGTTGGTGCTTGTTGATCCGAGAAGGCGAATTGGGTCATATTGTGCGTACTTGGTGACTTGGTATAAGAAACGGATCAAGTTATGGATACTTGTTGATACGAGAAGCCGAATTGGGTCAATTGAAAGACTTGTTGATCCGAGAAGTCAATTGGGTTCAAATACAAGCCTTAATGATTCGTGAAGTCAAACGAAGTCAAATTGTTGGTGCTTGTTGATCCGAGAAGGCGAATTGAGTCACATTGTGCGTACTTGGTGACTTGGTATAACAAACGGATCAAGTTATGGATACTTGTTGATCCGAGAAGCCGAATTGGGTCAATTGAAAGACTTGTTGATCCCAGAAGTCAATTAGGTTCAAATACAAGCCTTAATAATTCGTGAAGTCGAACGGAGTCAATTACTTGGTGCTAGTTGATCCGAGAAGGCGAAATGGGTCACATTGTGCGTACTTGGTGACTTGGTAAAACAAATGGATCAAGTTATCGATACATGTTGATCCTAGAAGCCGAATTGGGTCAATTGGAAGACTTGTTGATCTGAGAAGTCAATTGGGTTCAAATAAAAGCCTTAATGATTCGTGAAGTTGAAAGGAGTCAAATAGTAGGTGCTTGGTGATCCGAGAAGGCGAATTGGGTCACATTGTGCGTATTTGGTGACTTGGTAAAACAAACGGATCAAGTTATGGATACTTGTTAATCCGAGGAGCCAAATTGGGTCAATTGAAAGACTTGTTGATCCGAGAAGTCAATTGGGTTCAAATACAAGCCTTAAAGATTCGTGAAGTCGAACGGAGTCAAATTGTTGGTGCTTGTTGATCCGAGAAGGCGAATTGGGTCACATTGTGCGTACTTGGTGACTTGGTATAACAAACGGATCAAGTTATGGATACTTGTTGGTCCGAGAAGCCGAATTGGGTCAATTGGAAGACTTGTTGATCCCAGAAGTCAATTGGGTTCAAATACAAGCCTTAATGATCCGAGAAGGCGAATTGGGTCACATTGTGCGTACTTGGTGACTTGGTATAATAAACGGATCAAGTTATGGATACTTGTTGATACGAGAAGCCCAATTAAGTCAAATGGAAGACTTGTTGATCCGAGAAGTCAATTGGGTTCAAATACAAGCCTTAATGATCCGAGAAGGCGAATTGGGTCACATTGTGCGTACTTGGTGACTTGGTAAAACAAATGGATCAAGTTATGGATACTTGTTGATCCGAGAAGCCGAATTGGGTCAATTGAAAGACTTGTTGATCCGAGAAGTCAATTTGGTTCAAATACAAGCCTTAATGATTCATGAAGTCGAACGGAGTCAATTAGTTGGTGCTTGTTGATCCAAGAAGGCGAATTGGGTTACATTGTGCGTACTTGGTGACTTTATAAAACAAACGAATATAGTTATGGATACTTGTTGAACCGAGAAGCCCAATTAAGTCAAATGGAAGACTTGTTGATCCGAAAAGTCAATTGGGTTCATATACAAGCCTTAATGATTCGTGAAGTCGAACGGAGTCAAGTAGTTGGTGCTTGTTGATCCGAGAAGGCGAATTGGGTCATATTGTGCGTACTTGGTTACTTGGTATAAGAAACGGATCAAGTTATGGATACTTGTTGATCCGAGGAGCCGAATTGGGTCAATTGAAAGACTTGTTTATCCGAGAAGTCAATTGGGTTCAAATACAAGCCTTAATGATTCGTGAAGTCGAACGGAGTCAATTAGTTGGTGCTTCTTGATCCAAGAAGGCAAATTGGGTTACATTGTGCGTACTTGGTGACTTTATAAAACAAACGAATCTAGTTATGGATACTTGTTGAACCGAGAAGCCCAATTAAGTCAAATGGAAGACTTGTTGATCCGAGAAGTCAATTGGGTTCATATACAAGCCTTAATGATTCGTGAAGTCGAACGGAGTCAAGTAGTTGGTGCTTGTTGATCCGAGAAGGCGAATTGGGTCATATTGTGCGTACTTGGTGACTTGGTAAAACAAATGGATCAAGTTATCGATACATGTTGATCCTAGAAGCCGAATTGGGTCAATTGGAAGACTTGTTGATCTGAGAAGTCAATTGGGTTCAAATAAAAGCCTTAATGATTCGTGAAGTTGAAAGGAGTCAAATAGTAGGTGCTTGGTGATCCGAGAAGGCGAATTGGGTCACATTGTGCGTATTTGGTGACTTGGTAAAACAAACGGATCAAGTTATGGATACTTGTTAATCCGAGGAGCCAAATTGGGTCAATTGAAAGACTTGTTGATCCGAGAAGTCAATTGGGTTCAAATACAAGCCTTAAAGATTCGTGAAGTCGAACGGAGTCAAATTGTTGGTGCTTGTTGATCTGAGAAGGCGAATTGGGTCACATTGTGCGTACTTGGTGACTTGGTATAACAAACGGATCAAGTTATGGATACTTGTTGGTCCGAGAAGCCGAATTGGGTCAATTGGAAGACTTGTTGATCCCAGAAGTCAATTGGGTTCAAATACAAGCCTTAATGATCCGAGAAGGCGAATTGGGTCACATTGTGCGTACTTGGTGACTTGGTATAATAAACGGATCAAGTTATGGATACTTGTTGATACGAGAAGCCCAATTAAGTCAAATGGAAGACTTGTTGATCCGAGAAGTCAATTGGGTTCAAATACAAGCCTTAATGATCCGAGAAGGCGAATTGGGTCACATTGTGCGTACTTGGTGACTTGGTAAAACAAATGGATCAAGTTATGGATACTTGTTGATCCGAGAAGCCGAATTGGGTCAATTGAAAGACTTGTTGATCCGAGAAGTCAATTTGGTTCAAATACAAGCCTTAATGATTCATGAAGTCGAACGGAGTCAATTAGTTGGTGCTTGTTGATCCAAGAAGGCGAATTGGGTTACATTGTGCGTACTTGGTGACTTTATAAAACAAACGAATATAGTTATGGATACTTGTTGAACCGAGAAGCCCAATTAAGTCAAATGGAAGACTTGTTGATCCGAGAAGTCAATTGGGTTCATATACAAGCCTTAATGATTCGTGAAGTTAAATAGTTGCTTGTATAAATAAAATGAAAATAAAGTGAGTACAAAGAAGAAGTAGCAAAACCCAAAAACGCTCTAAGAGAAGGCTAATACAATAGCCGAAGGACGCCGCGCAGGGCGTATATCTATGTCCAATATCAAAACTATCACAAGCCGGTAGTAGACTAAAAGAGTCAAACAGATCTAAGACGCTAAAAGTGGGGGAGAAACCACTGAATGGAACCAAGCGCCGTGAGTGCGGGGCCAAACACTCATAGAGGGGAGTGTGATCTGTGGTCCAGGAACAGCTTCCGGAACACAAGCGACATGTAGAGCAAGGGATGCTATGCTGGAACAAGCAAAAACCAGCTGGAGGCGGCAGAGCAATGAGTGCCATGGAGGTTCCGTCCAGGGGCGATAGAACTGCCGGGCGTGCAACACAAGTGATACGCCTATGAACCAGAGTTCCAAATGCTGTGAAGCATGTAAGAATCTTCCCAGAGAGGGAAAGACTCTGCTGGCCTCGTTAAAACCCATTACTGAAAAAACCCTGTGGGAAAAATCCAATAGTGGGAAAAAGAGTACCAGCGTCGGCCATAAAGACCAATGACCGTCAAATCCATAATCCGTCATAATCCTTAATGATTCGTGAAGTCGAACGGAGTCAAGTAGTTGGTGCTTGTTGATCCGAGAAGGCGAATTGGGTCATATTGTGCGTACTTGGTTACTTGGTATAAGAAACGGATCAAGTTATGGATACTTGTTGATACGAGAAGTCGAATTGGGTCAATTGAAAGACTGGTTGATCCGAGAAGTCAATTGGGTTCAAATACAAGCCTTAATGATTCGTGAAGTCGAACGAAGTCAAATTGTTGGTGCTTGTTGATCCGAGAAGGCGAATTGAGTCACATTGTGCGTACTTGGTGACTTGGTATAACAAACGGATCATGTTATGGATACTTGTTGATCCGAGAAGCCGAATTGGGTCAATTGAAAGACTTGTTGATCCCAGAAGTCAATTGGGTTCAAATACAAGCCTTAATAATTCGTGAAGTCGAACGGAGTCAATTAGTTGGTGCTTGTTGATCCGAGAAGGCGAAATGGGTCACATTGTGCGTACTTGGTGACTTGGTAAAACAAATGGATCAAGTTATCGATACTTGTTTATCCTAGAAGCCGAATCGGGTCAATTGGAAGACTTGTTGATCTGAGAAGTCAACTGGGTTCAAATACAAGCCTTAATGATTCGTGAAGTTCAAAGGAGTCAAATAGTAGGTGCTTGGTGATCCGAGAAGGCGAATTGGGTCACATTGTGCGTATTTGGTGACTTGGTAAAACAAACGGATCAAGTTATGGATACTTGTTAATCCGAGGAGCCAAATTGGGTCAATTGAAAGACTTGTTGATCCGAGAAGTCAATTGGGTTCAAATACAAGCCTTAAAGATTCGTGAAGTCGAACGGAGTCAAATTGTTGGTGCTTGTTGATCCGAGAAGGCGAATTGGGTCACATCTTGCGTACTTGGTGACTTTATAAAACAAATGAATCAAGTTATGGATACTTGTTGATCCGAGAAGCCGAATTGGGTCAATTGAAAGACTTGTTGATCCGAGAAGTCAATTTTGTTCAAATACAGGCCTTAATGATTCGTGAAGTCGAACGGAGTCAAATAGTTGGTGCTTGTTGATCCGAGAAGGCGAATTGGGTCACATTTTGCGTACTTGGTGACTTGGTAAAACAAACGGATCAAGTTATGGATACTTGTTGATCCAAGAAGCCCAATTAAGTCAAATGGAAGACTTGTTGATCCGAGAAGTCAATTGGGTTCAAATACAAGCCTTAATGATTCGTGAAGTCGAACGGAGTCAAATTGTTGGTGCTTGTTGATCCGAGAAGGCGAATTGGGTCACATTGTGCGTACTTGGTGACTTGGTAAAACAAACGGATCAAGTTATGGATACTTGTTAATCCGAGGAGCCGAATTGGGTCAATTGAAAGACTTGTTGATCCGAGAAGTCCATTGGGTTCAAATACAAGCCTTAATGATTCGTGAAGTCGAACGGAGTCAATTAGTTGGTGCTTCTTGATCCAAGAAGGCAAATTGGGTTACATTGTGCGTACTTGGTGACTTTATAAAACAAACGAATCTAGTTATGGATACTTGTTGAACCGAGAAGCCCAATTAAGTCAAATGGAAGACTTGTTGATCCGAGAAGTCAATTGGGTTCATATACAAGCCTTAATGATTCGTGAAGTCGAACGGAGTCAAGTAGTTGGTGCTTGTTGATCCGAGAAGGCGAATTGGGTCATATTGTGCGTACTTGGTGACTTGGTATAAGAAACGGATCAAGTTATGGATACTTGTTGATACGAGAAGCCGAATTGGGTCAATTGAAAGACTTGTTGATCCGAGAAGTCATTTGGGTTCAAATACAAACCTTAATGATTCGTGAAGTCAAATGAAGTCAAATTGTTGGTGCTTGTTGATCCGAGAAGGCGAATTGAGTCACATTGTGCGTACTTGGTGACTTGGTATAACAAACGGATCAAGTTATGGATACTTGTTGATCCGAGAAGCCGAATTGGGTCAATTGGAAGACTTGTTGATCCCAGAAGTCAATTGGTTTCAAATACAAACCTTAATGATCCGAGAAGGCGAATTGGGTCACATTGTGCGTACTTGGTGACTTGGTATAACAAACGGATCAAGTTATGGATACTTGTTAATCCGAGGAGCCAAATTGGGTCAATTGAAAGACTTGTTGATCCGAGAAGTCAATTGGGTTCAAATACAAGCCTTAAAGATTCGTGAAGTCGAACGGAGTCAAATTGTTGGTGCTTGTTGATCCGAGAAGGCGAATTGGGTCACATTGTGCGTACTTGGTGACTTGGTATAACAAACGGATCAAGTTATGGATACTTGTTGGTCCGAGAAGCCGAATTGGGTCAATTGGAAGACTTGTTGATCCCAGAAGTCAATTGGGTTCAAATACAAGCCTTAATGATTCGTGAAGTCGAACGGAGTCAAATTGTTGGTGCTTGTTGATCCGAGAAGGCGAATTGTGTCACATTGTGCGTACTTGGTGACTTGGTATAACAAACGGATCAAGTTATGGATACTTGTTGATCCGAGAAGCCGAATTGGGTCAATTGAAAGACTTGTTGATCCCAGAAGTCAATTAGGTTTAAATACAAGCCTTAATAATTACGGAGTCAATTACTTGGTGCTTGTTGATCCGAGAAGGCGAAATGGGTCACATTGTGCGTACTTGGTGACTTGGTAAAACAAATGGATCAAGTTATCGATACTTGTTGATCCTAGAAGCCGAATAGGGTCAATTGGAAGACTTGTTGATCTGAGAAGTCAATTGGGTTCAAATAAAAGCCTTAATGATTCGTGAAGTTGAAAGGAGTCAAATAGTAGGTGCTTGGTGATCCGAGAAGGCGAATTGGGTCACATTGTGCGTATTTGGTGACTTGGTAAAACAAACGGATCAAGTTATGGATACTTGTTAATCCGAGGAGCCAAATTGGGTCAATTGAAAGACTTGTTGATCCGAGAAGTCAATTGGGTTCAAATACAAGCCTTAAAGATTCGTGAAGTCGAACGGAGTCAAATTGTTGATCCGAGAAGGCGAATTGGGTCACATTGTGCGTACTTGGTGACTTGGTATAACAAACGGATCAAGTTATGGATATTTGTTGGTCCGAGAAGCCGAATTGGGTCAATTGGAAGACTTGTTGATCCCAGAAGTCAATTGGGTTCAAATACAAGCCTTAATGATCCGAGAAGGCGAATTGGGTCACATTGTGCGTACTTGGTGACTTGGTATAATAAACGGATCAAGTTATGGATACTTGTTGATACGAGAAGCCCAATTAAGTCAAATGGAAGACTTGTTGATCCGAGAAGTCAATTGGTTCAAATACAAGCCTTAATGATCCGAGAAGGCGAATTGGGTCACATTGTGCGTACTTGGTGACTTGGTAAAACAAATGGATCAAGTTATGGATACTTGTTGATCCGAGAAGCCGAATTGGGTCAATTGAAAGACTTGTTGATCCGAGAAGTCAATTTGGTTCAAATACAAGCCTTAATGATTCATGAAGTCGAACGGAGTCAAATTGTTGGTGCTTGTTGATCCGAGAAGGCGAATTGGGTCACATCTTGCGTACTTGGTGAGTTTATAAAACAAATGAATCAAGTTATGGATACTTGTTGATCCGAGAAGCCGAATTGAGTCAATTGAAAGACTTGTTGATCCGAGAAGTCAATTTGGTTCAAATACAGGCCTTAATGATTCGTGAAGTCGAACGGAGTCAAATCGTTGGTGCTTGTTGATCCGAGAAGGCGAATTGGGTCACATTGTGCGTACTTGGTGACTTGGTAAAACAAACGGATCAAGTTATGGATACTTGTTAATCCGAGGAGCCGAATTGGGTCAATTGAAAGACTTGTTGATCCGAGAAGTCAATTGGGTTCAAATACAAGCCTTAATGATTCGTGAAGTCGAACGGAGTCAATTAGTTGGTGCTTGTTGATCCAAGAAGGCAAATTGGGTTACATTGTGCGTACTTGGTGACTTTATAAAACAAACGAATCTAGTTATGGATACTTGTTGAACCGAGAAGCCCAATTAAGTCAAATGGAAGACTTGATTCGTGAAGTCGAACGGAGTCAAGTAGTTGGTGCTTGTTGATCCGAGAAGGCGAATTGGGTCATATTGTGCGTACTTGGTGACTTGGTATAAGAAACGGATCAAGTTATGGATACTTGTTGATACGAGAAGCCGAATTGGGTCAATTGAAAGACTTGTTGATCCGAGAAGTCAATTGGGTTCAAATACAAACCTTAATGATTCGTGAAGTCAAACGAAGTCAAATTGTTGGTGCTTGTTGATCCGAGAAGGCGAATTGAGTCACATTGTGCGTACTTGGTGACTTGGTATAACAAACGGATCAAGTTATGGATACTTGTTGATCCGAGAAGCCGAATTGGGTCAATTGGAAGACTTGTTGATCCCAGAAGTCAATTGGGTTCAAATACAAGCCTTAATGATCCGAGAAGGCGAATTGGGTCACATTGTGCGTACTTGGTGACTTGGTATAATAAACGGATCAAGTTTTGGATACTTGTTGATACGAGAAGCCCAATTAAGTCAAATGGAAGACTTGTTGATCCGAGAACTCAATTGGGTTCAAATACAAGCGTTAATGATCCGAGAAGGCGAATTGGGTCACGTTGTGCGTACTTGGTGACTTGGCAAAACAAATGGATCAAGTTATGGATACTTGTTGATCCGAAGCCCAATTAAGTCGAATGGAAGACTTGTTGATCCGAGAAGTCAATTGGGTTTAAATACAAGCCTTAATGATTCGTGAAGTCGAACGGAGTCAAATTGTTGGTGCTTGTTGATTCGAGAAGGCGAATTGGGTCACATTGTGCGTACTTGGTGACTTGGTATAACAAACGGATCAAGTTATGGATACTTGTTGGTCCGAGAAGCCGAATTGGGTCAATTGGAAGAGTTGTTGATCCCAGAAGTCAATTGGGTTCAAATACAAGCCTTAATGATCCGAGAAGGCGAATTGGGTCACATTGTGCGTACTTGGTGACTTGGTATAATAAACGGATCAAGTTATGGATACTTGTTGATACGAGAAGCCCAATTAAGTCAAATGGAAGACTTGTTGATCTGAGAAGTCAATTGGGTTCAAATACAAGCCTTAATGATTCGTGAAGTCGAACGGAGTCAATTAGTTGGTGCTTGTTGATCCAAGAAGGCGAATTGGGTTACATTGTGCGTACTTGGTGACTTTATAAAACAAACGAATCTAGTTATGGATACTTGTTGAACCGAGAAGCCCAATTAAGTCAAATGGAAGACCTGTTGATCCGAGAAGTCAATTGGGTTCATATACAAGCCTTAATGATTCGTGAAGTCGAACGGAGTCAAGTAGTTGGTGCTTGTTGATCCGAGAAGGCGAATTGGGTCATATTGTGCGTACTTGGTGACTTGGTATAAGAAACGGATCAAGTTATGGATACTTGTTGATACGAGAAGCCGAATTGGGTCAATTGAAAGACTTGTTGATCCGAGAAGTCAATTGGGTTCAAATACAAACCTTAATGATTCGTGAAGTCAAACGAAGTCAAATTGTTGGTTCTTGTTGATCCGAGTAGGCGAATTGAGTCACATTGTGCGTACTTGGTGACTTGGTATAACAAACGGATCAAGTTATGGATACTTGTTGATCCGAGAAGCCGAATTGGGTCAATTGAAATACTTGTTGATCCCAGAAGTCAATTGGGTTCAAATACAAGCCTTAATAATTCGTGAAGTCGAACGGAGTCAATTAGTTGGTGCTTGTTGATCCGAGAAGGCGAAATGGGTCACATTGTGCGTACTTGGTGACTTGGTAAAACAAATGGATCAAGTTATCGATACTTGTTGATCCTAGAAGCCGAATCGGGTCAATTGGAAGACTTGTTGATCTGAGAAGTCAATTGGGTTCAAATCAAAGCCTTAATGATTCGTAAAGTTGAAAGGTGTCAAATAGTAGGTGCTTGGTAATCCGAGAAGGCGAATTGGGTCACATTGTGCGTATTTGGTGACTTGGTAAAACAAACGGATCAAGTTATGGATACTTGTTAATCCAAGGAGCCAAATTGGGTCAATTGAAAGACTTGTTCATCCGAGAAGTGAATTGGGTTCAAATACAAGCCTTAAAGATTCGTGAAGTCGAACGGAGTCAAATTGTTGGTGCTTGTTGATCCGAGAAGGCGAATTGGGTCACATTGTGCGTACTTGGTGACTTGGTATAACAAACGGATCAAGTTATGGATACTTGTTGGTCCGAGAAGCCGAATTGGGTCAATTGGAAGACTTGTTGATCCCAGAAGTCAATTGGGTTCAAATACAAGCCTTAATGATTCGTGAAGTCGAACGGAGTCAAATTGTTGGTGCTTGTTGATCCGAGAAGGCGAATTGGGTCACATTGTGCGTACTTGGTGACTTGGTATAACAAACGGATCAAGTTATGGATACTTGTTGATACGAGAAGCCCAATTAAGTGAAATGGAAGACTTGTTGATCCGAGAAGTCAATTGGGTTCAAATACAAGCCTTAATGATCCGAGAAGTCGAATTGGGTCACATTGTGCGTACTTGGTGACTTGGTAAAATAAATGGAGCAAGTTATGGATACTTGTTGATCCCAGAAGCCTAATTGGGTCAATTGAAAGACTTGTTGATCCGAGAAGTCAATTTGGTTCAAATACAAGCCTTAATGATTCGTGAAGTCGAACGGAGTCAAATAGTTGGTGCTTGTTGATCCGAGAAGGCGAATTGGGTCACATTGTGCGTACTTGGTGACTTGGTAAAACAAACGGATCAAGTTATGGATACTTGTTGATCCGAGAAGCCGAATTGGGTCAATTGGAAGACTTGTTGATCCCAGAAGTCAATTGGGTTCAAATACAAGCCTTAATGATCCGAGAAGGCGAATTGGGTCACATTGTGCGTACTTGGTGACTTGGTATAATAAACGGATCAAGTTATGGATACTTGTTGATACGAGAAGCCCAATTAAGTCAAATGGAAGACTTGTTGATCCGAGAAGTCAATTGGGTTCAAATACAAGCGTTAATGATCCGAGAAGGCGAATTGGGTCACATTGTGCGTACTTGGTGACTTGGTAAAACAAATGGATCAAGTTATGGATACTTGTTGATCCGAGAAGCCCAATTAAGTCGAATGGAAGACTTGTTGATCCGAGAAGTCAATTGGGTTTAAATACAAGCCTTAATGATTCGTGAAGTCGAACGGAGTCAAATTGTTGGTGCTTGTTGATCCAAGAAGGCGAATTGGGTTACATTGTGCGTACTTGGTGACTTTATAAAACAAACGAATCTAGTTATGGATACTTGTTGAACCAAGAAGCCCAATTAAGTGAAATGGAAGACTTGTTGATCCGAGAAGTCAATTGGGTTCATATACAAGCCTTAATGATTCGTGAAGTCGAACGGAGTCAAGTAGTTGGTGCTTGTTGATCCGAGAAGGCGAATTGGGTCATATCGTGCGTACTTGGTGACTTGGTATAAGAAACGGATCAAGTTATGGATACTTGTTGATACGAGAAGCCGAATTGGGTCAATTGAAAGACTTGTTCATCCGAGAAGTCAATTGGGTTCAAATACAAGCCTTAATGATTCCTGAAGTCGAACGAAGTCAAATTGTTGGTGCTTGTTGATCCGAGAAGGCGAATTGAGTCACATTGTGCGTACTTGGTGACTTGGTATAACAAACGGATCAAGTTATGGATACTTGTTGATCCGAGAAGCCGAATTGGATCAATTGAAAGACTTGTTGATCCCAGAAGTCAATTGGGTTCAAATACAAGCCTTAATAATTCGTGAAGTCGAACGGAGTCAATTACTTGGTGCTTGTTGATCCGAGAAGGCGAAATGGGTCACATTGTGCGTACTTGGTGACTTGGTAAAACAAATGGATCAAGTTATCGATACTTGTTGATCCTAGAAGCCGAATTGGGTCAATTGGAAGACTTGTTGATCTGAGAAGTCAATTGGGTTCAAATAAAAGCCTTAATGATTCGTGAAGTTGAAAGGAGTCAAATAGTAGGTGCTTGGTGATCCGAGAAGGCGAATTGGGTCACATTGTGCGTATTTGGTGACTTGGTAAAACAAACGGATCAAGTTATGGATACTTGTTAATCCAAGGAGCCAAATTGGGTCAATTGAAAGACTTGTTGATCCGAGAAGTGAATTGGGTTCAAATACAAGCCTTAAAGATTCGTGAAGTCGAACGGAGTCAAATTGTTGGTGTTTGTTGATCCGAGAAGGCGAATTGGGTCACATTGTGCGTACTTGGTGACTTGGTATAACAAACGGATCAAGTTATGGATACTTGTTGGTCCGAGAAGCCGAATTGGGTCAATTGGAAGACTTGTTGATCCCAGAAGTCAAATTGGGTTCAAATACAAGCCTTAATGATTCGTGAAGTCGAACGGAGTCAAATTGTTGGTGCTTGTTGATCCGAGAAGGCGAATTGGGTCACATTGTGCGTACTTGGTGACTTGGTATAACAAACGGATCAAGTTATGGATACTTGTTGATCCTAGAAGTCAATTGGTTTCAAATACAAACCTTAATGATCCGAGAAGGCGAATTGGGTCACATTGTGCGTACTTGGTGACTTGGTATAACAAACGGATCAGGTTATGGATACTTGTTGATACGAGAAGCCCAATTAAGTCAAATGGAAGACTTGTTGATCCGAGAAGTCAATTGGGTTCAAATACAAGCCTTAATGATCCGAGAAGTCGAATTGGGTCACATTGTGCGTACTTGGTGACTTGGTAAAATAAATGGAGCAAGTTATGGATACTTGTTGATCCCAGAAGCCTAATTGGGTCAATTGAAAGACTTGTTGATCCGAGAAGTCAATTTGGTTCAAATACAAGCCTTAATGATTCGTGAAGTCGAACGGAGTCAAATAGTTGGTGCTTGTTGATCCGAGAAGGCGAATTGGGTCATATTGTGCGTACTTGGTGACTTGGTATAAGAAACGGATCAAGTTATGGATACTTGTTGATACGAGAAGCCAAATTGGGTCAATTGAAAGACTTGTTGATCCGAGAAGTCAATTGGGTTCAAATACAAGCCTTAATGATCCGAGAAGGCGAATTGGGTCACATTGTGCGTACTTGGTGACTTGGTAAAACAAATGGATCAAGTTATGGATACTTGTTGATCTAAGAAGCCGAATTGGGTCAATTGAAAGACTTGTTGATCCGAGAAGTCAATTTGGTTCAAATACAAGCCTTAATGATTCGTGAAGTCGAACGGAGTCAATTAGTTGGTGCTTGTTGATCCAAGAAGGCGAATTGGGTTACATTGTGCGTACTTGGTGACTTTATAAAACAAACGAATATAGTTATGGATACTTGTTGAACCGAGAAGCCCAATTAAGTCAAATGGAAGACTTGTTGATCCGAGAAGTCAATTGGGTTCATATACAAGCCTTAATGATTCGTGAAGTCCAACGGAGTCAAGTAGTTGGTGCTTGTTGATCCGAGAAGGCGAATTGGGTCATATTGTGCGTACTTGGTTACTTGGTATAAGAAACGGATCAAGTTATGGATACTTGTTGATACGAGAAGCCGAATTGGGTCAATTGAAAGACTTGTTGATCCGAGAAGTCAATTGGGTTCAAATACAAGCCTTAATGATTCGTGAAGTCGAACGGAGTCAAATTGTTGGTGCTTGTTGATCCGAGAAGGCGAATTGAGTCACATTGTGCGTACTTGGTGACTTGGTATAACAAACGGATCAAGTTATGCATACTTGTTGATCCGAGAAGCCGAATTGGGTCAATTGAAAGACTTGTTGATCCCAGAAGTCAATTGGGTTCAAATACAAGCCTTAATAATTCGAGAAGTCGAACGGA
Organism: Ajuga chamaepitys; assembly: GCA_958295605.1. NCBI lineage: Eukaryota > Viridiplantae > Streptophyta > Magnoliopsida > Lamiales > Lamiaceae > Ajuga > Ajuga chamaepitys. The sequence goes on from OY282495.1 coordinate 42,770,083, forward strand.
GTCAATTAGTTGGTGCTTGTTGATCGGAGAAGGCGAAATGGGTCACATTGTGCGTACTTGGTGACTTGGTAAAACAAATGGATCAAGTTATCGATACTTGTTGATCCTAGAAGCCGAATCGGGTCAATTGGAAGACTTGTTGATCTGAGAAGTCAATTGGGTTCAAATACAAGCCTTAATGATTCGTGAAGTTGAAAGGAGTCAAATAGTAGGTGCTTGGTGATCCGAGAAGGCGAATTGGGTCACATTGTGCGTATTTGGTGACTTGGTAAAACAAACGGATCAAGTTATGGATACTTGTTAATCCGAGGAGCCAAATTGGGTCAATTGAAAGACTTGTTGATCCGAGAAGTCAATTGGGTTCAAATACAAGCCTTAAAGATTCGTGAAGTCGAACGGAGTCAAATTGTTGGTGCTTGTTGATCCGAGAAGGCGAATTGGGTCACATCTTGCGTACTTGGTGAATTTATAAAACAAATGAATCAAGTTATGGATACTTGTTGATCCGAGAAGCCGAATTGGGTCAATTGAAAGACTTGTTGATCCGAGAAGTCAATTTGGTTCAAATACAGGCCTTAATGATTCGTGAAGTCGAACGGAGTCAAATAGTTGGTGCTTGTTGATCCGAGAAGGCGAATTGGGTCACATTGTGCGTACTTGGTGACTTGGTAAAATAAACGGATCAAGTTATGGATACTTGTTGATCCAAGAAGCCCAATTAAGTCAGATGGAAGACTTGTTGATCCGAGAAGTCAATTGGGTTCAAATACAAGCCTTAATGATTCGTGAAGTCGAACGGAGTCAAATTGTTGGTGCTTGTTGATCCGAGAAGGCGAATTGGGTCACATTGTGCGTACTTGGTAAAATAAACGGATCAAGTTATGGATACTTGTTGATCCGAGAAGCCGAATTGGGTCAATTGAAAGACTTGTTGATCCCAGAAGTCAATTGGGTTCAAATACAAGCCTTAATAATTCGAGAAGTCGAACGGAGTCAATTAGTTGGTGCTTGTTGATCGGAGAAGGCGAAATGGGTCACATTGTGCGTACTTGGTGACTTGGTAAAACAAATGGATCAAGTTATCGATACTTGTTGATCCTAGAAGCCGAATCGGGTCAATTGGAAGACTTGTTGATCTGAGAAGTCAATTGGGTTCAAATACAAGCCTTAATGATTCGTGAAGTTGAAAGGAGTCAAATAGTAGGTGCTTGGTGATCCGAGAAGGCGAATTGGGTCACATTGTGCGTATTTGGTGACTTGGTAAAACAAACGGATCAAGTTATGGATACTTGTTAATCCGAGGAGCCAAATTGGGTCAATTGAAAGACTTGTTGATCCGAGAAGTCAATTGGGTTCAAATACAAGCCTTAAAGATTCGTGAAGTCGAACGGAGTCAAATTGTTGGTGCTTGTTGATCCGAGAAGGCGAATTGGGTCACATCTTGCGTACTTGGTGAATTTATAAAACAAATGAATCAAGTTATGGATACTTGTTGATCCGAGAAGCCGAATTGGGTCAATTGAAAGACTTGTTGATCCGAGAAGTCAATTTGGTTCAAATACAGGCCTTAATGATTCGTGAAGTCGAACGGAGTCAAATAGTTGGTGCTTGTTGATCCGAGAAGGCGAATTGGGTCACATTGTGCGTACTTGGTGACTTGGTAAAACAAACGGATCAAGTTATGGATACTTGTTGATCCAAGAAGCCCAATTAAGTCAAATGGAAGACTTGTTGATCCGAGAAGTCAATTGGGTTCAAATACAAGCCTTAATGATTCGTGAAGTCGAACGGAGTCAAATTGTTGGTGCTTGTTGATCCGAGAAGGCGAATTGGGTCACATTGTGCGTACTTGGTGACTTGGTATAACAAACGGATCAAGTTATGGATACTTGTTGGCCCGAGAAGCCGAATTGGGTCAATTGGAAGACTTGTTGATCCCAGAAGTCAATTGGGTTCAAATACAAGCCTTAATGATTCGTGAAGTCGAACGGAGTCAAATTGTTGGTGCTTGTTGATCCGAGAAGGCGAATTGGGTCACATTGTGCGGACTTGGTGACTTGGTATAACAAACGGATCAAGTTATGCATACTTGTTGATCCGAGAAGCCGAATTGGGTCAATTGAAAGACTTGTTGATCCCAGAAGTCAATTGGGTTCAAATACAAGCCTTAATAATTCGAGAAGTCGAACGGAGTCAATTAGTTGGTGCTTGTTGATCGGAGAAGGCGAAATGGGTCACATTGTGCGTACTTGGTGACTTGGTAAAACAAATGGATCAAGTTATCGATACTTGTTGATCCTAGAAGCCGAATCGGGTCAATTGGAAGACTTGTTGATCTGAGAAGTCAATTGGGTTCAAATACAAGCCTTAATGATTCGTGAAGTTGAAAGGAGTCAAATAGTAGGTGCTTGGTGATCCGAGAAGGCGAATTGGGTCACATTGTGCGTATTTGGTGACTTGGTAAAACAAACGGATCAAGTTATGGATACTTGTTAATCCGAGGAGCCAAATTGGGTCAATTGAAAGACTTGTTGATCCGAGAAGTCAATTGGGTTCAAATACAAGCCTTAAAGATTCGTGAAGTCGAACGGAGTCAAATTGTTGGTGCTTGTTGATCCGAGAAGGCGAATTGGGTCACATCTTGCGTACTTGGTGAATTTATAAAACAAATGAATCAAGTTATGGATACTTGTTGATCCGAGAAGCCGAATTGGGTCAATTGAAAGACTTCTTGATCCGAGAAGTCAATTTGGTTCAAATACAGGCCTTAATGATTCGTGAAGTCGAACGGAGTCAAATAGTTGGTGCTTGTTGATCCGAGAAGGCGAATTGGGTCACATTGTGCGTACTTGGTGACTTGGTAAAACAAACGGATCAAGTTATGGATACTTGTTGATCCAAGAAGCCCAATTAAGTCAAATGGAAGACTTGTTGATCCGAGAAGTCAATTGGGTTCAAATACAAGCCTTAATGATTCGTGAAGTCGAACGGAGTCAAATTGTTGGTGCTTGTTGATCCGAGAAGGCGAATTGGGTCACATTGTGCGTACTTGGTAAAATAAACGGATCAAGTTATGGATACTTGTTGATCCCAGAAGCCCAATTAAGTCAAATGGAAGACTTGTTGATCCGAGAAGTCAATTGGGTTCAAATACAAGCCTTAATGATTCGTGAAGTCGAACGGAGTCAAATTGTTGGTGCTTGTTGATCCGAGAAGGCGAATTGGGTCACATTGTGCGTACTTGGTGACTTGGTATAACAAACGGATCAAGTTATGCATACTTGTTGATCCGAGAAGCCGAATTGGGTCAATTGAAAGACATGTTGATCCCAGAAGTCAATTGGGTTCAAATACAAGCCTTAATAATTCGAGAAGTCGAACGGAGTCAATTAGTTGGTGCTTGTTGATCGGAGAAGGCGAAATGGGTCACATTGTGCGTACTTGGTGACTTGGTAAAACAAATGGATCAAGTTATCGATACTTGTTGATCCTAGAAGCCGAATCGAGTCAATTGGAAGACTTGTTGATCTGAGAAGTCAATTGGGTTCAAATACAAGCCTTAATGATTCGTGAAGTTGAAAGGAGTCAAATAGTAGGTGCTTGGTGATCCGAGAAGGCGAATTGGGTCACATTGTGCGTACTTGGTAAAATAAACGGATCAAGTTATGGATACTTGTTGATCCGAGAAGCCGAATTGGGTCAATTGAAAGACTTGTTGATCCCAGAAGTCAATTGGGTTCAAATACAAGCCTTAATAATTCGAGAAGTCGAACGGAGTCAATTAGTTGGTGCTTGTTGATCGGAGAAGGCGAAATGGGTCACATTGTGCGTACTTGGTGACTTGGTAAAACAAATGGATCAAGTTATCGATACTTGTTGATCCTAGAAGCCGAATCGGGTCAATTGGAAGACTTGTTGATCTGAGAAGTCAATTGGGTTCAAATACAAGCCTTAATGATTCGTGAAGTTGAAAGGAGTCAAATAGTAGGTGCTTGGTGATCCGAGAAGGCGAATTGGGTCACATTGTGCGTATTTGGTGACTTGGTAAAACAAACGGATCAAGTTATGGATACTTGTTAATCCGAGGAGCCAAATTGGGTCAATTGAAAGACTTGTTGATCCGAGAAGTCAATTGGGTTCAAATACAAGCCTTAAAGATTCGTGAAGTCGAACGGAGTCAAATTGTTGGTGCTTGTTGATCCGAGAAGGCGAATTGGGTCACATCTTGCGTACTTGGTGAATTTATAAAACAAATGAATCAAGTTATGGATACTTGTTGATCCGAGAAGCCGAATTGGGTCAATTGAAAGACTTGTTGATCCGAGAAGTCAATTTGGTTCAAATACAGGCCTTAATGATTCGTGAAGTCGAACGGAGTCAAATAGTTGGTGCTTGTTGATCCGAGAAGGCGAATTGGGTCACATTGTGCGTACTTGGTGACTTGGTAAAACAAACGGATCAAGTTATGGATACTTGTTGATCCAAGAAGCCCAATTAAGTCAAATGGAAGACTTGTTGATCCGAGAAGTCAATTGGGTTCAAATACAAGCCTTAATGATTCGTGAAGTCGAACGGAGTCAAATTGTTGGTGCTTGTTGATCCGAGAAGGCGAATTGGGTCACATTGTGCGTACTTGGTGACTTGGTATAACAAACGGATCAAGTTATGGATACTTGTTGGCCCGAGAAGCCGAATTGGGTCAATTGGAAGACTTGTTGATCCCAGAAGTCAATTGGGTTCAAATACAAGCCTTAATGATTCGTGAAGTCGAACGGAGTCAAATTGTTGGTGCTTGTTGATCCGAGAAGGCGAATTGGGTCACATTGTGCGGACTTGGTGACTTGGTATAACAAACGGATCAAGTTATGCATACTTGTTGATCCGAGAAGCCGAATTGGGTCAATTGAAAGACTTGTTGATCCCAGAAGTCAATTGGGTTCAAATACAAGCCTTAATAATTCGAGAAGTCGAACGGAGTCAATTAGTTGGTGCTTGTTGATCGGAGAAGGCGAAATGGGTCACATTGTGCGTACTTGGTGACTTGGTAAAACAAATGGATCAAGTTATCGATACTTGTTGATCCTAGAAGCCGAATCGGGTCAATTGGAAGACTTGTTGATCTGAGAAGTCAATTGGGTTCAAATACAAGCCTTAATGATTCGTGAAGTTGAAAGGAGTCAAATAGTAGGTGCTTGGTGATCCGAGAAGGCGAATTGGGTCACATTGTGCGTATTTGGTGACTTGGTAAAACAAACGGATCAAGTTATGGATACTTGTTAATCCGAGGAGCCAAATTGGGTCAATTGAAAGACTTGTTGATCCGAGAAGTCAATTGGGTTCAAATACAAGCCTTAAAGATTCGTGAAGTCGAACGGAGTCAAATTGTTGGTGCTTGTTGATCCGAGAAGGCGAATTGGGTCACATCTTGCGTACTTGGTGAATTTATAAAACAAATGAATCAAGTTATGGATACTTGTTGATCCGAGAAGCCGAATTGGGTCAATTGAAAGACTTGTTGATCCGAGAAGTCAATTTGGTTCAAATACAGGCCTTAATGATTCGTGAAGTCGAACGGAGTCAAATAGTTGGTGCTTGTTGATCCGAGAAGGCGAATTGGGTCACATTGTGCTTACTTGGTGACTTGGTAAAACAAACGGATCAAGTTATGGATACTTGTTGATCCAAGAAGCCCAATTAAGTCAAATGGAAGACTTGTTGATCCGAGAAGTCAATTGGGTTCAAATACAAGCCTTAATGATTCGTGAAGTCGAACGGAGTCAAATTGTTGGTGCTTGTTGATCCGAGAAGGCGAATTGGGTCACATTGTGCGTACTTGGTAAAATAAACGGATCAAGTTATGGATACTTGTTGATCCCAGAAGCCCAATTAAGTCAAATGGAAGACTTGTTGATCCGAGAAGTCAATTGGGTTCAAATACAAGCCTTAATGATTCGTGAAGTCGAACGGAGTCAAATTGTTGGTGCTTGTTGATCCGAGAAGGCGAATTGGGTCACATTGTGCGTACTTGGTGACTTGGTATAACAAACGGATCAAGTTATGGATACTTGTTGATACGAGAAGCCGAATTGGGTCAATTGGAAGACTTGTTGATCCCAGAAGTCAATTGGTTTCAAATACAAACCTTAATGATCCGAGAAGGCGAATTGGGTCACATTGTGCGTACTTGGTGACTTGGTATAACAAACGGATCAAGTTATGGATACTTGTTGATACGAGAAGCCCAATTAAGTGAAATGGAAGACTTGTTGATCCGAGAAGTCAATTGGGTTCAAATACAAGCCTTAATGATCCGAGAAGTCGAATTGGGTCACATTGTGCGTACTTGGTGACTTGGTAAAATAAATGGAGCAAGTTATGGATACTTGTTGATCCCAGAAGCCTAATTGGGTCAATTGAAAGACTTGTTGATCCGAGAAGTCAATTTGGTTCAAATACAAGCCTTAATGATTCGTGAAGTCGAACGGAGTCAAATAGTTGGTGCTTGTTGATCCGAGAAGGCGAATTGGGTCACATTGTGCGTACTTGGTGACTTGGTAAAACAAACGGATCAAGTTATGGATACTTGTTGATCCGAGAAGCCGAATTGGGTCAATTGGAAGACTTGTTGGTCCCAGAAGTCAATTGGGTTCAAATACAAGCCTTAATGATCCGAGAAGGCGAATTGGGTCACATTGTGCGTACTTGGTGACTTGGTATAATAAACGGATCAAGTTATGGATACTTGTTGATACGAGAAGCCCAATTAAGTCAAATGGAAGACTTGTTGATCCGAGAAGTCAATTGGGTTCAAATACAAGCGTTAATGATCCGAGAAGGCGAATTGGGTCACATTGTGCGTACTTGGTGACTTGGTAAAACAAATGGATCAAGTTATGGATACTTGTTGATCCGAGAAGCCCAATTAAGTCGAATGGAAGACTTGTTGATCCGAGAAGTCAATTGGGTTTAAATACAAGGCTTAATGATTCGTGAAGTCGAACGGAGTCAAATTGTTGGTGCTTGTTGATCCAAGAAGGCGAATTGGGTTACATTGTGCGTACTTGGTGACTTTATAAAACAAACGAATCTAGTTATGGATACTTGTTGAACCAAGAAGCCCAATTAAGTGAAATGGAAGACTTGTTGATCCGAGAAGTCAATTGGGATCATATACAAGCCTTAATGATTCGTGAAGTCGAACGGAGTCAAGTAGTTGGTGCTTGTTGATCCGAGAAGGCGAATTGGGTCATATCGTGCGTACTTGGTGACTTGGTATAAGAAACGGATCAAGTTATGGATACTTGTTGATACGAGAAGCCGAATTGGGTCAATTGAAAGACTTGTTCATCCGAGAAGTCAATTGGGTTCAAATACAAGCCTTAATGATTCCTGAAGTCGAACGAAGTCAAATTGTTGGTGCTTGTTGATCCGAGAAGGCGAATTGAGTCACATTGTGCGTACTTGGTGACTTGGTATAACAAACGGATCAAGTTATGGATACTTGTTGATCCGAGAAGCCGAATTGGATCAATTGAAAGACTTGTTGATCCCAGAAGTCAATTGGGTTCAAATACAAGCCTTAATAATTCGTGAAGTCGAACGGAGTCAATTACTTGGTGCTTGTTGATCCGAGAAGGCGAAATGGGTCACATTGTGCGTACTTGGTAAAACAAATGGATCAAGTTATCGATACTTGTTGATCCTAGAAGCCGAATTGGGTCAATTGGAAGACTTGTTGATCTGAGAAGTCAATTGGGTTCAAATAAAAGCCTTAATGATTCGTGAAGTTGAAAGGAGTCAAATAGTAGGTGCTTGGTGATCCGAGAAGGCGAATTGGGTCACATTGTGCGTATTTGGTGACTTGGTAAAACAAACGGATCAAGTTATGGATACTTGTTAATCCAAGGAGCCAAATTGGGTCAATTGAAAGACTTGTTGATCCGAGAAGTGAATTGGGTTCAAATACAAGCCTTAAAGATTCGTGAAGTCGAACGGAGTCAAATTGTTGGTGTTTGTTGATCCGAGAAGGCGAATTGGGTCACATTGTGCGTACTTGGTGACTTGGTATAACAAACGGATCAAGTTATGGATACTTGTTGGTCCGAGAAGCCGAATTGGGTCAATTGGAAGACTTGTTGATCCCAGAAGTCAAATTGGGTTCAAATACAAGCCTTAATGATTCGTGAAGTCGAACGGAGTCAAATTGTTGGTGCTTGTTGATCCGAGAAGGCGAATTGGGTCACATTGTGCATACTTGGTGACTTGGTATAACAAACGGATCAAGTTATGGATACTTGTTGATCCTAGAAGTCAATTGGTTTCAAATACAAACCTTAATGATCCGAGAAGGCGAATTGGGTCACATTGTGCGTACTTGGTGACTTGGTATAACAAACGGATCAGGTTATGGATACTTGTTGATACGAGAAGCCCAATTAAGTCAAATGGAAGACTTGTTGATCCGAGAAGTCAATTGGGTTCAAATACAAGCCTTAATGATCCGAGAAGTCGAATTGGGTCACATTGTGCGTACTTGGTGACTTGGTAAAATAAATGGAGCAAGTTATGGATACTTGTTGATCCCAGAAGCCTAATTGGGTCAATTGAAAGACTTGTTGATCCGAGAAGTCAATTTGGTTCAAATACAAGCCTTAATGATTCGTGAAGTCGAACGGAGTCAAATAGTTGGTGCTTGTTGATCCGAGAAGGCGAATTGGGTCATATTGTGCGTACTTGGTGACTTGGTATAAGAAACGGATCAAGTTATGGATACTTGTTGATACGAGAAGCCGAATTGGGTCAATTGAAAGACTTGTTGATCCGAGAAGTCAATTGGGTTCAAATACAAGCCTTAATGATTCGTGAAGTCAAACGAAGTCAAATTGTTGGTGCTTGTTGATCCGAGAAGGCGAATTGAGTCACATTGTGCGTACTTGGTGACTTGGTATGACAAACGGATCAAGTTATGGATACTTGTTGATCCGAGAAGCCGAATTGGGTCAATTGAAAGACTTGTTGATCCCAGAAGTCAATTAGGTTCAAATACAAGCCTTAATTATTCGTGAAGTCGAACAGAGTCAATTACTTGGTGCTTGTTGATCCGAGAAGGCGAAATGGGTCACATTGTGCGTACTTGGTGACTTGGTAAAACAAATGGATCAAGTTATCGATACTTGTTGATCCTAGAAGCCGAATTGGGTCAATTGGAAGACTTGTTGCTCTGAGAAGTCAATTGGGTTCAAATAAAAGCCTTAATGATTCGTGAAGTTGAAAGGAGTCAAATAGTAGGTGCTTGGTGATCCGAGAAGGCGAATTGGGTCACATTGTGCGTATTTGGTGACTTGGTATAACAAACGGATCAAGTTATGGATACTTGTTGATCCGAGAAGCCGAATTGGGTCAATTGAAAGACTTGTTGATCCGAGAAGTCAATTTGGTTCAAATACAGGCCTTAATGATTCGTGAAGTCGAACGGAGTCAAATTGTTGGTGCTTGTTGATCCGAGAAGGCGAATTGGGTCACATTGTGCGTACTTGGTGACTTGGTATAACAAACGGATCAAGTTATGGATACTTGTTGGTCCGAGAAGCCGAATTGGGTCAATTGGAAGACTTGTTGATCCCAGAAGTCAATTGGGTTCAAATACAAGCCTTAATGATCCGAGAAGGCGAATTGGGTCACATTGTGCGTACTTGGTGACTTGGTAAAACAAATGGATCAAGTTATGGATACTTGTTGATCTAAGAAGCCGAATTGGGTCAATTGAAAGACTTGTTGATCCGAGAAGTCAATTTGGTTCAAATACAAGCCTTAATGATTCGTGAAGTCGAACGGAGTCAATTAGTTGGTGCTTGTTGATCCAAGAAGGCGAATTGGGTTACATTGTGCGTACTTGGTGACTTTATAAAACAAACGAATATAGTTATGGATACTTGTTGAACCGAGAAGCCCAATTAAGTCAAATGGAAGACTTGTTGATCCGAGAAGTCAATTGGGTTCATATACAAGCCTTAATGATTCGTGAAGTCGAACGGAGTCAAATTGTTGGTGCTTGTTGATCCGAGAAGGCGAATTGAGTCACATTGTGCGTACTTGGTGACTTGGTATAACAAACGGATCAAGTTATGCATACTTGTTGATCCGAGAAGCCGAATTGGGTCAATTGAAAGACTTGTTGATCCCAGAAGTCAATTGGGTTCAAATACAAGCCTTAATAATTCGAGAAGTCGAACGGAGTCAATTAGTTGGTGCTTGTTGATCGGAGAAGGCGAAATGGGTCACATTGTGCGTACTTGGTGACTTGGTAAAACAAATGGATCAAGTTATCGATACTTGTTGATCCTAGAAGCCGAATCGGGTCAATTGGAAGACTTGTTGATCTGAGAAGTCAATTGGGTTCAAATACAAGCCTTAATGATTCGTGAAGTTGAAAGGAGTCAAATAGTAGGTGCTTGGTGATCCGAGAAGGCGAATTGGGTCACATTGTGCGTATTTGGTGACTTGGTAAAACAAACGGATCAAGTTATGGATACTTGTTAATCCGAGGAGCCAAATTGGGTCAATTGAAAGACTTGTTGATCCGAGAAGTCAATTGGGTTCAAATACAAGCCTTAAAGATTCGTGAAGTCGAACGGAGTCAAATTGTTGGTGCTTGTTGATCCGAGAAGGCGAATTGGGTCACATCTTGCGTACTTGGTGAATTTATAAAACAAATGAATCAAGTTATGGATACTTGTTGATCCGAGAAGCCGAATTGGGTCAATTGAAAGACTTGTTGATCCGAGAAGTCAATTTGGTTCAAATAAAGGCCTTAATGATTCGTGAAGTCGAACGGAGTCAAATAGTTGGTGCTTGTTGATCCGAGAAGGCGAATTGGGTCACATTGTGCGTACTTGGTGACTTGGTATAACAAACGGATCAAGTTATGCATACTTGTTGATCCGAGAAGCCGAATTGGGTCAATTGAAAGACTTGTTGATCCCAGAAGTCAATTGGGTTCAAATACAAGCCTTAATAATTCGAGAAGTCGAACGGAGTCAATTAGTTGGTGCTTGTTGATCGGAGAAGGCGAAATGGGTCACATTGTGCGTACTTGGTGACTTGGTAAAACAAATGGATCAAGTTATCGATACTTGTTGATCCTAGAAGCCGAATCGGGTCAATTGGAAGACTTGTTGATCTGAGAAGTCAATTGGGTTCAAATACAAGCCTTAATGATTCGTGAAGTTGAAAGGAGTCAAATAGTAGGTGCTTGGTGATCCGAGAAGGCGAATTGGGTCACATTGTGCGTTTTTGGTGACTTGGTAAAACAAACGGATCAAGTTATGGATACTTGTTAATCCGAGGAGCCAAATTGGGTCAATTGAAAGACTTGTTGATCCGAGAAGTCAATTGGGTTCAAATACAAGCCTTAAAGATTCGTGAAGTCGAACGGAGTCAAATTGTTGGTGCTTGTTGATCCGAGAAGGCGAATTGGGTCACATCTTGCGTACTTGGTGAATTTATAAAACAAATGAATCAAGTTATGGATACTTGTTGATCCGAGAAGCCGAATTGGGTCAATTGAAAGACTTGTTGATCCGAGAAGTCAATTTGGTTCAAATACAGGCCTTAATGATTCGTGAAGTCGAACGGAGTCAAATAGTTGGTGCTTGTTGATCCGAGAAGGCGAATTGGGTCACATTGTGCGTACTTGGTGACTTGGTAAAACAAACGGATCAAGTTATGGATACTTGTTGATCCAAGAAGCCCAATTAAGTCAAATGGAAGACTTGTTGATCCGAGAAGTCAATTGGGTTCAAATACAAGCCTTAATGATTCGTGAAGTCGAACGGAGTCAAATTGTTGGTGCTTGTTGATCCGAGAAGGCGAATTGGGTCACATTGTGCGTACTTGGTGACTTGGTATAACAAACAGATCAAGTTATGGATACTTGTTGATCCGAGAAGCCGAATTGGGTCAATTGGAAGACTTGTTGATCCCAGAAGTCAATTGGGTTCAAATACAAACCTTAATGATCCGAGAAGGCGAATTGGGTCACATTGTGCGTACTTGGTGACTTGGTAAAACAAATGGATCAAGTTATCGATACTTGTTGATCCTAGAAGCCGAATTGGGTCAATTGGAAGACTTGTTGATCTGAGAAGTCAATTGGGTTCAAATACAAGCCTTAATGATTCGTGAAGTTGAAAGGAGTCAAATAGTAGGTGCTTGGTGATCCGAGAAGGCGAATTGGGTCACATTGTGCGTATTTGGTGACTTGGTAAAACAAACGGATCAAGTTATGGATACTTGTTAATCCGAGGAGCCAAATTGGGTCAATTGAAAGACTTGTTGGTCCGAGAAATCAATTGGGTTCAAATACAAGCCTTAAAGATTCGTGAAGTCGAACGGAGTCAAATTGTTGGTGCTTGTTGATTCGAGAAGGCGAATTGGGTCACATTGTGCGTACTTGGTGACTTGGTATAACAAACGGATCAAGTTATGGATACTTGTTGGTCCGAGAAGCCGAATTGGGTCAATTGGAAGACTTGTTGATCCCAGAACTCAATTGGGTTAAAAAACAAGCCTTAATGATCCGAGAAGGCGAATTGGGTCACATTGTGCGTACTTAGTGACTTGGTATAATAAACGGATCAAGTTATGGATACTTGTTGATACGAGAAGCCCAATTAAGTCAAATGGAAGACTTGTTGATCCGAGAAGTCAATTGGGTTCAAACACAAGCCTTAATGATCCGAGAAGGAGAATTGGGTCACATTGTGCGTACTTGGTGACTTGGTAAAACAAATGGATCAAGTTATGGATACTTGTTGATCCGAGAAGCCGAATTGGGTCAATTGAAAGACTTGTTGATCCGAGAAGTCAATTTGGTTCAAATACAAGCCTTAATGATTCGTGAAGTCGAACGGAGTCAAATAGTTGGTGCTTGTTGATCCGAGAAGGCGAATTGGGTCACATTGTGCGTACTTGGTGACTTGGTAAAACAAACGGATCAAGTTATGTATACTTGTTAATCCGAGGAGCCGAATTGGGTCAATTGAAAGACTTGTTGATCCGAGAAGTCAATTGGGTTCAAATACAAGCCTTAATGATTCGTGAAGTCGAACGGAGTCAATTAGTTGGTGCTTGTTGATCCAAGAAGGCGAATTGGGTTACATTGTGCGTACTCGGTGACTTTATAAAACAAACGAATCTAGTTATGGATACTTGTTGAACCGAGAAGCCCAATTAAGTCAAATGGAAGACTTGTTGATCCGAGAAGTCAATTGGGTTCATATACAAGCCTTAATGATTCGTGAAGTCGAACGGAGTCAAGTAGTTGGTGCTTGTTGATCCGAGAAGGCGAATTGGGTCATATTGTGCGTACTTGGTGACTTGGTATAAGAAACGGATCAAGTTATGGATACTTGTTGATACGAGAAGCCGAATTGGGTCAATTGAAAGACTTGTTGATCCCAGTAGTCAATTGGGTTCAAATACAAGCCTTAATGATTCGTGATGTCGAACGGAGTCAAATAGTTGGTGCTTGTTGATCCGAGAAGGTGAATTGGGTCACATTGTGCGTACTTGTTGACTTTATAAAATAAACGAATCAAGTTATGGATACTTGTTGGTCCGAGAAGCCGAATTGGGTCAATTGAAAGACTTGTTGATCCCAGTAGTCAATTGGGTTCAAATACAAGCCTTAATGATTCGTGATGTCGAACGGAGTCAAATAGTTGGTGCTTGTTGATCCGAGAAGGTGAATTGGGTCACATTGTGCGTACTTGTTGACTTTATAAAATAAACGAATCAAGTTATGGATACTTGTTGGTCCGAGAAGCCCAATTAAGTCAAATGGAAAACTTGTTGATCCGAGTAGTCAATTGGGTTCAAATACGAGCCTTAATGATTTGTGAAGTCGAACGGAGTCAAATAGTTGGTGCTTGTTGATCCGAGAAGGCGAATTGGGTCACATTGTGCGTACTTGGTGACTTGGTAAAACAAACGGATCAAGTTATGGATACTGGTTAATCCGAGGAGCCAAATTGGGTCAATTGAAAGACTTGTTGATCCGAGAAGTCAATTGGGTTCAAATACAAGCCTTAAAGATTCGTGAAGTCGAACGGAGTCAAATTGTTGGTGCTTGTTGATCCGAGAAGGCGAATTGGGTCACTTCTTGCGTACTTGGTGACTTTATAAAACAAATGAATCAAGTTAAGGATACTTGTTGATCCGAGAAGCCGAATTGGGTCAATTGAAAGACTTGTTGATCCGAGAAGTCAATTTGGTTCAAATACAAGCCTTAATGATTCGTGAAGTCGAACGGAGTCAAATAGTTGGTGCTTGTTGATCCGAGAAGGCGAATTGGGTCACATTGTGCGTACTTGGTGACTTGGTAAAACAAACGGATCAAGTTATGGATACTTGTTGATCCGAGAAGCCCAATTAAGTCAAATGGAAGACTTCTTTATCCGAGAAGTCAATTGGGTTCAAATACAAGCCTTAATGATTCGTGAAGTCGAACGGAGTCAAATTGTTGGTGCTTGTTGATCCGAGAAGGCGAATTGGGTCACATTGTGCGTACTTGGTGACTTGGTAAAACAAACGGATCAAGTTATGGATACTTGTTAATCCGAGGAGCCAAATTGGGTCAATTGAAAGACTTTTTGATCCGAGAAGTTAATTGGGTTCAAATACAACCCTTAATGATTCGTGAAGTCGAACGGAGTCAAATAGTTGGTGCTTGTTGATCCGAGAAGGCGAATTGGGTCACATTGTGCGTACTTGGTGACTTGGTAAAACAAACGGATCAAGTTATGGATACTTGTTGATCCGAGAAGCCCAATTAAGTCAAATGGAAGACTTGTTGATCCGAGAAGTCAATTGGTTTCAAATACAAGCCTTAATGATTCGTGAAGTCGAACGGAGTCAAATTGTTGGTGCTTGTTGATCCGAGAAGGCGAATTGGGTCACATTGTGCGTACTTGGTGACTTGGTATAACAAACAGATCAAGTTATGGATACTTGTTGATCCGAGAAGCCGAATTGGGTCAATTGGAAGACTTGTTGATCCCAAAAGTCAATTGGGTTCAAATAAAAACCTTAATGATCCGAGAAGGCGAATCGGGTCACATTGTGCGTACTTGGTGACTTGGTAAAACAAATGGATCAAGTTATCGATACTTGTTGATCCTAGAAGCCGAATTGGGTCAATTGGAAGACTTGTTGATCTGAGAAGTCAATTGGGTTCAATACAAGCCTTAATGATTCGTGAAGTTGAAAGGAGTCAAATAGTAGGTGCTTGGTAATCCGAGAAAGAGAATTGGGTCACATTGTGCGTATTTGGTGACTTGGTAAAATAAACGGATCAAGTTATGGATACTTGTTAATCCGAGGAGCCAAATTGGGTCAATTGAAAGACTTGTTGATCCGAGAAATCAATTGGGTTCAAATACAAGCCTTAAAGATTCGTGAAGTCGAACGGAGTCAAATTGTTGGTGCTTGTTGATTCGAGAAGGCGAATTGGGTCACATTGTGCGTACTTGGTGACTTGGTATAACAAACGGATCAAGTTATGGATACTTGTTGGTCCGAGAAGCCGAATTGGGTCAATTGGAAGACTTGTTGATCCCAGAAGTCAATTGGGTTCAAATACAAGCCTTAATGATCCGAGAAGGCGAATTGGGTCACATTGTGCGTACTTGGTGACTTGGTATAATAAACGGATCAAGTTATGGATACTTGTTGATACGAGAAGCCCAATTAAGTCAAATGGAAGACTTGTTGATCCGAGAAGTCAATCGGGTTCAAATACAAGCCTTAATGATCCGAGAAGGCGAATTGGGTCACATTGTGCGTACTTGGTGACTTGTTGATCCGAGAAGCCGAATTGGGTCAATTGAAAGACTTGTTGATCCGAGAAGTCAATTTGGTTCAAATATAAGCCTTAATGATTCGTGAAGTCGAACGGAGTCAATTAGTTGGTGCTTGTTGATCCAAGAAGGCGAATTGGGTTACATTGTGCGTATTTGGTGACTTTATAAAACAAACGAATATAGTTACGGATACTTGTTGAACCGAGAAGCCCAATTAAGTCAAATGGAAGACTTGTTGATCCGAGAAGTCAATTGGGTTCATATACAAGCCTTAATGATTCGTGAAGTCGAACGGAGTCAAGTAGTTGGTGCTTGTTGATCCGAGAAGGCGAATTGGGTCATATTGTGCGTACTTGGTTACTTGGTATAAGAAACGGATCAAGTTATGGATACTTGTTGGTCCGAGAAGCCGAATTGGGTCGATTGGAAGACTTGTTGATCCCAGAAGTCAATTGGGTTCAAATACAAGCCTTAATGATCCGAGAAGGCGAATTGGGTCACATTGTGCGTACTTGGTGACTTGGTACAATAAACGGATCAAGTTATGGATACTTGTTGATACGAGAAGCCCAATTAAGTCAAATGGAAGACTTGTTGATCCGAGAAGTCAATTGGGTTCAAATACAAGCCTTAATGATCCGAGAAGGCGAATTGGGTCACATTGTGCGTACTTGGTGACTTTGTAAAACAAATGGATCAAGTTATGGATACTTGTTGATCTGAGAAGCCGAATTGGGTCAATTGAAAGACTTGTTGATCCGAGAAGTCAATTTGGTTCAAATACAAGCCTTAATGATTCGTGAAGTCAAACGGAGTCAATTAGTTGGTGCTTGTTGATCCAAGAAGGCGAATTGGGTTACATTGTGCGTATTTGGTGACTTTATAAAACAAACGAATATAGTTATGGATACTTGTTGAACCGAGAAGCCCAATTAAGTCAAATGGAAGACTTGTTGATCCGAGAAGTCAATTGGGTTCATATACAAGCCTTAATGATTCGTGAAGTCGAACGGAGTCAAGTAGTTGGTGCTTGTTGATCCGAGAAGGCAAATTGGGTCATATTGTGCGTACTTGGTTACTTGGTATAAGAAACGGATCAAGTTATGGATACTTGTTGATACGAGAAGCCGAATTGGGTCAATTGAAAGACTTGTTGATCCGTGAAGTCAATTGGGTTCAAATACAAGCCTTAATGATTCGTGAAGTCGAACGAAGTCAAATTGTTGGTGCTTGTTGATCCGAGAAGGCGAATTGAGTCACATTGTGCGTACTTGGTGACTTGGTATAACAAACGGATCAAGTTATGGATACTTGTTGATCCGAGAAGCCGAATTGGATCAATTGAAAGACTTGTTGATCCCAGAAGTCACTTGGGTTCAAATACAAGCCTTAATAATTCGTGAAGTCGAACGGAGTCAATTAGTTGGTGCTTGTTGATCCGAGAAGGCGAAATGGGTCACATTGTGCGTACTTGGTGACTTGGTAAAACAAATGGATCAAGTTATCGATACTTGTTGATCCTAGAAGCCGAATCGGGTCAATTGGAAGACTTGTTGATCTGAGAAGTCAATTGGGTTCAAATACAAGCCTTAATGATTCGTGAAGTTGAAAGGAGTCAAATAGTAGGTGCTTGGTGATCCGAGAAGGCGAATTGGGTCACATTGTGCGTATTTGGTGACTTGGTAAAACAAACGGATCAAGTTATGGATACTTGTTAATCCGAGGAGCCAAATTGGGTCAATTGAAAGACTTGTTGATCCGAGAAGTCAATTGGGTTCAAATACAAGCCTTAAAGATTCGTGAAGTCGAACGGAGTCAAATTGTTGGTGCTTGTTGATCCGAGAAGGCGAATTGGGTCACATCTTGCGTACTTGGTGACTTTATAAAACAAATGAATCAAGTTATGGATACTTGTTGATCCGAGAAGCCGAATTGGGTCAATTGGAAGACTTGTTGATCCCAGAAGTCAATTGGGTTCAAATACAAACCTTAATGATCCGAGAAGGCGAATTGGGTCACATTGTGCGTACTTGGTGACTTGGTAAAACAAATGGATCAAGTTATCGATACTTGTTGATCCTAGAAGACTTGTTGATCTGAGAAGTCAATTGGGTTCAAATACAAGCCTTAATGATTCGTAAAGTTGAAAGGAGTCAAATAGTAGGTGCTTGGTGATCCGAGAAGGCGAATTGGGTCACATTGTGCGTACTTGGTGACTTGGTATAATAAACGGATCAAGTTATGGATACTAGTTGATACGAGAAGCCCAATTAAGTCAAATGGAAGACTTGTTGATCCGAGAAGTCAATTGGGTTCAAATACAAGCCTTAATGATCCGAGAAGGAGAATTGGGTCACATTGTGCGTACTTGGTGACTTGGTAAAACAAATGGATCAAGTTATGGATACTTGTTGATCCGAGAAGCCGAATTAGGTCAATTGAAAGACTTGTTGATCCGAGAAGTCAATTTGGTTCAAATACAAGCCTTAATGATTCGTGAAGTCGAACGGAGTCAAATAGTTGGTGCTTGTTGATCCGAGAAGGCGAATTGGGTCACATTGTGCGTACTTGGTGACTTGGTAAAACAAACGGATCAAGTTATGGATACTTGTTAATCCGAGGAGCCGAATTGGGTCAATTGAAAGACTTGTTGATCCGAGAAGTCAATTGGGTTCAAATACAAGCCTTAATGATTCGTGAAGTCAAACGGAGTCAATTAGTTGGTGCTTGTTGATCCAAGAAGGCGAATTGGGTTACATTGTGCGTACTTGGTGACTTTATAAAACAAACGAATCTAGTTATGGATACTTGTTGAACCGAGAAGCCCAATTAAGTCAAATGGAAGACTTGTTGATCCGAGAAGTCAATTGGGTTCATATACAAGCCTTAATGATTCGTGAAGTCGAACGGAGTCAAGTAGTTGGTGCTTGTTTATCCGAGAAGGCGAATTGGGTCATATTGTGCGTACTTGGTGACTTGGTATAAGAAACGGTTCAAGTTATGGATACTTGTTGATACGAGAAGCCGAATTGGGTCAATTGAAAGACTTGTTGATCCGAGAAGTCAATTGGGTTCAAATACAAGCCTTAATGATTCGTGAAGTCGAACGAAGTCAAATTGTTGGTGCTTGTTGATCCGAGAAGGCGAATTGAGTCACATTGTGCGTACTTGGTGACTTGGTATAACAAACGGATCAAGTTATGGATACTTATTGATCCGAGAAGCAGAATTGGGTCAATTGAAAGACTTGTTGATCCCAGAAGTCAATTGGGTTCAAATACAAGCCTTAATAATTCGTGAAGTCGAACGGAGTCAATTATTTGGTGCTTGTTGATCCGAGAAGGCGAAATGGGTCACATTGTGAGTACTTGGTGACTTGGTAAAACAAATGGATCAAGTTATCGATACTTGTTGATCCTAGAAGCCGAATTGGGTCAATTGGAAGACTTGTTGATCTGAGAAGTCAATTGGGTTCAAATACAAGCCTTAATGATTCGTGAAGTTGAAAGGAGTCAAATAGTAGGTGCTTGGTGATCCGAGAAGGTGAATTGGGTCACATTGTGCGTATTTGGTGACTTGGTAAAACAAACGGATCAAGTTATGGATACTTGTTAATCCGAGGAGCCAAATTGGGTCAATTGACAGACTTGTTGATCCGAGAAGTCAATTGGGTTCAAATACAAGCCTTAAAGATTCGTGAAGTCGAACGGAGTCAAATTGTTGGTGCTTGTTGATCCGAGAAGGCGAATTGGGTCACATCTTGCGTACTTGGTGACTTTATAAAACAAATGAATCAAGTTATGGATACTTGTTGATCCGAGAAGCCGAATTGGGTCAGTTGAAAGACTTGTTGATCCGAGAAGTCAAATTGGTTCAAATACAAGCATTAATGATTCGTGAAGTCGAAATGAGTCAAATAGTTGGTGCTTGTTGATCCGAGGAGGCGAATTGGGTCACATTGTGCGTACTTGGTGACTTGGTAAAACAAACGGATCAAGTTATGGATACTTGTTGATCCGAGAAGCCCAATTAAGTCAAATGGAAGACTTGTTGATCCGAGAAGTCAATTGGGTTCAAATACAAGCCTTAATGATTCGTAAAGTCGAACGGAGTCAAATTGTTGGTGCTTGTTGATCCGAGAAGGCGAATTGGGTTACATTGTGCGTACTTGGTGACTTTATAAAACAAACGAATCTAGTTATGGATACTTGTTGAACCGAGAAGCCCAATTAAGTCAAATGGAAGACTTGTTGATCCGAGAAGTCAATTGGGTTCAAATACAAGCCTTAATGATCCGAGAAGGCGAATTGGGTCACATTGTGCGTACTTGGTGACTTGGTATAACAAACGGATCAAGTTATGGATACTTGTTGATCCGAGAAGCCGAATTGGGTCAACTGGAAGACTTGTTGATCCCAGAAGTTAATTGGGTTCAAATACAAACCTTAATGATCCGAGAAGGCGAATTGGGTCACATTGTGCGTACTTGGTGACTTGGTATAACAAACGGATCAAGTTATGGATACTTGTTGATACGAGAAGCCCAATTAAGTCAAATGGAAGACTTGTTGATCCGAGTCAATTGGGTTCAAATACAAGCCTTAATGATCCGAGAAGTCGAATTGGGTCACATTGTGCGTACTTGGTGACTTGGTAAAATAAATGGATCAAGTTATGGATACTTGTTGATCTGAGAAGCCGAATTGGGTCAATTGAAAGACTTGTTGATCCGAGAAGTCAATTTGGTTCAAACACAAGCCTTAATGATTCGTGAAGTCGAACGGAGTCAAATAGTTGGTGCTTGTTGATCCGAGAAGGCGAATTAGGTCACATTGTGCGTACTTGGTGACTTGGTAAAACAAATGGATCAAGTTATGGATACTTGTTAATCTGAGGAGCCAAATTGGGTCAATTGAAAGACTTGTTGATCCGAGAAGTCAATTGGGTTCAAATACAAGCCTTAATGATTCGTGAAGTCGAACGGAGTCAAATAGTTGGTGCTTGTTGACCCGAGAAGGCGAATTGGGTCACATGGCGCGTACTTGGTGACTTGGTAAAACAAACGGATCAAGTTATGGATACTTGTTGATCCGAGTAGCCCAATTAAGTCAAATGGAAGACTTGTTGATCCGAGAAGTCAATTGGGTTCAAATACAAGCCGTAATGATTCGTGAAGTAGAACGGAGTCAAATTGTTGGTGCTTGTTGATCCGAGAAGGCGAATTGGGTCACATTGTGCGTACTTGGTGACTTGGTATAACAAACAGATCAAGTTATGGATACTTGTTAATACGAGGAGCCGAATTGGGTCAATTGAAAGACTTGTTGATCCGAGAAGTCATTTGGGTTCAAATACAAGCCTTAATGATTCGTGAAGTCGAACGGAGTCAATTAGTTGGTGCTTGTTGATCCAAGAAGGCGAATTGGGTTACATTGTGCGTACTTGGTGACTTTATAAAACAAACGAATCTAGTTATGGATACTTGTTGAACCGAGAAGCCCAATTAAGTCAAATGGAAGACTTGTTGATCCGAGAAGTCAATTGGGTTCATATACAAGCCTTAATGATTCGTGAAGTAGAACGGAGTCAAGTAGTTGGTGCTTGTTGATCCGAGAAGGCGAATTGGGTCATATTGTGCGTACTTGGTGAATTGGTATAAGAAACGGATCAAGTTATGGATACTTGTTGATACGAGAAGCCGAATTGGGTCAATTGAAAGACTTGTTGATCCGAGAAGTCAATTGGGTTCAAATACAAGCCTTAATGATTCGTGAAGTCGAACGAAGTCAAATTGTTGGTGCTTGTTGATCCGAGAAGGCGAATTGAGCCACATTGTGCGTACTTGGTGACTTGGTATAACAAACGGATCAAGTTATGGATACTTGTTGATCCGAGAAGCCCAATTGGGTCAATTGAAAGACTTGTTGATCCCAGTAGTCAATTGGGTTCAAATACAAGCCTTAATGATTCGTGATGTCGAACGGAGTAAAATAGTTGGTGTTTGTTGATCCGAGAAGGTGAATTGGGTCACATTGTGCGTACTTGGTGACTTTATAAAATAAACGAATCAAGTTATGGATACTTGTTGGTCCGAGAAGCCCAATTAAATCAAATGGAAAACTTGTTGATCCGAGTAGTCAATTGGGTTCAAATACAAGCCTTAATGATTTGTGAAGTCGAACGGAGTCAAATAGTTGGTGCTTGGTGATCCGAGAAGGCGAATTGGGTCACATTGTGCGTACTTGGTGACTTGGTAAAACAAACGGATCAAGTTATGGATACTTGTTAATCCGAGCAGCCAAATTGGGTCAATTGAAAGACTTGTTGATCCGAGAAGTCAATTGGGTTCAAATACAAGCCTTAAAGATTCGTGAAGTCAAACGGAGTCAAATTGTTGGTGCTTGTTGATCCGAGAAGGCGAATTGGGTCACATCTTGCGTACTTGGTGACTTTATAAAACAAATGAATCAAGTTAAGGATACTTGTTGATCCGAGAAGCCGAATTGGGTCAATTGAAAGACTTGTTGATCCGAGAAGTCAATTTGGTTCAAATACAAGCCTTAATGATTCGTGAAGTCGAACGGAGTCAAATAGTTGGTGCTTGTTGATCCGAGAAGGCGAATTGGGTCACATCTTGTGTACTTGGTGACTTTATAAAACAAATGAATCAAGTTAAGGATACTTGTTGATCCGAGAAGCCGAATTGGGTCAATTGAAAGACTTGTTGATCCGAGAAGTCAATTTGGTTCAAATACAAGCCTTAATGATTCGTGAAGTCGAACGGAGTCAAATAGTTGGTGCTTGTTGATCTGAGAAGGCGAATTGGGTCACATTGTGCGTACTTGGTGACTTGGTAAAACAAACGGATCAAGTTATGGATACTTGTTGATCCGAGAAGCCCAATTAAGTCAAATGGAAGACTTCTTGATCCGAGAAGTCAATTGGGTTCAAATACAAGCCTTAATGATTCGTGAAGTCGAACGGAGTCAAATTGTTGGTGCTTGTTGATCCGAGAAGGCGAATTGGGTCACATTGTGCGTACTTGGTGACTTGGTATAACAAACGGATCAAGTTATGGATACTTGTTGATCCGAGAAGCCGAATTGGGTTAATTGGAAGACTTGTTGATCCCAGAAGTCAATTGGGTTCAAATACAAACCTTAATGATCCGAGAAGGCGAATTGGGTCACATTGTGCGTACTTGGTGACTTGGTATAACAAACGGATCAAGTTATGGATACTTGTTGATACGAGAAGCCGAATTGGGTCAATTGAAAGACTTGTTGATCCGAGAAGTCAATTGGGTTCAAATACAAGCCTTAATGATTCGTGAAGTCGAACGAAGTCAAATTGTTGGTGCTTGTTGATCCGAGAAGGCGAATTGAGCCACATTGTGCGTACTTGGTGACTTGGTATAACAAACGGATCAAGTTATGGATACTTGTTGATCCGAGAAGCCCAATTGGGTCAATTGAAAGACTTGTTGATCCCAGTAGTCAATTGGGTTCAAATACAAGCCTTAATGATTCGTGATGTCGAACGGAGTAAAATAGTTGGTGCTTGTTGATCCGAGAAGGTGAATTGGGTCACATTGTGCGTACTTGGTGACTTTATAAAATAAACGAATCAAGTTATGGATACTTGTTGGTCCGAGAAGCCCAATTAAGTCAAATGGAAAACTTGTTGATCCGAGTAGTCAATTGGGTTCAAATACAAGCCTTAATGATTTGTGAAGTCGAACGGAGTCAAATAGTTGGTGCTTGTTGATCCGAGAAGGCGAATTGGGTCACATTGTGCGTACTTGGTGACTTGGTAAAACAAACGGATCAAGTTATGGATACTTGTTAATCCGAGCAGCCAAATTGGGTCAATTGAAAGACTTGTTGATCCGAGAAGTCAATTGGGTTCAAATACAAGCCTTAAAGATTCGTGAAGTCAAACGGAGTCAAATTGTTGGTGCTTGTTGATCCGAGAAGGCGAATTGGGTCACATCTTGCGTACTTGGTGACTTTATAAAACAAATGAATCAAGTTAAGGATACTTGTTGATCCGAGAAGCCGAATTGGGTCAATTGAAAGACTTGTTGATCCGAGAAGTCAATTTGGTTCAAATACAAGCCTTAATGATTCGTGAAGTCGAACGGAGTCAAATAGTTGGTGCTTGTTGATCTGAGAAGGCGAATTGGGTCACATTGTGCGTACTTGGTGACTTGGTAAAACAAACGGATCAAGTTATGGATACTTGTTGATCCGAGAAGCCCAATTAAGTCAAATGGAAGACTTCTTGATCCGAGAAGTCAATTGGGTTCAAATACAAGCCTTAATGATTCGTGAAGTCGACCGGAGTCAAATTGTTGGTGCTTGTTGATCCGAGAAGGCGAATTGGGTCACATTGTGCGTACTTGGTGACTTGGTATAACAAACGGATCAAGTTATGGATACTTGTTGATCCGAGAAGCCGAATTGGGTTAATTGGAAGACTTGTTGATCCCAGAAGTCAATTGGGTTCAAATACAAACCTTAATGATCCGAGGAGGCGAATTGGGTCACATTGTGCGTACTTGGTGACTTGGTATAACAAACGGATCAAGTTATGGATACTTGTTGATACGAGAAGCCCAATTGGGTCAATTGAAAGACTTGTTGATCCCAGTAGTCAATTGGGTTCAAATACAAGCCTTAATGATTCGTGATGTCGAACGGAGTAAAATAGTTGGTGCTTGTTGATCCGAGAAGGTGAATTGGGTCACATTGTGCGTACTTGGTGACTTTATAAAATAAACGAATCAAGTTATGGATACTTGTTGGTCCGAGAAGCCCAATTAAGTCAAATGGAAAACTTGTTGATCCGAGTAGTCAATTGGGTTCAAATACAAGCCTTAATGATTTGTGAAGTCGAACGGAGTCAAATAGTTGGTGCTTGTTGATCCGAGAAGGCGAATTGGGTCACATTGTGCGTACTTGGTGACTTGGTAAAACAAACGGATCAAGTTATGGATACTTGTTAATCCGAGCAGCCAAATTGGGTCAATTGAAAGACTTGTTGATCCGAGAAGTCAATTGGGTTCAAATACAAGCCTTAAAGATTCGTGAAGTTTAATCGTTGCTTGTATAAATAAAAATGAAAATAAAGTGTATACAAAGAGGAAGCAAATCCCAAAACGCTCAACGAGTAGGCTAATACACTAGCCGAGAAACGCCGCGCAATGCGTATATCAAAGTCTAAAGTCGAAACTACCATAAGCCGGTAGGAGGCTAAAAAGTCTAACAGATCTAAGGCGCTAAAAGTGGGGGAGCAACCACTGAAATGGAACCAAGCGCCGTGAGTGCGAGGCCAAACACTCATGGAAGGGGGTGAGGTCTGTGGTCCGGGAACAACTTCCGGAGTGCGAATGACATGTAGAGCAGGGAATGCTATGCTGGAACAAGCAACACCAGCTGAAGGCGGCAGAGCAATGAGTGCCGTGGAGGTACCGTCCAGGGGCGATAGAACTGCCGGGCGCGTAACAATAGTGAGGCGCCTAGGAACCTAAGTTCCAAATGCTGTGAAGCATGTAAGAATCTTCCCAGAGTGGGAAAGACTCTGCTGGCCTCGTTAAAACCCACTACTGAAAAACCCTGTGGGAAAAAGTCAATAGTGGGAAAAAGAGTACCAGCATCGGCCTAAAAGACCAATGACCGTCAAATCCATAATCCGTCAATGCATAATTAATCCAGAGCAGGTGCCTGCACAAAAGACGGGGGAGGGAAGGGGTAGAAATATAAATATAAGGAGCCGAGAATTCCTCCAAAGCATCCATAAGATCTGCAAAAGAAAACTGGGGAGGGGAACATCAGAAGGCTCAATGAACACGAAAATACTGAGTATAGAAGTCACGAGAAGAAATGTCAGAGACGTGTGGAGGGAGGGGATTCCACCATGTGAAAGGTGTACGGAGAGCAGAGAGGGCATCAGCAGCCTGGTTGCCTTCTCTGTATATGTGCGAAACCTTGAAGGTAAAATCCCCCAAAAAGTGCAAGGCTCGAATCCAACGTGCACGAAGTCGCCATGGCACATCAAGAGATCGGGACTGAAACGCTTGTACGACGTACATGGAATCAGATTCAAGTCAAATCTTATGCCATCCACGATCCCTGGCTAACTCAATCGCGTAAATGGCTGCCTGGAGTTCCGCTTCAAAAGCAAAACCATTGCCGAATGAGGCAGAGAACCCTCCCAAAGTGAAACCTCTGCAATTTCTAAAAATGCCTCCCCCAAAAGTAAGGCCAGGTGCCCCTTCGGCACTACCATCCGTGTTGACCTTGATCCACCCAGGGGAGGGGGGAATCCAAGTGACAGACTTCACCAGAAGAGGTTTAGACGGAACACCACGCACACCTAGCCGAGTTAAAATGCTGAGCTCCCGAACCGAGTTGTGCATGTGTCCCGAGATCAGGGAGGCAGAATCCCGAATGCAAGAAAGAATAACTGAGACAGCCTGTGTGGTGCCAAATTGTTGGTGCTTGTTGATCCGAGAAGGCGAATTGGGTCAAACGGAGTCAAATTGTTGGTGCTTGTTGATCCGAGAAGGCGAATTGGGTCACATCTTGCGTACTTGGTGACTTTATTAAACAAATGAATCAAGTTAAGGATACTTGTTGATCCGAGAAGCCGAATTGGGTCAATTGAAAGACTTGTTGATCCGAGAAGTCAATTTGGTTCAAATACAAGCCTTAATGATTCGTGAAGTCGAACGGAGTCAAATAGTTGGTGCTTGTTGATCTGAGAAGGCGAATTGGGTCACATTGTGCGTACTTGGTGACTTGGTAAAACAAACGGATCAAGTTATGGATACTTGTTGATCCGAGAAGCCCAATTAAGTCAAATGGAAGACTTCTTGATCCGAGAAGTCAATTGGGTTCAAATACAAGCCTTAATGATTCGTGAAGTCGAACGGAGTCAAATTGTTGGTGCTTGTTGATCCGAGAAGGCGAATTGGGTCACATTGTGCGTACTTGGTGACTTGGTATAACAAACGGATCAAGTTATGGATACTTGTTGATCCGAGAAGCCGAATTGGGTTAATTGGAAGACTTGTTGATCCCAGAAGTCAATTGGGTTCAAATACAAACCTTAATGATCCGAGAAGGCGAATTGGGTCACATTGTGCGTACTTGGTGACTTGGTATAACAAACGGATCAAGTTATGGATACTTGTTGATACGAGAAGCCAAATTGGGTCAATTGAAAGACTTGTTGATCCGTGAAGTCAATTGGGTTCAAATACAAGCCTTAATGATTCGTGAAGTCGAACGAAGTCAAATTGTTGGTGCTTGTTGATCCGAGAAGGCGAATTGAGTCACATTGTGCGTACTTGGTGACTTGGTATAACAAACGGATCAAGTTATGGATACTTGTTGATCCGAGAAGCCGAATTGGATCAATTGAAAGACTTGTTGATCCCAGAAGTCAATTGGGTTCAAATACAAGCCTTAATAATTCGTGAAGTCGAACGGAGTCAATTAGTTGGTGCTTGTTGATCCGAGAAGGCGAAATGGGTCACATTGTGCGTACTTGGTGACTTGGTAAAACAAATGGATCAAGTTATCGATACTTGTTGATCCTAGAAGCCGAATCGGGTCAATTGGAAGACTTGTTGATCTGAGAAGTCAATTGGGTTCAAATACAAGCCTTAATGATTCGTGAAGTTGAAAGGAGTCAAATAGTAGGTGCTTGGTGATCCGAGAAGGCGAATTGGGTCACATTGTGCGTATTTGGTGACTTGGTAAAACAAACGGATCAAGTTATGGATACTTGTTAATCCGAGGAGCCAAATTGGGTCAATTGAAAGACTTGTTGATCCGAGAAGTCAATTGGGTTCAAATACAAGCCTTAAAGATTCGTGAAGTCGAACGGAGTCAAATTGTTGGTGCTTGTTGATCCGAGAAGGCGAATTGGGTCACATCTTGCGTACTTGGTGACTTTATAAAACAAATGAATCAAGTTATGGATACTTGTTGATCCGAGAAGCCGAATTGGGTCAATTGGAAGACTTGTTGATCCCAGAAGTCAATTGGGTTCAAATACAAACCTTAATGATCCGAGAAGGCGAATTGGGTCACATTGTGCGTACTTGGTGACTTGGTAAAACAAATGGATCAAGTTATCGATACTTGTTGATCCTAGAAGCCGAATTGGGTCAATTGGAAGACTTGTTGATCTGAGAAGTCAATTGGGTTCAAATACAAGCCTTAATGATTCGTAAAGTTGAAAGGAGTCAAATAGTAGGTGCTTGGTGATCCGAGAAGGCGAATTGGGTCACATTGTGCGTATTTGGTGACTTGGTAAAACAAACGGATCAAGTTATGGATACTTGTTAATCCGAGGAGCCAAATTGGGTCAATTGAAAGACTTGTTGATCCGAGAAATCAATTGGGTTCAAATACAAGCCTTAAAGATTCGTGAAGTCGAACGGAGTCAAATTGTTGGTGCTTGTTGATTCGAGAAGGCGAATTGGGTCACATTGTGCGTACTTGGTGACTTGGTATAACAAACGGATCAAGTTATGGATACTTGTTGGTCCGAGAAGCCGAATTGGGTCAATTGGAAGACTTGTTGATCCCAGAAGTCAATTGGGTTAAAAAACAAGCCTTAATGATCCGAGAAGGCGAATTGGGTCACATTGTGCGTACTTGGTGACTTGGTATAATAAACGGATCAAGTTATGGATACTTGTTGATACGAGAAGCCCAATTAAGTCAAATGGAAGACTTGTTGATCCGAGAAGTCAATTGGGTTCAAATACAAGCCTTAATGATCCGAGAAGGAGAATTGGGTCACATTGTGCGTACTTGGTGACTTGGTAAAACAAATGGATCAAGTTATGGATACTTGTTGATCCGAGAAGCCGAATTGGGTCAATTGAAAGACTTGTTGATCCGAGAAGTCAATTTGGTTCAAATACAAGCCTTAATGATTCGTGAAGTCGAACGGAGTCAAATAGTTGGTGCTTGTTGATCCGAGAAGGCGAATTGGGTCACATTGTGCGTACTTGGTGACTTGGTAAAACAAACGGATCAAGTTATGGATACTTGTTAATCCGAGGAGTCGAATTGGGTCAATTGAAAGACTTGTTGATCCGAGAAGTCAATTGGGTTCAAATACAAGCCTTAATGATTCGTGAAGTCAAACGGAGTCAATTAGTTGGTGCTTGTTGATCCAAGAAGGCGAATTGGGTTACATTGTGCGTACTTGGTGACTTTATAAAACAAACGAATCTAGTTATGGATACTTGTTGAACCGAGAAGCCCAATTAAGTCAAATGGAAGACTTGTTGATCCGAGAAGTCAATTGGGTTCATATACAAGCCTTAATGATTCGTGAAGTCGAACGGAGTCAAGTAGTTGGTGCTTGTTGATCCGAGAAGGCGAATTGGGTCACATTGTGCGTACTTGGTGACTTGGTATAAGAAACGGATCAAGTTATGGATACTTGTTGATACGAGAAGCCGAATTGGGTCAATTGAAAGACTTGTTGATCCGAGAAGTCAATTGGGTTCAAATACAAGCCTTAATGATTCGTGAAGTCGAACGAAGTCAAATTGTTGGTGCTTGTTGATCCGAGAAGGCGAATTGAGCCACATTGTGCGTACTTGGTGACTTGGTATAACAAACGGATCAAGTTATGGATACTTGTTGATCCGAGAAGCCCAATTGGGTCAATTGAAAGACTTGTTGATCCCAGTAGTCAATTGGGTTCAAATACAAGCCTTAATGATTCGTGATGTCGAACGGAGTAAAATAGTTGGTGCTTGTTGATCCGAGAAGGCGAATTGGGTCACATTGTGCGTACTTGGTGACTTGGTAAAACAAACGGATCAAGTTATG
Source organism: Ajuga chamaepitys (assembly GCA_958295605.1). Taxonomy (NCBI): domain Eukaryota; kingdom Viridiplantae; phylum Streptophyta; class Magnoliopsida; order Lamiales; family Lamiaceae; genus Ajuga; species Ajuga chamaepitys. Next base: position 42,799,808 of record OY282495.1, read on the forward strand.
GATACTTGTTAATCCGAGCAGCCAAATTGGGTCAATTGAAAGACTTGTTGATCCGAGAAGTCAATTGGGTTCAAATACAAGCCTTAAAGATTCGTGAAGTCAAACGGAGTCAAATTGTTGGTGCTTGTTGATCCGAGAAGGCGAATTGGGTCACATCTTGCGTACTTGGTGACTTTATAAAACAAATGAATCAAGTTAAGGATACTTGTTGATCCGAGAAGCCGAATTGGGTCAATTGAAAGACTTGTTGATCCGAGAAGTCAATTTGGTTCAAATACAAGCCTTAATGATTCGTGAAGTCGAACGGAGTCAAATTGTTGGTGCTTGTTGATCCGAGAAGGCGAATTGGGTCACATTGTGCGTACTTGGTGACTTGGTATAACAAACGGATCAAGTTATGGATACTTGTTGATCCGAGAAGCCGAATTGGGTCAACTGGAAGACTTGTTGATCCCAGAAGTCAATTGGGTTCAAATACAAACCTTAATGATCCGAGAAGGCGAATTGGGTCACATTGTGCGTACTTGGTGACTTGGTATAACAAACGGATCAAGTTATGGATACTTGTTGATACGAGAAGCCCAATTAAGTCAAATGGAAGACTTGTTGATCCGAGTCAATTGGGTTCAAATACAAGCCTTAATGATCCGAGAAGTCGAATTGGGTCACATTGTGCGTACTTGGTGACTTGGTAAAATAAATGGATCAAGTTATGGATACTTGTTGATCTGAGAAGCCGAATTGGGTCAATTGAAAGACTTGTTGATCCGAGAAGTCAATTGGGTTCAAATACAAGCCTTAATGATTCGTGAAGTCGAACGAAGTCAAATTGTTGGTGCTTGTTGATCCGAGAAGGCGAATTGAGCCACATTGTGCGTACTTGGTGACTTGGTATAACAAACGGATCAAGTTATGGATACTTGTTGATACGAGAAGCCCAATTGGGTCAATTGAAAGACTTGTTGATCCCAGAAGTCAATTGGGTTCAAATACAAACCTTAATGATCCGAGAAGGCGAATTGGGTCACATTGTGCGTACTTGGTGACTTGGTATAACAAACGGATCAAGTTATGGATACTTGTTGATACGAGAAGCCCAATTAAGTCAAATGGAAGACTTGTTGATCCGAGTCAATTGGGTTCAAATACAAGCCTTAATGATCCGAGAAGTCGAATTGGGTCACATTGTGCGTACTTGGTGACTTGGTAAAATAAATGGATCAAGTTATGGATACTTGTTGATCTGAGAAGCCGAATTGGGTCAATTGAAAGACTTGTTGATCCGAGAAGTCAATTGGGTTCAAATACAAGCCTTAATGATTCGTGAAGTCGAACGAAGTCAAATTGTTGGTGCTTGTTGATCCGAGGAGGCGAATTGAGCCACATTGTGCGTACTTGGTGACTTGGTATAACAAACGGATCAAGTTATGGATACTTGTTGATACGAGAAGCCCAATTGGGTCAATTGAAAGACTTGTTGATCCCAGTAGTCAATTGGGTTCAAATACAAGCCTTAATGATTCGTGATGTCGAACGGAGTAAAATAGTTGGTGCTTGTTGATCCGAGAAGGTGAATTGGGTCACATTGTGCGTACTTGGTGACTTTATAAAATAAACGAATCAAGTTATGGATACTTGTTGGTCCGAGAAGCCCAATTAAGTCAAATGGAAAACTTGTTGATCCGAGTAGTCAATTGGGTTCAAATACAAGCCTTAATGATTTGTGAAGTCGAACGGAGTCAAATAGTTGGTGCTTGTTGATCCGAGAAGGCGAATTGGGTCACATTGTGCGTACTTGGTGACTTGGTAAAACAAACGGATCAAGTTATGGATACTTGTTAATCCGAGCAGCCAAATTGGGTCAATTGAAAGACTTGTTGATCCGAGAAGTCAATTGGGTTCAAATACAAGCCTTAAAGATTCGTGAAGTTTAATCGTTGCTTGTATAAATAAAAATGAAAATAAAGTGTATACAAAGAGGAAGCAAATCCCAAAACGCTCAACGAGTAGGCTAATACACTAGCCGAGAAACGCCGCGCAATGCGTATATCAAAGTCTAAAGTCGAAACTACCATAAGCCGGTAGGAGGCTAAAAAGTCTAACAGATCTAAGGCGCTAAAAGTGGGGGAGCAACCACTGAAATGGAACCAAGCGCCGTGAGTGCGAGGCCAAACACTCATGGAAGGGGGTGAGGTCTGTGGTCCGGGAACAACTTCCGGAGTGCGAATGACATGTAGAGCAGGGAATGCTATGCTGGAACAAGCAACACCAGCTGAAGGCGGCAGAGCAATGAGTGCCGTGGAGGTACCGTCCAGGGGCGATAGAACTGCCGGGCGCGTAACAATAGTGAGGCGCCTAGGAACCTAAGTTCCAAATGCTGTGAAGCATGTAAGAATCTTCCCAGAGTGGGAAAGACTCTGCTGGCCTCGTTAAAACCCACTACTGAAAAACCCTGTGGGAAAAAGTCAATAGTGGGAAAAAGAGTACCAGCATCGGCCTAAAAGACCAATGACCGTCAAATCCATAATCCGTCAATGCATAATTAATCCAGAGCAGGTGCCTGCACAAAAGACGGGGGAGGGAAGGGGTAGAAATATAAATATAAGGAGCCGAGAATTCCTCCAAAGCATCCATAAGATCTGCAAAAGAAAACTGGGGAGGGGAACATCAGAAGGCTCAATGAACACGAAAATACTGAGTATAGAAGTCACGAGAAGAAATGTCAGAGACGTGTGGAGGGAGGGGATTCCACCATGTGAAAGGTGTACGGAGAGCAGAGAGGGCATCAGCAGCCTGGTTGCCTTCTCTGTATATGTGCGAAACCTTGAAGGTAAAATCCCCCAAAAAGTGCAAGGCTCGAATCCAACGTGCACGAAGTCGCCATGGCACATCAAGAGATCGGGACTGAAACGCTTGTACGACGTACATGGAATCAGATTCAAGCCAAATCTTATGCCATCCACGATCCCTGGCTAACTCAATCGCGTAAATGGCTGCCTGGAGTTCCGCTTCAAAAGCAAAACCATTGCCGAATGAGGCAGAGAACCCTCCCAAAGTGAAACCTCTGCAATTTCTAAAAATGCCTCCCCCAAAAGTAAGGCCAGGTGCCCCTTCGGCACTACCATCCGTGTTGACCTTGATCCACCCAGGGGAGGGGGGAATCCAAGTGACAGACTTCACCAGAAGAGGTTTAGACGGAACACCACGCACACCTAGCCGAGTTAAAATGCTGAGCTCCCGAACCGAGTTGTGCATGTGTCCCGAGATCAGGGAGGCAGAATCCCGAATGCAAGAAAGAATAACTGAGACAGCCTGTGTGGTGCCAAATTGTTGGTGCTTGTTGATCCGAGAAGGCGAATTGGGTCAAACGGAGTCAAATTGTTGGTGCTTGTTGATCCGAGAAGGCGAATTGGGTCACATCTTGCGTACTTGGTGACTTTATTAAACAAATGAATCAAGTTAAGGATACTTGTTGATCCGAGAAGCCGAATTGGGTCAATTGAAAGACTTGTTGATCCGAGAAGTCAATTTGGTTCAAATACAAGCCTTAATGATTCGTGAAGTCGAACGGAGTCAAATAGTTGGTGCTTGTTGATCTGAGAAGGCGAATTGGGTCACATTGTGCGTACTTGGTGACTTGGTAAAACAAACGGATCAAGTTATGGATACTTGTTGATCCGAGAAGCCCAATTAAGTCAAATGGAAGACTTCTTGATCCGAGAAGTCAATTGGGTTCAAATACAAGCCTTAATGATTCGTGAAGTCGAACGGAGTCAAATTGTTGGTGCTTGTTGATCCGAGAAGGCGAATTGGGTCACATTGTGCGTACTTGGTGACTTGGTATAACAAACGGATCAAGTTATGGATACTTGTTGATCCGAGAAGCCGAATTGGGTTAATTGGAAGACTTGTTGATCCCAGAAGTCAATTGGGTTCAAATACAAACCTTAATGATCCGAGAAGGCGAATTGGGTCACATTGTGCGTACTTGGTGACTTGGTATAACAAACGGATCAAGTTATGGATACTTGTTGATACGAGAAGCCGAATTGGGTCAATTGAAAGACTTGTTGATCCGTGAAGTCAATTGGGTTCAAATACAAGCCTTAATGATTCGTGAAGTCGAACGAAGTCAAATTGTTGGTGCTTGTTGATCCGAGAAGGCGAATTGAGTCACATTGTGCGTACTTGGTGACTTGGTATAACAAACGGATCAAGTTATGGATACTTGTTGATCCGAGAAGCCGAATTGGATCAATTGAAAGACTTGTTGATCCCAGAAGTCAATTGGGTTCAAATACAAGCCTTAATAATTCGTGAAGTCGAACGGAGTCAATTAGTTGGTGCTTGTTGATCCGAGAAGGCGAAATGGGTCACATTGTGCGTACTTGGTGACTTGGTAAAACAAATGGATCAAGTTATCGATACTTGTTGATCCTAGAAGCCGAATCGGGTCAATTGGAAGACTTGTTGATCTGAGAAGTCAATTGGGTTCAAATACAAGCCTTAATGATTCGTGAAGTTGAAAGGAGTCAAATAGTAGGTGCTTGGTGATCCGAGAAGGCGAATTGGGTCACATTGTGCGTATTTGGTGACTTGGTAAAACAAACGGATCAAGTTATGGATACTTGTTAATCCGAGGAGCCAAATTGGGTCAATTGAAAGACTTGTTGATCCGAGAAGTCAATTGGGTTCAAATACAAGCCTTAAAGATTCGTGAAGTCGAACGGAGTCAAATTGTTGGTGCTTGTTGATCCGAGAAGGCGAATTGGGTCACATCTTGCGTACTTGGTGACTTTATAAAACAAATGAATCAAGTTATGGATACTTGTTGATCCGAGAAGCCGAATTGGGTCAATTGGAAGACTTGTTGATCCCAGAAGTCAATTGGGTTCAAATACAAACCTTAATGATCCGAGAAGGCGAATTGGGTCACATTGTGCGTACTTGGTGACTTGGTAAAACAAATGGATCAAGTTATCGATACTTGTTGATCCTAGAAGCCGAATTGGGTCAATTGGAAGACTTGTTGATCTGAGAAGTCAATTGGGTTCAAATACAAGCCTTAATGATTCGTAAAGTTGAAAGGAGTCAAATAGTAGGTGCTTGGTGATCCGAGAAGGCGAATTGGGTCACATTGTGCGTATTTGGTGACTTGGTAAAACAAACGGATCAAGTTATGGATACTTGTTAATCCGAGGAGCCAAATTGGGTCAATTGAAAGACTTGTTGATCCGAGAAATCAATTGGGTTCAAATACAAGCCTTAAAGATTCGTGAAGTCGAACGGAGTCAAATTGTTGGTGCTTGTTGATTCGAGAAGGCGAATTGGGTCACATTGTGCGTACTTGGTGACTTGGTATAACAAACGGATCAAGTTATGGATACTTGTTGGTCCGAGAAGCCGAATTGGGTCAATTGGAAGACTTGTTGATCCCAGAAGTCAATTGGGTTAAAAAACAAGCCTTAATGATCCGAGAAGGCGAATTGGGTCACATTGTGCGTACTTGGTGACTTGGTATAATAAACGGATCAAGTTATGGATACTTGTTGATACGAGAAGCCCAATTAAGTCAAATGGAAGACTTGTTGATCCGAGAAGTCAATTGGGTTCAAATACAAGCCTTAATGATCCGAGAAGGAGAATTGGGTCACATTGTGCGTACTTGGTGACTTGGTAAAACAAATGGATCAAGTTATGGATACTTGTTGATCCGAGAAGCCGAATTGGGTCAATTGAAAGACTTGTTGATCCGAGAAGTCAATTTGGTTCAAATACAAGCCTTAATGATTCGTGAAGTCGAACGGAGTCAAATAGTTGGTGCTTGTTGATCTGAGAAGGCGAATTGGGTCACATTGTGCGTACTTGGTGACTTGGTAAAACAAACGGATCAAGTTATGGATACTTGTTGATCCGAGAAGCCCAATTAAGTCAAATGGAAGACTTCTTGATCCGAGAAGTCAATTGGGTTCAAATACAAGCCTTAATGATTCGTGACGTCGAACGGAGTCAAATTGTTGGTGCTTGTTGATCCGAGAAGGCGAATTGGGTCACATTGTGCGTACTTGGTGACTTGGTATAACAAACGGATCAAGTTATGGATACTTGTTGATCCGAGAAGCCGAATTGGGTTAATTGGAAGACTTGTTGATCCCAGAAGTCAATTGGGTTCAAATACAAACCTTAATGATCCGAGAAGGCGAATTGGGTCACATTGTGCGTACTTGGTGACTTGGTATAACAAACGGATCAAGTTATGGATACTTGTTGATACGAGAAGCCGAATTGGGTCAATTGAAAGACTTGTTGATCCGTGAAGTCAATTGGGTTCAAATACAAGCCTTAATGATTCGTGAAGTCGAACGAAGTCAAATTGTTGGTGCTTGTTGATCCGAGAAGGCGAATTGAGTCACATTGTGCGTACTTGGTGACTTGGTATAACAAACGGATCAAGTTATGGATACTTGTTGATCCGAGAAGCCGAATTGGATCAATTGAAAGACTTGTTGATCCCAGAAGTCAATTGGGTTCAAATACAAGCCTTAATAATTCGTGAAGTCGAACGGAGTCAATTAGTTGGTGCTTGTTGATCCGAGAAGGCGAAATGGGTCACATTGTGCGTACTTGGTGACTTGGTAAAACAAATGGATCAAGTTATCGATACTTGTTGATCCTAGAAGCCGAATCGGGTCAATTGGAAGACTTGTTGATCTGAGAAGTCAATTGGGTTCAAATACAAGCCTTAATGATTCGTGAAGTTGAAAGGAGTCAAATAGTAGGTGCTTGGTGATCCGAGAAGGCGAATTGGGTCACATTGTGCGTATTTGGTGACTTGGTAAAACAAACGGATCAAGTTATGGATACTTGTTAATCCGAGGAGCCAAATTGGGTCAATTGAAAGACTTGTTGATCCGAGAAGTCAATTGGGTTCAAATACAAGCCTTAAAGATTCGTGAAGTCGAACGGAGTCAAATTGTTGGTGCTTGTTGATCCGAGAAGGCGAATTGGGTCACATCTTGCGTACTTGGTGACTTTATAAAACAAATGAATCAAGTTATGGATACTTGTTGATCCGAGAAGCCGAATTGGGTCAATTGGAAGACTTGTTGATCCCAGAAGTCAATTGGGTTCAAATACAAGCCTTAATGATCCGAGAAGGAGAATTGGGTCACATTGTGCGTACTTGGTGACTTGGTAAAACAAATGGATCAAGTTATGGATACTTGTTGATCCGAGAAGCCGAATTGGGTCAATTGAAAGACTTGTTGATCCGAGAAGTCAATTTGGTTCAAATACAAGCCTTAATGATTCGTGAAGTCGAACGGAGTCAAATAGTTGGTGCTTGTTGATCCGAGAAGGCGAATTGGGTCACATTGTGCGTACTTGGTGACTTGGTAAAACAAACGGATCAAGTTATGGATACTTGTTAATCCGAGGAGCCGAATTGGGTCAATTGAAAGACTTGTTGATCCGAGAAGTCAATTGGGTTCAAATACAAGCCTTAATGATTCGTGAAGTCAAACGGAGTCAATTAGTTGGTGCTTGTTGATCCAAGTAGGCGAATTGGGTTACATTGTGCGTACTTGGTGACTTTATAAAACAAACGAATCTAGTTATGGATACTTGTTGAACCGAGAAGCCCAATTAAGTCAAATGGAAGACTTGTTGATCCGAGAAGTCAATTGGGTTCATATACAAGCCTTAATGATTCGTGAAGTCGAACGGAGTCAAGTAGTTGGTGCTTGTTGATCCGAGAAGGCGAATTGGGTCATATTGTGCGTACTTGGTGACTTGGTATAAGAAACGGATCAAGTTATGGATACTTGTTGATACGAGAAGCCGAATTGGGTCAATTGAAAGACTTGTTGATCCGAGAAGTCAATTGGGTTCAAATACAAGCCTTAATGATTCGTGAAGTCGAACGAAGTCAAATTGTTGGTGCTTGTTGATCCGAGAAGGCGAATTGAGCCACATTGTGCGTACTTGGTGACTTGGTATAACAAACGGATCAAGTTATGGATACTTGTTGATCCGAGAAGCCCAATTGGGTCAATTGAAAGACTTGTTGATCCCAGTAGTCAATTGGGTTCAAATACAAGCCTTAATGATTCGTGATGTCGAACGGAGTAAAATAGTTGGTGCTTGTTGATCCGAGAAGGCGAATTGGGTCACATTGTGCGTACTTGGTGACTTGGTAAAACAAACGGATCAAGTTATGGATACTTGTTAATCCGAGCAGCCAAATTGGGTCAATTGAAAGACTTGTTGATCCGAGAAGTCAATTGGGTTCAAATACAAGCCTTAAAGATTCGTGAAGTCAAACGGAGTCAAATTGTTGGTGCTTGTTGATCCGAGAAGGCGAATTGGGTCACATCTTGCGTACTTGGTGACTTTATAAAACAAATGAATCAAGTTAAGGATACTTGTTGATCCGAGAAGCCGAATTGGGTCAATTGAAAGACTTGTTGATCCGAGAAGTCAATTTGGTTCAAATACAAGCCTTAATGATTCGTGAAGTCGAACGGAGTCAAATAGTTGGTGCTTGTTGATCTGAGAAGGCGAATTGGGTCACATTGTGCGTACTTGGTGACTTGGTAAAACAAACGGATCAAGTTATGGATACTTGTTGATCCGAGAAGCCCAATTAAGTCAAATGGAAGACTTGTTGATCCCAGAAGTCAATTGGGTTCAAATACAAGCCTTAATGATTCGTGAAGTCGAACGGAGTCAAATTGTTGGTGCTTGTTGATCCGAGAAGGCGAATTGGGTCACATTGTGCGTACTTGGTGACTTGGTATAACAAACGGATCAAGTTATGGATACTTGTTGATCCGAGAAGCCGAATTGGGTCAACTGGAAGACTTGTTGATCCCAGAAGTCAATTGGGTTCAAATACAAACCTTAATGATCCGAGAAGGCGAATTGGGTCACATTGTGCGTACTTGGTGACTTGGTATAACAAACGGATCAAGTTATGGATACTTGTTGATACGAGAAGCCCAATTAAGTCAAATGGAAGACTTGTTGATCCGAGTCAATTGGGTTCAAATACAAGCCTTAATGATCCGAGAAGTCGAATTGGGTCACATTGTGCGTACTTGGTGACTTGGTAAAATAAATGGATCAAGTTATGGATACTTGTTGATCTGAGAAGCCGAATTGGGTCAATTGAAAGACTTGTTGATCCGAGAAGTCAATTTGGTTCAACCACAAGCCTTAATGATTCGTGAAGTCGAACGGAGTCAAATAGTTGGTGCTTGTTGATCCGAGAAGGCGAATTAGGTCACATTGTGCGTACTTGGTGACTTGGTAAAACAAATGGATCAAGTTATGGATACTTGTTAATCCGAGGAGCCAAATTGGGTCAATTGAAAGACTTGTTGATCCGAGAAGTCAATTGGGTTCAAATACAAGCCTTAATGATTCGTGAAGTCGAACGGAGTCAAATAGTTGGTGCTTGTTGATCCGAGAAGGCGAATTGGGTCACATTGCGCGTACTTGGTGACTTGGTAAAACAAACGGATCAAGTTATGGATACTTGTTGATCCGAGAAGCCCAATTAAGTCAAATGGAAGACTTGTTGATCCGAGAAGTCAATTGGGTTCAAATACAAGCCGTAATGATTCGTGAAGTAGAACGGAGTCAAATTGTTGGTGCTTGTTGATCCGAGAAGGCGAATTGGGTCACATTGTGCGTACTTGGTGACTTGGTATAACAAACGGATCAAGTTATGGATACTTGTTGATCCGAGAAGCCGAATTGGGTCAATTGGAAGACTTGTTGATCCCAAAAGTCCATTGGGTTCAAATACAAACCTTAATGATCCGAGAAGGCGAATCGGGTCACATTGTGCGTACTTGGTAACTTGGTAAAACAAATGGATCAAGTTATCGATACTTGTTGATCCTAGAAGCCGAATTGGGTCAATTGGAAGACTTGTTGATCTGAGAAGTCAATTGGGTTCAAATACAAGCCTTAATGATTCGTGAAGTTGAAAGGAGTCAAATAGTAGGTGCTTGGTGATCCGAGAAAGCGAATTGGGTCACATTGTGCGTATTTGGTGACTTGGAAAAACAAACGGATCAAGTTATGGATACTTGTTAATCCGAGGAGCCAAATTGGGTCAATTGAAAGACTTGTTGATCCGAGAAATCAATTGGGTTCAAATACTAGCCATAAAGATTCGTGAAGTCGAACGGAGTCAAATTGTTGGTGCTTGTTGATTCGAGAAGGCGAATTGGGTCACATTGTGCGTACTTGGCGACTTGGTATAACAAACGGATCAAGTTATGGATACTTGTTGGTCCGAGAAGTCGAATTGGGTCAATTGGAAGACTTGTTGATCCCAGAAGTCAATTGGGTTCAAATACAAGCCTTAATGATCCGAGAAGGCGAATTGGGTCACATTGTGCGTACTTGGTGACTTGGTATAATAAACGGATCAAGTTATGGATACTTGTTGATACGAGAAGCCCAATTAAGTCAAATGGAAGACTTGTTGATCCGAGAAGTCAATTGGGTTCAAATACAAGCCTTAATGATCCGAGAAGGCGAATTGGGTCACATTGTGCGTACTTGGTGACTTGGTAAAACAAATGGATCAAGTTATGGATACTTGTTGATCCGAGAAGCCGAATTGGGTCAATTGAAAGACTTGTTGATCCGAGAAGTCAATTTGGTTCAAATACAAGCCTTAATGATTCGTGAAGTCGAACGGAGTCAAATAGTTGGTGCTTGTTGATCCAAGAAGGCGAATTGGGTCACATTGTGCGTACTTGGTGACTTGGTAAAACAAACGGATCAAGTTATGGATACTTGTTAATCCGAGGAGCCGAATTGGGTCAATTGAAAGACTTGTTGATCCGAGAAGTCAATTGGGTTCAAATACAAGCCTTAATGATTCGTGAAGTCGAACGGAGTCAATTAGTTGGTGCTTGTTGATCCAAGAAGGCGAATTGGGTTACATTGTGCGTACTTGGTGACTTGGTATAACAAATGGATCAAGTTATCGATACTTGTTGATCCTAGAAGCCGAATTGGGTCAATTGGAAGACTTGTTGATCTGAGAAGCCAATTGGGTTCAAATACAAGCCTTAATGATTCGTGAAGTTGAAAGGAGTCAAATAGTAGGTGCTTGGTGATCCGAGCAGGTGAATTGGGTCACATTGTGCGTATTTGGTGACTTGGTAAAACAAACGGATCAAGTTATGGACACTTGTTAATCCGAGGAGCCAAATTGGGTCAATTGAAAGACTTGTTGATCCGAGAAGTCAATTGGGATCAAATACAAGCCTTAAAGATTCGTGAAGTCGAACGGAGTCAAATTGTTGGTGCTTGTTGATCCGAGAAGGCGAATTGGGTCACATCTTGCGTACTTGGTGACTTTCTAAAACAAATGAATCAAGTTATGGATACTTGTTGATCCGAGAAGCCGAATTGGGTCAATTGAAAGACTTGTTGATCCGAGAAGTCAATTTGGTTCAAATACAAGCCTTAATGATTCGTGAAGTCGAACGGAGTCAAATAGTTGGTGCTTGTTGATCCGAGAAGGCGAATTGTGTCACATTGTGCGTACTTGGTGACTTGGTAAAACAAACGGATCAAGTTATGGATACTTGTTGATCCGAGAAGCCCAATTAAGTCAAATGGAAGACTTGTTGATCCGAGAAGTCAATTGGGTTCAAATACAAGCCTTAATGATTCGTGAAGTCGAACGGAGTCAAATTGTTGGTGCTTGTTGATCCGAGAAGGCGAATTGGGTCACATTGTGCATACTTGGTGACTTGGTATAACAAACGGATCAAGTTATGGATACTTGTTGGTCCGAGAAGTCGAATTGGGTCAATTGGAAGACTTGTTGATCCCAGAAGTCAATTGGGTTCAAATACAAACCTTAATGATCCGAGAAGGCGAATTGGGTCACATTGTGCGTACTTGGTGACTTGGTATAACAAACGGATCAAGTTATGGATACTTGTTGATACGAGAAGCACAATTAAGTCAAATGGAAGACTTGTTGATCCGAGAAGTCAATTGGGTTCAAATACAAGCCTTAATGATCCGAGAAGGCGAATTTGGTCACATTGTGCGTACCTCGTTATTTTATAAAACAAACGAATCAAGTTATGGATACTTGTTGATCCGAGAAGCCCAATTAAGTCAAATGGAAGATTTGTTGATCCGAAAAGTCAATTGGGTTCAAATACAAGCCTTAATGATTCGTGAAGTCGAACAAGCACCAACTACTTGACTCCGTTCGACTTCACGAATCATTAAGGCTTGTATATGAACCCAATTGACTTCTCGGATCAACAAGTCATCCATTTGACTTAATTGGGCTTCTCGGTTCAACAAGTATCCATAACTTGATTCATTTGTTTTGTAAAGTCACCAAGTACGCATGATGTGACCCAATTCGCCTTCTCGGATCAACAAGGACCAACAATTTGACTCCGTTCGACTTCACGAATCATTAAGGCTTGTATTTGAACCCAATTGACTTCTCGGATCAACAAGTCTTTCAATTGACCCAATTCGGCTCCTCGGATTAACAAGTATCCATAACTTGATCCATTTGTTTTACCAAGTCACCAAGTACGCACAATGTGACCCAATTCGCATTCTCGGATCACCAAGCACCAACTATTTGACTCCGTTCAGCTTCACGAATCATTAGGGCTTGTATTTGAACCCAATTGACTTCTCGGATCAACAAGTCTTCCATTTGACTTAATTGGGCTTCTCGGATCCACAAGTATCCATAACTTGATTCGTTTGTTTTATAAAGTCACGAGGTATGCACAATGTGACCAAATTCGCCTTCTCGGATCAACAAGCACGAACAATTTGACTCCGTTCGACTTCACGAATCATTAAGGCTTGTATTTGAACCCAATTGACTTCTCGGATCAACAAGTCTTTCAATTGACCCAATTCGGCTCCTCGGTTTAACAAGTATCCATAACTTGATCCATTTGTTTTACCAAGTCACCATGTACGCACAATGTGACCCAATTCGCCTTCTCGGATCAACAAGCACCAACTAATTGACTCAGTTCGACTTCACGAATCATTAAGGCTTGTATTCGAACCCAATTGACTTATGGGATCAACAAGTCTTTCAATTGACCCAATTCGGCTTCTCGGATCAACAAGTATCCATAACCTGATCCGTTTGTTATACCAAGTCACTAAGTACGCACAATGTGACCCAATTCGCCTTCTCGGATCAACAAGCACCAGCTACTTGACTCCGTTCGACTTCACGAATCATTAAGGCTTGTATTTGAACCCAATTGACTTCTCGGATCAAAAAGTCTTCCATTTGACTTAATTGGGCTTTTCGGATCAACAAGTATCCATAACTTGATTCATTTGTTTTATAAAGTCACCAAGTACGCATGATGTGACCCAATTCGCCTTCTCGGATCAACAAGGACCAACAATTTGACTCCGTTCAACTTCACGAATCATTAAGGCTTGTATTTGAACCCAATTGACTTCTCGGATCAACAAGTCTTTCAATTGACCCAATTCGGCTCCACGGATTAACAAGTATCCATAACTTGATCCATTTGTTTTACCAAGTCACCAAGTACGCACAATGTGACCCAATTCGCATTCTCGGATCACCAAGCACCAACTATTTGACTCCGTTCAGCTTCACGAATCATTAAGGCTTGTATTTGAACCCAATTGACTTCTCGGATCAACAAGTCTTCCATTTGACTTAATTGGGCTTCTCGGATCAACAAGTATCCATAACTTGATTCGTTTGTTTTATAAAATAACGAGGTACGCACAATGTGACCAAATTCGCCTTCTCGGATCAACAAGCACCAACAATTTGACTCCGCTCAACTTCACGAATCATTAAGGCTTGTATTTGAACCCAATTGACTTCTCGGATCAACAAGTCTTTCAATTGACCCAATTCGGCTCCTCGGATCAACAAGTATCCATAACTTGATCCATTTGTTTTACCAAGTCACCAAGTACGCACAATGTGACCCAATTCGCATTCTCGGATCACCAAGCACCAACTATTTGACTCCGTTCCGCTTCACGAATCATTAAGGCTTGTATTTGAACCCAATTGACTTCAAGGATCAACAAGTCTTCCATTTGACTTAATTGGGCTTCTCGGATCAACAAGTATCCATAACTTGATTCGTTTGTTTTATAAAGTCACGAGGTACGCACAATGTGACCAAATTCGCCTTCTCGGATCAACAAGCACCAACAATTTTACTCCGTTCGACTTCACGAATCATTAAGGCTTGTATTTGAACCCAATTGACTTCTCGGATCAACAAGTCTTTCAATTGACCCAATTCAGCTCCTCGGATCAACAAGTATCCATAACTTGATCCATTTGTTTTACCAAGTCACCATGTACGCACAATGCGACCCAATTCGCCTTCTCGGATCAACAAGCACCAACTACTTGACTCCGTTCGACTTCACGAATGATTAAGGCTTGTAGTTGAACACAATTGACTTCTCGGATCAACAAGTCTTCCATTTGACTTAATTGGGCTTCTCGGATCAACAAGTATCCATAACTTGATTCGTTTGTTTTATAAAGTCACCAAGTACGCACAATGTGACCCAATTCGCCTTCTCGGATCAACAAGCACCAACTAATTGACTCCGTTCGACTTCACGAATCATTAAGGCTTGTATTTGAACCCAATTGACTTCTCGGATCAACAAGTCTTTCAATTGACCCAATTCGGCTCCTCGGATCAACAAGTATCCATAACTTGATCCATTTGTTTTACCAAGTCACCAAGTACGCACAATGTGACCCAATTCGCCTTCTCGGATCAACAAGCACCAGCTACTTGACTCCGTTCGACTTCACGAATCATTAAGGCTTGTATTTGAACCCAATTGACTTCTCGGATCAAAAAGTCTTCCATTTGACTTAATTGGGCTTTTCGGATCAACAAGTATCCATAACTTGATTCATTTGTTTTATAAAGTCACCAAGTACGCATGATGTGACCCAATTCGCCTTCTCGGATCAACAAGGACCAACAATTTGACTCCGTTCAACTTCACGAATCATTAAGGCTTGTATTTGAACCCAATTGACTTCTCGGATCAACAAGTCTTTCAATTGACCCAATTCGGCTCCACGGATTAACAAGTATCCATAACTTGATCCATTTGTTTTACCAAGTCACCAAGTACGCACAATGTGACCCAATTCGCATTCTCGGATCACCAAGCACCAACTATTTGACTCCGTTCAGCTTCACGAATCATTAAGGCTTGTATTTGAACCCAATTGACTTCTCGGATCAACAAGTCTTCCATTTGACTTAATTGGGCTTCTCGGATCAACAAGTATCCATAACTTGATTCTTTTGTTTTATAAAGTCACGAGGTACGCACAATGTGACCAAATTCGCCTTCTGGGATCAAGAAGCACCAACAATTTGACTCCGTTCGACTTCACGAATCATTAAGGATTGTATTTGAACCCAATTGACTTCTCGGATCAACAAGTCTTTCAATTGACCCAATTCGGCTCCTCGGATTAACAAGTATCCATAACTTGATCCATTTGTTTTACCAAGTCACCATGTACGCACAATGTGACCCAATTCGCATTCTCGGATCACCAAGCACCAACTATTTGACTCCGTTCAGCTTCACGAATCATTAAGGCTTGTATTTGAACCCAATTGACTTCTCGAATCAACAAGTCTTCCATTTGACTTAATTGGGCTTCTCGGATCAACAAGTATCCATAACTTGATTCATTTGTTTTATAAAGTCACCAAGTACGCATGATGTGACCCAATTCGCCTTCTCGGATCAACAAGGACCAACAATTTGACTCCGTTCGACTTCACGAATCATTAAGGCTTGTATTTGAACCCAATTGACTTCTCGGATCAACAAGTCTTTCAATTGACCCAATTCGGCTCCTCGGATTAACAAGTATCCATAACTTGATCCATTTGTTTTACCAAGTCACCATGTACGCACAATGTGACCCAATTCGCATTCTCGGATCACCAAGCACCAACTATTTGACTCCGTTCAGCTTCACGAATCATTAAGGCTTGTATTTGAACCCAATTGACTTCTCGGATCAACAAGTCTTCCATTTGAATTAATTGGGCTTCTCGGATCAACAAGTATCCATAACTTGATTCGTTTGTTTTATAAAGTCACGAGGTACGCACAATGTGACAAATTCGCCTTCTCGGATCAACAAGCACCAACAATTTGACTCCGTTCGACTTCACGAATCGTTAAGGCTTGTATTTGAACCCAATTGACTTCTCGGATCAACAAGTCTTTCAATTGACCCAATTCGGCTCCTCGGATCAACAAGTATCCATAACTTGATCCATTTGTTTTACCAAGTCACCAAGTACGCACAATGTGACCCAATTCGCCTTCTCGGATCAACAAGCACCAACTAATTGACTCAGTTCGACTTCACGAATCATGAAGGCTTGTATTCGAACCCAATTGACTTATGGGATCAACAAGTCTTTCAATTGACCCAATTCGGCTTCTCGGATCAACAAGTATCCATAACTTGATCCGTTTGTTATACCAAGTCACTAAGTACGCAAAATGTGACCCAATTCGCCTTCTCGGATCAACAAGCACCAACTACTTGACTCCGTTCGACTTCACGAATGATTAAGGCTTGTAGTTGAACCCAATTGACTTCTCGGATCAACAAGTCTTCCATTTGACTTAATTGGGCTTCTCGGATCAACAAGTATCCATAACTTGATTAGTTTGTTTTATAAAGTCACCAAGTACGCACAATGTGACCCAATTCGCCTTCTCGGATCAACAAGCACCAACTAATTGACTCCGTTCGACTTCACGAATCATTAAGGCTTGTATTTGAACCCAATTGACTTCACGGATCAACAAGTCTTTCAATTGACCCAATTCGGCTCCTCGGATCAACAAGTATCCATAACTTGATCCATTTGTTTTACCAAGTCACCAAGTACGCACAATGTGACCCAATTCGCCTTCTCGGATCAACAAGCACCAGCTACTTGACTCCGTTCGACTTCACGAATCATTAAGGCTTGTATTTGAACCCAATTGACTTCTCGGATCAAAAAGTCTTCCATTTGACTTAATTGGGCTTTTCGGATCAACAAGTATCCATAACTTGATTCATTTGTTTTATAAAGTCACCAAGTACGCATGATGTGACCCAATTCGCCTTCTCGGATCAACAAGGACCAACAATTTGACTCCGTTCAACTTCACGAATCATTAAGGCTTGTATTTGAACCCAATTGACTTCTCGGATCAACAACTCTTTCAATTGACCCAATTCGGCTCCACGGATTAACAAGTATCCATAACTTGATCCATTTGTTTTACCAAGTCACCAAGTACGCACAATGTGACCCAATTCGCATTCTCGGATCACCAAGCACCAACTATTTGACTCCGTTCAGCTTCACGAATCATTAAGGCTTGTATTTGAACCCAATTGACTTCTCGGATCAACAAGTCTTCCATTTGACTTAATTGGGCTTCTCGGATCAACAAGTATCCATAACTTGATTCTTTTGTTTTATAAAGTCACGAGGTACGCACAATGTGACCAAATTCGCCTTCTGGGATCAAGAAGCACCAACAATTTGACTCCGTTCGACTTCACGAATCATTAAGGATTGTATTTGAACCCAATTGACTTCTCGGATCAACAAGTCTTTCAATTGACCCAATTCGGCTCCTCGGATTAACAAGTATCCATAACTTGATCCATTTGTTTTACCAAGTCACCATGTACGCACAATGTGACCCAATTCGCATTCTCGGATCACCAAGCACCAACTATTTGACTCCGTTCAGCTTCACGAATCATTAAGGCTTGTATTTGAACCCAATTGACTTCTCGAATCAACAAGTCTTCCATTTGACTTAATTGGGCTTCTCGGATCAACAAGTATCCATAACTTGATTCATTTGTTTTATAAAGTCACCAAGTACGCATGATGTGACCCAATTCGCCTTCTCGGATCAACAAGGACCAACAATTTGACTCCGTTCGACTTCACGAATCATTAAGGCTTGTATTTGAACCCAATTGACTTCTCGGATCAACAAGTCTTTCAATTGACCCAATTCGGCTCCTCGGATTAACAAGTATCCATAACTTGATCCATTTGTTTTACCAAGTCACCAAGTACGCACAATGTGACCCAATTCGCATTCTCGGATCACCAAGCACCAACTATTTGACTCCGTTCAGCTTCACGAATCATTAAGGCTTGTATTTGAACCCAATTGACTTCTCGGATCAACAAGTCTTCCATTTGACTTAATTGGGCTTCTCGGATCAACAAGTATCCATAACTTGATTCTTTTGTTTTATAAAGTCACGAGGTACGCACAATGTGACCAAATTCGCCTTCTGGGATCAACAAGCACCAACAATTTGACTCCGTTCGACTTCACGAATCATTAAGGATTGTATTTGAACCCAATTGACTTCTCGGATCAACAAGTCTTTCAATTGACCCAATTCGGCTCCTCGGATTAACAAGTATCCATAACTTGATCCATTTGTTTTACCAAGTCACCATGTACGCACAATGTGACCCAATTCGCATTCTCGGATCACCAAGCACCAACTATTTGACTCCGTTCAGCTTCACGAATCATTAAGGCTTGTATTTGAACCCAATTGACTTCTCGAATCAACAAGTCTTCCATTTGACTTAATTGGGCTTCTCGGATCAACAAGTATCCATAACTTGATTCATTTGTTTTATAAAGTCACCAAGTACGCATGATGTGACCCAATTCGCCTTCTCGGATCAACAAGGACCAACAATTTGACTCCGTTCGACTTCACGAATCATTAAGGCTTGTATTTGAACCCAATTGACTTCTCGGATCAACAAGTCTTTCAATTGACCCAATTCGGCTCCTCGGATTAACAAGTATCCATAACTTGATCCATTTGTTTTACCAAGTCACCATGTACGCACAATGTGACCCAATTCGCATTCTCGGATCACCAAGCACCAACTATTTGACTCCGTTCAGCTTCACGAATCATTAAGGCTTGTATTTGAACCCAATTGACTTCTCGGATCAACAAGTCTTCCATTTGAATTAATTGGGCTTCTCGGATCAACAAGTATCCATAACTTGATTCGTTTGTTTTATAAAGTCACGAGGTACGCACAATGTGACAAATTCGCCTTCTCGGATCAACAAGCACCAACAATTTGACTCCGTTCGACTTCACGAATCGTTAAGGCTTGTATTTGAACCCAATTGACTTCTCGGATCAACAAGTCTTTCAATTGACCCAATTCGGCTCCTCGGATCAACAAGTATCCATAACTTGATCCATTTGTTTTACCAAGTCACCAAGTACGCACAATGTGACCCAATTCGCCTTCTCGGATCAACAAGCACCAACTAATTGACTCAGTTCGACTTCACGAATCATGAAGGCTTGTATTCGAACCCAATTGACTTATGGGATCAACAAGTCTTTCAATTGACCCAATTCGGCTTCTCGGATCAACAAGTATCCATAACTTGATCCGTTTGTTATACCAAGTCACTAAGTACGCACAATGTGACCCAATTCGCCTTCTCGGATCAACAAGCACCAACTACTTGACTCCGTTCGACTTCACGAATGATTAAGGCTTGTGGTTGAACCCAATTGACTTCTCGGATCAACAAGTCTTCCATTTGACTTAATTGGGCTTCTCGGATCAACAAGTATCCATAACTTGATTCGTTTGTTTTATAAAGTCACCAAGTACGCACAATGTGACCCAATTCGCCTTCTCGGATCAACAAGCACCAACTAATTGACTCCGTTCGACTTCACGAATCATTAAGGCTTGTATTTGAACCCAATTGACTTCACGGATCAACAAGTCTTTCAATTGACCCAATTCGGCTCCTCGGATCAACAAGTATCCATAACTTGATCCATTTGTTTTACCAAGTCACCAAGTACGCACAATGTGACCCAATTCGCCTTCTCGGATCAACAAGCACCAGCTACTTGACTCCGTTCGACTTCACGAATCATTAAGGCTTGTATTTGAACCCAATTGACTTCTCGGATCAAAAAGTCTTCCATTTGACTTAATTGGGCTTTTCGGATCAACAAGTATCCATAACTTGATTCATTTGTTTTATAAAGTCACCAAGTACGCATGATGTGACCCAATTCGCCTTCTCGGATCAACAAGGACCAACAATTTGACTCCGTTCAACTTCACGAATCATTAAGGCTTGTATTTGAACCCAATTGACTTCTCGGATCAACAAGTCTTTCAATTGACCCAATTCGGCTCCACGGATTAACAAGTATCCATAACTTGATCCATTTGTTTTACCAAGTCACCAAGTACGCACAATGTGACCCAATTCGCATTCTCGGATCACCAAGCACCAACTATTTGACTCCGTTCAGCTTCACGAATCATTAAGGCTTGTATTTGAACCCAATTGACTTCTCGGATCAACAAGTCTTCCATTTGACTTAATTGGGCTTCTCGGATCAACAAGTATCCATAACTTGATTCTTTTGTTTTATAAAGTCACGAGGTACGCACAATGTGACCAAATTCGCCTTCTGGGATCAACAAGCACCAACAATTTGACTCCGTTCGACTTCACGAATCATTAAGGATTGTATTTGAACCCAATTGACTTCTCGGATCAACAAGTCTTTCAATTGACCCAATTCGGCTCCTCGGATTAACAAGTATCCATAACTTGATCCATTTGTTTTACCAAGTCACCATGTACGCACAATGTGACCCAATTCGCATTCTCGGATCACCAAGCACCAACTATTTGACTCCGTTCAGCTTCACGAATCATTAAGGCTTGTATTTGAACCCAATTGACTTCTCGAATCAACAAGTCTTCCATTTGACTTAATTGGGCTTCTCGGATCAACAAGTATCCATAACTTGATTCATTTGTTTTATAAAGTCACCAAGTACGCATGATGTGACCCAATTCGCCTTCTCGGATCAACAAGGACCAACAATTTGACTCCGTTCGACTTCACGAATCATTAAGGCTTGTATTTGAACCCAATTGACTTCTCGGATCAACAAGTCTTTCAATTGACCCAATTCGGCTCCTCGGATTAACAAGTATCCATAACTTGATCCATTTGTTTTACCAAGTCACCAAGTACGCACAATGTGACCCAATTCGCATTCTCGGATCACCAAGCACCAACTATTTGACTCCGTTCAGCTTCACGAATCATTAAGGCTTGTATTTGAACCCAATTGACTTCTCGGATCAACAAGTCTTCCATTTGACTTAATTGGGCTTCTCGGATCAACAAGTATCCATAACTTGATT
Organism: Ajuga chamaepitys; assembly: GCA_958295605.1. Classification (NCBI taxonomy): domain Eukaryota; kingdom Viridiplantae; phylum Streptophyta; class Magnoliopsida; order Lamiales; family Lamiaceae; genus Ajuga; species Ajuga chamaepitys. The sequence goes on from OY282495.1 coordinate 42,821,177, forward strand.
CTTTTGTTTTATAAAGTCACGAGGTACGCACAATGTGACCAAATTCGCCTTCTGGGATCAACAAGCACCAACAATTTGACTCCGTTCGACTTCACGAATCATTAAGGATTGTATTTGAACCCAATTGACTTCTCGGATCAACAAGTCTTTCAATTGACCCAATTCGGCTCCTCGGATTAACAAGTATCCATAACTTGATCCATTTGTTTTACCAAGTCACCATGTACGCACAATGTGACCCAATTCGCATTCTCGGATCACCAAGCACCAACTATTTGACTCCGTTCAGCTTCACGAATCATTAAGGCTTGTATTTGAACCCAATTGACTTCTCGAATCAACAAGTCTTCCATTTGACTTAATTGGGCTTCTCGGATCAACAAGTATCCATAACTTGATTCATTTGTTTTATAAAGTCACCAAGTACGCATGATGTGACCCAATTCGCCTTCTCGGATCAACAAGGACCAACAATTTGACTCCGTTCGACTTCACGAATCATTAAGGCTTGTATTTGAACCCAATTGACTTCTCGGATCAACAAGTCTTTCAATTGACCCAATTCGGCTCCTCGGATTAACAAGTATCCATAACTTGATCCATTTGTTTTACCAAGTCACCATGTACGCACAATGTGACCCAATTCGCATTCTCGGATCACCAAGCACCAACTATTTGACTCCGTTCAGCTTCACGAATCATTAAGGCTTGTATTTGAACCCAATTGACTTCTCGGATCAACAAGTCTTCCATTTGAATTAATTGGGCTTCTCGGATCAACAAGTATCCATAACTTGATTCGTTTGTTTTATAAAGTCACGAGGTACGCACAATGTGACAAATTCGCCTTCTCGGATCAACAAGCACCAACAATTTGACTCCGTTCGACTTCACGAATCGTTAAGGCTTGTATTTGAACCCAATTGACTTCTCGGATCAACAAGTCTTTCAATTGACCCAATTCGGCTCCTCGGATCAACAAGTATCCATAACTTGATCCATTTGTTTTACCAAGTCACCAAGTACGCACAATGTGACCCAATTCGCCTTCTCGGATCAACAAGCACCAACTAATTGACTCAGTTCGACTTCACGAATCATGAAGGCTTGTATTCGAACCCAATTGACTTATGGGATCAACAAGTCTTTCAATTGACCCAATTCGGCTTCTCGGATCAACAAGTATCCATAACTTGATCCGTTTGTTATACCAAGTCACTAAGTACGCACAATGTGACCCAATTCGCCTTCTCGGATCAACAAGCACCAACTACTTGACTCCGTTCGACTTCACGAATGATTAAGGCTTGTAGTTGAACCCAATTGACTTCTCGGATCAATAAGTCTTCCATTTGACTTAATTGGGCTTCTCGGATCAACAAATATCCATAACTTGATTCGTTTGTTTTATAAAGTCACCTAGTACGCACAATGTGACCCAATTCGCCTTCTCGGATCAACAAGCACCAACTAATTGACTCCGTTCGACTTCACGAATCATTAAGGCTTGTATTTGAACCCAATTGACTTCTCGGATCAACAAGTCTTTCAATTGACCCAATTCGGCTCTTCGGATCAACAAGTATCCATAACTTGATCCATTTGTTTTACCAAGTCACCAAGTACGCACAATGTGACCCAATTCGCCTTCTCGGATCAACAAGCACCAGCTACTTGACTCCGTTCGACTTCACGAATCATTAAGGCTTGTATTTGAACCCAATTGACTTCTCGGATCAAAAAGTCTTCCATTTGACTTAATTGGGCTTTTCGGATCAACAAGTATCCATAACTTGATTCATTTGTTTTATAAAGTCACCAAGTACGCATGATGTGACCCAATTCGCCTTCTCGGATCAACAAGGACCAACAATTTGACTCCGTTCGACTTCACGAATCATTAAGGCTTGTATTTGAACCCAATTGACTTCTCGGATCAACAAGTCTTTCAATTGACCCAATTCGGCTCCTCGGATTAACAAGTATCCATAACTTGATTCATTTGTTTTACCAAGTCACCAAGTACGCACAATGTGACCCAATTCGCATTCTCGGATCACCAAGCACCAACTATTTGACTCCGTTCAGCTTCACGAATCATTAAGGCTTGTATTTGAACCCAATTGACTTCTCGGATCAACAAGTCTTCCATTTGACTTAATTGGGCTTCTCGGATCAACAAGTATCCATAACTTGATTCGTTTGTTTTATAAAGTCACGAGGTACGCACAATGTGACCAAATTCGCCTTTTGGGATCAACAAGCACCAACAATTTGACTCCGTTCGACTTCACGAATCATTAAGGCTTGTATTTGAACCCATTTGACTTCTCGGATCAACAAGTCTTTCAATTGACCCAATTCGGCTCCTCGGATTAACAAGTATCCATAACTTGATCCATTTGTTTTACCAAGTCACCATGTACGCACAATGTGACCCAATTCGCATTCTCGGATCACCAAGCACCAACTATTTGACTCCGTTCAGCTTCACGAATCATTAAGGCTTGTATTTGAACCCAATTGACTTCTCGGATCAACAAGTCTTCCATTTGACTTAATTGGGCTTCTCTGATCAACAAGTATCCATAACTTGATTCGTTTGTTTTATAAAGTCACGAGGTACGCACAATGTGACCAAATTCGCCTTCTCGGATCAACAAGCACCAACAATTTGACTCCGTTCAGCTTCACGAATCATTAAGGCTTGTATTTGAACCCAATTGACTTCTCGGATCAACAAGTCTTCCATTTGACTTAATTGGGCTTCTCGGATCAACAAGTATCCATAACTTGATTCGTTTGTTATATAAAGTCACGAGGTACGCACAATGTGACCAAATTCGCCTTTTGGGATCAACAAGCACCAACAATTTGACTCCGTTCGACTTCACGAATCATTAAGGCTTGTATTTGAATCCATTTGACTTCTCGGATCAACAAGTCTTTCAATTGACCCAATTCGGCTCCTCGGATTAACAAGTATCCATAACTTGATCCATTTGTTTTACCAAGTCACCATGTACGCACAATGTGACCCAATTCGCATTCTCGGATCACCAAGCACCAACTATTTGACTCCGTTCAGCTTCACGAATCATTAAGGCTTGTATTTGAACCCAATTGACTTCTCGGATCAACAAGTCTTCCATTTGAATTAATTGGGCTTCTCGGATCAACAAGTATCCATAACTTGATACGTTTGTTTTATAAAGTCACGAGGTACGCACAATGTGACAAATTCGCCTTCTCGGATCAACAAGCACCAACAATTTGACTCCGTTCGACTTCACGAATCATTAAGGCTTGTATTTGAACCCAATTGACTTCTCGGATCAACAAGTCTTTCAATTGACCCAATTCGGCTCCTCGGATCAACAAGTATCCATAACTTGATCCATTTGTTTTACCAAGTCACCATGTACGCACAATGTGACCCAATTCGCCTTCTCGGATCAACAAGCACCAACTAATTGACTCAGTTCGACTTCACGAATCATTAAGGCTTGTATTCGAACCCAATTGACTTATGGGATCAACAAGTCTTTCAATTGACCCAATTCGGCTTCTCGGATCAACAAGTATCCATAACTTGATCCGTTTGTTATACCAAGTCACTAAGTACGCACAATGTGACCCAATTCGCCTTCTCGGATCAACAAGCACCAACTACTTGACTCCGTTCGACTTCACGAATGATTAAGGCTTGTAGTTGAACCCAATTGACTTCTCGGATCAATAAGTCTTCCATTTGACTTAATTGGGCTTCTCGGATCAACAAATATCCATAACTTGATTCGTTTGTTTTATAAAGTCACCAAGTACGCACAATGTGACCCAATTCGCCTTCTCGGATCAACAAGCACCAACTAATTGACTCCGTTCGACTTCACGAATCATTAAGGCTTGTATTTGAACCCAATTGACTTCTCGGATCAACAAGTCTTTCAATTGACCCAATTCGGCTCCTCGGATCAACAAGTATCCATAACTTGATCCATTTGTTTTACCAAGTCACCAAGTACGCACAATGTGACCCAATTCGCCTTCTCGGATCAACAAGCACCAGCTACTTGACTCCGTTCGACTTCACGAATCATTAAGGCTTGTATTTGAACCCAATTGACTTCTCGGATCAAAAAGTCTTCCATTTGACTTAATTGGGCTTTTCGGATCAACAAGTATCCATAACTTGATTCATTTGTTTTATAAAGTCACCAAGTACGCATGATGTGACCCAATTCGCCTTCTCGGATCAACAAGGACCAACAATTTGACTCCGTTCGACTTCACGAATCATTAAGGCTTGTATTTGAACCCAATTGACTTCTCGGATCAACAAGTCTTTCAATTGACCCAATTCGGCTCCTCGGATCAACAAGTATCCATAACTTGATCCATTTGTTTTACCAAGTCACCATGTACGCACAATGTGACCCAATTCGCCTTCTCGGATCAACAAGCACCAACTAATTGACTCAGTTCGACTTCACGAATCATTAAGGCTTGTATTCGAACCCAATTGACTTATGGGATCAACAAGTCTTTCAATTGACCCAATTCGGCTTCTCGGATCAACAAGTATCCATAACTTGATCCGTTTGTTATACCAAGTCACTAAGTACGCACAATGTGACCCAATTCGCCTTCTCGGATCAACAAGCACCAACTACTTGACTCCGTTCGACTTCACGAATGATTAAGGCTTGTAGTTGAACCCAATTGACTTCTCGGATCAATAAGTCTTCCATTTGACTTAATTGGGCTTCTCGGATCAACAAATATCCATAACTTGATTCGTTTGTTTTATAAAGTCACCAAGTACGCACAATGTGACCCAATTCGCCTTCTCGGATCAACAAGCACCAACTAATTGACTCCGTTCGACTTCACGAATCATTAAGGCTTGTATTTGAACCCAATTGACTTCTCGGATCAACAAGTCTTTCAATTGACCCAATTCGGCTCCTCGGATCAACAAGTATTCATAACTTGATCCATTTGTTTTACCAAGTCACCAAGAACGCACAATGTGACCCAATTCGCCTTCTCGGATCAACAAGCACCAGCTACTTGACTCCGTTCGACTTCACGAATCATTAAGGCTTGTATTTGAACCCAATTGACTTCTCGGATCAAAAAGTCTTCCATTTGACTTAATTGGGCTTTTCGGATCAACAAGTATCCATAACTTGATTCATTTGTTTTATAAAGTCACCAAGTACGCATGATGTGACCCAATTCGCCTTCTCGGATCAACAAGGACCAACAATTTGACTCCGTTCGACTTCACGAATCATTAAGGCTTGTATTTGAACCCAATTGACTTCTCGGATCAACAAGTCTTTCAATTGACCCAATTCGGCTCCTCGGATTAACAAGTATCCATAACTTGATCCATTTGTTTTACCAAGTCACCAAGTACGCACAATGTGACCCAATTCGCATTCTCGGATCACCAAGCACCAACTATTTGACTCCGTTCTACTTCACGAATCATTAAGGCTTGTATTTGAACCCAGTTGACTTCTCGGATCAACAAGTCTTCCATTTGACTTAATTGGGCTTCTCGGATCAACAAGTATCCATAACTTGATTCGTTTGTTTTATAAAGTCACGAGGTACGCACAATGTGACCAAATTCGCCTTCTCGGATCAACAAGCACCAACAACTTGACTCCGTTCGACTTCACGAATCATTAGGGCTTGTATTTGAACCCAATTGACTTCTCGGATCAACAAGTCTTTCAATTGACCCAATTCGGCTCCTCGGATTAACAAGTATCCATAACTTGATCCATTTGTTTTACCAAGTCACCATGTACGCACAATGTGACCCAATTCGCCTTCTCGGATCAACAAGCACCAACTAATTGACTCAGTTCGACTTCACGAATCATTAAGGCTTGTATTCGAACCCAATTGACTTATGGGATCAACAAGTCTTTCAATTGACCCAATTCGGCTTCTCGGATCAACAAGTATCCATAACTTGATCCGTTTGTTATACCAAGTCACTAAGTACGCACAATGTGACCCAATTCGCCTTCTCGGATCAACAAGCACCAACTACTTGACTCCGTTCGACTTCACGAATGATTAAGGCTTGTAGTTGAACCCAATTGACTTCTCGGATCAATAAGTCTTCCATTTGACTTAATTGGGCTTCTCGGATCAACAAATATCCATAACTTGATTCGTTTGTTTTATAAAGTCACCAAGTACGCACAATGTGACCCAATTCGCCTTCTCGGATCAACAAGCACCAACTAATTGACTCCGTTCGACTTCACGAATCATTAAGGCTTGTATTTGAACCCAATTGACTTCTCGGATCAACAAGTCTTTCAATTGACCCAATTCGGCTCCTCGGATCAACAAGTATCCATAACTTGATCCATTTGTTTTACCAAGTCACCAAGTACGCACAATGTGACCCAATTCGCCTTCTCGGATCAACAAGCACCAGCTACTTGACTCCGTTCGACTTCACGAATCATTAAGGCTTGTATTTGAACCCAATTGACTTCTCGGATCAAAAAGTCTTCCATTTGACTTAATTGGGCTTTTCGGATCAACAAGTATCCATAACTTGATTCATTTGTTTTATAAAGTCACCAAGTACGCATGATGTGACCCAATTCGCCTTCTCGGATCAACAAGGACCAACAATTTGACTCCGTTCGACTTCACGAATTATTAAGGCTTGTATTTGAACCCAATTGACTTCTCGGATCAACAAGTCTTTCAATTGACCCAATTCGGCTCCTCGGATTAACAAGTATCCATAACTTGATCCATTTGTTTTACCAAGTCACCAAGTACGCACAATGTGACCCAATTCGCATTCTCGGATCACCAAGCACCAACTATTTGACTCCGTTCAACTTCACGAATCATTAAGGCTTGTATTTGAACCCAGTTGACTTCTCGGATCAACAAGTCTTCCATTTGACTTAATTGGGCTTCTCGGATCAACAAGTATCCATAACTTGATTCGTTTGTTTTATAAAGTCACGAGGTACGCACAATGTGACCAAATTCCCCTTCTCGGATCAACAAGCACCAACAATTTGACTCCGTTCGACTTCACGAATCATTAAGGCTTGTATTTGAACCCAATTGACTTCTCGGATCAACAAGTCTTTCAATTGACCCAATTCGGCTCCTCGGATCAACAAGTATCCATAACTTGATCCATTTGTTTTACCAAGTCACCATGTACGCACAATGTGACCCAATTCGCCTTCTCGGATCAACAAGCACCAACTAATTGACTCAGTTCGACTTCACGAATCATTAAGGCTTGTATTCGAACCCAATTGACTTATGGGATCAACAAGTCTTTCAATTGACCCAATTCGGCTTCTCGGATCAACAAGTATCCATAACTTGATCCGTTTGTTATACCAAGTCACTAAGTACGCACAATGTGACCCAATTCGCCTTCTCGGATCAACAAGCACCAACTACTTGACTCCGTTCGACTTCACGAATGATTAAGGCTTGTAGTTGAACCCAATTGACTTCTCGGATCAATAAGTCTTCCATTTGACTTAATTGGGCTTCTCGGATCAACAAATATCCATAACTTGATTCGTTTGTTTTATAAAGTCACCAAGTACGCACAATGTGACCCAATTCGCCTTCTCGGATCAACAAGCACCAACTAATTGACTCCGTTCGACTTCACGAATCATTAAGGCTTGTATTTGAACCCAATTGACTTCTCGGATCAACAAGTCTTTCAATTGACCCAATTCGGCTCCTCGGATCAACAAGTATCCATAACTTGATCCATTTGTTTTACCAAGTCACCAAGTACGCACAATGTGACCCAATTCGCCTTCTCGGATCAACAAGCACCAGCTACTTGACTCCGTTCGACTTCACGAATCATTAAGGCTTGTATTTGAACCCAATTGACTTCTCGGATCAAAAAGTCTTCCATTTGACTTAATTGGGCTTTTCGGATCAACAAGTATCCATAACTTGATTCATTTGTTTTATAAAGTCACCAAGTACGCATGATGTGACCCAATTCGCCTTCTCGGATCAACAAGGACCAACAATTTGACTCCGTTCGACTTCACGAATTATTAAGGCTTGTATTTGAACCCAATTGACTTCTCGGATCAACAAGTCTTTCAATTGACCCAATTCGGCTCCTCGGATTAACAAGTATCCATAACTTGATCCATTTGTTTTACCAAGTCACCAAGTACGCACAATGTGACCCAATTCGCATTCTCGGATCACCAAGCACCAACTATTTGACTCCGTTCAACTTCACGAATCATTAAGGCTTGTATTTGAACCCAGTTGACTTCTCGGATCAACAAGTCTTCCATTTGACTTAATTGGGCTTCTCGGATCAACAAGTATCCATAACTTGATTCGTTTGTTTTATAAAGTCACGAGGTACGCACAATGTGACCAAATTCCCCTTCTCGGATCAACAAGCACCAACAATTTGACTCCGTTCGACTTCACGAATCATTAAGGCTTGTATTTGAACCCAATTGACTTCTCGGATCAACAAGTCTTTCAATTGACCCAATTCGGCTCCTCGGATTAACAAGTATCCATAACTTGATCCATTTGTTTTACCAAGTCACCATGTACGCACAATGTGACCCAATTCGCATTCTCGGATCACCAAGCACCAATTATTTGACTCCGTTCAGCTTCACGAATCATTAAGGCTTGTATTTGAACCCAATTGACTTCTCGGATCAACAAGTCTTCCATTTGACTTAATTGGGCTTCTCGGATCAACAAGTATCCATAACTTGATTCGTTTGTTTTATAAAGTCACGAGGTACGCACAATGTGACCAAATTCGCCTTCTCGGATCAACAAACACCAACAACTTGACTCCGTTCGACTTCACGAATCATTAGGGCTTGTATTTGAACCCAATTGACTTCTCGGATCAACAAGTCTTTCAATTGACCCAATTCGGCTCCTCGGATTAACAAGTATCCATAACTTGATCCATTTGTTTTACCAAGTCACCATGTACGCACAATGTGACCCAATTCGCCTTCTCGGATCAACAAGCACCAACTAATTGACTCAGTTCGACTTCACGAATCATTAAGGCTTGTATTCGAACCCAATTGACTTATGGGATCAACAAGTCTTTCAATTGACCCAATTCGGCTTCTCGGATCAACAAGTATCCATAACTTGATCCGTTTGTTATACCAAGTCACTAAGTACGCACAATGTGACCCAATTCGCCTTCTCGGATCAACAAGCACCAACAATTTGACTCCGTTCGACTTCACGAATCATTAAGGCTTGTATTTTAACCCAATTGACTTCTCGGATCAACAAGTCTTTCAATTGACCCAATTCGGCTTCTCGGATCAACAAGTATCCATAACTTGATCCGTTTGTTTTACCAAGTCACCAAGTACGCACAATGTGACCCAATTCGCCTTCTCGGATCAACAAGCACCAACTACTTGACTCCGTTCGACTTCACGAATGATTAAGGCTTGTAGTTGAACCCAATTGACTTCTCGGATCAACAAGTCTTCCATTTGACTTAATTGGGCTTCTCGGATCAACAAGTATCCATAACTTGATTCGTTTGTTTTATAAAGTCACCAAGTACGCACAATGTGACCCAATTCGCCTTCTCGGATCAACAAGCAGCAACTAATTGACTCCATTCGACTTCACGAATCATTAAGGCTTGTATTTGAACCCAATTGACTTCTCGGATCAACAAGTCTTTCAATTGACCCAATTCGGCTCCTCGGATCAACAAGTATCCATTACTTGATCCATTTGTTTTACCAAGTCACCAAGTACGCACAATGTGACCCAATTCGCCTTCTCGGATCAACAAGCACCAGCTACTTGACTCTGTTCGACTTCATGAATCATTAAGGCTTGTATTTGAACCCAATTGACTTCTCGGATAAAAAAGTCTTCCATTTGACTTAATTGGGCTTTTCGGATCAACAAGTATCCATAACTTGATTCATTTGTTTTATAAAGTCACCAAGTACGCATGATGTGACCCAATTCGCCTTCTCGGATCAACAAGGACCAACAATTTGACTCCGTTCGACTTCACGAATCATTAAGGCTTGTATTTGAACCCAATTGACTTCTCGGATCAACAAGTCTTTCAATTGACCCAATTCGGCTCCTCGGATTAACAAGTATCCATAACTTGATCCATTTGTTTTACCAAGTCACCAAGTACGCACAATGTGACCCAATTCGCATTCTCGGATCACCAAGCACCAACTATTTGACTCCGTTCAGCTTCACGAATCATTAAGGCTTGTATTTGAACCCAATTGACTTCTCGGATCAACAAGTCTTCCATTTGATTTAATTGGGCTTCTCGGATCAACAAGTATCCATAACTTGATTCGTTTGTTTTATAAAGTCACGAGGTACGCACAATGTGACCAAATTCGCCTTCTCGGATCAACAAGCACCAACAATTTGACTCCGTTCGACTTCACGAATCATTAAGGCTTGTATTTGAACCCAATTGACTTCTCGGATCAACAAGTCTTTCAATTGACCCAATTCGGCTCCTCGGATCAACAAGTATCCATAACTTGATCCATTTGTTTTACCAAGTCACCATGTACGCACAATGTGACCCAATTCGCCTTCTCGGATCAACAAGCACCAACTAATTGACTCAGTTCGACTTCACGAATCATTAAGGCTTGTATTCGAACCCAATTGACTTATGGGATCAACAAGTCTTTCAATTGACCCAATTCGGCTTCTCGGATCAACAAGTATCCATAACTTGATCCGTTTGTTATACCAAGTCACTAAGTACGCACAATGTGACCCAATTCGCCTTCTCGGATCAACAAGCACCAACTACTTGACTCCGTTCGACTTCACGAATGATTAAGGCTTGTAGTTGAACCCAATTGATTTCTCGGATCAATAAGTCTTCCATTTGACTTAATTGGGCTTCTCGGATCAACAAATATCCATAACTTGATTCGTTTGTTTTATAAAGTCACCAAGTACGCACAATGTGACCCAATTCGCCTTCTCGGATCAACAAGCACCAACTAATTGACTCCGTTCGACTTCACGAATCATTAAGGCTTGTATTTGAACCCAATTGACTTCTCGGATCAACAAGTCTTTCAATTGACCCAATTCGGCTCCTCGGATCAACAAGTATCCATAACTTGATCCATTTGTTTTACCAAGTCACCAAGTACGCACAATGTGATCCAATTCGCCTTCTCGGATCAACAAGCACCAGCTACTTGACTCCGTTCGACTTCACGAATCATTAAGGCTTGTATTTGAACCCAATTGACTTCTCGGATCAAAAAGTCTTCCATTTGACTTAATTGGGCTTTTCGGATCAACAAGTATCCATAACTTGATTCATTTGTTTTATAAAGTCACCAAGTACGCATGATATGACCCAATTCGCCTTCTCGGATCAACAAGGACCAACAATTTGACTCCGTTCGACTTCACGAATCATTAAGGCTTGTATTTGAACCCAATTGACTTCTCGGATCAACAAGTCTTTCAATTGACCCAATTCGGCTCCTCGGATTAACAAGTATCCATAACTTGATTCATTTGTTTTACCAAGTCACCAAGTACGCACAATGTGACCCAATTCGCATTCTCGGATCACGAAGCACCAACTATTTGACTCCGTTCAGCTTCACGAATCATTAAGGCTTGTATTTGAACCCAATTGACTTCTCGGATCAACAAGTCTTCCATTTGACTTAATTGGGCTTCTCGGATCAACAAGTATCCATAACTTGATTCGTTTGTTTTATAAAGTCACGAGGTACGCACAATGTGACCAAATTCGCCTTTTGGGATCAACAAGCACCAACAATTTGACTCCGTTCGACTTCACGAATCATTAAGGCTTGTATTTGAATCCATTTGACTTTTCGGATCAACAAGTCTTTCAATTGACCCAATTCGGCTCCTCGGATTAACAAGTATCCATAACTTGATCCATTTGTTTTACCAAGTCACCATGTACGCACAATGTGACCCAATTCGCATTCTCGGATCACGAAGCACCAACTATTTGACTCCGTTCAGCTTCACGAATCATTAAGGCTTGTATTTGAACCCAATTGACTTCTCGGATCAACAAGTCTTCCATTTGACTTAATTGGGCTTCTCGGATCAACAAGTATCCATAACTTGATTCGTTTGTTTTATAAAGTCACGAGGTACGCATGATATGACCCAATTCGCCTTCTCGGATCAACAAGGACCAACAATTTGACTCCGTTCGACTTCACGAATCATTAAGGCTTGTATTTGAACCCAATTGACTTCTCGGATCAACAAGTCTTTCAATTGACCCAATTCGGCTCCTCGGATCAACAAGTATCCATAACTTGATCCATTTGTTTTACCAAGTCACCATGTACGCACAATGTGACCCAATTCGCCTTCTCGGATCAACAAGCACCAACTAATTGACTCAGTTCGACTTCACGAATCATTAAGGCTTGTATTCGAACCCAATTGACTTATGGGATCAACAAGTCTTTCAATTGACCCAATTCGACTTCTCGGATCAACAAGTATCCATAACTTGATCCGTTTGTTATACCAAGTCACTAAGTACGCACAATGTGACCCAATTCGCCTTCTCGGATCAACAAGCACCAACTACTTGACTCTGTTCGACTTCACGAATGATTAAGGCTTGTAGTTAAACCCAATTGACTTCTCGGATCAACAAGTCTTCCATTTGACTTAATTGGGCTTCTCGGATCAACAAGTATCCATAACTTGATTCGTTTGTTTTATAAAGTCACCAAGTACGCACAATGTGACCCAATTCGCCTTCTCGGATCAACAAGCACCAACTAATTGACTCCGTTCGACTTCACGAATCATTAAGGCTTGTATTTGAACCCAATTGACTTCTCGGATCAACAAGTCTTTCAATTGACCCAATTCGGCTCCTCGGATCAACAAGTATCCATAACTTGATCCATTTGTTTTACCAAGTCACCAAGTACGCACAATGTGACCCAATTCGCCTTCTCGGATCAACAAGCACCAACTACTTGACTCCGTTCGACTTCACGAATCATTAAGGCTAGTATTTGAACCCAATTGACTTCTCGGATCAACAAGTCTTCCATTTGACTTAATTGGGCTTCTCGGATCAACAAGTATCCATAACTTGATTCATTTGTTTTGTAAAGTCACCAAGTACGCATGATGTGACCCAATTCGCCTTCTCGGATCAACAAGGACCAACAATTTGACTCCGTTGGACTTCACGAATCATTAAGGCTTGTATTTGAACCCAATTGACTTCTCGGATCAACAAGTCTTTCAATTGACCCAATTCGGCTCCTCGGATCAACAAGTATCCATTACTTGATCCATTTGTTTTACCAAGTCACCAAGTACGCACAATGTGACCCAATTCGCCTTCTCGGATCAACAAGCACCAGCTACTTGACTCTGTTCGACTTCACGAATCATTAAGGCTTGTATTTGAACCCAATTGACTTCTCGGATAAAAAAGTCTTCCATTTGACTTAATTGGGCTTTTCGGATCAACAAGTATCCATAACTTGATTCGTTTGTTTTATAAAGTCACGAGGTACGCACAATGTGACCAAATTCGCCTTTTGGGATCAACAAGCACCAACAATTTGACTCCGTTCGACTTCACGAATCATTAAGGCTTGTATTTGAATCCATTTGACTTTTCGGATCAACAAGTCTTTCAATTGACCCAATTCGGCTCCTCGGATTAACAAGTATCCATAACTTGATCCATTTGTTTTACCAAGTCACCATGTACGCACAATGTGACCCAATTCGCATTCTCGGATCCCCAAGCACCAACTATTTGACTCCGTTCAGCTTCACGAATCATTAAGGCTTGTATTTGAACCCAATTGACTTCTCGGATCAACAAGTCTTCCATTTGACTTAATTGGGCTTCTCGGATCAACAAGTATCCATAACTTGATTCGTTTGTTTTATAAAGTCACGAGGTACGCACAATGTGACCAAATTCGCCTTCTCGGATCAACAAGCACCAACAACTTGACTCCGTTCGACTTCACGAATCATTAGGGCTTGTATTTGAACCCAATTGACTTCTCGGATCAACAAGTCTTTCAATTGACCCAATTCGGCTCCTCGGATTAACAAGTATCCATAACTTGATCCATTTGTTTTACCAAGTCACCATGTACGCACAATGTGACCCAATTCGCCTTCTCGGATCAACAAGCACCAACTAATTGACTCAGTTCGACTTCACGAATCATTAAGGCTTGTATTCGAACCCAATTGACTTATGGGATCAACAAGTCTTTCAATTGACCCAATTCGGCTTCTCGGATCAACAAGTATCCATAACTTGATCCGTTTGTTATACCAAGTCACTAAGTACGCACAATGTGACCCAATTCGCCTTCTCGGATCAACAAGCACCAACAATTTGACTCCGTTCGACTTCACGAATCATTAAGGCTTGTATTTGAACCCAATTGACTTCTCGGATCAACAAGTCTTTCAATTGACCCAATTCGGCTTCTCGGATCAACAAGTATCCATAACTTGATCCGTTTGTTTTACCAAGTCACCAAGTACGCACAATGTGACCCAATTCGCCTTCTCGGATCAACAAGCACCAACTACTTGACTCCGTTCGACTTCACGAATGATTAAGGCTTGTAGTTGAACCCAATTGACTTCTCGGATCAACAAGTCTTCCATTTGACTTAATTGGGCTTCTCGGATCAACAAGTATCCATAACTTGATTCGTTTGTTTTATAAAGTCACCAAGTACGCACAATGTGACCCAATTCGCCTTCTCGGATCAACAAGCAGCAACTAATTGACTCCATTCGACTTCACGAATCATTAAGGCTTGTATTTGAACCCAATTGACTTCTCGGATCAACAAGTCTTTCAATTGACCCAATTCGGCTCCTCGGATCAACAAGTATCCATTACTTGATCCATTTGTTTTACCAAGTCACCAAGTACGCACAATGTGACCCAATTCGCCTTCTCGGATCAACAAGCACCAGCTACTTGACTCTGTTCGACTTCACGAATCATTAAGGCTTGTATTTGAACCCAATTGACTTCTCGGATAAAAAAGTCTTCCATTTGACTTAATTGGGCTTTTCGGATCAACAAGTATCCATAACTTGATTCGTTTGTTTTATAAAGTCACGAGGTACGCACAATGTGACCAAATTCGCCTTTTGGGATCAACAAGCACCAACAATTTGACTCCGTTCGACTTCACGAATCATTAAGGCTTGTATTTGAATCCATTTGACTTTTCGGATCAACAAGTCTTTCAATTGACCCAATTCGGCTCCTCGGATTAACAAGTATCCATAACTTGATCCATTTGTTTTACCAAGTCACCATGTACGCACAATGTGACCCAATTCGCATTCTCGGATCACGAAGCACCAACTATTTGACTCCGTTCAGCTTCACGAATCATTAAGGCTTGTATTTGAACCCAATTGACTTCTCGGATCAACAAGTCTTCCATTTGACTTAATTGGGCTTCTCGGATCAACAAGTATCCATAACTTGATTCGTTTGTTTTATTAAGTCACGAGGTACGCACAATGTGACCAAATTCGCCTTTTGGGATCAACAAGCACCAACAATTTGACTCCGTTCGACTTCACGAATCATTAAGGCTTGTATTTGAACCCAATTGACTTCTCGGATCAACAAGTCTTTCAATTGACCCAATTCGGCTCCTCGGATCAACAAGTATCCATAACTTGATCCATTTGTTTTACCAAGTCACCATGTACGCACAATGTGACCCAATTCGCCTTCTCGGATCAACAAGCACCAACTAATTGACTCAGTTCGACTTCACGAATCATTAAGGCTTGTATTCGAACCCAATTGACTTATGGGATCAACAAGTCTTTCAATTGACCCAATTCGACTTCTCGGATCAACAAGTATCCATAACTTGATCCGTTTGTTATACCAAGTCACTAAGTACGCACAATGTGACCCAATTCGCCTTCTCGGATCAACAAGCACCAACTACTTGACTCTGTTCGACTTCACGAATGATTAAGGCTTGTAGTTAAACCCAATTGACTTCTCGGATCAACAAGTCTTCCATTTGACTTAATTGGGCTTCTCGGATCAACAAGTATCCATAACTTGATTCGTTTGTTTTATAAAGTCACCAAGTACGCACAATGTGACCCAATTCGCCTTCTCGGATCAACAAGCACCAACTAATTGACTCCGTTCGACTTCACGAATCATTAAGGCTTGTATTTGAACCCAATTGACTTCTCGGATCAACAAGTCTTTCAATTGACCCAATTCGGCTCCTCGGATCAACAAGTATCCATAACTTGATCCATTTGTTTTACCAAGTCACCAAGTACGCACAATGTGACCCAATTCGCCTTCTCGGATCAACAAGCACCAACTACTTGACTCCGTTCGACTTCACGAATCATTAAGGCTAGTATTTGAACCCAATTGACTTCTGGGATCAACAAGTCTTCCATTTGACTTAATTGGGCTTCTCGGATCAACAAGTATCCATAACGTGATTCATTTGTTTTGTAAAGTCACCAAGTACGCATGATGTGACCCAATTCGCCTTCTCGGATCAACAAGGACCAACAATTTGACTCCGTTGGACTTCACGAATCATTAAGGCTTGTATTTGAACCCAATTGACTTCTCGGATCAACAAGTCTTTCAATTGACCCAATTCGGCTCCTCGGATTAACAAGTATCCATAACTTGATCCATTTGTTTTACCAAGTCACCAAGTACGCACAATGTGACCCAATTCGCATTCTGGGATCACCAAGCACCAACTATTTGACTCCGTTCAACTTCACGAATCATTAAGGCTTGTATTTGAACCCAGTTGACTTCTCGGATCAACAAGTCTTCCATTTGACTTAATTGGGCTTCTCGGATCAACAAGTATCCATAACTTGATTCGTTTGTTTTATAAAGTCACGAGGTACGCACAATGTGACCAAATTCGCCTTCTCGGATCAACAAGCACCAACAATTTGACTCCGTTCGACTTCACGAATCATTAAGGCTTGTATTTGAACCCAATTGACTTCTCGGATCAACAAGTCTTTCAATTGACCCAATTCGGCTCCTCGGATTAACAAGTATCCATAACTTGATCCATTTGATTTACCAAGTCACCATGTACGCACAATGTGACCCAATTCGCATTCTCGGATCACCAAGCACCAATTATTTGACTCCGTTCAGCTTCACGAATCATTAAGGCTTGTATTTGAACCCAATTGACTTCTCGGATCAACAAGTCTTCCATTTGACTTAATTGGGCTTCTCGGATCAACAAGTATCCATAACTTGATTCGTTTGTTTTATAAAGTCACGAGGTACGCACAATGTGACCAAATTCGCCTTCTCGGATCAACAAGCACCAACAACTTGACTCCGTTCGACTTCACGAATCATTAGGGCTTGTATTTGAACCCAATTGACTTCTCGGATCAACAAGTCTTTCAATTGACCCAATTCGGCTCCTCGGATTAACAAGTATCCATAACTTGATCCATTTGTTTTACCAAGTCACCATGTACGCACAATGTGACCCAATTCGCCTTCTCGGATCAACAATCACCAACTAATTGACTCAGTTCGACTTCACGAATCATTAAGGCTTGTATTCGAACCCAATTGACTTATGGGATCAACAAGTCTTTCAATTGACCCAATTCGGCTTCTCGGATCAACAAGTATCCATAACTTGATCCGTTTGTTATACCAAGTCACTAAGTACGCACAATGTGACCCAATTCGCCTTCTCGGATCAACAAGCACCAACAATTTGACTCCGTTCGACTTCACGAATCATTAAGGCTTGTATTTGAACCCAATTGACTTCTCGGATCAACAAGTCTTTCAATTGACCCAATTCGACTTCTCGGATCAACAAGTATCCATAACTTGATCCGTTTGTTATACCAAGTCACTAAGTACGCACAATGTGACCCAATTCGCCTTCTCGGATCAACAAGCACCAACTACTTGACTCTGTTCGACTTCACGAATGATTAAGGCTTGTAGTTAAACCCAATTGACTTCTCGGATCAACAAGTCTTCCATTTGACTTAATTGGGCTTCTCGGATCAACAAGTATCCATAACTTGATTCGTTTGTTTTATAAAGTCACCAAGTACGCACAATGTGACCCAATTCGCCTTCTCGGATCAACAAGCACCAACTAATTGACTCCGTTCGACTTCACGAATCATTAAGGCTTGTATTTGAACCCAATTGACTTCTCGGATCAACAAGTCTTTCAATTGACCCAATTCGGCTCCTCGGATCAACAAGTATCCATAACTTGATCCATTTGTTTTACCAAGTCACCAAGTACGCACAATGTGACCCAATTCGCCTTCTCGGATCAACAAGCACCAACTACTTGACTCCGTTCGACTTCACGAATCATTAAGGCTAGTATTTGAACCCAATTGACTTCTGGGATCAACAAGTCTTCCATTTGACTTAATTGGGCTTCTCGGATCAACAAGTATCCATAACGTGATTCATTTGTTTTGTAAAGTCACCAAGTACGCATGATGTGACCCAATTCGCCTTCTCGGATCAACAAGGACCAACAATTTGACTCCGTTGGACTTCACGAATCATTAAGGCTTGTATTTGAACCCAATTGACTTCTCGGATCAACAAGTCTTTCAATTGACCCAATTCGGCTCCTCGGATTAACAAGTATCCATAACTTGATCCATTTGTTTTACCAAGTCACCAAGTACGCACAATGTGACCCAATTCGCATTCTGGGATCACCAAGCACCAACTATTTGACTCCGTTCAACTTCACGAATCATTAAGGCTTGTATTTGAACCCAGTTGACTTCTCGGATCAACAAGTCTTCCATTTGACTTAATTGGGCTTCTCGGATCAACAAGTATCCATAACTTGATTCGTTTGTTTTATAAAGTCACGAGGTACGCACAATGTGACCAAATTCGCCTTCTCGGATCAACAAGCACCAACAATTTGACTCCGTTCGACTTCACGAATCATTAAGGCTTGTATTTGAACCCAATTGACTTCTCGGATCAACAAGTCTTTCAATTGACCCAATTCGGCTCCTCGGATTAACAAGTATCCATAACTTGATCCATTTGATTTACCAAGTCACCATGTACGCACAATGTGACCCAATTCGCATTCTCGGATCACCAAGCACCAATTATTTGACTCCGTTCAGCTTCACGAATCATTAAGGCTTGTATTTGAACCCAATTGACTTCTCGGATCAACAAGTCTTCCATTTGACTTAATTGGGCTTCTCGGATCAACAAGTATCCATAACTTGATTCGTTTGTTTTATAAAGTCACGAGGTACGCACAATGTGACCAAATTCGCCTTCTCGGATCAACAAGCACCAACAACTTGACTCCGTTCGACTTCACGAATCATTAGGGCTTGTATTTGAACCCAATTGACTTCTCGGATCAACAAGTCTTTCAATTGACCCAATTCGGCTCCTCGGATTAACAAGTATCCATAACTTGATCCATTTGTTTTACCAAGTCACCATGTACGCACAATGTGACCCAATTCGCCTTCTCGGATCAACAATCACCAACTAATTGACTCAGTTCGACTTCACGAATCATTAAGGCTTGTATTCGAACCCAATTGACTTATGGGATCAACAAGTCTTTCAATTGACCCAATTCGGCTTCTCGGATCAACAAGTATCCATAACTTGATCCGTTTGTTATACCAAGTCACTAAGTACGCACAATGTGACCCAATTCGCCTTCTCGGATCAACAAGCACCAACAATTTGACTCCGTTCGACTTCACGAATCATTAAGGCTTGTATTTGAACCCAATTGACTTCTCGGATCAACAAGTCTTTCAATTGACCCAATTCGGCTTCTCGGATCAACAAGTATCCATAACTTGATCCGTTTGTTTTACCAAGTCACCAAGTACGCACAATGTGACCCAATTCGCCTTCTCGGATCAACAAGCACCAACTACTTGACTCCGTTCGACTTCACGAATGATTAAGGCTTGTAGTTGAACCCAATTGACTTCTCGGATCAACAAGTCTTCCATTTGACTTAATTGGGCTTCTCGGATCAACAAGTATCCATAACTTGATTTGTTTGTTTTATAAAGTCACCAAGTACGCACAATGTGACCCAATTCGCCTTCTCGGATCAACAAGCAGCAACTAATTGACTCCATTCGACTTCACGAATCATTAAGGCTTGTATTTGAACCCAATTGACTTCTCGGATCAACAAGTCTTTCAATTGACCCAATTCGGCTCCTCGGATCAACAAGTATCCATTACTTGATACATTTGTTTTACCAAGTCACCAAGTACGCACAATGTGACCCAATTCGCCTTCTCGGATCAACAAGCACCAGCTACTTGACTCTGTTCGACTTCACGAATCATTAAGGCTTGTATTTGAACCCAATTGACTTCTCGGATAAAAAAGTCTTCCATTTGACTTAATTGGGCTTTTCGGATCAACAAGTATCCATAACTTGATTCATTTGTTTTATAAAGTCACCAAGTACGCATGATGTGACCCAATTCGCCTTCTCGGATTAACAAGGACCAACAATTTGACTCCGTTCGACTTCACGAATCATTAAGGCTTGTATTTGAACCCAATTGACTTCTCGGATCAACAAGTCTTTCAATTGACCCAATTCGGCTCCTCGGATTAACAAGTATCCATAACTTGATCCATTTGTTTTACCAAGTCACCAAGTACGCACAATGTGACCCAATTCGCATTCTCGGATCACCAAGCACCAACTATTTGACTCCGTTCAGCTTCACGAATCATTAAGGCTTGTATTTGAACCCAATTGACTTCTCGGATCAACAAGTCTTCCATTTGATTTAATTGGGCTTCTCGGATCAACAAGTATCCATAACTTGATTCGTTTGTTTTATAAAGTCACGAGGTACGCACAATGTGACCAAATTCGCCTTCTCGGATCAACAAGCACCAACAATTTGACTCCGTTCGACTTCACGAATCATTAAGGCTTGTATTTGAACCCAATTGACTTCTCGGATCAACAAGTCTTTCAATTGACCCAATTCGGCTCCTCGGATTAACAAGTATCCATAACTTGATCCATTTGTTTTACCAAGTCACCATGTACGCACAATGTGACCCAATTCGCCTTCTCGGATCAACAAGCACCAACTAATTGACTCAGTTCGACTTCACGAATCATTAAGGCTTGTATTCGAACCCAATTGACTTATGGGATCAACAAGTCTTTCAATTGACCCAATTCGGCTTCTCGGATCAACAAGTATCCATAACTTGATCCGTTTGTTATACCAAGTCACTAAGTACGCACAATGTGACCCAATTCGCCTTCTCGGATCAACAAGCACCAACTACTTGACTCCGTTCGACTTCACGAATGATTAAGGCTTGTAGCTGAACCCAATTAATTGACTTCTCGGATCAACAAGTCTTCCATTTGACTTAATTGGGCTTCTCGGATCAACAAGTATCCATAACTTGATTCGTTTGTTTTATAAAGTCACCAAGTACGCACAATGTGACCCAATTCGCCTTCTCGGATCAACAAGCACAAACAATTTGACTTCGTTCGACTTCACGAATCATTAAGGCTTGTATTTGAACCCAATTGACTTCTCGGATCAACAAGTCTTTCAATTGACCCAATTCGACTTCTCGGATCAACAAGTATCGATAACTTGATCCCTTTGTTTTACCAAGTCACCAAGTACGCACAATGTGACCCAATTCGCCTTCTCGGATCAACAAGCACCAACTACTTGACTCCGTTCGACTTCACGAATGATTAAGGCTTGTAGTTGAACCCAATTGACTTCTCGGATCAACAAGTCTTCCATTTGACTTAATTGGGCTTCTCGGATCAACAAGTATCCATAACTTGATTCGTTTGTTTTATAAAGTCACGAGGTACGCACAATGTGACCAAATTCGCCTTCTCGGATCAACAAGCACCAACAACTTGACTCCGTTCGACTTCACGAATCATTAGGGCTTGTATTTGAACCCAATTGACTTCTCGGATTAACAAGTCTTTCAATTGACCCAATTCGGCTTCTCGGATCAACAAGTATCCATAACTTGATCCGTTTGTTATACCAAGTCACTAAGTACGCACAATGTGACCCAATTCGCCTTCTCGGATCAACAAGCACCAACAATTTGACTCCGTTCGACTTCACGAATCATTAAGGCTTGTATTTGAACCCAATTGACTTCTCGGATCAACAAGTCTTTCAATTGACCCAATTCGGCTTCTCGGATCAACAAGTATCCATAACTTGATCCGTTTGTTTTACCAAGTCACCAAGTACGCACAATGTGACCCAATTCGCCTTCTCGGATCAACAAGCACCAACTACTTGACTCCGTTCGACTTCACGAATGATTAAGGCTTGTAGTTGAACCCAATTGACTTCTCGGATCAACAAGTCTTCCATTTGACTTAATTGGGCTTCTCGGATCAACAAGTATCCATAACTTGATTTGTTTGTTTTATAAAGTCACCAAGTACGCACAATGTGACCCAATTCGCCTTCTCGGATCAACAAGCAGCAACTAATTTACTCCATTCGACTTCACGAATCATTAAGGCTTGTATTTGAACCCAATTGACTTCTCGGATCAACAAGTCTTTCAATTGACCCAATTCGGCTCCTCGGATCAACAAGTATCCATTACTTGATCCATTTGTTTTATCAAGTCACCAAGTACGCACAATGTGACCCAATTCGCCTTCTCGGATCAACAAGCACCAGCTACTTGACTCTGTTCGACTTCACGAATCATTAAGGCTTGTATTTGAACCCAATTGACTTCTCGGATAAAAAAGTCTTCCATTTGACTTAATTGGGCTTTTCGGATCAACAAGTATCCATAACTTGATTCATTTGTTTTATAAAGTCACCAAGTACGCATGATGTGACCCAATTCGCCTTCTCGGATCAACAAGGACCAACAATTTGACTCCGTTCGACTTCACGAATCATTAAGGCTTGTATTTGAACCCAATTGACTTCTCGGATCAACAAGTCTTTCAATTGACCCAATTCGGCTCCTCGGATTAACAAGTATCCATAACTTGATCCATTTGTTTTACCAAGTCACCAAGTACGCACAATGTGACCCAATTCGCATTCTCGGATCACCAAGCACCAACTATTTGACTCCGTTCAGCTTCACGAATCATTAAGGCTTGTATTTGAACCCAATTGACTTCTCGGATCAACAAGTCTTCCATTTGATTTAATTGGGCTTCTCGGATCAACAAGTATCCATAACTTGATTCGTTTGTTTTATAAAGTCACGAGGTACGCACAATGTGACCAAATTCGCCTTCTCGGATCAACAAGCACCAACAATTTGACTCCGTTCGACTTCACGAATCATTAAGGCTTGTATTTGAACCCAATTGACTTCTCGGATCAACAAGTCTTTCAATTGACCCAATTCGGCTCCTCGGATCAACAAGTATCCATAACTTGATCCATTTGTTTTACCAAGTCACCATGTACGCACAATGTGACCCAATTCGCCTTCTCGGATCAACAAGCACCAACTAATTGACTCAGTTCGACTTCACGAATCATTAAGGCTTGTATTCGAACCCAATTGACTTATGGGATCAACAAGTCTTTCAATTGACCCAATTCGACTTCTCGGATCAACAAGTATCCATAACTTGATCCGTTTGTTATACCAAGTCACAAAGTACGCACAATGTGACCCAATTCGCCTTCTCGGATCAACAAGCACCAACTACTTGACTCTGTTCGACTTCACGAATGATTAAGGCTTGTAGTTAAACCCAATTGACTTCTCGGATCAACAAGTCTTCCATTTGACTTAATTGGGCTTCTCGGATCAACAAGTATCCATAACTTGATTCGTTTGTTTTATAAAGTCACCAAGTACGCACAATGTGACCCAATTCGCCTTCTCGGATCAACAAGCACCAACTAATTGACTCCGTTCGACTTCACGAATCATTAAGGCTTGTATTTGAACCCAATTGACTTCTCGGATCAACAAGTCTTTCAATTGACCCAATTCGGCTCCTCGGATCAACAAGTATCCATAACTTGATCCATTTGTTTTACCAAGTCACCAAGTACGCACAATGTGACCCAATTCGCCTTCTCGGATCAACAAGCACCAACTACTTGACTCCGTTCGACTTCACGAATCATTAAGGCTAGTATTTGAACCCAATTGACTTCTCGGATCAACAAGTCTTCCATTTGACTTAATTGGGCTTCTCGGATCAACAAGTATCCATAACTTGATTCATTTGTTTTGTAAAGTCACCAAGTACGCATGATGTGACCCAATTCGCCTTCTCGGATCAACAAGGACCAACAATTTGACTCCGTTGGACTTCACGAATCATTAAGGCTTGTATTTGAACCCAATTGACTTCTCGGATCAACAAGTCTTTCAATTGACCCAATTCGGCTCCTCGGATTAACAAGTATCCATAACTTGATCCATTTGTTTTACCAAGTCACCAAGTACGCACAATGTGACCCAATTCGCATTCTCGGATCACCAAGCACCAACTATTTGACTCCGTTCAACTTCACGAATCATTAAGGCTTGTATTTGAACCCAGTTGACTTCTCGGATCAACAAGTCTTCCATTTGACTTAATTGGGCTTCTCGGATCAACAAGTATCCATAACTTGATTCGTTTGTTTTATAAAGTCACGAGGTACGCACAATGTGACCAAATTCGCCTTCTCGGATCAACAAGCACCAACAATTTGACTCCGTTCGACTTCACGAATCATTAAGGCTTGTATTTGAACCCAATTGACTTCTCGGATCAACAAGTCTTTCAATTGATCCAATTCGGCTCCTCGGATTAACAAGTATCCATAACTTGATCCATTTGTTTTACCAAGTCACCATGTACGCACAATGTGACCCAATTCGCATTCTCGGATCACCAAGCACCAATTATTTGACTCCGTTCAGCTTCACGAATCATTAAGGCTTGTATTTGAACCCAATTGACTTCTCGGATCAACAAGTCTTCCATTTGACTTAATTGGGCTTCTCGGATCAACAAGTATCCATAACTTGATTCGTTTGTTTTATAAAGTCACGAGGTACGCACAATGTGACCAAATTCGCCTTCTCGGATCAACAAGCACCAACAACTTGACTCCGTTCGACTTCACGAATCATTAGGGCTTGTATTTGAACCCAATTGACTTCTCGGATCAACAAGTCTTTCAATTGACCCAATTCGGCTCCTCGGATTAACAAGTATCCATAACTTGATCCATTTGTTTTACCAAGTCACCATGTACGCACAATGTGACCCAATTCGCCTTCTCGGATCAACAAGCACCAACTACTTGACTCCGTTCGACTTCACGAATGATTAAGGCTTGTAGCTGAACCCAATTGACTTCTCGGATCAACAAGTCTTCCATTTGACTTAATTGGGCTTCTCGGATCAACAAGTATCCATAACTTGATTCGTTTGTTTTATAAAGTCACCAAGTACGCACAATGTGACCCAATTCGCCTTCTCGGATCAACAAGCACAAACAATTTGACTTCGTTCGACTTCACGAATCATTAAGGCTTGTATTTGAACCCAATTGACTTCTCGGATCAACAAGTCTTTCAATTGACCCAATTCGGCTCCTCGGATTAACAAGTATCCATAACTTGATCCATTTGTTTTACCAAGTCACCATGTACGCACAATGTGACCCAATTCGCCTTCTCGGATCAACAAGCACCAACTAATTGACTCAGTTCGACTTCACGAATCATTAAGGCTTGTATTCGAACCCAATTGACTTATGGGATCAACAAGTCTTTCAATTGACCCAATTCGGCTTCTCGGATCAACAAGTATCCATAACTTGATCCGTTTGTTATACCAAGTCACTAAGTACGCACAATGTGACCCAATTCGCCTTCTCGGATCAACAAGCACCAACAATTTGACTCCGTTCGACTTCACGAATCATTAAGGCTTGTATTTGAACCCAATTGACTTCTCGGATCAACAAGTCTTTCAATTGACCCAATTCGGCTTCTCGGATCAACAAGTATCCATAACTTGATCCGTTTGTTTTACCAAGTCACCAAGTACGCACAATGTGACCCAATTCGCCTTCTCGGATCAACAAGCACCAACTACTTGACTCCGTTCGACTTCACGAATGATTAAGGCTTGTAGTTGAACCCAATTGACTTCTCGGATCAACAAGTCTTCCATTTGACTTAATTGGGCTTCTCGGATCAACAAGTATCCATAACTTGATTCGTTTGTTTTATAAAGTCACCAAGTACGCACAATGTGACCCAATTCGCCTTCTCGGATCAACAAGCAGCAACTAATTGACTCCATTCGACTTCACGAATCATTAAGGCTTGTATTTGAACCCAATTGACTTCTCGGATCAACAAGTCTTTCAATTGACCCAATTCGGCTCCTCGGATCAACAAGTATCCATTACTTGATCCATTTGTTTTACCAAGTCACCAAGTACGCACAATGTGACCCAATTCGCCTTCTCGGATCAACAAGCACCAGCTACTTGACTCTGTTCGACTTCACGAATCATTAAGGCTTGTATTTGAACCCAATTGACTTCTCGGATAAAAAAGTCTTCCATTTGACTTAATTGGGCTTTTCGGATCAACAAGTATCCATAACTTGATTCATTTGTTTTATAAAGTCACCAAGTACGCATGATGTGACCCAATTCGCCTTCTCGGATCAACAAGGACCAACAATTTGACTCCGTTCGACTTCACGAATCATTAAGGCTTGTATTTGAACCCAATTGACTTCTCGGATCAACAAGTCTTTCAATTGACCCAATTCGGCTCCTCGGATTAACAAGTATCCATAACTTGATCCATTTGTTTTACCAAGTCACCAAGTACGCACAATGTGACCCAATTCGCATTCTCGGATCACCAAGCACCAACTATTTGACTCCGTTCAGCTTCACGAATCATTAAGGCTTGTATTTGAACCCAATTGACTTCTCGGATCAACAAGTCTTCCATTTGATTTAATTGGGCTTCTCGGATCAACAAGTATCCATAACTTGATTCGTTTGTTTTATAAAGTCACGAGGTACGCACAATGTGACCAAATTCGCCTTCTCGGATCAACAAGCACCAACAATTTGACTCCGTTCGACTTCACGAATCATTAAGGCTTGTATTTAAACCCAATTGACTTCTCGGATCAACAAGTCTTTCAATTGACCCAATTCGGCTCCTCGGATTAACAAGTATCCATAACTTGATCCATTTGTTTTACCAAGTCACCATGTACGCACAATGTGACCCAATTCGCCTTCTCGGATCAACAAGCACCAACTAATTGACTCAGTTCGACTTCACGAATCATTAAGGCTTGTATTCGAACCCAATTGACTTATGGGATCAACAAGTCTTTCAATTGACCCAATTCGGCTTCTCGGATCAACAAGTATCCATAACTTGATCCGTTTGTTATACCAAGTCACTAAGTACGCACAATGTGACCCAATTCGCCTTCTCGGATCAACAAGCACCAACTACTTGACTCCGTTCGACTTCACGAATGATTAAGGCTTGTAGCTGAACCCAATTGACTTCTCGGATCAACAAGTCTTCCATTTGACTTAATTGGGCTTCTCGGATCAACAAGTATCCATAACTTGATTCGTTTGTTTTATAAAGTCACCAAGTACGCACAATGTGACCCAATTCGCCTTCTCGGATCAACAAGCACAAACAATTTGACTTCGTTCGACTTCACGAATCATTAAGGCTTGTATTTGAACCCAATTGACTTCTCGGATCAACAAGTCTTTCAATTGACCCAATTCGACTTCTCGGATCAACAAGTATCGATAACTTGATCCCTTTGTTTTACCAAGTCACCAAGTACGCACAATGTGACCCAATTCGCCTTCTCGGATCAACAAGCACCAACTACTTGACTCCGTTCGACTTCACGAATGATTAAGGCTTGTAGTTGAACCCAATTGACTTCTCGGATCAACAAGTCTTCCATTTGACTTAATTGGGCTTCTCGGATCAACAAGTATCCATAACTTGATTCGTTTGTTTTATAAAGTCACCAAGTACGCACAATGTGACCCAATTCGCCTTCTCGGATCAACAAGCACCAACAATTTGACTCCGTTCGACTTCACGAATCATTAAGGCTTGTATTTGAACCCAATTGACTTCTCGGATCAACAAGTCTTTCAATTGACCCAATTCGGCTTCTCGGATCAACAAGTATCCATAACTTGATCCGTTTGTTTTACCAAGTCACCAAGTACGCACAATGTGACCCAATTCGCCTTCTCGGATCAACAAGCACCAACTACTTGACTCCGTTCGACTTCACGAATGATTAAGGCTTGTAGTTGAACCCAATTGACTTCTCGGATCAACAAGTCTTCCATTTGACTTAATTGGGCTTCTCGGATCAACAAGTATCCATAACTTGATTCGTTTGTTTTATAAAGTCACCAAGTACGCACAATGTGACCCAATTCGCCTTCTCGGATCAACAAGCAGGAACTAATTGACTCCATTCGACTTCACGAATCATTAAGGCTTGTATTTGAACCCAATTGACTTCTCGGATCAACAAGTCTTTCAATTGACCCAATTCGGCTCCTCGGATCAACAAGTATCCATTACTTGAACCATTTGTTTTACCAAGTCACCAAGTACGCACAATGTGACCCAATTCGCCTTCTCGGATCAACAAGCACCAGCTACTTGACTCTGTTCGACTTCACGAATCATTAAGGCTTGTATTTGAACCCAATTGACTTCTCGGATAAAAAAGTCTTCCATTTGACTTAATTGGGCTTTTCGGATCAACAAGTATCCATAACTTGATTCATTTGTTTTATAAAGTCACCAAGTACGCATGATGTGACCCAATTCGCCTTCTCGGATCAACAAGGACCAACAATTTGACTCCGTTCGACTTCACGAATCATTAAGGCTTGTATTTGAACCCAATTGACTTCTCGGATCAACAAGTCTTTCAATTGACCCAATTCGGCTCCTCGGATTAACAAGTATCCATAACTTGATCCATTTGTTTTACCAAGTCACCAAGTACGCACAATGTGACCCAATTCGCATTCTCGGATCACCAAGCACCAACTATTTGACTCCGTTCAGCTTCACGAATCATTAAGGCTTGTATTTGAACCCAATTGACTTCTCGGATCAACAAGTCTTCCATTTGATTTAATTGGGCTTCTCGGATCAACAAGTATCCATAACTTGATTCGTTTGTTTTATAAAGTCACGAGGTACGCACAATGTGACCAAATTCGCCTGCTCGGATCAACAAGCACAAACAATTTGACTCCGTTCGACTTCACGAATCATTAAGGCTTGTATTTGAACCCAATTGACTTATGGGATCAACAAGTCTTTCAATTGACCCAATTCGGCTCCTCGGATTAACAAGTATCCATAACTTGATCCATTTGTTTTACCAAGTCACCATGTACGCACAATGTGACCCAATTCGCCTTCTCGGATCAACAAGCACCAACTAATTGACTCAGTTCGACTTCACGAATCATTAAGGCTTGTATTCGAACCCAATTGACTTATGGGATCAACAAGTCTTTCAATTGACCCAATTCGGCTTCTCGGATCAACAAGTATCCATAACTTGATCCGTTTGTTATACCAAGTCACTAAGTACGCACAATGTGACCCAATTCGCCTTCTCGGATCAACAAGCACCAACTACTTGACTCCGTTCGACTTCACGAATGATTAAGGCTTGTAGCTGAACCCAATTGACTTCTCGGATCAACAAGTCTTCCATTTGACTTAATTGGGCTTCTCGGATCAACAAGTATCCATAACTTGATTCGTTTGTTTTATAAAGTCACCAAGTACGCACAATGTGACCCAATTCGCCTTCTCGGATCAACAAGCACAAACAATTTGACTTCGTTCGACTTCACGAATCATTAAGGCTTGTATTTGAACCCAATTGACTTCTCGGATCAACAAGTCTTTCAATTGACCCAATTCGACTTCTCGGATCAACAAGTATCGATAACTTGATCCCTTTGTTTTACCAAGTCACCAAGTACGCACAATGTGACCCAATTCGCCTTCTCGGATCAACAAGCACCAACTACTTGACTCCGTTCGACTTCACGAATGATTAAGGCTTGTAGTTGAACCCAATTGACTTCTCGGATCAACAAGTCTTCCATTTGACTTAATTGGGCTTCTCGGATCAACAAGTATCCATAACTTGATTCGTTTGTTTTATAAAGTCACCAAGTACGCATGATGTGACCCAATTCGCCTTCTCGGATCAACAAGCACCAACTAATTGACTCCATTCGACTTCACGAATCATTAAGGCTTGTATTTGAACCCAATTGACTTCTCGGATCAACAAGTCTTTCAATTGACCCAATTCGGCTCCTCGGATCAACAAGTATCCATAACTTGATCCGTTTGTTATACCAAGTCACTAAGTACGCACAATGTGACCCAATTCGCCTTCTCGGATCAACAAGCACCAACAATTTGACTCCGTTCGACTTCACGAATCATTAAGGCTTGTATTTGAACCCAATTGACTTCTCGGATCAACAAGTCTTTCAATTGACCCAATTCGGCTTCTCGGATCAACAAGTATCCATAACTTGATCCGTTTGTTTTACCAAGTCACCAAGTACGCACAATGTGACCAAATTCGCCTTCTCGGATCAACAAGCACCAACAATTTGACTCCGTTCGACTTCACGAATCATTAAGGCTTGTATTTGAACCCAATTGACTTCTCGGATCAACAAGTCTTTCAATTGACCCAATTCGACTCCTCGGATTAACAAGTATCCATAACTTGATCCATTTGTTTTACCAAGTCACCATGTACGCACAATGTGACCCAATTCGCCTTCTCGGATCAACAAGCACCAACTAATTGACTCAGTTCGACTTCACGAATCATTAAGGCTTGTATTCGAACCCAATTGACTTATGGGATCAACAAGTCTTTCAATTGACCCAATTCGGCTTCTCGGATCAACAAGTATCCATAACTTGATCCGTTTGTTATACCAAGTCACTAAGTACGCACAATGTGACCCAATTCGCCTTCTCGGATCAACAAGCACCAACTACTTGACTCCGTTCGACTTCACGAATGATTAAGGCTTGTAGCTGAACCCAATTGACTTCTCGGATCAACAAGTCTTCCATTTGACTTAATTGGGCTTCTCGGATCAACAAGTATCCATAACTTGATTCGTTTGTTTTATAAAGTCACCAAGTACGCACAATGTGACCCAATTCGCCTTCTCGGATCAACAAGCACAAACAATTTGACTTCGTTCGACTTCACGAATCATTAAGGCTTGTATTTGAACCCAATTGACTTCTCGGATCAACAAGTCTTTCAATTGACCCAATTCGACTTCTCGGATCAACAAGTATCGATAACTTGATCCCTTTGTTTTACCAAGTCACCAAGTACGCACAATGTGACCCAATTCGCCTTCTCGGATCAACAAGCACCAACTACTTGACTCCGTTCGACTTCACGAATGATTAAGGCTTGTAGTTGAACCCAATTGACTTCTCGGATCAACAAGTCTTCCATTTGACTTAATTGGGCTTCTCGGATCAACAAGTATCCATAACTTGATTCGTTTGTTTTATAAAGTCACCAAGTACGCACAATGTGACCCAATTCGCCTTCTCGGATCAACAAGCACCAACAATTTGACTCCGTTCGACTTCACGAATCATTAAGGCTTGTATTTGAACCCAATTGACTTCTCGGATCAACAAGTCTTTCAATTGACCCAATTCGGCTTCTCGGATCAACAAGTATCCATAACTTGATCCGTTTGTTTTACCAAGTCACCAAGTACGCACAATGTGACCCAATTCGCCTTCTCGGATCAACAAGCACCAACTACTTGACTCCGTTCGACTTCACGAATGATTAAGGCTTGTAGTTGAACCCAATTGACTTCTCGGATCAACAAGTCTTCCATTTGACTTAATTGGGCTTCTCGGATCAACAAGTATCCATGACTTGATTCGTTTGTTTTATAAAGTCACCAAGTACGCACAATGTGACCCAATTCGCCTTCTCGGATCAACAAGCAGCAACTAATTGACTCCATTCGACTTCACGAATCATTAAGGCTTGTATTTGAACCCAATTGACTTCTCGGATCAACAAGTCTTTCAATTGACCCAATTCGGCTCCTCGGATCAACAAGTATCCATTACTTGAACCATTTGTTTTACCAAGTCACCAAGTACGCACAATGTGACCCAATTCGCCTTCTCGGATCAACAAGCACCAGCTACTTGACTCTGTTCGACTTCACGAATCATTAAGGCTTGTATTTGAACCCAATTGACTTCTCGGATAAAAAAGTCTTCCATTTGACTTAATTGGGCTTTTCGGATCAACAAGTATCCATAACTTGATTCATTTGTTTTATAAAGTCACCAAGTACGCATGATGTGACCCAATTCGCCTTCTCGGATCAACAAGGACCAACAATTTGACTCCGTTCGACTTCACGAATCATTAAGGCTTGTATTTGAACCCAATTGACTTCTCGGATCAACAAGTCTTTCAATTGACCCAATTCGGCTCCTCGGATTAACAAGTATCCATAACTTGATCCATTTGTTTTACCAAGTCACCAAGTACGCACAATGTGACCCAATTCGCATTCTCGGATCACCAAGCACCAACTATTTGACTCCGTTCAGCTTCACGAATCATTAAGGCTTGTATTTGAACCCAATTGACTTCTCGGATCAACAAGTCTTCCATTTGATTTAATTGGGCTTCTCGGATCAACAAGTATCCATAACTTGATTCGTTTGTTTTATAAAGTCACGAGGTACGCACAATGTGACCAAATTCGCCTGCTCGGATCAACAAGCACAAACAATTTGACTCCGTTCGACTTCACGAATCATTAAGGCTTGTATTTGAACCCAATTGACTTATGGGATCAACAAGTCTTTCAATTGACCCAATTCGGCTCCTCGGATTAACAAGTATCCATAACTTGATCCATTTGTTTTACCAAGTCACCATGTACGCACAATGTGACCCAATTCGCCTTCTCGGATCAACAAGCACCAACTAATTGACTCAGTTCGACTTCACGAATCATTAAGGCTTGTATTCGAACCCAATTGACTTATGGGATCAACAAGTCTTTCAATTGACCCAATTCGGCTTCTCGGATCAACAAGTATCCATAACTTGATCCGTTTGTTTTACCAAGTCACCAAGTACGCACAATGTGACCCAATTCGCCTTCTCGGATCAACAAGCACCAACTACTTGACTCCGTTCGACTTCACGAATGATTAAGGCTTGTAGTTGAACCCAATTGACTTCTCGGATCAACAAGTCTTCCATTTGACTTAATTGGGCTTCTCGGATCAACAAGTATCCATAACTTGATTCGTTTGTTTTATAAAGTCACCAAGTACGCACAATGTGACCCAATTCGCCTTCTCGGATCAACAAGCACCAACAATTTGACTCCGTTCGACTTCACGAATCATTAAGGCTTGTATTTGAACCCAATTGACTTCTCGGATCAACAAGTCTTTCAATTGACCCAATTCGGCTTCTCGGATCAACAAGTATCCATAACTTGATCCGTTTGTTTTACCAAGTCACCAAGTACGCACAATGTGACCCAATTCGCCTTCTCGGATCAACAAGCACCAACTACTTGACTCCGTTCGACTTCACGAATGATTAAGGCTTGTAGTTGAACCCAATTGACTTCTCGGATCAACAAGTCTTCCATTTGACTTAATTGGGCTTCTCGGATCAACAAGTATCCATAACTTGATTCGTTTGTTTTATAAAGTCACCAAGTACGCACAATGTGACCCAATTCGCCTTCTCGGATCAACAAGCAGCAACTAATTGACTCCATTCGACTTCACGAATCATTAAGGCTTGTATTTGAACCCAATTGACTTCTCGGATCAACAAGTCTTTCAATTGACCCAATTCGGCTCCTCGGATCAACAAGTATCCATTACTTGAACCATTTGTTTTACCAAGTCACCAAGTACGCACAATGTGACCCAATTCGCCTTCTCGGATCAACAAGCACCAGCTACTTGACTCTGTTCGACTTCACGAATCATTAAGGCTTGTATTTGAACCCAATTGACTTCTCGGATAAAAAAGTCTTCCATTTGACTTAATTGGGCTTTTCGGATCAACAAGTATCCATAACTTGATTCATTTGTTTTATAAAGTCACCAAGTACGCATGATGTGACCCAATTCGCCTTCTCGGATCAACAAGGACCAACAATTTGACTCCGTTCGACTTCACGAATCATTAAGGCTTGTATTTGAACCCAATTGACTTCTCGGATCAACAAGTCTTTCAATTGACCCAATTCGGCTCCTCGGATTAACAAGTATCCATAACTTGATCCATTTGTTTTACCAAGTCACCAAGTACGCACAATGTGACCCAATTCGCATTCTCGGATCACCAAGCACCAACTATTTGACTCCGTTCAGCTTCACGAATCATTAAGGCTTGTATTTGAACCCAATTGACTTCTCGGATCAACAAGTCTTCCATTTGATTTAATTGGGCTTCTCGGATCAACAAGTATCCATAACTTGATTCGTTTGTTTTATAAAGTCACGAGGTACGCACAATGTGACCAAATTCGCCTGCTCGGATCAACAAGCACAAACAATTTGACTCCGTTCGACTTCACGAATCATTAAGGCTTGTATTTGAACCCAATTGACTTATGGGATCAACAAGTCTTTCAATTGACCCAATTCGGCTCCTCGGATTAACAAGTATCCATAACTTGATCCATTTGTTTTACCAAGTCACCATGTACGCACAATGTGACCCAATTCGCCTTCTCGGATCAACAAGCACCAACTAATTGACTCAGTTCGACTTCACGAATCATTAAGGCTTGTATTCGAACCCAATTGACTTATGGGATCAACAAGTCTTTCAATTGACCCAATTCGGCTTCTCGGATCAACAAGTATCCATAACTTGATCCGTTTGTTATACCAAGTCACTAAGTACGCACAATGTGACCCAATTCGCCTTCTCGGATCAACAAGCACCAACTACTTGACTCCGTTCGACTTCACGAATGATTAAGGCTTGTAGCTGAA
Organism: Ajuga chamaepitys; assembly: GCA_958295605.1. Lineage (NCBI taxonomy): Eukaryota > Viridiplantae > Streptophyta > Magnoliopsida > Lamiales > Lamiaceae > Ajuga > Ajuga chamaepitys. The sequence goes on from OY282495.1 coordinate 42,856,498, forward strand.
CCCAATTGACTTCTCGGATCAACAAGTCTTCCATTTGACTTAATTGGGCTTCTCGGATCAACAAGTATCCATAACTTGATTCGTTTGTTTTATAAAGTCACCAAGTACGCACAATGTGACCCAATTCGCCTTCTCGGATCAACAAGCACAAACAATTTGACTTCGTTCGACTTCACGAATCATTAAGGCTTGTATTTGAACCCAATTGACTTCTCGGATCAACAAGTCTTTCAATTGACCCAATTCGACTTCTCGGATCAACAAGTATCGATAACTTGATCCCTTTGTTTTACCAAGTCACCAAGTACGCACAATGTGACCCAATTCGCCTTCTCGGATCAACAAGCACCAACTACTTGACTCCGTTCGACTTCACGAATGATTAAGGCTTGTAGTTGAACCCAATTGACTTCTCGGATCAACAAGTCTTCCATTTGACTTAATTGGGCTTCTCGGATCAACAAGTATCCATAACTTGATTCGTTTGTTTTATAAAGTCACCAAGTACGCATGATGTGACCCAATTCGCCTTCTCGGATCAACAAGCACCAACTAATTGACTCCATTCGACTTCACGAATCATTAAGGCTTGTATTTGAACCCAATTGACTTCTCGGATCAACAAGTCTTTCAATTGACCCAATTCGGCTCCTCGGATCAACAAGTATCCATAACTTGATCCGTTTGTTATACCAAGTCACTAAGTACGCACAATGTGACCCAATTCGCCTTCTCGGATCAACAAGCACCAACAATTTGACTCCGTTCGACTTCACGAATCATTAAGGCTTGTATTTGAACCCAATTGACTTCTCGGATCAACAAGTCTTTCAATTGACCCAATTCGGCTTCTCGGATCAACAAGTATCCATAACTTGATCCGTTTGTTTTACCAAGTCACCAAGTACGCACAATGTGACCAAATTCGCCTTCTCGGATCAACAAGCACCAACAATTTGACTCCGTTCGACTTCACGAATCATTAAGGCTTGTATTTGAACCCAATTGACTTCTCGGATCAACAAGTCTTTCAATTGACCCAATTCGACTCCTCGGATTAACAAGTATCCATAACTTGATCCATTTGTTTTACCAAGTCACCATGTACGCACAATGTGACCCAATTCGCCTTCTCGGATCAACAAGCACCAACTAATTGACTCAGTTCGACTTCACGAATCATTAAGGCTTGTATTCGAACCCAATTGACTTATGGGATCAACAAGTCTTTCAATTGACCCAATTCGGCTTCTCGGATCAACAAGTATCCATAACTTGATCCGTTTGTTATACCAAGTCACTAAGTACGCACAATGTGACCCAATTCGCCTTCTCGGATCAACAAGCACCAACTACTTGACTCCGTTCGACTTCACGAATGATTAAGGCTTGTAGCTGAACCCAATTGACTTCTCGGATCAACAAGTCTTCCATTTGACTTAATTGGGCTTCTCGGATCAACAAGTATCCATAACTTGATTCGTTTGTTTTATAAAGTCACCAAGTACGCACAATGTGACCCAATTCGCCTTCTCGGATCAACAAGCACAAACAATTTGACTTCGTTCGACTTCACGAATCATTAAGGCTTGTATTTGAACCCAATTGACTTCTCGGATCAACAAGTCTTTCAATTGACCCAATTCGACTTCTCGGATCAACAAGTATCGATAACTTGATCCCTTTGTTTTACCAAGTCACCAAGTACGCACAATGTGACCCAATTCGCCTTCTCGGATCAACAAGCACCAACTACTTGACTCCGTTCGACTTCACGAATGATTAAGGCTTGTAGTTGAACCCAATTGACTTCTCGGATCAACAAGTCTTCCATTTGACTTAATTGGGCTTCTCGGATCAACAAGTATCCATAACTTGATTCGTTTGTTTTATAAAGTCACCAAGTACGCACAATGTGACCCAATTCGCCTTCTCGGATCAACAAGCACCAACAATTTGACTCCGTTCGACTTCACGAATCATTAAGGCTTGTATTTGAACCCAATTGACTTCTCGGATCAACAAGTCTTTCAATTGACCCAATTCGGCTTCTCGGATCAACAAGTATCCATAACTTGATCCGTTTGTTTTACCAAGTCACCAAGTACGCACAATGTGACCCAATTCGCCTTCTCGGATCAACAAGCACCAACTACTTGACTCCGTTCGACTTCACGAATGATTAAGGCTTGTAGTTGAACCCAATTGACTTCTCGGATCAACAAGTCTTCCATTTGACTTAATTGGGCTTCTCGGATCAACAAGTATCCATGACTTGATTCGTTTGTTTTATAAAGTCACCAAGTACGCACAATGTGACCCAATTCGCCTTCTCGGATCAACAAGCAGCAACTAATTGACTCCATTCGACTTCACGAATCATTAAGGCTTGTATTTGAACCCAATTGACTTCTCGGATCAACAAGTCTTTCAATTGACCCAATTCGGCTCCTCGGATCAACAAGTATCCATTACTTGAACCATTTGTTTTACCAAGTCACCAAGTACGCACAATGTGACCCAATTCGCCTTCTCGGATCAACAAGCACCAGCTACTTGACTCTGTTCGACTTCACGAATCATTAAGGCTTGTATTTGAACCCAATTGACTTCTCGGATAAAAAAGTCTTCCATTTGACTTAATTGGGCTTTTCGGATCAACAAGTATCCATAACTTGATTCATTTGTTTTATAAAGTCACCAAGTACGCATGATGTGACCCAATTCGCCTTCTCGGATCAACAAGGACCAACAATTTGACTCCGTTCGACTTCACGAATCATTAAGGCTTGTATTTGAACCCAATTGACTTCTCGGATCAACAAGTCTTTCAATTGACCCAATTCGGCTCCTCGGATTAACAAGTATCCATAACTTGATCCATTTGTTTTACCAAGTCACCAAGTACGCACAATGTGACCCAATTCGCATTCTCGGATCACCAAGCACCAACTATTTGACTCCGTTCAGCTTCACGAATCATTAAGGCTTGTATTTGAACCCAATTGACTTCTCGGATCAACAAGTCTTCCATTTGATTTAATTGGGCTTCTCGGATCAACAAGTATCCATAACTTGATTCGTTTGTTTTATAAAGTCACGAGGTACGCACAATGTGACCAAATTCGCCTGCTCGGATCAACAAGCACAAACAATTTGACTCCGTTCGACTTCACGAATCATTAAGGCTTGTATTTGAACCCAATTGACTTATGGGATCAACAAGTCTTTCAATTGACCCAATTCGGCTCCTCGGATTAACAAGTATCCATAACTTGATCCATTTGTTTTACCAAGTCACCATGTACGCACAATGTGACCCAATTCGCCTTCTCGGATCAACAAGCACCAACTAATTGACTCAGTTCGACTTCACGAATCATTAAGGCTTGTATTCGAACCCAATTGACTTATGGGATCAACAAGTCTTTCAATTGACCCAATTCGGCTTCTCGGATCAACAAGTATCCATAACTTGATCCGTTTGTTTTACCAAGTCACCAAGTACGCACAATGTGACCCAATTCGCCTTCTCGGATCAACAAGCACCAACTACTTGACTCCGTTCGACTTCACGAATGATTAAGGCTTGTAGTTGAACCCAATTGACTTCTCGGATCAACAAGTCTTCCATTTGACTTAATTGGGCTTCTCGGATCAACAAGTATCCATAACTTGATTCGTTTGTTTTATAAAGTCACCAAGTACGCACAATGTGACCCAATTCGCCTTCTCGGATCAACAAGCACCAACAATTTGACTCCGTTCGACTTCACGAATCATTAAGGCTTGTATTTGAACCCAATTGACTTCTCGGATCAACAAGTCTTTCAATTGACCCAATTCGGCTTCTCGGATCAACAAGTATCCATAACTTGATCCGTTTGTTTTACCAAGTCACCAAGTACGCACAATGTGACCCAATTCGCCTTCTCGGATCAACAAGCACCAACTACTTGACTCCGTTCGACTTCACGAATGATTAAGGCTTGTAGTTGAACCCAATTGACTTCTCGGATCAACAAGTCTTCCATTTGACTTAATTGGGCTTCTCGGATCAACAAGTATCCATAACTTGATTCGTTTGTTTTATAAAGTCACCAAGTACGCACAATGTGACCCAATTCGCCTTCTCGGATCAACAAGCAGCAACTAATTGACTCCATTCGACTTCACGAATCATTAAGGCTTGTATTTGAACCCAATTGACTTCTCGGATCAACAAGTCTTTCAATTGACCCAATTCGGCTCCTCGGATCAACAAGTATCCATTACTTGAACCATTTGTTTTACCAAGTCACCAAGTACGCACAATGTGACCCAATTCGCCTTCTCGGATCAACAAGCACCAGCTACTTGACTCTGTTCGACTTCACGAATCATTAAGGCTTGTATTTGAACCCAATTGACTTCTCGGATAAAAAAGTCTTCCATTTGACTTAATTGGGCTTTTCGGATCAACAAGTATCCATAACTTGATTCATTTGTTTTATAAAGTCACCAAGTACGCATGATGTGACCCAATTCGCCTTCTCGGATCAACAAGGACCAACAATTTGACTCCGTTCGACTTCACGAATCATTAAGGCTTGTATTTGAACCCAATTGACTTCTCGGATCAACAAGTCTTTCAATTGACCCAATTCGGCTCCTCGGATTAACAAGTATCCATAACTTGATCCATTTGTTTTACCAAGTCACCAAGTACGCACAATGTGACCCAATTCGCATTCTCGGATCACCAAGCACCAACTATTTGACTCCGTTCAGCTTCACGAATCATTAAGGCTTGTATTTGAACCCAATTGACTTCTCGGATCAACAAGTCTTCCATTTGATTTAATTGGGCTTCTCGGATCAACAAGTATCCATAACTTGATTCGTTTGTTTTATAAAGTCACGAGGTACGCACAATGTGACCAAATTCGCCTGCTCGGATCAACAAGCACAAACAATTTGACTCCGTTCGACTTCACGAATCATTAAGGCTTGTATTTGAACCCAATTGACTTATGGGATCAACAAGTCTTTCAATTGACCCAATTCGGCTCCTCGGATTAACAAGTATCCATAACTTGATCCATTTGTTTTACCAAGTCACCATGTACGCACAATGTGACCCAATTCGCCTTCTCGGATCAACAAGCACCAACTAATTGACTCAGTTCGACTTCACGAATCATTAAGGCTTGTATTCGAACCCAATTGACTTATGGGATCAACAAGTCTTTCAATTGACCCAATTCGGCTTCTCGGATCAACAAGTATCCATAACTTGATCCGTTTGTTATACCAAGTCACTAAGTACGCACAATGTGACCCAATTCGCCTTCTCGGATCAACAAGCACCAACTACTTGACTCCGTTCGACTTCACGAATGATTAAGGCTTGTAGCTGAACCCAATTGACTTCTCGGATCAACAAGTCTTCCATTTGACTTAATTGGGCTTCTCGGATCAACAAGTATCCATAACTTGATTCGTTTGTTTTATAAAGTCACCAAGTACGCACAATGTGACCCAATTCGCCTTCTCGGATCAACAAGCACAAACAATTTGACTTCGTTCGACTTCACGAATCATTAAGGCTTGTATTTGAACCCAATTGACTTCTCGGATCAACAAGTCTTTCAATTGACCCAATTCGACTTCTCGGATCAACAAGTATCGATAACTTGATCCCTTTGTTTTACCAAGTCACCAAGTACGCACAATGTGACCCAATTCGCCTTCTCGGATCAACAAGCACCAACTACTTGACTCCGTTCGACTTCACGAATGATTAAGGCTTGTAGTTGAACCCAATTGACTTCTCGGATCAACAAGTCTTCCATTTGACTTAATTGGGCTTCTCGGATCAACAAGTATCCATAACTTGATTCGTTTGTTTTATAAAGTCACCAAGTACGCATGATGTGACCCAATTCGCCTTCTCGGATCAACAAGCACCAACTAATTGACTCCATTCGACTTCACGAATCATTAAGGCTTGTATTTGAACCCAATTGACTTCTCGGATCAACAAGTCTTTCAATTGACCCAATTCGGCTCCTCGGATCAACAAGTATCCATAACTTGATCCGTTTGTTATACCAAGTCACTAAGTACGCACAATGTGACCCAATTCGCCTTCTCGGATCAACAAGCACCAACAATTTGACTCCGTTCGACTTCACGAATCATTAAGGCTTGTATTTGAACCCAATTGACTTCTCGGATCAACAAGTCTTTCAATTGACCCAATTCGGCTTCTCGGATCAACAAGTATCCATAACTTGATCCGTTTGTTTTACCAAGTCACCAAGTACGCACAATGTGACCAAATTCGCCTTCTCGGATCAACAAGCACCAACTACTTGACTCCGTTCGACTTCACGAATCATTAAGGCTTGTATTTGAACCCAATTGACTTCTCGGATCAACAAGTCTTTCAATTGACCCAATTCGACTCCTCGGATTAACAAGTATCCATAACTTGATCCATTTGTTTTACCAAGTCACCATGTACGCACAATGTGACCCAATTCGCCTTCTCGGATCAACAAGCACCAACTAATTGACTCAGTTCGACTTCACGAATCATTAAGGCTTGTATTCGAACCCAATTGACTTATGGGATCAACAAGTCTTTCAATTGACCCAATTCGGCTTCTCGGATCAACAAGTATCCATAACTTGATCCGTTTGTTATACCAAGTCACTAAGTACGCACAATGTGACCCAATTCGCCTTCTCGGATCAACAAGCACCAACTACTTGACTCCGTTCGACTTCACGAATGATTAAGGCTTGTAGCTGAACCCAATTGACTTCTCGGATCAACAAGTCTTCCATTTGACTTAATTGGGCTTCTCGGATCAACAAGTATCCATAACTTGATTCGTTTGTTTTATAAAGTCACCAAGTACGCACAATGTGACCCAATTCGCCTTCTCGGATCAACAAGCACAAACAATTTGACTTCGTTCGACTTCACGACTTCACGAATCATTAAGGCTTGTATTTGAACCCAATTGACTTCTCGGATCAACAAGTCTTTCAATTGACCCAATTCGGCTCCTCGGATCAACAAGTATCCATAACTTGATCCGTTTGTTATACCAAGTCACTAAGTACGCACAATGTGACCCAATTCGCCTTCTCGGATCAACAAGCACCAACAATTTGACTCCGTTCGACTTCACGAATCATTAAGGCTTGTATTTGAACCCAATTGACTTCTCGGATCAACAAGTCTTTCAATTGACCCAATTCGGCTCCTCGGATTAACAAGTATCCATAACTTGATCCATTTGTTTTACCAAGTCACCATGTACGCACAATGTGACCCAATTCGCCTTCTTAGATCAACAAGCACCAACTAATTGACTCCGTTCGACTTCACGAATCATTAAGGCTTGTATTTGAACCCAATTGACTTCTCGGATCAACAAGTCTTTCAATTGACCCAATTCGGCTTCTCGGATCAACAAGTACCCATAACTTGATCCGTTTGTTTTACCAAGTCACCAAGTACGCACAATGTGACCTAATTCGCCTTCTCGGATCAACAAGCACCAACTACTTGACTCCGTTCGACTTCACGAATGATTAAGGCTTGTAGTTGAACCCAATTGACTTCTCGGATCAACAAGTCTTCCATTTGACTTAATTGGGCTTCTCGGATCAACAAGTATCCATAACTTGATTCGTTTGTTTTATAAAGTCACCAAGTACGCACAATGTGACCCAATTCGCCTTCTCTGATCAACAAGCACCAACAATTTGACTCCGTTCGACTTCACGAATCATTAAGGCTTGTATTTGAACCCAATTGACTTCTCGGATCAACAAGTCTTTCAATTGACCCAATTCGGCTCCTCGGATCAACAAGTATCCATAACTTGATCCGTTTGTTATACCAAGTCACTAAGTACGCACAATGTGACCCAATTCGCCTTCTCGGATCAACAAGCACCAACAATTTGACTCCGTTCGACTTCACGAATCATTAAGGCTTGTATTTGAACCCAATTGACTTCTCGGATCAACAAGTCTTTCAATTGACCCAATTCGGCTTCTCGGATCAACAAGTATCCATAACTTGATCCGTTTGTTTTACCAAGTCACCAAGTACGCACAATGTGACCAAATTCGCCTTCTCGGATCAACAAGCACCAACAATTTGACTCCGTTCGACTTCACGAATCATTAAGGCTTGTATTTGAACCCAATTGACTTCTCGGATCAACAAGTCTTTCAATTGACCCAATTCGGCTCCTCGGATTAACAAGTATCCATAACTTGATCCATTTGTTTTACCAAGTCACCATGTACGCACAATGTGACCCAATTCGCCTTCTCGGATCAACAAGCACCAACTAATTGACTCAGTTCGACTTCACGAATCATTAAGGCTTGTATTCGAACCCAATTGACTTATGGGATCAACAAGTCTTTCAATTGACCCAATTCGGCTTCTCGGATCAACAAGTATCCATAACTTGATCCGTTTGTTATACCAAGTCACTAAGTACGCACAATGTGACCCAATTCGCCTTCTCGGATCAACAAGCACCAACTACTTGACTCCGTTCGACTTCACGAATGATTAAGGCTTGTAGCTGAACCCAATTGACTTCTCGGATCAACAAGTCTTCCATTTGACTTAATTGGGCTTCTCGGATCAACAAGTATCCATAACTTGATTCGTTTGTTTTATAAAGTCACCAAGTACGCACAATGTAACCCAATTCGCCTTCTCGGATCAACAAGCACAAACAATTTGACTTCGTTCGACTTCACGAATCATTAAGGCTTGTATTTGAACCCAATTGACTTCTCGGATCAACAAGTCTTTCAATTGACCCAATTCGACTTCTCGGATCAACAAGTATCGATAACTTGATCCCTTTGTTTTACCAAGTCACCAAGTACGCACAATGTGACCCAATTCGCCTTCTCGGATCAACAAGCACCAACTACTTGACTCCGTTCGACTTCACGAATGATTAAGGCTTGTAGTTGAACCCAATTGACTTCTCGGATCAACAAGTCTTCCATTTGACTTAATTGGGCTTCTCGGATCAACAAGTATCCATAACTTGATTCGTTTGTTTTATAAAGTCACCAAGTACGCACAATGTGACCCAATTCGCCTTCTCGGATCAACAAGCACCAACAATTTGACTCCGTTCGACTTCACGAATCATTAAGGCTTGTATTTGAACCCAATTGACTTCTCGGATCAACAAGTCTTTCAATTGACCCAATTCGGCTTCTCGGATCAACAAGTATCCATAACTTGATCCGTTTGTTTTACCAAGTCACCAAGTACGCACAATGTGACCTAATTCGCCTTCTCGGATCAACAAGCACCAACTACTTGACTCCGTTCGACTTCACGAATGATTAAGGCTTGTAGTTGAACCCAATTGACTTCTCGGATAAACAAGTCTTCCATTTGACTTAATTGGGCTTCTCGGATCAACAAGTATCCATAGCTTGATTCGTTTGTTTTATAAAGTCACCAAGTACGCATGATGTGACCCAATTCGCCTTCTCGGATCAACAAGGACCAACAATTTGACTCCGTTCGACTTCACGAATCATTAAGGCTTGTATTTGAACCTAATTGACTTCTCGGATCAACAAGTCTTTCAATTGACCCAATTCGGCTCCTCGGATTAACAAGTATCCATAACTTGATCCATTTGTTTTACCAAGTCACCAAGTACGCACAATGTGACCCAATTCGCCTTCTCGGATCAACAAGCACCAACTACTTGACTCCGTTCGACTTCACGAATGATTAAGGCTTGTAGTTGAACCCAATTGACTTCTCGGATCAACAAGTCTTCCATTTGACTTAATTGGGCTTCTCGGATCAACAAGTATCCATAACTTGATTCGTTTGTTTGATAAAGTCACCAAGTACGCACAATGTGACCCAATTCGCCTTCTCGGATCAACAAGCACCAACTAATTGACTCCGTTCGACTTCACGAATCATTAAGGCTTGTATTTGAACCCAATTGACTTCTCGGATCAACAAGTCTTTCAATTGACCCAATTCGGCTCCTCGGATCAACAAGTATCCATAACTTGATCCGTTTGTTATACCAAGTCACTAAGTACGCACAATGTGACCCAATTCGCCTTCTCGGATCAACAAGCACCAACAATTTGACTCCGTTCGACTTCACGAATCATTAAGGCTTGTATTTGAACCCAATTGACTTCTCGGATCAACAAGTCTTTCAATTGACCCAATTCGGCTTCTCGGATCAACAAGTATCCATAACTTGATCCGTTTGTTTTACCAAGTCACCAAGTACGCACAATGTGACCCAATTCGCCTTCTCGGATCAACAAGCACCAACTACTTGACTCCGTTCGACTTCACGAATGATTAAGGCTTGTAGTTGAACCCAATTGACTTCTCGGATCAACAAGTCTTCCATTTGACTTAATTGGGCTTCTCGGATCAACAAGTATCCATAACTTGATTCGTTTGTTTTATAAAGTCACCAAGTACGCACAATGTGACCCAATTCGCCTTCTCGGATCAACAAGCACCAACTAATTGACTCCGTTCGACTTCACGAATCATTAAGGCTTGTATTTGAACCCAATTGACTTCTCGGATCAACAAGTCTTTCAATTGACCCAATTCGGCTCCTCGGATCAACAAGTATCCATTACTTGATCCATTTGTTTTACCAAGTCACCAAGTACGCACAATGTGACCCAATTCGCCTTCTCGGATCAACAAGCACCAACTAATTGACTCAGTTCGACTTCACGAATCATTAAGGCTTGTATTCGAACCCAATTGACTTATGGGATCAACAAGTCTTTCAATTGACCCAATTCGACTTCTCGGATCAACAAGTATCCATAACTTGATCCGTTTGTTATACCAAGTCACTAAGTACGCACAATGTGACCCAATTCGCCTTCTCGGATCAACAAGCACCAACTACTTGACTCCGTTCGACTTCACGAATGATTAAGGCTTGTAGTTGAACCCAATTGACTTCTCGGATCAACAAGTCTTCCATTTGACTTAATTGGGCTTCTCGGATCAACAAGTATCCATAACTTGATTCGTTTGTTTTATAAAGTCACCAAGTACGCACAATGTGACCCAATTCGCCTTCTCGGATCAACAAGCACAAACAATTTGACTTCGTTCGACTTCACGAATCATTAAGGCTTGTATTTGAACCCAATTGACTTCTCGGATCAACAAGTCTTACAATTGACCCAATTCGACTTCTCGGATCAACAAGTATCGATAACTTGATCCCTTTGTTTTACCAAGTCACCAAGTACGCACAATGTGACCCAATTCGCCTTCTCGGATCAACAAGCACCAACTACTTGACTCCGTTCGACTTCACGAATGATTAAGGCTTGTAGTTGAACCCAATTGACTTCTCGGATCAACAAGTCTTCCATTTGACTTAATTGGGCTTCTCGGATCAACAAGTATCCATAACTTGATTCGTTTGTTTTATAAAGTCACCAAGTACGCATGATGTGACCCAATTCGCCTTCTCGGATCAACAAGGACCAACAATTTGACTCCGTTCGACTTCACGAATCATTAAGGCTTGTATTTGAACCTAATTGACTTCTCGGATCAACAAGTCTTTCAATTGACCCAATTCGGCTCCTCGGATTAACAAGTATCCATAACTTGATCCATTTGTTTTACCAAGTCACCAAGTACGCACAATGTGACCCAATTCGCATTCTCGGATCACCAAGCACCAACTATTTGACTCCGTTCAGCTTCACGAATCATTAAGGCTTGTATTTGAACCTAATTGACTTCTCGGATAAAAAAGTCTTCCATTTGACTTAATTGGGCTTTTCGGATCAACAAGTATCCATAACTTGATTCATTTGTTTTATAAAGTCACCAAGTACGCATGATGTGACCCAATTCGCCTTCTCGGATCAACAAGGACCAACAATTTGACTCCGTTCGACTTCACGAATCATTAAGGCTTGTATTTGAACCCAATTGACTTCTCGGATCAACAAGTCTTTCAATTGACCCAATTCGGCTCCTCGGATTAACAAGTATCCATAACTTGATCCATTTGTTTTACCAAGTCACCAAGTACGCACAATGTGACCCAATTCGCATTCTCGGATCACCAAGCACCAACTATTTGACTCCGTTCAGCTTCACGAATCATTAAGGCTTGTATTTGAACCCAATTGACTTCTCGGATCAACAAGTCTTTCAATTGACCCAATTCGGCTCCTCGGATTAACAAGTATCCATAACTTGATCCATTTGTTTTACCAAGTCACCATGTACGCACAATGTGACCCAATTCGCCTTCTCGGATCAACAAGCACCAACTACTTGACTCCGTTCGACTTCACGAATGATTAAGGCTTGTAGCTGAACCCAATTGACTTCATGTTGATTGACTTAATTGGGCTTCTCGGATCAACAAGTATCCATAACTTGATTCGTTTGTTTTATAAAGTCACCAAGTACGCACAATGTGACCCAATTCGCCTTCTCGGATCAACAAGCACAAACAATTTGACTTCGTTCGACTTCACGAATCATTAAGGCTTGTATTTGAACCCAATTGACTTCTCGGATCAACAAGTCTTTCAATTGACCCAATTCGGCTTCTCGGATCAACAAGTATCCATAACTTGATCCGTTTGTTTTACCAAGTCACCAAGTACGCACAATGTGACCCAATTCGCCTTCTCGGATCAACAAGCACCAACTACTTGACTCCGTTCGACTTCACGAATGATTAAGGCTTGTAGTTGAACCCAATTGACTTCTCGGATCAACAAGTCTTCCATTTGACTTAATTGGGCTTCTCGGATCAACAAGTATCCATAACTTGATTCGTTTGTTTTATAAAGTCACCAAGTACGCACAATGTGACCCAATTCGCCTTCTCGGATCAACAAGCACAAACAATTTGACTTCGTTCGACTTCACGAATCATTAAGGCTTGTATTTGAACCCAATTGACTTCTCGGATCAACAAGTCTTTCAATTGACCCAATTCGGCTCCTCGGATTAACAAGTATCCATAACTTGATCCATTTGTTTTACCAAGTCACCAAGTACGCACAATGTGACCCAATTCGCATTCTCGGATCACCAAGCACCAACTATTTGACTCCGTTCAGCTTCACGAATCATTAAGGCTTGTATTTGAACCCAATTGACTTCTCGGATCAACAAGTCTTTCAATTGACCCAATTCGGCTCCTCGGATTAACAAGTATCCATAACTTGATCCATTTGTTTTACCAAGTCACCATGTACGCACAATGTGACCCAATTCGCCTTCTCGGATCAACAAGCACCAACTACTTGACTCCGTTCGACTTCACGAATGATTAAGGCTTGTAGCTGAACCCAATTGACTTCATGTTGATTGACTTAATTGGGCTTCTCGGATCAACAAGTATCCATAACTTGATTCGTTTGTTTTATAAAGTCACCAAGTACGCACAATGTGACCCAATTCGCCTTCTCGGATCAACAAGCACAAACAATTTGACTTCGTTCGACTTCACGAATCATTAAGGCTTGTATTTGAACCCAATTGACTTCTCGGATCAACAAGTCTTTCAATTGACCCAATTCGGCTTCTCGGATCAACAAGTATCCATAACTTGATCCGTTTGTTTTACCAAGTCACCAAGTACGCACAATGTGACCCAATTCGCCTTCTCGGATCAACAAGCACCAACTACTTGACTCCGTTCGACTTCACGAATGATTAAGGCTTGTAGTTGAACCCAATTGACTTCTCGGATCAACAAGTCTTCCATTTGACTTAATTGGGCTTCTCGGATCAACAAGTATCCATAACTTGATTCGTTTGTTTTATAAAGTCACCAAGTACGCACAATGTGACCCAATTCGCCTTCTCGGATCAACAAGCACAAACAATTTGACTTCGTTCGACTTCACGAATCATTAAGGCTTGTATTTGAACCCAATTGACTTCTCGGATCAACAAGTCTTACAATTGACCCAATTCGACTTCTCGGATCAACAAGTATCGATAACTTGATCCCTTTGTTTTACCAAGTCACCAAGTACGCACAATGTGACCCAATTCGCCTTCTCGGATCAACAAGCACCAACTACTTGACTCCGTTCGACTTCACGAATGATTAAGGCTTGTAGCTGAACCCAATTGACTTCATGTTGATTGACTTAATTGGGCTTCTCGGATCAACAAGTATCCATAACTTGATTCGTTTGTTTTATAAAGTCACCAAGTACGCACAATGTGACCCAATTCGCCTTCTCGGATCAACAAGCACAAACAATTTGACTTCGTTCGACTTCACGAATCATTAAGGCTTGTATTTGAACCCAATTGACTTCTCGGATCAACAAGTCTTACAATTGACCCAATTCGACTTCTCGGATCAACAAGTATCGATAACTTGATCCCTTTGTTTTACCAAGTCACCAAGTACGCACAATGTGACCCAATTCGCCTTCTCGGATCAACAAGCACCAACTACTTGACTCCGTTCGACTTCACGAATGATTAAGGCTTGTAGTTGAACCCAATTGACTTCTCGGATCAACAAGTCTTCCATTTGACTTAATTGGGCTTCTCGGATCAACAAGTATCCATAACTTGATTCGTTTGTTTTATAAAGTCACCAAGTACGCACAATGTGACCCAATTCGCCTTCTCGGATCAACAAGCACCAACTAATTGACTCCGTTCGACTTCACGAATCATTAAGGCTTGTATTTGAACCCAATTGACTTCTCGGATCAACAAGTCTTTCAATTGACCCAATTCGGCTCCTCGGATCAACAAGTATCCATAACTTGATCCGTTTGTTATACCAAGTCACTAAGTACGCACAATGTGACCCAATTCGCCTTCTCGGATCAACAAGCACCAACAATTTGACTCCGTTCGACTTCACGAATCATTAAGGCTTGTATTTGAACCCAATTGACTTCTCGGATCAACAAGTCTTTCAATTGACCCAATTCGGCTTCTCGGATCAACAAGTATCCATAACTTGATCCGTTTGTTTTACCAAGTCACCAAGTACGCACAATGTGACCTAATTCGCCTTCTCGGATCAACACGCACCAACTACTTGACTCCGTTCGACTTCACGAATGATTAAGGCTTGTAGTTGAACCCAATTGACTTCTCGGATAAACAAGTCTTCCATTTGACTTAATTGGGCTTCTCGGATCAACAAGTATCCATAACTTGATTCGTTTGTTTTATAAAGTCACCAAGTACGCATGATGTGACCCAATTCGCCTTCTCGGATCAACAAGGACCAACAATTTGACTCCGTTCGACTTCACGAATCATTAAGGCTTGTATTTGAACCTAATTGACTTCTCGGATCAACAAGTCTTTCAATTGACCCAATTCGGCTCCTCGGATTAACAAGTATCCATAACTTGATCCATTTGTTTTACCAAGTCACCAAGTACGCACAATGTGACCCAATTCGCATTCTCGGATCACCAAGCACCAACTATTTGACTCCGTTCAGCTTCACGAATCATTAAGGCTTGTATTTGAACCTAATTGACTTCTCGGATAAAAAAGTCTTCCATTTGACTTAATTGGGCTTTTCGGATCAACAAGTATCCATAACTTGATTCATTTGTTTTATAAAGTCACCAAGTACGCATGATGTGACCCAATTCGCCTTCTCGGATCAACAAGGACCAACAATTTGACTCCGTTCGACTTCACGAATCATTAAGGCTTGTATTTGAACCTAATTGACTTCTCGGATCAACAAGTCTTTCAATTGACCCAATTCGGCTCCTCGGATTAACAAGTATCCATAACTTGATCCATTTGTTTTACCAAGTCACCAAGTACGCACAATGTGACCCAATTCGCATTCTCGGATCACCAAGCACCAACTATTTGACTCCGTTCAGCTTCACGAATCATTAAGGCTTGTATTTGAACCTAATTGACTTCTCGGATAAAAAAGTCTTCCATTTGACTTAATTGGGCTTTTCGGATCAACAAGTATCCATAACTTGATTCATTTGTTTTATAAAGTCACCAAGTACGCATGATGTGACCCAATTCGCCTTCTCGGATCAACAAGGACCAACAATTTGACTCCGTTCGACTTCACGAATCATTAAGGCTTGTATTTGAACCCAATTGACTTCTCGGATCAACAAGTCTTTCAATTGACCCAATTCGGCTCCTCGGATTAACAAGTATCCATAACTTGATCCATTTGTTTTACCAAGTCACCATGTACGCACAATGTGACCCAATTCGCCTTCTCGGATCAACAAGCACCAACTACTTGACTCCGTTCGACTTCACGAATGATTAAGGCTTGTAGCTGAACCCAATTGACTTCATGTTGATTGACTTAATTGGGCTTCTCGGATCAACAAGTATCCATAACTTGATTCGTTTGTTTTATAAAGTCACCAAGTACGCACAATGTGACCCAATTCGCCTTCTCGGATCAACAAGCACAAACAATTTGACTTCGTTCGACTTCACGAATCATTAAGGCTTGTATTTGAACCCAATTGACTTCTCGGATCAACAAGTCTTACAATTGACCCAATTCGACTTCTCGGATCAACAAGTATCGATAACTTGATCCCTTTGTTTTACCAAGTCACCAAGTACGCACAATGTGACCCAATTCGCCTTCTCGGATCAACAAGCACCAACTACTTGACTCCGTTCGACTTCACAAATGATTAAGGATTGTAGTTGAACCCAATTGACTTCTCGGATCAACAAGTCTTCCATTTGACTTAATTGGGCTTCTCGGATCAACAAGTATCCATAACTTGATTCGTTTGTTTTATAAAGTCACCAAGTACGCACAATGTGACCCAATTCGCCTTCTCGGATCAACAAGCACCAACTAATTGACTCCGTTCGACTTCACGAATCATTAAGGCTTGTATTTGAACCCAATTGACTTCTCGGATCAACAAGTCTTTCAATTGACCCAATTCGGCTCCTCGGATCAACAAGTATCCATAACTTGATCCGTTTGTTATACCAAGTCACTAAGTACGCACAATGTGACCCAATTCGCCTTCTCGGATCAACAAGCACCAACAATTTGACTCCGTTCGACTTCACGAATCATTAAGGCTTGTATTTGAACCCAATTGACTTCTCGGATCAACAAGTCTTTCAATTGACCCAATTCGGCTTCTCGGATCAACAAGTATCCATAACTTGATCCGTTTGTTTTACCAAGTCACCAAGTACGCACAATGTGACCCAATTCGCCTTCTCGGATCAACAAGCACAAACAATTTGACTTCGTTCGACTTCACGAATCATTAAGGCTTGTATTTGAACCCAATTGACTTCTCGGATCAACAAGTCTTACAATTGACCCAATTCGACTTCTCGGATCAACAAGTATCGATAACTTGATCCCTTTGTTTTACCAAGTCACCAAGTACGCACAATGTGACCCAATTCGCCTTCTCGGATCAACAAGCACCAACTACTTGACTCCGTTCGACTTCACGAATGATTAAGGCTTGTAGTTGAACCCAATTGACTTCTCGGATCAACAAGTCTTCCATTTGACTTAATTGGGCTTCTCGGATCAACAAGTATCCATAACTTGATTCGTTTGTTTTATAAAGTCACCAAGTACGCACAATGTGACCCAATTCGCCTTCTCGGATCAACAAGCACCAACTAATTGACTCCGTTCGACTTCACGAATCATTAAGGCTTGTATTTGAACCCAATTGACTTCTCGGATCAACAAGTCTTTCAATTGACCCAATTCGGCTCCTCGGATCAACAAGTATCCATAACTTGATCCGTTTGTTATACCAAGTCACTAAGTACGCACAATGTGACCCAATTCGCCTTCTCGGATCAACAAGCACCAACAATTTGACTCCGTTCGACTTCACGAATCATTAAGGCTTGTATTTGAACCCAATTGACTTCTCGGATCAACAAGTCTTTCAATTGACCCAATTCGGCTTCTCGGATCAACAAGTATCCATAACTTGATCCGTTTGTTATACCAAGTCACTAAGTACGCACAATGTGACCCAATTCGCCTTCTCGGATCAACAAGCACCAACTACTTGACTCCGTTCGACTTCACGAATGATTAAGGCTTGTAGTTGAACCCAATTGACTTCTCGGATCAACAAGTCTTCCATTTGACTTAATTGGGCTTCTCGGATCAACAAGTATCCATAACTTGATTCGTTTGTTTTATAAAGTCACCAAGTACGCACAATGTGACCCAATTCGCCTTCTCGGATCAACAAGCACAAACAATTTGACTTCGTTCGACTTCACGAATCATTAAGGCTTGTATTTGAACCCAATTGACTTCTCGGATCAACAAGTCTTACAATTGACCCAATTCGACTTCTCGGATCAACAAGTATCGATAACTTGATCCCTTTGTTTTACCAAGTCACCAAGTACGCACAATGTGACCCAATTCGCCTTCTCGGATCAACAAGCACCAACTACTTGACTCCGTTCGACTTCACGAATGATTAAGGCTTGTAGTTGAACCCAATTGACTTCTCGGATCAACAAGTCTTCCATTTGACTTAATTGGGCTTCTCGGATCAACAAGTATCCATAACTTGATTCGTTTGTTTTATAAAGTCACCAAGTACGCACAATGTGACCCAATTCGCCTTCTCGGATCAACAAGCACCAACTAATTGACTCCGTTCGACTTCACGAATCATTAAGGCTTGTATTTGAACCCAATTGACTTCTCGGATCAACAAGTCTTTCAATTGACCCAATTCGGCTCCTCGGATCAACAAGTATCCATAACTTGATCCGTTTGTTATACCAAGTCACTAAGTACGCACAATGTGACCCAATTCGCCTTCTCGGATCAACAAGCACCAACAATTTGACTCCGTTCGACTTCACGAATCATTAAGGCTTGTATTTGAACCCAATTGACTTCTCGGATCAACAAGTCTTTCAATTGACCCAATTCGGCTTCTCGGATCAACAAGTATCCATAACTTGATCCGTTTGTTTTACCAAGTCACCAAGTACGCACAATGTGACCTAATTCGCCTTCTCGGATCAACAAGCACCAACTACTTGACTCCGTTCGACTTCACGAATGATTAAGGCTTGTAGTTGAACCCAATTGACTTCTCGGATAAACAAGTCTTCCATTTGACATAATTGGGCTTCTCGGATCAACAAGTATCCATAACTTGATTCGTTTGTTTTATAAAGTCACCAAGTACGCATGATGTGACCCAATTCGCCTTCTCGGATCAACAAGGACCAACAATTTGACTCCGTTCGACTTCACGAATCATTAAGGCTTGTATTTGAACCTAATTGACTTCTCGGATCAACAAGTCTTTCAATTGACCCAATTCGGCTCCTCGGATTAACAAGTATCCATAACTTGATCCATTTGTTTTACCAAGTCACCAAGTACGCACAATGTGACCCAATTCGCATTCTCGGATCACCAAGCACCAACTATTTGACTCCGTTCAGCTTCACGAATCATTAAGGCTTGTATTTGAACCTAATTGACTTCTCGGATAAAAAAGTCTTCCATTTGACTTAATTGGGCTTTTCGGATCAACAAGTATCCATAACTTGATTCATTTGTTTTATAAAGTCACCAAGTACGCATGATGTGACCCAATTCGCCTTCTCGGATCAACAAGGACCAACAATTTGACTCCGTTCGACTTCACGAATCATTAAGGCTTGTATTTGAACCCAATTGACTTCTCGGATCAACAAGTCTTTCAATTGACCCAATTCGGCTCCTCGGATTAACAAGTATCCATAACTTGATCCATTTGTTTTACCAAGTCACCAAGTACGCACAATGTGACCCAATTCGCATTCTCGGATCACCAAGCACCAACTATTTGACTCCGTTCAGCTTCACGAATCATTAAGGCTTGTATTTGAACCCAATTGACTTCTCGGATCAACAAGTCTTTCAATTGACCCAATTCGGCTCCTCGGATTAACAAGTATCCATAACTTGATCCATTTGTTTTACCAAGTCACCATGTACGCACAATGTGACCCAATTCGCCTTCTCGGATCAACAAGCACCAACTACTTGACTCCGTTCGACTTCACGAATGATTAAGGCTTGTAGCCGAACCCAATTGACTTCATGTTGATTGACTTAATTGGGCTTCTCGGATCAACAAGTATCCATAACTTGATTCGTTTGTTTTATAAAGTCACCAAGTACGCACAATGTGACCCAATTCGCCTTCTCGGATCAACAAGCACAAACAATTTGACTTCGTTCGACTTCACGAATCATTAAGGCTTGTATTTGAACCCAATTGACTTCTCGGATCAACAAGTCTTTCAATTGACCCAATTCGGCTTCTCGGATCAACAAGTATCCATAACTTGATCCGTTTGTTTTACCAAGTCACCAAGTACGCACAATGTGACCCAATTCGCCTTCTCGGATCAACAAGCACCAACTACTTGACTCCGTTCGACTTCACGAATGATTAAGGCTTGTAGTTGAACCCAATTGACTTCTCGGATCAACAAGTCTTCCATTTGACTTAATTGGGCTTCTCGGATCAACAAGTATCCATAACTTGATTCGTTTGTTTTATAAAGTCACCAAGTACGCACAATGTGACCCAATTCGACTTCTCGGATCAACAAGCACAAACAATTTCACATCGTTCGACTTCACGAATCATTAAGGCTTGTATTTGAACCCAATTGACTTCTCGGATCAACAAGTCTTACAATTGACCCAATTCGACTTCTCGGATCAACAAGTATCGATAACTTGATCCCTTTGTTTTACCAAGTCACCAAGTACGCACAATGTGACCCAATTCGCCTTCTCGGATCAACAAGCACCAACTACTTGACTCCGTTCGACTTCACAAATGATTAAGGATTGTAGTTGAACCCAATTGACTTCTCGGATCAACAAGTCTTCCATTTGACTTAATTGGGCTTCTCGGATCAACAAGTATCCATAACTTGATTCGTTTGTTTTATAAAGTCACCAAGTACGCACAATGTGACCCAATTCGCCTTCTCGGATCAACAAGCACCAACTAATTGACTCCGTTCGACTTCACGAATCATTAAGGCTTGTATTTGAACCCAATTGACTTCTCGGATCAACAAGTCTTTCAATTGAGCCAATTCGGCTCCTCGGATCAACAAGTATCCATAACTTGATCCGTTTGTTATACCAAGTCACTAAGTACGCACAATGTGACCCAATTCGCCTTCTCGGATCAACAAGCACCAACAATTTGACTCCGTTCGACTTCACGAATCATTAAGGCTTGTATTTGAACCCAATTGACTTCTCGGATCAACAAGTCTTTCAATTGACCCAATTCGGCTTCTCGGATCAACAAGTATCCATAACTTGATCCGTTTGTTTTACCAAGTCACCAAGTACGCACAATGTGACCCAATTCGCCTTCTCGGATCAACAAGCACCAACTACTTGACTCCGTTCGACTTCACGAATGATTAAGGCTTGTAGTTGAACCCAATTGACTTCTCGGATCAACAAGTCTTCCATTTGACTTAATTGGGCTTCTCGGATCAACAAGTATCCATAACTTGATTCGTTTGTTTTATAAAGTCACCAAGTACGCACAATGTGACCCAATTCGCCTTCTCGGATCAACAAGCACAAACAATTTGACTTCGTTCGACTTCACGAATCATTAAGGCTTGTATTTGAACCCAATTGACTTCTCGGATCAACAAGTCTTACAATTGACCCAATTCGACTTCTCGGATCAACAAGTATCGATAACTTGATCCCTTTGTTTTACCAAGTCACCAAGTACGCACAATGTGACCCAATTCGCCTTCTCGGATCAACAAGCACCAACTACTTGACTCCGTTCGACTTCACGAATGATTAAGGCTTGTAGTTGAACCCAATTGACTTCTCGGATCAACAAGTCTTCCATTTGACTTAATTGGGCTTCTCGGATCAACAAGTATCCATAACTTGATTCGTTTGTTTTATAAAGTCACCAAGTACGCACAATGTGACCCAATTCGCCTTCTCGGATCAACAAGCACCAACTAATTGACTCCGTTCGACTTCACGAATCATTAAGGCTTGTATTTGAACCCAATTGACTTCTCGGATCAACAAGTCTTTCAATTGACCCAATTCGGCTCCTCGGATCAACAAGTATCCATAACTTGATCCGTTTGTTATACCAAGTCACTAAGTACGCACAATGTGACCCAATTCGCCTTCTCGGATCAACAAGCACCAACAATTTGACTCCGTTCGACTTCACGAATCATTAAGGCTTGTATTTGAACCCAATTGACTTCTCGGATCAACAAGTCTTTCAATTGACCCAATTCGGCTTCTCGGATCAACAAGTATCCATAACTTGATCCGTTTGTTTTACCAAGTCACCAAGTACGCACAATGTGACCTAATTCGCCTTCTCGGATCAACAAGCACCAACTACTTGACTCCGTTCGACTTCACGAATGATTAAGGCTTGTAGTTGAACCCAATTGACTTCTCGGATAAACAAGTCTTCCATTTGACTTAATTGGGCTTCTCGGATCAACAAGTATCCATAACTTGATTCGTTTGTTTTATAAAGTCACCAAGTACGCATGATGTGACCCAATTCGCCTTCTCGGATCAACAAGGACCAACAATTTGACTCCGTTCGACTTCACGAATCATTAAGGCTTGTATTTGAACCTAATTGACTTCTCGGATCAACAAGTCTTTCAATTGACCCAATTCGGCTCCTCGGATTAACAAGTATCCATAACTTGATCCATTTGTTTTACCAAGTCACCAAGTACGCACAATGTGACCTAATTCGCCTTCTCGGATCAAAAAGCACCAACTACTTGACTCCGTTCGACTTCACGAATGATTAAGGCTTGTAGTTGAACCCAATTGACTTCTCGGATCAACAAGTCTTCCATTTGACTTAATTGGGCTTCTCGGATCAACAAGTATCCATAACTTGATTCGTTTGTTTGATAAAGTCACCAAGTACGCACAATGTGACCCAATTCGCCTTCTCGGATCAACAAGCACCAACTAATTGACTCCGTTCGACTTCACGAATCATTAAGGCTTGTATTTGAACCCAATTGACTTCTCGGATCAACAAGTCTTTCAATTGACCCAATTCGGCTCCTCGGATCAACAAGTATCCATAACTTGATCCGTTTGTTATACCAAGTCACTAAGTACGCACAATGTGACCCAATTCGCCTTCTCGGATCAACAAGCACCAACAATTTGACTCCGTTCAACTTCACGAATCATTAAGGCTTGTATTTGAACCCAATTGACTTCTCGGATCAACAAGTCTTTCAATTGACCCAATTCGGCTTCTCGGATCAACAAGTATCCATAACTTGATCCGTTTGTTTTACCAAGTCACCAAGTACGCACAATGTGACCCAATTCGCCTTCTCGGATCAACAAGCACCAACTACTTGACTCCGTTCGACTTCACGAATGATTAAGGCTTGTAGTTGAACCCAATTGACTTCTCGGATCAACAAGTCTTCCATTTGACTTAATTGGGCTTCTCGGATCAACAAGTATCCATAACTTGATTCGTTTGTTTTATAAAGTCACCAAGTACGCACAATGTGACCCAATTCGCCTTCTCGGATCAACAAGCACCAACTAATTGACTCCGTTCGACTTCACGAATCATTAAGGCTTGTATTTGAACCCAATTGACTTCTCGGATCAACAAGTCTTTCAATTGACCCAATTCGGCTCCTCGGATCAACAAGTATCCATTACTTGATCCATTTGTTTTACCAAGTCACCAAGTACGCACAATGTGACCCAATTCGCCTTCTCGGATCAACAAGCACCAACTAATTGACTCAGTTCGACTTCACGAATCATTAAGGCTTGTATTCGAACCCAATTGACTTATGGGATCAACAAGTCTTTCAATTGACCCAATTCGGCTTCTCGGATCAACAAGTATCCATAACTTGATCCGTTTGTTATACCAAGTCACTAAATACGCACAATGTGACCCAATTCGCCTTCTCGGATCAACAAGCACCAACTACTGGACTCCGTTCGACTTCACGAATGATTAAGGCTTGTAGTTGAACCCAATTGACTTCTCGGATCAACAAGTCTTCCATTTGACTTAATTGGGCTTCTCGGATCAACAAGTATCCATAACTTGATTCGTTTGTTTTATAAAGTCACCAAGTACGCACAATGTGACCCAATTCGCCTTCTCGGATCAACAAGCACAAACAATTTGACTTCGTTCGACTTCACGAATCATTAAGGCTTGTATTTGAACCCAATTGACTTCTCGGATCAACAAGTCTTACAATTGACCCAATTCGACTTCTCGGATCAACAAGTATCGATAACTTGATCCCTTTGTTTTACCAAGTCACCAAGTACGCACAATGTGACCCAATTCGCCTTCTCGGATCAACAAGCACCAACTACTTGACTCCGTTCGACTTCACGAATGATTAAGGCTTGTAGTTGAACCCAATTGACTTCTCGGATCAACAAGTCTTTCAATTGACCCAATTCGGCTCCTCGGATCAACAAGTATCCATAACTTGATCCGTTTGTTATACCAAGTCACTAAGTACGCACAATGTGACCCAATTCGCCTTCTCGGATCAACAAGCACCAACAATTTGACTCCGTTCGACTTCACGAATCATTAAGGCTTGTATTTGAACCCAATTGACTTCTCGGATCAACAAGTCTTTCAATTGACCCAATTCGGCTTCTCGGATCAACAAGTATCCATAACTTGATCCGTTTGTTTTACCAAGTCACCAAGTACGCACAATGTGACCTAATTCGCCTTCTCGGATCAACAAGCACCAACTACTTGACTCCGTTCGACTTCACGAATGATTAAGGCTTGTAGTTGAACCCAATTGACTTCTCGGATAAACAAGTCTTCCATTTGACTTAATTGGGCTTCTCGGATCAACAAGTATCCATAACTTGATTCGTTTGTTTTATAAAGTCACCAAGTACGCATGATGTGACCCAATTCGCCTTCTCGGATCAACAAGGACCAACAATTTGACTCCGTTCGACTTCACGAATCATTAAGGCTTGTATTTGAACCTAATTGACTTCTCGGATCAACAAGTCTTTCAATTGACCCAATTCGGCTCCTCGGATTAACAAGTATCCATAACTTGATCCATTTGTTTTACCAAGTCACCAAGTACGCACAATGTGACCCAATTCGCATTCTCGGATCACCAAGCACCAACTATTTGACTCCGTTCAGCTTCACGAATCATTAAGGCTTGTATTTGAACCTAATTGACTTCTCGGATAAAAAAGTCTTCCATTTGACTTAATTGGGCTTTTCGGATCAACAAGTATCCATAACTTGATTCATTTGTTTTATAAAGTCACCAAGTACGCATGATGTGACCCAATTCGCCTTCTCGGATCAACAAGGACCAACAATTTGACTCCGTTCGACTTCACGAATCATTAAGGCTTGTATTTGAACCCAATTGACTTCTCGGATCAACAAGTCTTTCAATTGACCCAATTCGGCTCCTCGGATTAACAAGTATCCATAACTTGATCCATTTGTTTTACCAAGTCACCATGTACGCACAATGTGACCCAATTCGCCTTCTCGGATCAACAAGCACCAACTAATTGACTCCGTTCGACTTCACGAATCATTAAGGCTTGTATTTGAACCCAATTGACTTCTCGGATCAACAAGTCTTTCAATTGACCCAATTCGGCTCCTCGGATCAACAAGTATCCATTACTTGATCCATTTGTTTTACCAAGTCACCAAGTACGCACAATGTGACCCAATTCGCCTTCTCGGATCAACAAGCACCAACTAATTGACTCAGTTCGACTTCACGAATCATTAAGGCTTGTATTCGAACCCAATTGACTTATGGGATCAACAAGTCTTTCAATTGACCCAATTCGGCTTCTCGGATCAACAAGTATCCATAACTTGATCCGTTTGTTATACCAAGTCACTAAATACGCACAATGTGACCCAATTCGCCTTCTCGGATCAACAAGCACCAACTACTGGACTCCGTTCGACTTCACGAATGATTAAGGCTTGTAGTTGAACCCAATTGACTTCTCGGATCAACAAGTCTTCCATTTGACTTAATTGGGCTTCTCGGATTAACAAGTATCCATAACTTGATTCGTTTGTTTTATAAAGTCACCAAGTACGCACAATGTGACCCAATTCGCCTTCTCGGATCAACAAGCACAAACAATTTGACTTCGTTCGACTTCACGAATCATTAAGGCTTGTATTTGAACCCAATTGACTTCTCGGATCAACAAGTCTTTCAATTGACCCAATTCGGCTTCTCGGATCAACAAGTATCCATAACTTGATCCGTTTGTTTTACCAAGTCACCAAGTACGCACAATGTGACCCAATTCGCCTTCTCGGATCAACAAGCACCAACTACTTGACTCCGTTCGACTTCACGAATGATTAAGGCTTGTAGTTGAACCCAATTGACTTCTCGGATCAACAAGTCTTCCATTTGACTTAATTGGGCTTCTCGGATCAACAAGTATCCATAACTTGATTCGTTTGTTTTATAAAGTCACCAAGTACGCACAATGTGACCCAATTCGCCTTCTCGGATCAACAAGCACAAACAATTTGACTTCGTTCGACTTCACGAATCATTAAGGCTTGTATTTGAACCCAATTGACTTCTCGGATCAACAAGTCTTACAATTGACCCAATTCGACTTCTCGGATCAACAAGTATCGATAACTTGATCCCTTTGTTTTACCAAGTCACCAAGTACGCACAATGTGATCCAATTCGCCTTCTCGGATCAACAAGCACCAACTACTTGACTCCGTTCGACTTCACGAATGATTAAGGATTGTAGTTGAACCCAATTGACTTCTCGGATCAACAAGTCTTCCATTTGACTTAATTGGGCTTCTCGGATCAACAAGTATCCATAACTTGATTCGTTTGTTTTATAAAGTCACCAAGTACGCACAATGTGACCCAATTCGCCTTCTCGGATCAACAAGCACCAACTAATTGACTCCGTTCGACTTCACGAATCATTAAGGCTTGTATTTGAACCCAATTGACTTCTCGGATCAACAAGTCTTTCAATTGACCCAATTCGGCTCCTCGGATCAACAAGTATCCATAACTTGATCCGTTTGTTATACCAAGTCACTAAGTACGCACAATGTGATCCAATTCGCCTTCTCGGATCAACAAGCACCAACAATTTGACTCCGTTCGACTTCACGAATCATTAAGGCTTGTATTTGAACCCAATTGACTTCTCGGATCAACAAGTCTTTCAATTGACCCAATTCGGCTTCTCGGATCAACAAGTATCCATAACTTGATCCGTTTGTTTTACCAAGTCACCAAGTACGCACAATGTGACCTAATTCGCCTTCTCGGATCAACAAGCACCAACTACTTGACTCCGTTCGACTTCACGAATGATTAAGGCTTGTAGCTGAACCCAATTGACTTCTCGGATAAACAAGTCTTCCATTTGACTTAATTGGGCTTCTCGGATCAACAAGTATCCATAACTTGATTCGTTTGTTTTATAAAGTCACCAAGTACGCATGATGTGACCCAATTCGCCTTCTCGGATCAACAAGGACCAACAATTTGACTCCGTTCGACTTCACGAATCATTAAGGCTTGTATTTGAACCTAATTGACTTCTCGGATCAACAAGTCTTTCAATTGACCCAATTCGGCTCCTCGGATTAACAAGTATCCATAACTTGATCCATTTGTTTTACCAAGTCACCAAGTACGCACAATGTGACCCAATTCGCATTCTCGGATCACCAAGCACCAACTATTTGACTCCGTTCAGCTTCACGAATCATTAAGGCTTGTATTTGAACCCAATTGACTTCTCGGATCAACAAGTCTTCCATTTGACTTAATTGGGCTTCTCGGATCAACAAGTATCCATAACTTGATTCGTTTGTTTTATAAAGTCACGAGGTACGCACAATGTGACCAAATTCGCCTTCTCGGATCAACAAGCACCAACAATTTGACTCCGTTCGACTTCACGAATCATTAAGGCTTGTATTTGAACCCAATTGACTTCTCGGATCAACAAGTCTTTCAATTGACCCAATTCGGCTCCTCGGATTAACAAGTATCCATAACTTGATCCATTTGTTTTACCAAGTC
Source organism: Ajuga chamaepitys (assembly GCA_958295605.1). Lineage (NCBI taxonomy): Eukaryota > Viridiplantae > Streptophyta > Magnoliopsida > Lamiales > Lamiaceae > Ajuga > Ajuga chamaepitys. The sequence goes on from OY282495.1 coordinate 42,884,735, forward strand.
ACCATGTACGCACAATGTGACCCAATTCGCCTTCTCGGATCAACAAGCACCAACTAATTGACTCAGTTCGACTTCACGAATCATTAAGGCTTGTATTCGAACCCAATTGACTTATGGGATCAACAAGTCTTTCAATTGACCCAATTCGGCTCCTCGGATCAACAAGTATCCTTAACTTGATCCATTTGTTTTACCAAGTCACCAAGTACGCACAATGTGACCCAATTCACCTTCTCGGATCAACAAGCACCAGCTACTTGACTCCGTTCGACTTCACGAATCATTAAGGCTTGTATTTGAACCCAATTGACTTCTCGGATCAAAAAGTCTTCAATTTGACTTAATTGGGCTTTTCGGATCAACAAGTATCCATAACTTGATTCGTTTGTTTTATAAAGTCACCAAGTACGCACAATGTGACCCAATTCGCCTTCTCGGATCAACAAGCACCAACAATTTGACTTCGTTCGACTTCACGAATCATTAAGGCTTGTATTTGAACCCAATTGACTTCTCGGATAAAAAAGTCTTCCATTTGACTTAATTGGGCTTTTCGGATCAACAAGTATCCATAACTTGATTAATTTGTTTTATAAAGTCACCAAGTACGCATGATGTGACCCAATTCGCCTTCTCGGATCAACAAGGACCAACAATTTGACTCCGTTCGACTTCACGAATCATTAAGGCTTGTATTTGAACCCAATTGACTTCTCGGATCAACAAGTCTTTCAATTGACCCAATTCGGCTCCTCGGATTAACAAGTATCCATAACTTGATCCATTTGTTTTACCAAGTCACCAAGTACGCACAATGTGACCCAATTCGCATTCTCGGATCACCAAGCACCAACTATTTGACTCCGTTCAGCTTCACGAATCATTAAGGCTTGTATTTGAACCCAATTGACTTCTCGGATCAACAAGTCTTCCATTTGACTTAATTGGGCTTCTCGGATCAACAAGTATCCATAACTTGATTCGTTTGTTTTATAAAGTCACGAGGTACGCACAATGTGACCAAATTCGCCTTCTCGGATCAACAAGCACCAACAATTTGACTCCGTTCGACTTCACGAATCATTAAGGCTTGTATTTGAACCCAATTGACTTCTCGGATCAACAAGTCTTTCAATTGACCCAATTCGGCTCCTCGGATTAACAAGTATCCATAACTTGATCCATTTGTTTTACCAAGTCACCATGTACGCACAATGTGACCCAATTCGCCTTCTCGGATCAACAAGCACCAACTAATTGACTCAGTTCGACTTCACGAATCATTAAGGCTTGTATTCGAACCCAATTGACTTATGGGATGAACAAGTCTTTCAATTGACCCAATTCGGCTCCTCGGATCAACAAGTATCCATAACTTGATCCATTTGTTTTACCAAGTCACCAAGTACGCACAATGTGACCCAATTCACCTTCTCGGATCAACAAGCACCAGCTACTTGACTCCGTTCGACTTCACGAATCATTAAGGCTTGTATTTGAACCCAATTGACTTCTCGGATCAAAAAGTCTTCAATTTGACTTAATTGGGCTTTTCGGATCAACAAGTATCCATAACTTGATTCGTTTGTTTTATAAAGTCACCAAGTACGCACAATGTGACCCAATTCGCCTTCTCGGATCAACAAGCACCAACAATTTGACTTCGTTCGACTTCACGAATCATTAAGGCTTGTATTTGAACCCAATTGACTTCTCGGATAAAAAAGTCTTCCATTTGACTTAATTGGGCTTTTCGGATCAACAAGTATCCATAACTTGATTCATTTGTTTTATAAAGTCACCAAGTACGCATGATGTGACCCAATTCGCCTTCTCGGATCAACAAGGACCAACAATTTGACTCCGTTCGACTTCACGAATCATTAAGGCTTGTATTTGAACCCAATTGACTTCTCGGATCAACAAGTCTTTCAATTGACCCAATTCGACTCCTCGGATTAACAAGTATCCATAACTTGATCCATTTGTTTTACCAAGTCACCAAGTACGCACAATGTGACCCAATTCGCATTCTCGGATCACCAAGCACCAACTATTTGACTACGTTCAGCTTCACGAATCATTAAGGCTTGTATTTGAACCCAATTGACTTCTCGGATCAAAAAGTCTTCAATTTGACTTAATTGGGCTTTTCGGATCAACAAGTATCCATAACTTGATTCGTTTGTTTTATAAAGTCACCAAGTACGCACAATGTGACCCAATTCACCTTCTCGGATCAACAAGCACCAACAATTTGACTTCGTTCGACTTCACGAATTATTAAGGCTTGTATTTGAACCCAATTGACTTCTCGGATAAAAAAGTCTTCCATTTGACTTAATTTGGCTTTTCGGATCAACAAGTATCCATAACTTGATTCATTTGTTTCATAAAGTCACCAAGTACGCATGATGTGACCCAATTCGCCTTCTCGGATCAACAAGGACCAACAATTTGACTCCGTTCGACTTCACGAATCATTAAGGCTTGTATTTGAACCCAATTGACTTCTCGGATCAACAAGTCTTTCAATTGACCCAATTCGGCTCCTCGGATTAACAAGTATCCATAACTTGATCCATTTGTTTTACCAAGTCACCAAGTACGCACAATGTGACCCAATTCGCATTCTCGGATCACCAAGCACCAACTATTTGACTCCGTTCAGCTTCACGAATCATTAAGGCTTGTATTTGAACCCAATTGACTTCTCGGATCAACAAGTCTTCCATTTGACTTAATTGGGCTTCTCGGATCAACAAGTATCCATAACTTGATTCGTTTGTTTTATAAAGTCACGAGGTACGCACAATGTGACCTAATTCGCCTTCTCGGATCAACAAGCACCAACAATTTGACTCCGTTCGACTTCACGAATCATTAAGGCTTGTATTAGAACCCAATTGACTTCTCGGATCAACAAGTCTTTCAATTGACCCAATTCGGCTCCTCGGATTAACAAGTATCCATAACTTGATCCATTTGTTTTACCAAGTCACCATGTACGCACAATGTGACCCAATTCGCCTTCTCGGATCAACAAGCACCAACTAATTGACTCAGTTCGACTTCACGAATCATTAAGGCTTGTATTCGAACCCAATTGACTTATGGGATCAACAAGTCTTTCAATTGACCCAATTCGGCTTCTCGGATCAACAAGTATCCATAACTTGATCCGTTTGTTATACCAAGTCACTAAGTACGCACAATGTGACCCAATTCGCCTTCTCGGATCAACAAGCACCAACTACTTGACTCCGTTCGACTTCACGAATGATTAAGGCTTGTAGCTGAACCCAATTGACTTCTCGGATCAACAAGTCTTCCATTTGACTTAATTGGGCTTCTCGGATCAACAAGTATCCATAACTTGATTCGTTTGTTTTATAAAGTCACCAAGTACGCACAATGTGACCCAATTCGCCTTCTCGGATCAACAAGCACAAACAATTTGACTTCGTTCGACTTCACGAATCATTAAGGCTTGTATTTGAACCCAATTGACTTCTCGGATCAACAAGTCTTTCAATTGACCCAATTCGACTTCTCGGATCAACAAGTACCGATAACTTGATCCCTTTGTTTTACCAAGTCACCAAGTACGCACAATGTGACCCAATTCGCCTTCTCGGATCAACAAGCACCAACTAATTGACTCAGTTCGACTTCACGAATCATTAAGGCTTTTATTCGAACCCAATTGACTTATGGGATCAACAAGTCTTCCAATTGACCCAATTCGGCTTCTCGGACCAACAAGTATCCATAACTTGATCCGTTTGTTATACCAAGTCACCAAGTACGCACAATGTGACCCAATTCGCCTTCTCGGATCAACAAGCACCAACAATTTGACTCCGTTCGACTTCACGAATCTTTAAGGCTTGTATTTGAACCCAATTGATTTCTCGGATCAACAAGTCTTTCAATTGACCCAATTCGGCTCCTCGGATTAACAAGTATCCATAACTTGATCCGTTTGTTTTACCAAGTCACCAAATACGCACAATGTGACCCAATTCGCCTTCTCGGATCACCAAGCACCTACTATTTGACTCCTTTCAACTTCACGAATCATTAAGGCTTGTATTTGAACCCAATTGACTTCTCCGATCAACAAGTCTTCCAATTGACCCAATTCGGCTTCTAGGATCAACAAGTATCGATAACTTGATCCATTTGTTTTACCAAGACACCAAGTACGCACAATGTGACCCAATTCGCCTTCTCGGATCATTAAGGTTTGTATTTGAACCCAATTGACTTCTCGGATCAACAAGTCTTCCATTTGACTTAATTGGGCTTCTCGGATCAACAAGTATCCATAACTTGATTCGTTTGTTTTATAAAGTCACCAAGTACGCACAATGTGACCCAATTCGCCTTCTCGGATCAACAAGCACAAACAATTTGACTTCGTTCGACTTCACGAATCATTAAGGCTTGTATTTGAACCCAATTGACTTCTCGGATCAACAAGTCTTTCAATTGACCCAATTCGACTTCTCGGATCAACAAGTATCGATAACTTGATCCCTTTGTTTTACCAAGTCACCAAGTACGCACAATGTGACCCAATTCGCCTTCTAGGATCAACAAGCACCAACTACTTGACTCCGTTCGACTTCACGAATGATCAAGGCTTGTAGTTGAACCCAATTGACTTCTCGGATCAACAAGTCTTCCATTTGACTTAATTGGGCTTCTCGGATCAACAAGTATCCATAACTTGATTCGCTTGTTTTATAAAGTCACCAAGTACGCACAATGTGACCCAATTCGCCTTCTCGGATCAACAAGCACCAACTAATTGACTCCGTTCGACTTCACGAATCATTAAGGCTTGTATTTGAACCCAATTGACTTCTCGGATCAACAAGTCTTTCAATTGACCCAATTCGGCTCCTCGGATCAACAAGTATCCATAACTTGATCCGTTTGTTATACCAAGTCACTAAGTACGCACAATGTGACCCAATTCGCCTTCTCGGATCAACAAGCACCAACAATTTGACTCCGTTCGACTTCACGAATCATTAAGGCTTGTATTTGAACCCAATTGACTTCTCGGATCAACAAGTCTTTCAATTGACCCAATTCGGCTTCTCGGATCAACAAGTATCCATAACTTGATCCGTTTGTTATACCAAGTCACTAAGTACGCACAATGTGACCCAATTCGCCTTCTCGGATCAACAAGCACCAACAATTTGACTCCGTTCGACTTCACGAATCATTAAGGCTTGTATTTGAACCCAATTGACTTCTCGGATCAACAAGTCTTTCAATTGACCCAATTCGGCTTCTCGGATCAACAAGTATCCATAACTTGATCCGTTTGTTTTACCAAGTCACCAAGTACGCACAATGTGACCCAATTCGCCTTCTCGGATCAACAAGCACCAACTACTTGACTCCGTTCGACTTCACGAATGATTAAGGCTTGTAGTTGAACCCAATTGACTTCTCGGATCAACAAGTCTTCCATTTGACTTAATTGGGCTTCTCGGATCAACAAGTATCCATAACTTGATTCGTTTGTTTTATAAAGTCACCAAGTACGCACAATGTGACCCAATTCGCCTTCTCGGATCAACAAGCACCAACTAATTGACTCCGTTCGACTTCACGAATCATTAAGGCTTGTATTTGAACCCAATTGACTTCTCGGATCAACAAGTCTTTCAATTGACCCAATTCGGCTCCTCGGATCAACAAGTATCCATAACTTGATCCGTTTGTTATACCAAGTCACTAAGTACGCACAATGTGACCCAATTCGCCTTCTCGGATCAACAAGCACCAACAATTTGACTCCGTTCGACTTCACGAATCATTAAGGCTTGTATTTGAACCCAATTGACTTCTCGGATCAACAAGTCTTTCAATTGACCCAATTCGGCTTCTCGGATCAACAAGTATCCATAACTTGATCCGTTTGTTTTACCAAGTCACCAAGTACGCACAATGTGACCTAATTCGCCTTCTCGGATCAACAAGCACCAACTACTTGACTCCGTTCGACTTCACGAATGATTAAGGCTTGTAGTTGAACCCAATTGACTTCTCGGATCAACAAGTCTTCCATTTGACTTAATTGGGCTTCTCGGATCAACAAGTATCCATAACTTGATTCGTTTGTTTTATAAAGTCACCAAGTACGCACAATGTGACCCAATTCACCTTCTCGGATCAACAAGCACCAACAATTTGACTCCGTTCGACTTCACGAATCATTAAGGCTTGTATTTGAACCCAATTGACTTCTCGGATCAACAAGTCTTTCAATTGACCCAATTCGGCTCCTCGGATTAACAAGTATCCATAACTTGATCCATTTGTTTTACCAAGTCACCATGTACGCACAATGTGACCCAATTCGCCTTCTCAGATCAACAAGCACCAACTAATTGACTCAGTTCGACTTCACGAATCATTAAGGCTTTTATTCGAACCCAATTGACTTATGGGATCAACAAGTCTTTCAATTGACCCAATTCGGCTTCTCGGATCAACAAGTATCCATAACTTGATCCGTTTGTTATACCAAGTCACTAAGTACGCACAATGTGACCCAATTCGCCTTCTCGGATCAACAAGCACCAACTACTTGACTCCGTTCGACTTCACGAATGATTAAGGCTTGCAGCTGAACCCAATTGACTTCTCGGATCAACAAGTCTTCCATTTGACTTAATTGGGCTTCTCGGATCAACAAGTATCCATAACTTGATTCGTTTGTTTTATAAAGTCACCAAGTACGCACAATGTGACCCAATTCGCCTTCTCGGATCAACAAGCACAAACAATTTGACTTCGTTCGACTTCACGAATCATTAAGGCTTGTATTTGAACCCAATTGACTTCTCGGATCAACAAGTCTTTCAATTGACCCAATTCGACTTCTCGGATCAACAAGTATCGATAACTTGATCCCTTTGTTTTACCAAGTCACCAAGTACGCACAATGTGACCCAATTCGCCTTCTCGGATCAACAAGCACCAACTACTTGACTCCGTTCGACTTCACGAATGATTAAGGCTTGTAGTTGAACCCAATTGACTTCTCGGATCAACAAGTCTTCCATTTGACTTAATTGGGCTTCTCGGATCAACAAGTATCCATAACTTGATTCGTTTGTTTTATAAAGTCACCAAGTACGCACAATGTGACCCAATTCGCCTTCTCGGATCAACAAGCACCAACTAATTGACTCCGTTCGACTTCACGAATCATTAAGGCTTGTATTTGAACCCAATTGACTTCTCGGATCAACAAGTCTTTCAATTGACCCAATTCGGCTCCTCGGATCAACAAGTATCCATAACTTGATCCGTTTGTTATACCAAGTCACTAAGTACGCACAATGTGACCCAATTCGCCTTCTCGGATCAACAAGCACCAACAATTTGACTCCGTTCGACTTCACGAATCATTAAGGCTTGTATTTGAACCCAATTGACTTCTCGGATCAACAAGTCTTTCAATTGACCCAATTCGGCTTCTCGGATCAACAAGTATCCATAACTTGATCCGTTTGTTTTACCAAGTCACCAAGTACGCACAATGTGACCTAATTCGCCTTCTCGGATCAACAAGCACCAACTACTTGACTCCGTTCGACTTCACGAATGATTAAGGCTTGTAGTTGAACCCAATTGACTTCTCGGATAAACAAGTCTTCCATTTGACTTAATTGGGCTTCTCGGATCAACAAGTATCCATAACTTGATTCGTTTGTTTTATAAAGTCACCAAGTACGCATGATGTGACCCAATTCGCCTTCTCGGATCAACAAGGACCAACAATTTGACTCCGTTCGACTTCACGAATCATTAAGGCTTGTATTTGAACCTAATTGACTTCTCGGATCAACAAGTCTTTCAATTGACCCAATTCGGCTCCTCGGATTAACAAGTATCCATAACTTGATCCATTTGTTTTACCAAGTCACCAAGTACGCACAATGTGACCCAATTCGCCTTCTCGGATCAACAAGCACCAACTACTTGACTCCGTTCGACTTCACGAATGATTAAGGCTTGTAGTTGAACCCAATTGACTTCTCGGATCAACAAGTCTTCCATTTGACTTAATTGGGCTTCTCGGATCAACAAGTATCCATAACTTGATTCGTTTGTTTGATAAAGTCACCAAGTACGCACAATGTGACCCAATTCGCCTTCTCGGATCAACAAGCACCAACTAATTGACTCCGTTCGACTTCACGAATCATTAAGGCTTGTATTTGAACCCAATTGACTTCTCGGATCAACAAGTCTTTCAATTGACCCAATTCGGCTCCTCGGATCAACAAGTATCCATAACTTGATCCGTTTGTTATACCAAGTCACTAAGTACGCACAATGTGACCCAATTCGCCTTCTCGGATCAACAAGCACCAACAATTTGACTCCGTTCGACTTCACGAATCATTAAGGCTTGTATTTGAACCCAATTGACTTCTCGGATCAACAAGTCTTTCAATTGACCCAATTCGGCTTCTCGGATCAACAAGTATCCATAACTTGATCCGTTTGTTTTACCAAGTCACCAAGTACGCACAATATGACCCAATTCGCCTTCTCGGATCAACAAGCACCAACTACTTGACTCCGTTCGACTTCACGAATGATTAAGGCTTGTAGTTGAACCCAATTGACTTCTCGGATCAACAAGTCTTCCATTTGACTTAATTGGGCTTCTCGGATCAACAAGTATCCATAACTTGATTCGTTTGTTTTATAAAGTCACCAAGTACGCACAATGTGACCCAATTCGCCTTCTCGGATCAACAAGCACCAACTAATTGACTCCGTTCGACTTCACGAATCATTAAGGCTTGTATTTGAACCCAATTGACTTCTCGGATCAACAAGTCTTTCAATTGACCCAATTCGGCTCCTCGGATCAACAAGTATCCATTACTTGATCCATTTGTTTTACCAAGTCACCAAGTACGCACAATGTGACCCAATTCGCCTTCTCGGATCAACAAGCACCAACTAATTGACTCAGTTCGACTTCACGAATCATTAAGGCTTGTATTCGAACCCAATTGACTTATGGGATCAACAAGTCTTTCAATTGACCCAATTCGGCTTCTCGGATCAACAAGTATCCATAACTTGATCCGTTTGTTATACCAAGTCACTAAGTACGCACAATGTGACCCAATTCGCCTTCTCGGATCAACAAGCACCAACTACTTGACTCCGTTCGACTTCACGAATGATTAAGGCTTGTAGTTGAACCCAATTGACTTCTCGGATCAACAAGTCTTCCATTTGACTTAATTGGGCTTCTCGGATCAACAAGTATCCATAACTTGATTCGTTTGTTTTATAAAGTCACCAAGTACGCACAATGTGACCCAATTCGCCTTCTCGGATCAACAAGCACAAACAATTTGACTTCGTTCGACTTCACGAATCATTAAGGCTTGTATTTGAACCCAATTGACTTCTCGGATCAACAAGTCTTACAATTGACCCAATTCGACTTCTCGGATCAACAAGTATCGATAACTTGATCCCTTTGTTTTACCAAGTCACCAAGTACGCACAATGTGACCCAATTCGCCTTCTCGGATCAACAAGCACCAACTACTTGACTCCGTTCGACTTCACGAATGATTAAGGCTTGTAGTTGAACCCAATTGACTTCTCGGATCAACAAGTCTTTCAATTGACCCAATTCGGCTCCTCGGATCAACAAGTATCCATAACTTGATCCGTTTGTTATACCAAGTCACTAAGTACGCACAATGTGACCCAATTCGCCTTCTCGGATCAACAAGCACCAACTACTTGACTCCGTTCGACTTCACGAATGATTAAGGCTTGTAGTTGAACCCAATTGACTTCTCGGATCAACAAGTCTTCCATTTGACTTAATTGGGCTTCTCGGATCAACAAGTATCCATAACTTGATTCGTTTGTTTTATAAAGTCACCAAGTACGCACAATGTGACCCAATTCGCCTTCTCGGATCAACAAGCACAAACAATTTGACTTCGTTCGACTTCACGAATCATTAAGGCTTGTATTTGAACCCAATTGACTTCTCGGATCAACAAGTCTTACAATTGACCCAATTCGACTTCTCGGATCAACAAGTATCGATAACTTGATCCCTTTGTTTTACCAAGTCACCAAGTACGCACAATGTGACCCAATTCGCCTTCTCGGATCAACAAGCACCAACTACTTGACTCCGTTCGACTTCACGAATGATTAAGGCTTGTAGTTGAACCCAATTGACTTCTCGGATCAACAAGTCTTCCATTTGACTTAATTGGGCTTCTCGGATCAACAAGTATCCATAACTTGATTCGTTTGTTTTATAAAGTCACCAAGTACGCACAATGTGACCCAATTCGCCTTCTCGGATCAACAAGCACCAACTAATTGACTCCGTTCGACTTCACGAATCATTAAGGCTTGTATTTGAACCCAATTGACTTCTCGGATCAACAAGTCTTTCAATTGACCCAATTCGGCTTCTCGGATCAACAAGTATCCATAACTTGATCCGTTTGTTTTACCAAGTCACCAAGTACGCACAATGTGACCTAATTCGCCTTCTCGGATCAACAAGCACCAACTACTTGACTCCGTTCGACTTCACGAATGATTAAGGCTTGTAGTTGAACCCAATTGACTTCTCGGATAAACTAGTCTTCCATTTGACTTAATTGGGCTTCTCGGATCAACAAGTATCCATAACTTGATTCGTTTGTTTTATAAAGTCACCAAGTACGCATGATGTGACCCAATTCGCCTTCTCGGATCAACAAGGACCAACAATTTGACTCCGTTCGACTTCACGAATCATTAAGGCTTGTGTTTGAACCTAATTGACTTCTCGGATCAACAAGTCTTTCAATTGACCCAATTCGGCTCCTCGGATTAACAAGTATCCATAACTTGATCCATTTGTTTTACCAAGTCACCAAGTACGCACAATGTGACCCAATTCGCATTCTCGGATCACCAAGCACCAACTATTTGACTCCGTTCAGCTTCACGAATCATTAAGGCTTGTATTTGAACCTAATTGACTTCTCGGATAAAAAAGTCTTCCATTTGACTTAATTGGGCTTTTCGGATCAACAAGTATCCATAACTTGATTCATTTGTTTTATAAAGTCACCAAGTACGCATGATGTGACCCAATTCGCCTTCTCGGATCAACAAGGACCAACAATTTGACTCCGTTCGACTTCACGAATCATTAAGGCTTGTATTTGAACCCAATTGACTTCTCGGATCAACAAGTCTTTCAATTGACCCAATTCGGCTCCTCGGATTAACAAGTATCCATAACTTGATCCATTTGTTTTACCAAGTCACCAAGTACGCACAATGTGACCCAATTCGCATTCTCGGATCACCAAGCACCAACTATTTGACTCCGTTCAGCTTCACGAATCATTAAGGCTTGTATTTGAACCCAATTGACTTCTCGGATCAACAAGTCTTTCAATTGACCCAATTCGGCTCCTCGGATTAACAAGTATCCATAACTTGATCCATTTGTTTTACCAAGTCACCATGTACGCACAATGTGACCCAATTCGCCTTCTCGGATCAACAAGCACCAACTACTTGACTCCGTTCGACTTCACGAATGATTAAGGCTTGTAGCTGAACCCAATTGACTTCATGTTGATTGACTTAATTGGGCTTCTCGGATCAACAAGTATCCATAACTTGATTCGTTTGTTTTATAAAGTCACCAAGTACGCACAATGTGACCCAATTCGCCTTCTCGGATCAACAAGCACCAACAATTTGACTCCGTTCGACTTCACGAATCATTAAGGCTTGTATTTGAACCCAATTGACTTCTCGGATCAACAAGTCTTTCAATTGACCCAATTCGGCTTCTCGGATCAACAAGTATCCATAACTTGATCCGTTTGTTTTACCAAGTCACCAAGTACGCACAATGTGACCTAATTCGCCTTCTCGGATCAACAAGCACCAACTACTTGACTCCGTTCGACTTCACGAATGATTAAGGCTTGTAGTTGAACCCAATTGACTTCTCGGATAAACAAGTCTTCCATTTGACTTAATTGGGCTTCTCGGATCAACAAGTATCCATAACTTGATTCGTTTGTTTTATAAAGTCACCAAGTACGCATGATGTGACCCAATTCGCCTTCTCGGATCAACAAGGACCAACAATTTGACTCCGTTCGACTTCACGAATCATTAAGGCTTGTATTTGAACCTAATTGACTTCTCGGATCAACAAGTCTTTCAATTGACCCAATTCGGCTCCTCGGATTAACAAGTATCCATAACTTGATCCATTTGTTTTACCAAGTCACCAAGTACGCACAATGTGACCTAATTCGCCTTCTCGGATCAACAAGCACCAACTACTTGACTCCGTTCGACTTCACGAATGATTAAGGCTTGTAGTTGAACCCAATTGACTTCTCGGATCAACAAGTCTTCCATTTGACTTAATTGGGCTTCTCGGATCAACAAGTATCCATAACTTGATTCGTTTGTTTGATAAAGTCACCAAGTACGCACAATGTGACCCAATTCGCCTTCTCGGATCAACAAGCACCAACTAATTGACTCCGTTCGACTTCACGAATCATTAAGGCTTGTATTTGAACCCAATTGACTTCTCGGATCAACAAGTCTTTCAATTGACCCAATTCGGCTCCTCGGATCAACAAGTATCCATAACTTGATCCGTTTGTTATACCAAGTCACTAAGTACGCACAATGTGACCCAATTCGCCTTCTCGGATCAACAAGCACCAACAATTTGACTCCGTTCAACTTCACGAATCATTAAGGCTTGTATTTGAACCCAATTGACTTCTCGGATCAACAAGTCTTTCAATTGACCCAATTCGGCTTCTCGGATCAACAAGTATCCATAACTTGATCCGTTTGTTTTACCAAGTCACCAAGTACGCACAATGTGACCCAATTCGCCTTCTCGGATCAACAAGCACCAACTACTTGACTCCGTTCGACTTCACGAATGATTAAGGCTTGTAGTTGAACCCAATTGACTTCTCGGATCAACAAGTCTTCCATTTGACTTAATTGGGCTTCTCGGATCAACAAGTATCCATAACTTGATTCGTTTGTTTTATAAAGTCACCAAGTACGCACAATGTGACCCAATTCGCCTTCTCGGATCAACAAGCACCAACTAATTGACTCCGTTCGACTTCACGAATCATTAAGGCTTGTATTTGAACCCAATTGACTTCTCGGATCAACAAGTCTTTCAATTGACCCAATTCGGCTTCTCGGATCAACAAGTATCCATAACTTGATCCGTTTGTTTTACCAAGTCACCAAGTACGCACAATGTGACCTAATTCGCCTTCTCGGATCAACAAGCACCAACTACTTGACTCCGTTCGACTTCACGAATGATTAAGGCTTGTAGTTGAACCCAATTGACTTCTCGGATCAACAAGTCTTCCATTTGACTTAATTGGGCTTCTCGGATCAACAAGTATCCATAACTTGATTCGTTTGTTTTATAAAGTCACCAAGTACGCACAATGTGACCCAATTCACCTTCTCGGATCAACAAGCACCAACAATTTGACTCCGTTCGACTTCACGAATCATTAAGGCTTGTATTTGAACCCAATTGACTTCTCGGATCAACAAGTCTTTCAATTGACCCAATTCGGCTCCTCGGATTAACAAGTATCCATAACTTGATCCATTTGTTTTACCAAGTCACCATGTACGCACAATGTGACCCAATTCGCCTTCTCAGATCAACAAGCACCAACTAATTGACTCAGTTCGACTTCACGAATCATTAAGGCTTTTATTCGAACCCAATTGACTTATGGGATCAACAAGTCTTTCAATTGACCCAATTCGGCTTCTCGGATCAACAAGTATCCATAACTTGATCCGTTTGTTATACCAAGTCACTAAGTACGCACAATGTGACCCAATTCGCCTTCTCGGATCAACAAGCACCAACTACTTGACTCCGTTCGACTTCACGAATGATTAAGGCTTGCAGCTGAACCCAATTGACTTCTCGGATCAACAAGTCTTCCATTTGACTTAATTGGGCTTCTCGGATCAACAAGTATCCATAACTTGATTCGTTTGTTTTATAAAGTCACCAAGTACGCACAATGTGACCCAATTCGCCTTCTCGGATCAACAAGCACAAACAATTTGACTTCGTTCGACTTCACGAATCATTAAGGCTTGTATTTGAACCCAATTGACTTCTCGGATCAACAAGTCTTTCAATTGACCCAATTCGACTTCTCGGATCAACAAGTATCGATAACTTGATCCCTTTGTTTTACCAAGTCACCAAGTACGCACAATGTGACCCAATTCGCCTTCTCGGATCAACAAGCACCAACTACTTGACTCCGTTCGACTTCACGAATGATTAAGGCTTGTAGTTGAACCCAATTGACTTCTCGGATCAACAAGTCTTCCATTTGACTTAATTGGGCTTCTCGGATCAACAAGTATCCATAACTTGATTCGTTTGTTTTATAAAGTCACCAAGTACGCACAATGTGACCCAATTCGCCTTCTCGGATCAACAAGCACCAACTAATTGACTCCGTTCGACTTCACGAATCATTAAGGCTTGTATTTGAACCCAATTGACTTCTCGGATCAACAAGTCTTTCAATTGACCCAATTCGGCTCCTCGGATCAACAAGTATCCATAACTTGATCCGTTTGTTATACCAAGTCACTAAGTACGCACAATGTGACCCAATTCGCCTTCTCGGATCAACAAGCACCAACAATTTGACTCCGTTCGACTTCACGAATCATTAAGGCTTGTATTTGAACCCAATTGACTTCTCGGATCAACAAGTCTTTCAATTGACCCAATTCGGCTTCTCGGATCAACAAGTATCCATAACTTGATCCGTTTGTTTTACCAAGTCACCAAGTACGCACAATGTGACCTAATTCGCCTTCTCGGATCAACAAGCACCAACTACTTGACTCCGTTCGACTTCACGAATGATTAAGGCTTGTAGTTGAACCCAATTGACTTCTCGGATAAACAAGTCTTCCATTTGACTTAATTGGGCTTCTCGGATCAACAAGTATCCATAACTTGATTCGTTTGTTTTATAAAGTCACCAAGTACGCATGATGTGACCCAATTCGCCTTCTCGGATCAACAAGGACCAACAATTTGACTCCGTTCGACTTCACGAATCATTAAGGCTTGTATTTGAACCTAATTGACTTCTCGGATCAACAAGTCTTTCAATTGACCCAATTCGGCTCCTCGGATTAACAAGTATCCATAACTTGATCCATTTGTTTTACCAAGTCACCAAGTACGCACAATGTGACCCAATTCGCCTTCTCGGATCAACAAGCACCAACTACTTGACTCCGTTCGACTTCACGAATGATTAAGGCTTGTAGTTGAACCCAATTGACTTCTCGGATCAACAAGTCTTCCATTTGACTTAATTGGGCTTCTCGGATCAACAAGTATCCATAACTTGATTCGTTTGTTTGATAAAGTCACCAAGTACGCACAATGTGACCCAATTCGCCTTCTCGGATCAACAAGCACCAACTAATTGACTCCGTTCGACTTCACGAATCATTAAGGCTTGTATTTGAACCCAATTGACTTCTCGGATCAACAAGTCTTTCAATTGACCCAATTCGGCTCCTCGGATCAACAAGTATCCATAACTTGATCCGTTTGTTATACCAAGTCACTAAGTACGCACAATGTGACCCAATTCGCCTTCTCGGATCAACAAGCACCAACAATTTGACTCCGTTCGACTTCACGAATCATTAAGGCTTGTATTTGAACCCAATTGACTTCTCGGATCAACAAGTCTTTCAATTGACCCAATTCGGCTTCTCGGATCAACAAGTATCCATAACTTGATCCGTTTGTTTTACCAAGTCACCAAGTACGCACAATGTGACCCAATTCGCCTTCTCGGATCAACAAGCACCAACTACTTGACTCCGTTCGACTTCACGAATGATTAAGGCTTGTAGTTGAACCCAATTGACTTCTCGGATCAACAAGTCTTCCATTTGACTTAATTGGGCTTCTCGGATCAACAAGTATCCATAACTTGATTCGTTTGTTTTATAAAGTCACCAAGTACGCACAATGTGACCCAATTCGCCTTCTCGGATCAACAAGCACCAACTAATTGACTCCGTTCGACTTCACGAATCATTAAGGCTTGTATTTGAACCCAATTGACTTCTCGGATCAACAAGTCTTTCAATTGACCCAATTCGGCTCCTCGGATCAACAAGTATCCATTACTTGATCCATTTGTTTTACCAAGTCACCAAGTACGCACAATGTGACCCAATTCGCCTTCTCGGATCAACAAGCACCAACTAATTGACTCAGTTCGACTTCACGAATCATTAAGGCTTGTATTCGAACCCAATTGACTTATGGGATCAACAAGTCTTTCAATTGACCCAATTCGGCTTCTCGGATCAACAAGTATCCATAACTTGATCCGTTTGTTATACCAAGTCACTAAGTACGCACAATGTGACCCAATTCGCCTTCTCGGATCAACAAGCACCAACTACTTGACTCCGTTCGACTTCACGAATGATTAAGGCTTGTAGTTGAACCCAATTGACTTCTCGGATCAACAAGTCTTCCATTTGACTTAATTGGGCTTCTCGGATCAACAAGTATCCATAACTTGATTCGTTTGTTTTATAAAGTCACCAAGTACGCACAATGTGACCCAATTCGCCTTCTCGGATCAACAAGCACAAACAATTTGACTTCGTTCGACTTCACGAATCATTAAGGCTTGTATTTGAACCCAATTGACTTCTCGGATCAACAAGTCTTACAATTGACCCAATTCGACTTCTCGGATCAACAAGTATCGATAACTTGATCCCTTTGTTTTACCAAGTCACCAAGTACGCACAATGTGACCCAATTCGCCTTCTCGGATCAACAAGCACCAACTACTTGACTCCGTTCGACTTCACGAATGATTAAGGCTTGTAGTTGAACCCAATTGACTTCTCGGATCAACAAGTCTTTCAATTGACCCAATTCGGCTCCTCGGATCAACAAGTATCCATAACTTGATCCGTTTGTTATACCAAGTCACTAAGTACGCACAATGTGACCCAATTCGCCTTCTCGGATCAACAAGCACCAACTACTTGACTCCGTTCGACTTCACGAATGATTAAGGCTTGTAGTTGAACCCAATTGACTTCTCGGATCAACAAGTCTTCCATTTGACTTAATTGGGCTTCTCGGATCAACAAGTATCCATAACTTGATTCGTTTGTTTTATAAAGTCACCAAGTACGCACAATGTGACCCAATTCGCCTTCTCGGATCAACAAGCACAAACAATTTGACTTCGTTCGACTTCACGAATCATTAAGGCTTGTATTTGAACCCAATTGACTTCTCGGATCAACAAGTCTTACAATTGACCCAATTCGACTTCTCGGATCAACAAGTATCGATAACTTGATCCCTTTGTTTTACCAAGTCACCAAGTACGCACAATGTGACCCAATTCGCCTTCTCGGATCAACAAGCACCAACTACTTGACTCCGTTCGACTTCACGAATGATTAAGGCTTGTAGTTGAACCCAATTGACTTCTCGGATCAACAAGTCTTCCATTTGACTTAATTGGGCTTCTCGGATCAACAAGTATCCATAACTTGATTCGTTTGTTTTATAAAGTCACCAAGTACGCACAATGTGACCCAATTCGCCTTCTCGGATCAACAAGCACCAACTAATTGACTCCGTTCGACTTCACGAATCATTAAGGCTTGTATTTGAACCCAATTGACTTCTCGGATCAACAAGTCTTTCAATTGACCCAATTCGGCTTCTCGGATCAACAAGTATCCATAACTTGATCCGTTTGTTTTACCAAGTCACCAAGTACGCACAATGTGACCTAATTCGCCTTCTCGGATCAACAAGCACCAACTACTTGACTCCGTTCGACTTCACGAATGATTAAGGCTTGTAGTTGAACCCAATTGACTTCTCGGATAAACTAGTCTTCCATTTGACTTAATTGGGCTTCTCGGATCAACAAGTATCCATAACTTGATTCGTTTGTTTTATAAAGTCACCAAGTACGCATGATGTGACCCAATTCGCCTTCTCGGATCAACAAGGACCAACAATTTGACTCCGTTCGACTTCACGAATCATTAAGGCTTGTGTTTGAACCTAATTGACTTCTCGGATCAACAAGTCTTTCAATTGACCCAATTCGGCTCCTCGGATTAACAAGTATCCATAACTTGATCCATTTGTTTTACCAAGTCACCAAGTACGCACAATGTGACCCAATTCGCATTCTCGGATCACCAAGCACCAACTATTTGACTCCGTTCAGCTTCACGAATCATTAAGGCTTGTATTTGAACCTAATTGACTTCTCGGATAAAAAAGTCTTCCATTTGACTTAATTGGGCTTTTCGGATCAACAAGTATCCATAACTTGATTCATTTGTTTTATAAAGTCACCAAGTACGCATGATGTGACCCAATTCGCCTTCTCGGATCAACAAGGACCAACAATTTGACTCCGTTCGACTTCACGAATCATTAAGGCTTGTATTTGAACCCAATTGACTTCTCGGATCAACAAGTCTTTCAATTGACCCAATTCGGCTCCTCGGATTAACAAGTATCCATAACTTGATCCATTTGTTTTACCAAGTCACCAAGTACGCACAATGTGACCCAATTCGCATTCTCGGATCACCAAGCACCAACTATTTGACTCCGTTCAGCTTCACGAATCATTAAGGCTTGTATTTGAACCCAATTGACTTCTCGGATCAACAAGTCTTTCAATTGACCCAATTCGGCTCCTCGGATTAACAAGTATCCATAACTTGATCCATTTGTTTTACCAAGTCACCATGTACGCACAATGTGACCCAATTCGCCTTCTCGGATCAACAAGCACCAACTACTTGACTCCGTTCGACTTCACGAATGATTAAGGCTTGTAGCTGAACCCAATTGACTTCATGTTGATTGACTTAATTGGGCTTCTCGGATCAACAAGTATCCATAACTTGATTCGTTTGTTTTATAAAGTCACCAAGTACGCACAATGTGACCCAATTCGCCTTCTCGGATCAACAAGCACCAACAATTTGACTCCGTTCGACTTCACGAATCATTAAGGCTTGTATTTGAACCCAATTGACTTCTCGGATCAACAAGTCTTTCAATTGACCCAATTCGGCTTCTCGGATCAACAAGTATCCATAACTTGATCCGTTTGTTTTACCAAGTCACCAAGTACGCACAATGTGACCTAATTCGCCTTCTCGGATCAACAAGCACCAACTACTTGACTCCGTTCGACTTCACGAATGATTAAGGCTTGTAGTTGAACCCAATTGACTTCTCGGATAAACAAGTCTTCCATTTGACTTAATTGGGCTTCTCGGATCAACAAGTATCCATAACTTGATTCGTTTGTTTTATAAAGTCACCAAGTACGCATGATGTGACCCAATTCGCCTTCTCGGATCAACAAGGACCAACAATTTGACTCCGTTCGACTTCACGAATCATTAAGGCTTGTATTTGAACCTAATTGACTTCTCGGATCAACAAGTCTTTCAATTGACCCAATTCGGCTCCTCGGATTAACAAGTATCCATAACTTGATCCATTTGTTTTACCAAGTCACCAAGTACGCACAATGTGACCTAATTCGCCTTCTCGGATCAACAAGCACCAACTACTTGACTCCGTTCGACTTCACGAATGATTAAGGCTTGTAGTTGAACCCAATTGACTTCTCGGATCAACAAGTCTTCCATTTGACTTAATTGGGCTTCTCGGATCAACAAGTATCCATAACTTGATTCGTTTGTTTGATAAAGTCACCAAGTACGCACAATGTGACCCAATTCGCCTTCTCGGATCAACAAGCACCAACTAATTGACTCCGTTCGACTTCACGAATCATTAAGGCTTGTATTTGAACCCAATTGACTTCTCGGATCAACAAGTCTTTCAATTGACCCAATTCGGCTCCTCGGATCAACAAGTATCCATAACTTGATCCGTTTGTTATACCAAGTCACTAAGTACGCACAATGTGACCCAATTCGCCTTCTCGGATCAACAAGCACCAACAATTTGACTCCGTTCAACTTCACGAATCATTAAGGCTTGTATTTGAACCCAATTGACTTCTCGGATCAACAAGTCTTTCAATTGACCCAATTCGGCTTCTCGGATCAACAAGTATCCATAACTTGATCCGTTTGTTTTACCAAGTCACCAAGTACGCACAATGTGACCCAATTCGCCTTCTCGGATCAACAAGCACCAACTACTTGACTCCGTTCGACTTCACGAATGATTAAGGCTTGTAGTTGAACCCAATTGACTTCTCGGATCAACAAGTCTTCCATTTGACTTAATTGGGCTTCTCGGATCAACAAGTATCCATAACTTGATTCGTTTGTTTTATAAAGTCACCAAGTACGCACAATGTGACCCAATTCGCCTTCTCGGATCAACAAGCACCAACTAATTGACTCCGTTCGACTTCACGAATCATTAAGGCTTGTATTTGAACCCAATTGACTTCTCGGATCAACAAGTCTTTCAATTGACCCAATTCGGCTCCTCGGATCAACAAGTATCCATAACTTGATCCGTTTGTTATACCAAGTCACTAAGTACGCACAATGTGACCCAATTCGCCTTCTCGGATCAACAAGCACCAACAATTTGACTCCGTTCGACTTCACGAATCATTAAGGCTTGTATTTGATCCCAATTGACTTCTCGGATCAACAAGTCTTTCAATTGACCCAATTCGGCTTCTCGGATCAACAAGTATCCATAACTTGATTCGTTTGTTTTATAAAGTCACCAAGTACGCATGATGTGACCCAATTCGCCTTCTCGGATCAACAAGGACCAACAATTTGACTCCGTTCGACTTCACGAATCATTAAGGCTTGTATTTGAACCTAATTGACTTCTCGGATCAACAAGTCTTTCAATTGACCCAATTCGGCTCCTCGGATTAACAAGTATCCATAACTTGATCCATTTGTTTTACCAAGTCACCAAGTACGCACAATGTGACCCAATTCGCATTCTCGGATCACCAAGCACCAACTATTTGACTCCGTTCAGCTTCACGAATCATTAAGGCTTGTATTTGAACCCAATTGACTTCTCGGATCAACAAGTCTTCCATTTGACTTAATTGGGCTTCTCGGATCAACAAGTATCCATAACTTGATTCGTTTGTTTTATAAAGTCACGAGGTACGCACAATGTGACCTAATTCGCCTTCTCGGATCAACAAGCACCAACAATTTGACTCCGTTCGACTTCACGAATCATTAAGGCTTGTATTTGAACCCAATTGACTTCTCGGATCAACAAGTCTTTCAATTGACCCAATTCGGCTCCTCGGATTAACAAGTATCCATAACTTGATCCATTTGTTTTACCAAGTCACCATGTACGCACAATGTGACCCAATTCGCCTTCTCGGATCAACAAGCACCAACTAATTGACTCAGTTCGACTTCACGAATCATTAAGGCTTGTATTCGAACCCAATTGACTTATGGGATCAACAAGTCTTTCAATTGACCCAATTCGGCTTCTCGGATCAACAAGTATCCATAACTTGATCCGTTTGTTATACCAAGTCACTAAGTACGCACAATGTGACCCAATTCGCCTTCTCGGATCAACAAGCACCAACTACTTGACTCCGTTCGACTTCACGAATGATTAAGGCTTGTAGCTGAACCCAATTGATTTCTCGGATCAACAAGTCTTTCAATTGACCCAATTCGGCTCCTCGGATTAACAAGTATCCATAACTTGATCCGTTTGTTTTACCAAGTCACCAAATACGCACAATGTGACCCAATTCGCCTTCTCGGATCACCAAGCACCTACTATTTGACTCCTTTCAACTTCACGAATCATTAAGGCTTGTATTTGAACCCAATTGACTTCTCCGATCAACAAGTCTTCCAATTGACCCAATTCGGCTTCTAGGATCAACAAGTATCGATAACTTGATCCATTTGTTTTACCAAGTCACCAAGTACGCACAATGTGACCCAATTCGCCTTCTCGGATCATTAAGGTTTGTATTTGAACCCAATTGACTTCTCGGATCAACAAGTCTTCCATTTGACTTAATTGGGCTTCTCGGATCAACAAGTATCCATAACTTGATTCGTTTGTTTTATAAAGTCACCAAGTACGCACAATGTGACCCAATTCGCCTTCTCGGATCAACAAGCACAAACAATTTGACTTCGTTCGACTTCACGAATCATTAAGGCTTGTATTTGAACCCAATTGACTTCTCGGATCAACAAGTCTTTCAATTGACCCAATTCGACTTCTCGGATCAACAAGTATCAATAACTTGATCCCTTTGTTTTACCAAGTCACCAAGTACGCACAATGTGACCCAATTCGCCTTCTAGGATCAACAAGCACCAACTACTTGACTCCGTTCGACTTCACGAATGATCAAGGCTTGTAGTTGAACCCAATTGACTTCTCGGATCAACAAGTCTTCCATTTGACTTAATTGGGCTTCTCGGATCAACAAGTATCCATAACTTGATTCGCTTGTTTTATAAAGTCACCAAGTACGCACAATGTGACCCAATTCGCCTTCTCGGATCAACAAGCACCAACTAATTGACTCCGTTCGACTTCACGAATCATTAAGGCTTGTATTTGAACCCAATTGACTTCTCGGATCAACAAGTCTTTCAATTGACCCAATTCGGCTCCTCGGATCAACAAGTATCCATAACTTGATCCGTTTGTTATACCAAGTCACTAAGTACGCACAATGTGACCCAATTCGCCTTCTCGGATCAACAAGCACCAACTATTTGACTCCGTTCGACTTCACGAATCATTAAGGCTTGTATTTGAACCCAATTGACTTCTCGGATCAACAAGTCTTTCAATTGACCCAATTCGGCTTCTCGGATCAACAAGTATCCATAACTTGATCCGTTTGTTATACCAAGTCACTAAGTACGCACAATGTGACCCAATTCGCCTTCTCGGATCAACAAGCACCAACAATTTGACTCCGTTCGACTTCACGAATCATTAAGGCTTGTATTTGAACCCAATTGACTTCTCGGATCAACAAGTCTTTCAATTGACCCAATTCGGCTTCTCGGATCAACAAGTATCCATAACTTGATCCGTTTGTTTTACCAAGTCACCAAGTACGCACAATGTGACCCAATTCGCCTTCTCGGATCAACAAGCACCAACTACTTGACTCCGTTCGACTTCACGAATGATTAAGGCTTGTAGTTGAACCCAATTGACTTCTCGGATCAACAAGTCTTCCATTTGACTTAATTGGGCTTCTCGGATCAACAAGTATCCATAACTTGATTCGTTTGTTTTATAAAGTCACCAAGTACGCACAATGTGACCCAATTCGCCTTCTCGGATCAACAAGCACAAACAATTTGACTTCGTTCGACTTCACGAATCATTAAGGCTTGTATTTGAACCCAATTGACTTCTCGGATCAACAAGTCTTACAATTGACCCAATTCGACTTCTCGGATCAACAAGTATCGATAACTTGATCCCTTTGTTTTACCAAGTCACCAAGTACGCACAATGTGACCCAATTCGCCTTCTCGGATCAACAAGCACCAACTACTTGACTCCGTTCGACTTCACGAATGATTAAGGATTGTAGTTGAACCCAATTGACTTCTCGGATCAACAAGTCTTCCATTTGACTTAATTGGGCTTCTCGGATCAACAAGTATCCATAACTTGATTCGTTTGTTTTATAAAGTCACCAAGTACGCACAATGTGACCCAATTCGCCTTCTCGGATCAACAAGCACCAACTAATTGACTCCGTTCGACTTCACGAATCATTAAGGCTTGTATTTGAACCCAATTGACTTCTCGGATCAACAAGTCTTTCAATTGACCCAATTCGGCTCCTCGGATCAACAAGTATCCATAACTTGATCCGTTTGTTATACCAAGTCACTAAGTACGCACAATGTGACCCAATTCGCCTTCTCGGATCAACAAGCACCAACAATTTGACTCCGTTCGACTTCACGAATCATTAAGGCTTGTATTTGAACCCAATTGACTTCTCGGATCAACAAGTCTTTCAATTGACCCAATTCGGCTTCTCGGATCAACAAGTATCCATAACTTGATCCGTTTGTTTTACCAAGTCACCAAGTACGCACAATGTGACCTAATTCGCCTTCTCGGATCAACAAGCACCAACTACTTGACTCCGTTCGACTTCACGAATGATTAAGGCTTGTAGTTGAACCCAATTGACTTCTCGGATCAACAAGTCTTCCATTTGACTTAATTGGGCTTCTCGGATCAACAAGTATCCATAACTTGATTCGTTTGTTTTATAAAGTCACCAAGTACGCACAATGTGACCCAATTCACCTTCTCGGATCAACAAGCACCAACAATTTGACTCCGTTCGACTTCACGAATCATTAAGGCTTGTATTTGAACCCAATTGACTTCTCGGATCAACAAGTCTTTCAATTGACCCAATTCGGCTCCTCGGATTAACAAGTATCCATAACTTGATCCATTTGTTTTACCAAGTCACCATGTACGCACAATGTGACCCAATTCGCCTTCTCAGATCAACAAGCACCAACTAATTGACTCAGTTCGACTTCACGAATCATTAAGGCTTTTATTCGAACCCAATTGACTTATGGGATCAACAAGTCTTTCAATTGACCCAATTCGGCTTCTCGGATCAACAAGTATCCATAACTTGATCCGTTTGTTATACCAAGTCACTAAGTACGCACAATGTGACCCAATTCGCCTTCTCGGATCAACAAGCACCAACTACTTGACTCCGTTCGACTTCACGAATGATTAAGGCTTGTAGCTGAACCCAATTGACTTCTCGGATCAACAAGTCTTCCATTTGACTTAATTGGGCTTCTCGGATCAACAAGTATCCATAACTTGATTCGTTTGTTTTATAAAGTCACCAAGTACGCACAATGTGACCCAATTCTCCTTCTCGGATCAACAAGCACAAACAATTTGACTTCGTTCGACTTCACGAATCATTAAGGCTTGTATTTGAACCCAATTGACTTCTCGGATCAACAAGTCTTTCAATTGACCCAATTCGACTTCTCGGATCAACAAGTATCGATAACTTGATCCCTTTGTTTTACCAAGTCACCAAGTACGCACAATGTGACCCAATTCGCCTTCTAGGATCAACAAGCACCAACTACTTGACTCCGTTCGACTTCACGAATGATCAAGGCTTGTAGTTGAACCCAATTGACTTCTCGGATCAACAAGTCTTCCATTTGACTTAATTGGGCTTCTCGGATCAACAAGTATCCATAACTTGATTCGTTTGTTTTATAAAGTCACCAAGTACGCACAATGTGACCCAATTCGCCTTCTCGGATCAACAAGCACCAACTAATTGACTCCGTTCGACTTCACGAATCATTAAGGCTTGTATTTGAACCCAATTGACTTCTCGGATCAACAAGTCTTTCAATTGACCCAATTCGGCTCCTCGGATCAACAAGTATCCATAACTTGATCCGTTTGTTATACCAAGTCACTAAGTACGCACAATGTGACCCAATTCGCCTTCTCGGATCAACAAGCACCAACAATTTGACTCCGTTCGACTTCACGAATCATTAAGGCTTGTATTTGAACCCAATTGACTTCTCGGATCAACAAGTCTTTCAATTGACCCAATTCGGCTTCTCGGATCAACAAGTATCCATAACTTGATCCGTTTGTTATACCAAGTCACTAAGTACGCACAATGTGACCCAATTCGCCTTCTCGGATCAACAAGCACCAACTACTTGACTCCGTTCGACTTCACGAATGATTAAGGCTTGTAGCTGAACCCAATTGACTTCTCGGATCAACAAGTCTTCCATTTGACTTAATTGGGCTTCTCGGATCAACAAGTATCCATAACTTGATTCGTTTGTTTTATAAAGTCACCAAGTACGCACAATGTGACCCAATTCGCCTTCTCGGATCAACAAGCACAAACAATTTGACTTCGTTCGACTTCACGAATCATTAAGGCTTGTATTTGAACCCAATTGACTTCTCGGATCAACAAGTCTTTCAATTGACCCAATTCGACTTCTCGGATCAACAAGTATCGATAACTTGATCCCTTTGTTTTACCAAGTCACCAAGTACGCACAATGTGACCCAATTCGCCTTCTAGGATCAACAAGCACCAACTACTTGACTCCGTTCGACTTCACGAATGATCAAGGCTTGTAGTTGAACCCAATTGACTTCTCGGATCAACAAGTCTTCCATTTGACTTAATTGGGCTTCTCGGATCAACAAGTATCCATAACTTGATTCGTTTGTTTTATAAAGTCACCAAGTACGCACAATGTGACCCAATTCGCCTTCTCGGATCAACAAGCACCAACTAATTGACTCCGTTCGACTTCACGAATCATTAAGGCTTGTATTTGAACCCAATTGACTTCTCGGATCAACAAGTCTTTCAATTGACCCAATTCGGCTCCTCGGATCAACAAGTATCCATAACTTGATCCGTTTGTTATACCAAGTCACTAAGTACGCACAATGTGACCCAATTCGCCTTCTCGGATCAACAAGCACCAACAATTTGACTCCGTTCGACTTCACGAATCATTAAGGCTTGTATTTGAACCCAATTGACTTCTCGGATCAACAAGTCTTTCAATTGACCCAATTCGGCTTCTCGGATCAACAAGTATCCATAACTTGATCCGTTTGTTATACCAAGTCACTAAGTACGCACAATGTGACCCAATTCGCCTTCTCGGATCAACAAGCACCAACAATTTGACTCCGTTCGACTTCACGAATCATTAAGGCTTGTATTTGAACCCAATTGACTTCTCGGATCAACAAGTCTTTCAATTGACCCAATTCGGCTTCTCGGATCAACAAGTATCCATAACTTGATCCGTTTGTTTTACCAAGTCACCAAGTACGCACAATGTGACCCAATTCGCCTTCTCGGATCAACAAGCACCAACTACTTGACTCCGTTCGACTTCACGAATGATTAAGGATTGTAGTTGAACCCAATTGACTTCTCGGATCAACAAGTCTTCCATTTGACTTAATTGGGCTTCTCGGATCAACAAGTATCCATAACTTGATTCGTTTGTTTTATAAAGTCACCAAGTACGCACAATGTGACCCAATTCGCCTTCTCGGATCAACAAGCACCAACTAATTGACTCCGTTCGACTTCACGAATCATTAAGGCTTGTATTTGAACCCAATTGACTTCTCGGATCAACAAGTCTTTCAATTGACCCAATTCGGCTCCTCGGATCAACAAGTATCCATAACTTGATCCGTTTGTTATACCAAGTCACTAAGTACGCACAATGTGACCCAATTCGCCTTCTCGGATAAACAAGCACCAACAATTTGACTCCGTTCGACTTCACGAATCATTAAGGCTTGTATTTGAACCCAATTGACTTCGCGGATCAACAAGTCTTTCAATTGACCCAATTCGGCTTCTCGGATCAACAAGTATCCATAACTTGATCCGTTTGTTTTACCAAGTCACCAAGTACGCACAATGTGACCTAATTCGCCTTCTCGGATCAACAAGGACCAACTACTTGACTCCGTTCGACTTCACGAATGATTAAGGCTTGTAGCTGAACCCAATTGACTTCTCGGATAAACAAGTCTTCCATTTGACTTAATTGGGCTTCTCGGATCAACAAGTATCCATAACTTGATTCGTTTGTTTTATAAAGTCACCAAGTACGCATGATGTGACCCAATTCGCCTTCTCGGATCAACAAGGACCAACAATTTGACTCCGTTCGACTTCACGAATCATTAAGGCTTGTATTTGAACCCAATTGACTTCTCGGATCAACAAGTCTTTCAATTGACCCAATTCGGCTTCTCGGATCAACAAGTATCCATAACTTGATCCGTTTGTTTTACCAAGTCACCAAGTACGCACAATGTGACCTAATTCGCCTTCTCGGATCAACAAGCACCAACTACTTGACTCCGTTCGACTTCACGAATGATTAAGGCTTGTAGTTGAACCCAATTGACTTCTCGGATCAACAAGTCTTCCATTTGACTTAATTGGGCTTCTCGGATCAACAAGTATCCATAACTTGATTCGTTTGTTTTATAAAGTCACCAAGTACGCACAATGTGACCCAATTCGCCTTCTCGGATCAACAAGCACAAACAATTTGACTTCGTTCGACTTCACGAATCATTAAGGCTTGTATTTGAACCCAATTGACTTCTCGGATCAACAAGTCTTTCAATTGACCCAATTCGGCTCCTCGGATCAACAAGTATCCATAACTTGATCCGTTTGTTATACCAAGTCACTAAGTACGCACAATGTGACCCAATTCGACTTCTCGGATAAACAAGCACCAACAATTTGACTCCGTTCGACTTCACGAATCATTAAGGCTTGTATTTGAACCCAATTGACTTCTCGGATCAACAAGTCTTTCAATTGACCCAATTCGGCTCCTCGGATTAACAAGTATCCATAACTTGATCCATTTGTTTTACCAAGTCACCATGTACGCACAATGTGACCCAATTCGCCTTCTCAGATCAACAAGCACCAACTAATTGACTCAGTTCGACTTCACGAATCATTAAGGCTTTTATTCGAACCCAATTGACTTATGGGATCAACAAGTCTTTCAATTAACCCAATTCGGCTTCTCGGATCAACAAGTATCCATAACTTGATCCGTTTGTTATACCAAGTCACTAAGTACGCACAATGTGACCCAATTCGCCTTCTCGGATCAACAAGCACCAACTACTTGACTCCGTTCGACTTCAGGAATGATTAAGGCTTGTAGCTGAACCCAATTGACTTCTCGGATCAACAAGTCTTCCATTTGACTTAATTGGGCTTCTCGGATCAACAAGTATCCATAACTTGATTCGTTTGTTTTATAAAGTCACCAAGTACGCACAATGTGACCCAATTCGCCTTCTCGGATCAACAAGCACAAACAATTTGACTTCGTTCGACTTCACGAATCATTAAGGCTTGTATTTGAACCCAATTGACTTCTCGGATCAACAAGTCTTTCAATTGACCCAATTCGACTTCTCGGATCAACAAGTATCGATAACTTGATCCCTTTGTTTTACCAAGTCACCAAGTACGCACAATGTGACCCAATTCGCCTTCTAGGATCAACAAGCACCAACTACTTGACTCCGTTCGACTTCACGAATGATCAAGGCTTGTAGTTGAACCCAATTGACTTCTCGGATCAACAAGTCTTCCATTTGACTTAATTGGGCTTCTCGGATCAACAAGTATCCATAACTTGATTCGTTTGTTTTATAAAGTCACCAAGTACGCACAATGTGACCCAATTCGCCTTCTCGGATCAACAAGCACCAACTAATTGACTCCGTTCGACTTCACGAATCATTAAGGCTTGTATTTGAACCCAATTGACTTCTCGGATCAACAAGTCTTTCAATTGACCCAATTCGGCTCCTCGGATCAACAAGTATCCATAACTTGATCCGTTTGTTATACCAAGTCACTAAGTACGCACAATGTGACCCAATTCGCCTTCTCGGATCAACAAGCACCAACAATTTGACTCCGTTCGACTTCACGAATCATTAAGGCTTGTATTTGAACCCAATTGACTTCTCGGATCAACAAGTCTTTCAATTGACCCAATTCGGCTTCTCGGATCAACAAGTATCCATAACTTGATCCGTTTGTTATACCAAGTCACTAAGTACGCACAATGTGACCCAATTCGCCTTCTCGGATCAACAAGCACCAACAATTTGACTCCGTTCGACTTCACGAATCATTAAGGCTTGTATTTGAACCCAATTGACTTCTCGGATCAACAAGTCTTTCAATTGACCCAATTCGGCTTCTCGGATCAACAAGTATCCATAACTTGATCCGTTTGTTTTACCAAGTCACCAAGTACGCACAATGTGACCCAATTCGCCTTCTCGGATCAACAAGCACCAACTACTTGACTCCGTTCGACTTCACGAATGATTAAGGCTTGTAGTTGAACCCAATTGACTTCTCGGATCAACAAGTCTTCCATTTGACTTAATTGGGCTTCTCGGATCAACAAGTATCCATAACTTGATTCGTTTGTTTTATAAAGTCACCAAGTACGCACAATGTGACCCAATTCGCCTTCTCGGATCAACAAGCACAAACAATTTGACTTCGTTCGACTTCACGAATCATTAAGGCTTGTATTTGAACTCAATTGACTTCTCGGATCAACAAGTCTTACAATTGACCCAATTCGACTTCTCGGATCAACAAGTATCGATAACTTGATCCCTTTGTTTTACCAAGTCACCAAGTACGCACAATGTGACCCAATTCGCCTTCTCGGATCAACAAGCACCAACTACTTGACTCCGTTCGACTTCACGAATGATTAAGGATTGTAGTTGAACCCAATTGACTTCTCGGATCAACAAGTCTTCCATTTGACTTAATTGGGCTTCTCGGATCAACAAGTATCCATAACTTGATTCGTTTGTTTTATAAAGTCACCAAGTACGCACAATGTGACCCAATTCGCCTTCTCGGATCAACAAGCACCAACTAATTGACTCCGTTCGACTTCACGAATCATTAAGGCTTGTATTTGAACCCAATTGACTTCTCGGATCAACAAGTCTTTCAATTGACCCAATTCGGCTCCTCGGATCAACAAGTATCCATAACTTGATTCGTTTGTTATACCAAGTCACTAAGTACGCACAATGTGACCCAATTCGCCTTCTCGGATAAACAAGCACCAACAATTTGACTCCGTTCGACTTCACGAATCATTAAGGCTTGTATTTGAACCCAATTGACTTCTCGGATCAACAAGTCTTTCAATTGACCCAATTCGGCTTCTCGGATCAACAAGTATCCATAACTTGATCCGTTTGTTTTACCAAGTCACCAAGTACGCACAATGTGACCTAATTCGCCTTCTCGGATCAACAAGGACCAACTACTTGACTCCGTTCGACTTCACGAATGATTAAGGCTTGTAGCTGAACCCAATTGACTTCTCGGATAAACAAGTCTTCCATTTGACTTAATTGGGCTTCTCGGATCAACAAGTATCCATAACTTGATTCGTTTGTTTTATAAAGTCACCAAGTACGCATGATGTGACCCAATTCGCCTTCTCGGATCAACAAGGACCAACAATTTGACTCCGTTCGACTTCACGAATCATTAAGGCTTGTATTTGAACCTAATTTACTTCTCGGATCAACAAGTCTTTCAATTGACCCAATTCGGCTCCTCGGATTAACAAGTATCCATAACTTGACCCATTTGTTTTACCAAGTCACCAAGTACGCACAATGTGACCCAATTCGCATTCTCGGATCACCAAGCACCAACTATTTGACTCCGTTCAGCTTCACGAATCATTAAGGCTTGTATTTGAACCCAATTGACTTCTCGGATCAACAAGTCTTCCATTTGACTTAATTGGGCTTCTCGGATCAACAAGTATCCATAACTTGATTCGTTTGTTTTATAAAGTCACGAGGTACGCACAATGTGACCAAATTCGCCTTCTCGGATCAACAAGCACCAACAATTTGACTCCGTTCGACTTCACGAATCATTAAGGCTTGTATTTGAACCCAATTGACTTCTCGGATCAACAAGTCTTTCAATTGACCCAATTCGGCTCCTCGGATTAACAAGTATCCATAACTTGATCCATTTGTTTTACCAAGTCACCATGTACGCACAATGTGACCCAATTCGCCTTCTCGGATCAACAAGCACCAACTAATTGACTCAGTTCGACTTCACGAATCATTAAGGCTTGTATTCGAACCCAATTGACTTATGGGATCAACAAGTCTTTCAATTGACCCAATTCGGCTCCTCGGATCAACAAGTATCCATAACTTGATCCATTTGTTTTACCAAGTCACCAAGTACGCACAATGTGACCCAATTCACCTTCTCGGATCAACAAGCACCAGCTACTTGACTCCGTTCGACTTCACGAATCATTAAGGCTTGTATTTGAACCCAATTGACTTCTCGGATCAAAAAGTCTTCAATTTGACTTAATTGGGCTTTTCGGATCAACAAGTATCCATAACTTGATTCGTTTGTTTTATAAAGTCACCAAGTACGCACAATGTGACCCAATTCGCCTTCTCGGATCAACAAGCACCAACAATTTGACTTCGTTCGACTTCACGAATCATTAAGGCTTGTATTTGAACCCAATTGACTTCTCGGATCAACAAGTCTTTCAATTGACCCAATTCGACTTCTCGGATCAACAAGTATCGATAACTTGATCCCTTTGTTTTACCAAGTCACCAAGTACGCACAATGTGACCCAATTCGCCTTCTCGGATCAACAAGCACCAACAATTTGACTCCGTTCGACTTCACGAATCATTAAGGCTTGTATTTGAACCCAATTGACTTCTCGGATCAACAAGTCTTTCAATTGACCCAATTCGGCTTCTCGGATCAACAAGTATCCATAACTTGATCCGTTTGTTTTACCAAGTCACCAAGTACGCACAATGTGACCTAATTCGCCTTCTCGGATCAACAAGCACCAACTACTTGACTCCGTTCGACTTCACGAATGATTAAGGCTTGTAGTTGAACCCAATTGACTTCTCGGATCAACAAGTCTTCCATTTGACTTAATTGGGCTTCTCGGATCAACAAGTATCCATAACTTGATTCGTTTGTTTTATAAAGTCACCAAGTACGGACAATGTGACCCAATTCGCCTTCTCAGATCAACAAGCACCAACTAATTGACTCCGTTCGACTTCACGAATCATTAAGGCTTGTATTTGAACTCAATTGACTTCTCGGATCAACAAGTCTTTCAATTGACCCAATTCGGCTCCTCGGATCAACAAGTATCCATAACTTAATCCGTTTGTTATACCAAGTCACTAAGTACGCACAATGTGACCCAATTCGCCTTCTCGGATCAACAAGCACCAACAATTTGACTCCGTTCGACTTCACGAATCATTAAGGCTTGTATTTGAACCCAATTGACTTCTCGGATCAACAAGTCTTTCAATTGACCAAATTCGGCTTCTCGGATCAACAAGTATCCATAACTTGATCCGTTTGTTTTACCAAGTCACCAAGTACGCACAATGTGACCTAATTCGCCTTCTCGGATCAACAAGCACCAACTACTTGACTCCGTTCGACTTCACGAATGATTAAGGCTTGTAGTTGAACCCAATTGACTTCTCGGATAAACAAGTCTTCCATTTGACTTAATTGGGCTTCTCGGATCAACAAGTATCCATAACTTGATTCGTTTGTTTTATAAAGTCACCAAGTACGCATGATGTGACCCAATTCGCCTTCTCGGATCAACAAGGACCAACAATTTGACTCCGTTCGACTTCACGAATCATTAAGGCTTGTATTTGAACCTAATTGACTTCTCGGATCAACAAGTCTTTCAATTGACCCAATTCGGCTCCTCGGATTAACAAGTATCCATAACTTGATCCATTTGTTTTACCAAGTCACCAAGTACGCACAATGTGACCCAATTCGCATTCTCGGATCACCAAGCACCAACTATTTGACTCCGTTCAGCTTCACGAATCATTAAGGCTTGTATTTGAACCCAATTGACTTCTCGGATCAACAAGTCTTCCATTTGACTTAATTGGGCTTCTCGGATCAACAAGTATCCATAACTTGATTCGTTTGTTTTATAAAGTCACGAGGTACGCACAATGTGACCAAATTCGCCTTCTCGGATCAACAAGCACCAACAATTTGACTCCGTTCGACTTCACGAATCATTAAGGCTTGTATTTGAACCCAATTGACTTCTCGGATCAACAAGTCTTTCAATTGACCCAATTCGGCTCCTCGGATTAACAAGTATCCATAACTTGATCCATTTGTTTTACCAAGTCACCATGTACGCACAATGTGACCCAGTTCGCCTTCTCGGATCAACAAGCACCAACTAATTGACTCAGTTCGACTTCACGAATCATTAAGGCTTGTATTCGAACCCAATTGACTTATGGGATCAACAAGTCTTTCAATTGACCCAATTCGGCTCCTCGGATCAACAAGTATCCATAACTTGATCCATTTGTTTTACCAAGTCACCAAGTACGCACAATGTGACCCAATTCACCTTCTCGGATCAACAAGCACCAGCTACTTGACTCCCTTCGACTTCACGAATCATTAAGGCTTGTATTTGAACCCAATTGACTTCTCGGATAAAAAAGTCTTCAATTTGACTTAATTGGGCTTTTCGGATCAACAAGTATCCATAACTTGATTCGTTTGTTTTATAAAGTCACCAAGTACGCACAATGTGACCCAATTCGCCTTCTCGGATCAACAAGCACCAACAATTTGACTCCGTTCGACTTCACGAATCATTAAGGCTTGTATTTGAACCCAATTGACTTCTCGGATCAACAAGTCTTTCAATTGACCCAATTCGACTTCTCGGATCAACAAGTATCGATAACTTGATCCCTTTGTTTTACCAAGTCACCAAGTACGCACAATGTGACCCAATTCGCCTTCTCGGATCAACAAGCACCAACAATTTGACTCCGTTCGACTTCACGAATCATTAAGGCTTGTATTTGAACCCAATTGACTTCTCGGATCAACAAGTCTTTCAATTGACCCAATTCGGCTTCTCGGATCAACAAGTATCCATAACTTGATCCGTTTGTTTTACCAAGTCACCAAGTACGCACAATGTGACCTAATTCGCCTTCTCGGATCAACAAGCACCAACTACTTGACTCCGTTCGACTTCACGAATGATTAAGGCTTGTAGTTGAACCCAATTGACTTCTCGGATCAACAAGTCTTCCATTTGACTTAATTGGGCTTCTCGGATCAACAAGTATCCATAACTTGATTCGTTTGTTTTATAAAGTCACCAAGTACGGACAATGTGACCCAATTCGCCTTCTCAGATCAACAAGCACCAACTAATTGACTCCGTTCGACTTCACGAATCATTAAGGCTTGTATTTGAACCCAATTGACTTCTCGGATCAACAAGTCTTTCAATTGACCCAATTCGGCTCCTCGGATCAACAAGTATCCATAACTTAATCCGTTTGTTATACCAAGTCACTAAGTACGCACAAAGTGACCCAATTCGCCTTCTCGGATCAACAAGCACCAACAATTTGACTCCGTTCGACTTCACGAATCATTAAGGCTTGTATTTGAACCCAATTGACTTCTCGGATCAACAAGTCTTTCAATTGACCAAATTCGGCTTCTCGGATCAACAAGTATCCATAACTTGATCCGTTTGTTTTACCAAGTCACCAAGTACGCACAATGTGACCTAATTCGCCTTCTCGGATCAACAAGCACCAACTACTTGACTCCGTTCGACTTCACGAATGATTAAGGCTTGTAGTTGAACCCAATTGACTTCTCGGATAAACAAGTCTTCCATTTGACTTAATTGGGCTTCTCGGATCAACAAGTATCCATAACTTGATTCGTTTGTTTTATAAAGTCACCAAGTACGCATGATGTGACCCAATTCGCCTTCTCGGATCAACAAGGACCAACAATTTGACTCCGTTCGACTTCACGAATCATTAAGGCTTGTATTTGAACCTAATTGACTTCTCGGATCAACAAGTCTTTCAATTGACCCAATTCGGCTCCTCGGATTAACAAGTATCCATAACTTGATCCATTTGTTTTACCAAGTCACCAAGTACGCACAATGTGACCCAATTCGCATTCTCGGATCACCAAGCACCAACTATTTGACTCCGTTCAGCTGCACGAATCATTAAGGCTTGTATTTGAACCCAATTGACTTCTCGGATCAACAAGTCTTTCAATTGACCCAATTCGGCTCCTCGGATTAACAAGTATCCATAACTTGATCCATTTGTTTTACCAAGTCACCATGTACGCACAATGTGACCCAGTTCGCCTTCTCGGATCAACAAGCACCAACTAATTGACTCAGTTCGACTTCACGAATCATTAAGGCTTGTATTCGAACCCAATTGACTTATGGGATCAACAAGTCTTTCAATTGACCCAATTCGGCTCCTCGGATCAACAAGTATCCATAACTTGATCCATTTGTTTTACCAAGTCACCAAGTACGCACAATGTGACCCAATTCACCTTCTCGGATCAACAAGCACCAGCTACTTGACTCCCTTCGACTTCACGAATCATTAAGGCTTGTATTTGAACCCAATTGACTTCTCGGATCAAAAAGTCTTCAATTTGACTTAATTGGGCTTTTCGGATCAACAAGTATCCATAACTTGATTCGTTTGTTTTATAAAGTCACCAAGTACGCACAATGTGACCCAATTCGCCTTCTCGGATCAACAAGCACCAACAATTTGACTTCGTTCGACTTCACGAATCATTAAGGCTTGTATTTGAACCCAATTGACTTCTCGGATCAACAAGTCTTTCAATTGACCCAATTCGACTTCTCGGATCAACAAGTATCGATAACTTGATCCCTTTGTTTTACCAAGTCACCAAGTACGCACAATGTGACCCAATTCGCCTTCTCGGATCAACAAGCACCAACAATTTGACTCCGTTCGACTTCACGAATCATTAAGGCTTGTATTTGAACCCAATTGACTTCTCGGATCAACAAGTCTTTCAATTGACCCAATTCGGCTTCTCGGATCAACAAGTATCCATAACTTGATCCGTTTGTTTTACCAAGTCACCAAGTACGCACAATGTGACCTAATTCGCCTTCTCGGATCAACAAGCACCAACTACTTGACTCCGTTCGACTTCAGGAATGATTAAGGCTTGTAGTTGAACCCAATTGACTTCTCGGATCAACAAGTCTTCCATTTGACTTAATTGGGCTTCTCGGATCAACAAGTATCCATAACTTGATTCGTTTGTTTTATAAAGTCACCAAGTACGCACAATGTGACCCAATTCGCCTTCTCGGATCAACAAGCACCAACTAATTGACTCCGTTCGACTTCACAAATCATTAAGGCTTGTATTTGAACCCAATTGACTTCTCGGATCAACAAGTCTTTCAATTGACCCAATTCGGCTCCTCGGATCAACAAGTATCCATAACTTGATCCATTTGTTTTACCAAGTCACCAAGTACGCACAATGTGACCCAATTCACCTTCTCGGATCAACAAGCACCAGCTACTTGACTCCGTTCGACTTCACGAATCATTAAGGCTTGTATTTGAACCCAATTGACTTCTCGGATCAACAAGTCTTTCAATTGACCCAATTCGGCTCCTCGGATCAACAAGTATCCATAACTTGATCCGTTTCTTATACCAAGTCACTAAGTACGCACAATGTGACCCAATTCGCCTTCTCGGATCAACAAGCACCAACAATTTGACTCCGTTCGACTTCACGAATCATTAAGGCTTGTATTTGAACCCAATTGACTTCTCGGATCAACAAGTCTTTCAATTGACCCAATTCGACTTCTCGGATCAACAAGTATCGATAACTTGATCCCTTTGTTTTACCAAGTCACCAAGTACGCACAATGTGACCCAATTCGCCTTCTCGGATCAACAAGCACCAACAATTTGACTCCGTTCGACTTCACGAATCATTAAGGCTTGTATTTGAACCCAATTGACTTCTCGGATCAACAAGTCTTTCAATTGACCCAATTCGGCTTCTCGGATCAACAAGTATCCATAACTTGATCCGTTTGTTTTACCAAGTCACCAAGTACGCACAATGTGACCCAATTCGCCTTCTCGGATCAACAAGCACCAACTACTTGACTCCGTTCGACTTCACGAATGATTAAGGCTTGTAGTTGAACCCAATTGACTTCTCGGATCAACAAGTCTTCCATTTGACTTAATTGGGCTTCTCGGATCAACAAGTATCCATAACTTGATTCGTTTGTTTTATAAAGTCACCAAGTACGGACAATGTGACCCAATTCGCCTTCTCAGATCAACAAGCACCAACTAATTGACTCCGGTCGACTTCACGAATCATTAAGGCTTGTATTTGAACCCAATTGACTTCTCGGATCAACAAGTCTTTCAATTGACCCAATTCGGCTCCTCGGATCAACAAGTATCCATAACTTAATCCGTTTGTTATACCAAGTCACTAAGTACGCACAAAGTGACCCAATTCGCCTTCTTGGATCAACAAGCACCAACAATTTGACTCCGTTCGACTTCACGAATCATTAAGGCTTGTATTTGAACCCAATTGACTTCTCGGATCAACAAGTCTTTCAATTGACCAAATTCGGCTTCTCGGATCAACAAGTATCCATAACTTGATCCGTTTGTTTTACCAAGTCACCAAGTACGCACAATGTGACCTAATTCGCCTTCTCGGATCAACAAGCACCAACTACTTGACTCCGTTCGACTTCACGAATGATTAAGGCTTGTAGTTGAACCCAATTGACTTCTCGGATAAACAAGTCTTCCATTTGACTTAATTGGGCTTCTCGGATCAACAAGTATCCATAACTTGATTCGTTTGTTTTATAAAGTCACCAAGTACGCATGATGTGACCCAATTCGCCTTCTCGGATCAACAAGGACCAACAATTTGACTCCGTTCGACTTCACGAATCATTAAGGCTTGTATTTGAACCTAATTGACTTCTCGGATCAACAAGTCTTTCAATTGACCCAATTCGGCTCCTCGGATTAACAAGTATCCATAACTTGATCCATTTGTTTTACCAAGTCACCAAGTACGCACAATGTGACCCAATTCGCATTCTCGGATCACCAAGCACCAACTATTTGACTCCGTTCAGCTTCACGAATCATTAAGGCTTGTATTTGAACCCAATTGACTTCTCGGATCAACAAGTCTTTCAATTGACCCAATTCGGCTCCTCGGATTAACAAGTATCCATAACTTGATCCATTTGTTTTACCAAGTCACCATGTACGCACAATGTGACCCAGTTCGCCTTCTCGGATCAACAAGCACCAACTAATTGACTCAGTTCGACTTCACGAATCATTAAGGCTTGTATTCGAACCCAATTGACTTATGGGATCAACAAGTCTTTCAATTGACCCAATTCGGCTCCTCGGATCAACAAGTATCCATAACTTGATCCATTTGTTTTACCAAGTCACCAAGTACGCACAATGTGACCCAATTCACCTTCTCGGATCAACAAGCACCAGCTACTTGACTCCCTTCGACTTCACGAATCATTAAGGCTTGTATTTGAACCCAATTGACTTCTCGGATCAAAAAGTCTTCAATTTGACTTAATTGGGCTTTTCGGATCAACAAGTATCCATAACTTGATTCGTTTGTTTTATAAAGTCACCAAGTACGCACAATGTGACCCAATTCGCCTTCT
Organism: Ajuga chamaepitys; assembly: GCA_958295605.1. Classification (NCBI taxonomy): domain Eukaryota; kingdom Viridiplantae; phylum Streptophyta; class Magnoliopsida; order Lamiales; family Lamiaceae; genus Ajuga; species Ajuga chamaepitys. The sequence continues at coordinate 42,924,260 of OY282495.1, forward strand.
CGGATCAACAAGCACCAACAATTTGACTTCGTTCGACTTCACGAATCATTAAGGCTTGTATTTGAACCCAATTGACTTCTCGGATCAACAAGTCTTTCAATTGACCCAATTCGACTTCTCGGATCAACAAGTATCGATAACTTGATCCCTTTGTTTTACCAAGTCACCAAGTACGCACAATGTGACCCAATTCGCCTTCTCGGATCAACAAGCACCAACAATTTGACTCCGTTCGACTTCACGAATCATTAAGGCTTGTATTTGAACCCAATTGACTTCTCGGATCAACAAGTCTTTCAATTGACCCAATTCGGCTTCTCGGATCAACAAGTATCCATAACTTGATCCGTTTGTTTTACCAAGTCACCAAGTACGCACAATGTGACCTAATTCGCCTTCTCGGATCAACAAGCACCAACTACTTGACTCCGTTCGACTTCAGGAATGATTAAGGCTTGTAGTTGAACCCAATTGACTTCTCGGATCAACAAGTCTTCCATTTGACTTAATTGGGCTTCTCGGATCAACAAGTATCCATAACTTGATTCGTTTGTTTTATAAAGTCACCAAGTACGCACAATGTGACCCAATTCGCCTTCTCGGATCAACAAGCACCAACTAATTGACTCCGTTCGACTTCACAAATCATTAAGGCTTGTATTTGAACCCAATTGACTTCTCGGATCAACAAGTCTTTCAATTGACCCAATTCGGCTCCTCGGATCAACAAGTATCCATAACTTGATCCATTTGTTTTACCAAGTCACCAAGTACGCACAATGTGACCCAATTCACCTTCTCGGATCAACAAGCACCAGCTACTTGACTCCGTTCGACTTCACGAATCATTAAGGCTTGTATTTGAACCCAATTGACTTCTCGGATCAACAAGTCTTTCAATTGACCCAATTCGGCTCCTCGGATCAACAAGTATCCATAACTTGATCCGTTTCTTATACCAAGTCACTAAGTACGCACAATGTGACCCAATTCGCCTTCTCGGATCAACAAGCACCAACAATTTGACTCCGTTCGACTTCACGAATCATTAAGGCTTGTATTTGAACCCAATTGACTTCTCGGATCAACAAGTCTTTCAATTGACCCAATTCGACTTCTCGGATCAACAAGTATCGATAACTTGATCCCTTTGTTTTACCAAGTCACCAAGTACGCACAATGTGACCCAATTCGCCTTCTCGGATCAACAAGCACCAACAATTTGACTCCGTTCGACTTCACGAATCATTAAGGCTTGTATTTGAACCCAATTGACTTCTCGGATCAACAAGTCTTTCAATTGACCCAATTCGGCTTCTCGGATCAACAAGTATCCATAACTTGATCCGTTTGTTTTACCAAGTCACCAAGTACGCACAATGTGACCTAATTCGCCTTCTCGGATCAACAAGCACCAACTACTTGACTCCGTTCGACTTCACGAATGATTAAGGCTTGTAGTTGAACCCAATTGACTTCTCGGATCAACAAGTCTTCCATTTGACTTAATTGGGCTTCTCGGATCAACAAGTATCCATAACTTGATTCGTTTGTTTTATAAAGTCACCAAGTACGGACAATGTGACCCAATTCGCCTTCTCAGATCAACAAGCACCAACTAATTGACTCCGTTCGACTTCACGAATCATTAAGGCTTGTATTTGAACCCAATTGACTTCTCGGATCAACAAGTCTTTCAATTGACCCAATTCGGCTCCTCGGATCAACAAGTATCCATAACTTAATCCGTTTGTTATACCAAGTCACTAAGTACGCACAATGTGACCCAATTCGCCTTCTCGGATCAACAAGCACCAACAATTTGACTCCGTTCGACTTCACGAATCATTAAGGCTTGTATTTGAACCCAATTGACTTCTCGGATCAACAAGTCTTTCAATTGACCAAATTCGGCTTCTCGGATCAACAAGTATCCATAACTTGATCCGTTTGTTTTACCAAGTCACCAAGTACGCACAATGTGACCTAATTCGCCTTCTCGGATCAACAAGCACCAACTACTTGACTCCGTTCGACTTCACGAATGATTAAGGCTTGTAGTTGAACCCAATTGACTTCTCGGATAAACAAGTCTTCCATTTGACTTAATTGGGCTTCTCGGATCAACAAGTATCCATAACTTGATTCGTTTGTTTTATAAAGTCACCAAGTACGCATGATGTGACCCAATTCGCCTTCTCGGATCAACAAGGACCAACAATTTGACTCCGTTCGACTTCACGAATCATTAAGGCTTGTATTTGAACCTAATTGACTTCTCGGATCAACAAGTCTTTCAATTGACCCAATTCGGCTCCTCGGATTAACAAGTATCCATAACTTGATCCATTTGTTTTACCAAGTCACCAAGTACGCACAATGTGACCCAATTCGCATTCTCGGATCACCAAGCACCAACTATTTGACTCCGTTCAGCTTCACGAATCATTAAGGCTTGTATTTGAACCCAATTGACTTCTCGGATCAACAAGTCTTCCATTTGACTTAATTGGGCTTCTCGGATCAACAAGTATCCATAACTTGATTCGTTTGTTTTATAAAGTCACGAGGTACGCACAATGTGACCAAATTCGCCTTCTCGGATCAACAAGCACCAACAATTTGACTCCGTTCGACTTCACGAATCATTAAGGCTTGTATTTGAACCCAATTGACTTCTCGGATCAACAAGTCTTTCAATTGACCCAATTTGGCTCCTCGGATTAACAAGTATCCATAACTTGATCCATTTGTTTTACCAAGTCACCATGTACGCACAATGTGACCCAGTTCGCCTTCTCGGATCAACAAGCACCAACTAATTGACTCAGTTCGACTTCACGAATCATTAAGGCTTGTATTCGAACCCAATTGACTTATGGGATCAACAAGTCTTTCAATTGACCCAATTCGGCTCCTCGGATCAACAAGTATCCATAACTTGATCCATTTGTTTTACCAAGTCACCAAGTACGCACAATGTGACCCAATTCACCTTCTCGGATCAACAAGCACCAGCTACTTGACTCCCTTCGACTTCACGAATCATTAAGGCTTGTATTTGAACCCAATTGACTTCTCGGATCAAAAAGTCTTCAATTTGACTTAATTGGGCTTTTCGGATCAACAAGTATCCATAACTTGATTCGTTTGTTTTATAAAGTCACCAAGTACGCACAATGTGACCCAATTCGCCTTCTCGGATCAACAAGCACCAACAATTTGACTTCGTTCGACTTCACGAATCATTAAGGCTTGTATTTGAACCCAATTGACTTCTCGGATCAACAAGTCTTTCAATTGACCCAATTCGACTTCTCGGATCAACAAGTATCGATAACTTGATCCCTTTGTTTTACCAAGTCACCAAGTACGCACAATGTGACCCAATTCGCCTTCTCGGATCAACAAGCACCAACAATTTGACTCCGTTCGACTTCACGAATCATTAAGGCTTGTATTTGAACCCAATTGACTTCTCGGATCAACAAGTCTTTCAATTGACCCAATTCGGCTTCTCGGATCAACAAGTATCCATAAATTGATCCGTTTGTTTTACCAAGTCACCAAGTACGCACAATGTGACCTAATTCGCCTTCTCGGATCAACAAGCACCAACTACTTGACTCCGTTCGACTTCACGAATGATTAAGGCTTGTAGTTGAACCCAATTGACTTCTCGGATCAACAAGTCTTCCATTTGACTTAATTGGGCTTCTCGGATCAACAAGTATCCATAACTTGATTCGTTTGTTTTATAAAGTCACCAAGTACGCACAATGTGACCCAATTCGCCTTCTCGGATCAACAAGCACCAACTAATTGACTCCGTTCGACTTCACAAATCATTAAGGCTTGTATTTGAACCCAATTGACTTCTCGGATCAACAAGTCTTTCAATTGACCCAATTCGGCTCCTCGGATCAACAAGTATCCATAACTTGATCCATTTGTTTTACCAAGTCACCAAGTACGCACAATGTGACCCAATTCACCTTCTCGGATCAACAAGCACCAGCTACTTGACTCCGTTCGACTTCACGAATCATTAAGGCTTGTATTTGAACCCAATTGACTTCTCGGATCAACAAGTCTTTCAATTGACCCAATTCGGCTCCTCGGATCAACAAGTATCCATAACTTGATCCGTTTGTTATACCAAGTCACTAAGTACGCACAATGTGACCCAATTCGCCTTCTCGGATCAACAAGCACCAACAATTTGACTCCGTTCGACTTCACGAATCATTAAGGCTTGTATTTGAACCCAATTGACTTCTCGGATCAACAAGTCTTTCAATTGACCCAATTCGGCTTCTCGGATCAACAAATATCCATAACTTGATCCGTTTGTTTTACCAAGTCACCAAGTACGCACAATGTGACCCAATTCGCCTTCTCGGATCAACAAGCACCAACTACTTGACTCCGTTCGACTTCACGAATGATTAAGGCTTGTAGTTGAACCCAATTGACTTCTCGGATCAACAAGTCTTCCATTTGACTTAATTGGGCTTCTCGGATCAACAAGTATCCATAACTTGATTCGTTTGTTTTATAAAGTCACCAAGTACGCACAATGTGACCCAATTCGCCTTCTCGGATCAACAAGCACCAACTAATTGACTCCGTTCGACTTCACGAATCATTAAGGCTTGTATTTGAACCCAATTGACTTCTCGGATCAACAAGTCTTTCAATTGACCCAATTCGGCTCCTCGGATCAACAAGTATCCATAACTTGATCCGTTTGTTATACCAAGTCACTAAGTACGCACAATGTGACCCAATTCGCCTTCTCGGATCAACAAGCACCAACAATTTGACTCCGTTCGACTTCACGAATCATTAAGGCTTGTATTTGAACCCAATTGACTTCTCGGATCAACAAGTCTTTCAATTGACCCAATTCGGCTTCTCGGATCAACAAGTATCCATAACTTGATCCGTTTGTTTTACCAAGTCACCAAGTACGCACAATGTGACCTAATTCGCCTTCTCGGATCAACAAGCACCAACTACTTGACTCCGTTCGACTTCACGAATGATTAAGGCTTGTAGCTGAACCCAATTGACTTCTCGGATAAACAAGTCTTCCATTTGACTAAATTGGGCTTCTCGGATCAACAAGTATCCATAACTTGATTCGTTTGTTTTATAAAGTCACCAAGTACGCATGATGTGACCCAATTCGCCTTCTCGGATCAACAAGGACCAACAATTTGACTCCGTTCGACTTCACGAATCATTAAGGCTTGTATTTGAACCTAATTTACTTCTCGGATCAACAAGTCTTTCAATTGACCCAATTCGGCTCCTCGGATTAACAAGTATCCATAACTTGATCCATTTGTTTTACCAAGTCACCAAGTACGCACAATGTGACCCAATTCGCATTCTCGGATCACCAAGCACCAACTATTTGACTCCGTTCAGCTTCACGAATCATTAAGGCTTGTATTTGAACCCAATTGACTTCTCGGATCAACAAGTCTTCCATTTGACTTAATTGGGCTTCTCGGATCAACAAGTATCCATAACTTGATTCGTTTGTTTTATAAAGTCACGAGGTACGCACAATGTGACCAAATTCGCCTTCTCGGATCAACAAGCACCAACAATTTGACTCCGTTCGACTTCACGAATCATTAAGGCTTGTATTTGAACCCAATTGACTTCTCGGATCAACAAGTCTTTCAATTGACCCAATTCGGCTCCTCGGATTAACAAGTATCCATAACTTGATCCATTTGTTTTACCAAGTCACCATGTACGCACAATGTGACCCAATTCGCCTTCTCGGATCAACAAGCACCAACTAATTGACTCAGTTCGACTTCACGAATCATTAAGGCTTGTATTCGAACCCAATTGACTTATGGGATCAACAAGTCTTTCAATTGACCCAATTCGGCTCCTCGGATCAACAAGTATCCATAACTTGATCCATTTGTTTTACCAAGTCACCAAGTACGCACAATGTGACCCAATTCGCCTTCTCGGATCAACAAGCACCAACAATTTGACTTCGTTCGACTTCACGAATCATTAAGGCTTGTATTTGAACCCAATTGACTTCTCGGATCAACAAGTCTTTCAATTGACCCAATTCGACTTCTCGGATCAACAAGTATCGATAACTTGATCCCTTTGTTTTACCAAGTCACCAAGTACGCACAATGTGACCCAATTCGCCTTCTCGGATCAACAAGCACCAACAATTTGACTCCGTTCGACTTCACGAATCATTAAGGCTTGTATTTGAACCCAATTGACTTCTCGGATCAACAAGTCTTTCAATTGACCCAATTCGGCTTCTCGGATCAACAAGTATCCATAACTTGATCCGTTTGTTTTACCAAGTCACCAAGTACGCACAATGTGACCTAATTCGCCTTCTCGGATCAACAAGCACCAACTACTTGACTCCGTTCGACTTCACAAATCATTAAGGCTTGTATTTGAACCCAATTGACTTCTCGGATCAACAAGTCTTTCAATTGACCCAATTCGGCTCCTCGGATCAACAAGTATCCATAACTTGATCCATTTGTTTTACCAAGTCACCAAGTACGCACAATGTCACCCAATTCACCTTCTCGGATCAACAAGCACCAGCTACTTGACTCCGTTCGACTTCACGAATCATTAAGGCTTGTATTTGAACCCAATTGACTTCTCGGATCAACAAGTCTTTCAATTGACCCAATTCGGCTCCTCGGATCAACAAGTATCCATAACTTGATCCGTTTGTTATACCAAGTCACTAAGTACGCACAATGTGACCCAATTCGCCTTCTCGGATCAACAAGCACCAACAATTTGACTCCGTTCGACTTCACGAATCATTAAGGCTTGTATTTGAACCCAATTGACTTCTCGGATCAACAAGTCTTTCAATTGACCCAATTCGGCTTCTCGGATCAACAAGTATCCATAACTTGATCCGTTTGTTTTACCAAGTCACCAAGTACGCACAATGTGACCTAATTCGCCTTCTCGGATCAACAAGCACCAACTACTTGACTCCGTTCGACTTCACGAATGATTAAGGCTTGTAGTTGAACCCAATTGACTTCTCGGATCAACAAGTCTTCCATTTGACTTAATTGGGCTTCTCGGATCAACAAGTATCCATAACTTGATTCGTTTGTTTTATAAAGTCACCAAGTACGCACAATGTGACCCAATTCGCCTTCTCGGATCAACAAGCACCAACTAATTGACTCCGTTCGACTTCACAAATCATTAAGGCTTGTATTTGAACCCAATTGACTTCTCGGATCAACAAGTCTTTCAATTGACCCAATTCGGCTCCTCGGATCAACAAGTATCCATAACTTGATCCATTTGTTTTACCAAGTCACCAAGTACGCACAATGTCACCCAATTCACCTTCTCGGATCAACAAGCACCAGCTACTTGACTCCGTTCGACTTCACGAATCATTAAGGCTTGTATTTGAACCCAATTGACTTCTCGGATCAACAAGTCTTTCAATTGACCCAATTCGGCTTCTCGGATCAACAAGTATCCATAACTTGATCCGTTTGTTTTACCAAGTCACCAAGTACGCACAATGTGACCTAATTCGCCTTCTCGGATCAACAAGCACCAACTACTTGACTCCGTTCGACTTCACGAATGATTAAGGCTTGTAGTTGAACCCAATTGACTTCTCGGATCAACAAGTCTTCCATTCGACTTAATTGGGCTTCTCGGATCAACAAGTATCCATAACTTGATTCGTTTGTTTTATAAAGTCACCAAGTACGCACAATGTGACCCAATTCGCCTTCTCGGATCAACAAGCACCAACTAATTGACTCCGTTCGACTTCACAAATCATTAAGGCTTGTATTTGAACCCAATTGACTTCTCGGATCAACAAGTCTTTCAATTGACCCAATTCGGCTCCTCGGATCAACAAGTATCCATAACTTGATCCATTTGTTTTACCAAGTCACCAAGTACGCACAATGTCACCCAATTCACCTTCTCGGATCAACAAGCACCAGCTACTTGACTCCGTTCGACTTCACGAATCATTAAGGCTTGTATTTGAACCCAATTGACTTCTCGGATCAACAAGTCTTTCAATTGACCCAATTCGGCTCCTCGGATCAACAAGTATCCATAACTTGATCCGTTTGTTATACCAAGTCACTAAGTACGCACAATGTGACCCAATTCGCCTTCTCGGATCAACAAGCACCAACAATTTGACTCCGTTCGACTTCACGAATCATTAAGGCTTGTATTTGAACCCAATTGACTTCTCGGATCAACAAGTCTTTCAATTGACCCAATTCGGCTTCTCGGATCAACAAGTATCCATAACTTGATCCGTTTGTTTTACCAAGTCACCAAGTACGCACAATGTGACCCAATTCGCCTTCTCGGATCAACAAGCACCAACTACTTGACTCCGTTCGACTTCACGAATGATTAAGGCTTGCAGTTGAACCCAATTGACTTCTCGGATCAACAAGTCTTCCATTTGACTTAATTGGGCTTCTCGGATCAACAAGTATCCATAACTTGATTCGTTTGTTTTATAAAGTCACCAAGTACGCACAATGTGACCCAATTCGCCTTCTCGGATCAACAAGCACAAACAATTTGACTTCGTTCGACTTCACGAATCATTAAGGCTTGTATTTGAACCCAATTGACTTCTCGGATCAACAAGTCTTACAATTGACCCAATTCGACTTCTCGGATCAACAAGTATCGATAACTTGATCCCTTTGTTTTACCAAGTCACCAAGTACGCACAATGTGACCCAATTCGCCTTCTCGGATCAACAAGCACCAACTACTTGACTCCGTTCGACTTCACGAATGATTAAGGCTTGTAGTTGAACCCAATTGACTTCTCGGATCAACAAGTCTTCCATTTGACTTAATTGGGCTTCTCGGATCAACAAGTATCCATAACTTGATTCGTTTGTTTTATAAAGTCACCAAGTACGCACAATGTGACCCAATTCGCCTTCTCGGATCAACAAGCACCAACTAATTGACTCCGTTCGACTTCACGAATCATTAAGGCTTGTATTTGAACCCAATTGACTTCTCGGATCAACAAGTCTTTCAATTGACCCAATTCGGCTCCTCGGATCAACAAGTATCCATAACTTGATCCGTTTGTTATACCAAGTCACTAAGTACGCACAATGTGACCCAATTCGCCTTCTCGGATCAACAAGCACCAACAATTTGACTCCGTTCGACTTCACGAATCATTAAGGCTTGTATTTGAACCCAATTGACTTCTCGGATCAACAAGTCTTTCAATTGACCAAATTCGGCTTCTCGGATCAACAAGTATCCATAACTTGATCCGTTTGTTTTACCAAGTCACCAAGTACGCACAATGTGACCTAATTCGCCTTCTCGGATCAACAAGCACCAACTACTTGACTCCGTTCGACTTCACGAATGATTAAGGCTTGTAGTTGAACCCAATTGACTTCTCGGATCAACAAGTCTTCCATTTGACTTAATTGGGCTTCTCGGATCAACAAGTATCCATAACTTGATTCGTTTGTTTTATAAAGTCACCAAGTACGCACAATGTGACCCAATTCGCCTTCTCGGATCAACAAGCACCAACTAATTGACTCCGTTCGACTTCACGAATCATTAAGGCTTGTATTTGAACCCAATTGACTTCTCGGATCAACAAGTCTTTCAATTGACCCAATTCGGCTCCTCGGATCAACAAGTATCCATAACTTGATCCGTTTGTTATACCAAGTCACTAAGTACGCACAATGTGACCCAATTCGCCTTCTCGGATCAACAAGCACCAACAATTTGACTCCGTTCGACTTCACGAATCATTAAGGCTTGTATTTGAACCCAATTGACTTCTCGGATCAACAAGTCTTTCAATTGACCAAATTCGGCTTCTCGGATCAACAAGTATCCATAACTTGATCCGTTTGTTTTACCAAGTCACCAAGTACGCACAATGTGACCTAATTCGCCTTCTCGGATCAACAAGCACCAACTACTTGACTCCGTTCGACTTCACGAATGATTAAGGCTTGTAGTTGAACCCAATTGACTTCTCGGATAAACAAGTCTTCCATTTGACTTAATTGGGCTTCTCGGATCAACAAGTATCCATAACTTGATTCGTTTGTTTTATAAAGTCACCAAGTACGCATGATGTGACCCAATTCGCCTTCTCGGATCAACAAGGACCAACAATTTGACTCCGTTCGACTTCACGAATCATTAAGGCTTGTATTTGAACCTAATTGACTTCTCGGATCAACAAGTCTTTCAATTGACCCAATTCGGCTCCTCGGATTAACAAGTATCCATAACTTGATCCATTTGTTTTACCAAGTCACCAAGTACGCACAATGTGACCCAATTCGCATTCTCGGATCACCAAGCACCAACTATTTGACTCCGTTCAGCTTCACGAATCATTAAGGCTTGTATTTGAACCCAATTGACTTCTCGGATCAACAAGTCTTCCATTTGACTTAATTGGGCTTCTCGGATCAACAAGTATCCATAACTTGATTCGTTTGTTTTATAAAGTCACGAGGTACGCACAATGTGACCAAATTCGCCTTCTCGAATCAACAAGCACCAACAATTTGACTCCGTTCGACTTCACGAATCATTAAGGCTTGTATTTGAACCCAATTGACTTCTCGGATCAACAAGTCTTTCAATTGACCCAATTCGGCTCCTCGGATTAACAAGTATCCATAACTTGATCCATTTGTTTTACCAAGTCACCAAGTACGCACAATGTGACCTAATTCGCCTTCTCGGATCAACAAGCACCAGCTACTTGACTCCGTTCGACTTCACGAATCATTAAGGCTTGTATTTGAACCCAATTGACTTCTCGGATCAAAAAGTCTTCAATTTGACTTAATTGGGCTTTTCGGATCAACAAGTATCCATAACTTGATTCGTTTGTTTTATAAAGTCACCAAGTACGCACAATGTGACCCAATTCGCCTTCTCGGATCAACAAGCACCAACAATTTGACTTCGTTCGACTTCACGAATCATTAAGGCTTGTATTTGAACCCAATTGACTTCTCGGATCAACAAGTCTTTCAATTGACCCAATTCGACTTCTCGGATCAACAAGTATCGATAACTTGATCCCTTTGTTTTACCAAGTCACCAAGTACGCACAATGTGACCCAATTCGCCTTCTCGGATCAACAAGCACCAACAATTTGACTCCGTTCGACTTCACGAATCATTAAGGCTTGTATTTGAACCCAATTGACTTCTCGGATCAACAAGTCTTTCAATTGACCCAATTCGGCTTCTCGGATCAACAAGTATCCATAACTTGATCCGTTTGTTTTACCAAGTCACCAAGTACGCACAATGTGACCTAATTCGCCTTCTCGGATCAACAAGCACCAACTACTTGACTCCGTTCGACTTCACGAATGATTAAGGCTTGTAGTTGAACCCAATTGACTTCTCGGATCAACAAGTCTTCCATTTGACTTAATTGGGCTTCTCGGATCAACAAGTATCCATAACTTGATTCGTTTGTTTTATAAAGTCACCAAGTACGCACAATGTGACCCAATTCGCCTTCTCGGATCAACAAGCACCAACTAATTGACTCCGTTCGACTTCACAAATCATTAAGGCTTGTATTTGAACCCAATTGACTTCTCGGATCAACAAGTCTTTCAATTGACCCAATTCGGCTCCTCGGATCAACAAGTATCCATAACTTGATCCATTTGTTTTACCAAGTCACCAAGTACGCACAATGTCACCCAATTCACCTTCTCGGATCAACAAGCACCAGCTACTTGACTCCGTTCGACTTCACGAATCATCATCAGCAGCATGCTACTTGGCTTCCTCTCTCTAAAGAACGCTCTCTCCTCTCTTTAAAAACAAAACACAACTTGGTCATCTTCCTCGTTGGCCGGTGGCAATAGCCGCCGGCCAACCTTTATTTATTTAGCTTTCTTATCCTTTTCTTACTCATTTGTCGTTTATTTTCGTAGAACTGTTCCTTTTGTCTATTTTCCATTTTATTGGAATTTTATTCGTTCATATCTGTTTAGTATAATCTGGGTCAGCAGTTTGGTTTTTCTGGGGGCCCGCTTTGTGCGCAGATCCGAATCCCTTCACGACTTCACACTAGTTTGGTTTTTCTGGGGGCCTGCTTTGTGCGCAGATCCGAATCCCTTCAGTGCACTTGGATCTTCGCGACTTCACACTCGAAGTCAAGATCCCTTTGGGATTTTAGTGCTTTAGCCGCCATTGCTGCACTTGTTTACCTTCACTGAGGATTCAGGTTGTACTTGCCATTGAAGAATCTTTCAAGCTTCTCCCCGAAATGGGAGATCTGGTCCCATGGCGGCGTCCTGTTTGCAGCCCTTAGTGGCCCGCTTCCCGAGTCCGCCGCCTTGCCACGATCTGTAGTTCTTGAGCGAGCCCATGGCTGCGACCTTCATGACGGACTCGTTCTTACTGAGTCAGCCGCCTTGCCGAGTCAACTCATTCTCCGAGTATTGTGAGTCGACCCACTGAGCTGCGTATCGAGGCCCAGAATCGAGCCTTCTGAGTAATGGTGGCTCGCGTTCCGCGTACGAGGCTGAGTACGATTAGGTGTGCAGGTGTTCAACATCTTCAGATTTCATCCCTGTAGTGGAGTTTTCATGACCCCATTTCTAGGAGACCACTGCATAGGGTCTGCGATATTTTCTGAACTTCTGCTGCTTAAGAACATCCTTGCATTTTTTCGTATTATTCAGATTTTCTGGACTACTAACAAGGCCTGTGCGCCTTTTTGTGTGAACGATGATGTATCTGGGCTACTATGATTTTTCTGTTGTGACTGACATGTCCATGGGGGTCGTGGTTTAAAGCCCCGGGCACGATGTGTGTTTTCTGTATTGCTGCTGGACTTTTTGCTTTCTGATTTGGTGGGCTCTAGACCTCCAGCATCACAACAGATGTGGATATGAGTTTTTGATTTAGCCAGGTTTGGATGTTAACATTGCTGATCCAAGCCTATTCTCGTAGACATGCCTCGAGAATTTGAAGACCATCCATACAGTATTTCTGGGATTATTTTGGTACTGTCGCTGGGTTTTCCAATCGTGATATCAGCTGTTGTGGCTTTTCTTTTTCATTTATCGCAAGCCTTTTTATCTGAATTTTGGATTTGGTACTTGGCTCGGCAATCCCGGGTTTTATTTGGAGGCAATCCCTCCATTGTGTTTAGCAGGGTTGGCTACATATCACGATCATGTTTTGGCATTTGATGGATTTTTTGGAATTGCCTACATTTCCAACGCTTTGACTCGGCAATCCCGGGTTTTATTTGGAGACAGTCCCTCCATTTTCTACTGCTTCTTCGGGATTTTGATTTGTTTAGCTGGACTCTATTGGGTTAGTTTTGGAGACTTGAACACGTCTTGGGATTTGTTGTTGGGTCACAATTACAGATTTTACGGCTCTGAGCTAAGGCATTGAAATCCTCAGAGGGACTTTTAGACTCACACCGATGTGAGGAGCGTTGCTAATCCCCCACGCTCGGGTTTCGTGACATAGAGCAAAATGATTGGGAGCTCGACCTCTGTAGTTTGCTCGGCGACAGTTCTATTTTGGTTCTTCTCTCCAACCGAACCGGTCATTTTTCAGTGTTTTTACACTAAATTGGCTTTGTCTTGGAATTGCTTTATTTTAATTAGCCATTTTTAGTTTATTCTGGATACCTTTATCTGCCGGCTTGTGGCATGGAAAGGATTTTCGTTTGACCCTTGTGAGTGACCAATCTGTGGTCTCCACATTTCTTGTTCCCTTTGTTTTCTTTTCTTTATTTATAATACTACCTATTTGACTTCACGAATCATTAAGGCTTGTATTTGAACCCAATTGACTTCTCGGATCAACAAGTCTTTCAATTGACCCAATTCGGCTCCTCGGATCAACAAGTATCCATAACTTGATCCGTTTGTTATACCAAGTCACTAAGTACGCACAATGTGACCCAATTCGCCTTCTCGGATCAACAAGCACCAACAATTTGACTCCGTTCGACTTCACGAATCATTAAGGCTTGTATTTGAACCCAATTGACTTCTCGGATCAACAAGTCTTTCAATTGACCCAATTCGGCTTCTCGGATCAACAAGTATCCATAACTTGATCCGTTTGTTTTACCAAGTCACCAAGTACGCACAATGTGACCCAATTCGCCTTCTCGGATCAACAAGCACCAACTACTTGACTCCGTTCGACTTCACGAATGATTAAGGCTTGTAGTTGAACCCAATTGACTTCTCGGATCAACAAGTCTTCCATTTGACTTAATTGGGCTTCTCGGATCAACAAGTATCCATAACTTGATTCGTTTGTTTTATAAAGTCACCAAGTACGCACAATGTGACCCAATTCGCCTTCTCGGATCAACAAGCACAAACAATTTGACTTCGTTCGACTTCACGAATCATTAAGGCTTGTATTTGAACCCAATTGACTTCTCGGATCAACAAGTCTTACAATTGACCCAATTCGACTCCTCGGATCAACAAGTATCGATAACTTGATCCCTTTGTTTTACCAAGTCACCAAGTACGCACAATGTGACCCAATTCGCCTTCTCGGATCAACAAGCACCAACTACTTTACTCCGTTCGACTTCACGAATGATTAAGGCTTGTAGTTGAACCCAATTGACTTCTCGGATCAACAAGTCTTCCATTTGACTTAATTGGGCTTCTCGGATCAACAAGTATCCATAACTTGATTCGTTTGTTTTATAAAGTCACCAAGTACGCACAATGTGACCCAATTCGCCTTCTCGGATCAACAAGCACCAACTAATTGACTCCGTTCGACTTCACGAATCATTAAGGCTTGTATTTGAACCCAATTGACTTCTCGGATCAACAAGTCTTTCAATTGACCCAATTCGGCTCCTCGGATCAACAAGTATCCATAACTTGATCCGTTTGTTATACCAAGTCACTAAGTACGCACAATGTGACCCAATTCGCCTTCTCGGATCAACAAGCACCAACAATTTGACTCCGTTCGACTTCACGAATCATTAAGGCTTGTATTTGAACCCAATTGACTTCTCGGATCAACAAGTCTTTCAATTGACCAAATTCGGCTTCTCGGATCAACAAGTATCCATAACTTGATCCGTTTGTTTTACCAAGTCACCAAGTACGCACAATGTGACCTAATTCGCCTTCTCGGATCAACAAGCACCAACTACTTGACTCCGTTCGACTTCACGAACGATTAAGGCTTGTAGTTGAACCCAATTGACTTCTCGGATAAACAAGTCTTCCATTTGACTTAATTGGGCTTCTCGGATCAACAAGTATCCATAACTTGATTCGTTTGTTTTATAAAGTCACCAAGTACGCATGATGTGACCCAATTCGCCTTCTCGGATCAACAAGGACCAACAATTTGACTCCGTTCGACTTCACGAATCATTAAGGCTTGTATTTGAACCTAATTGACTTCTCGGATCAACAAGTCTTTCAATTGACCCAATTCGGCTCCTCGGATTAACAAGTATCCATAACTTGATCCATTTGTTTTACCAAGTCACCAAGTACGCACAATGTGACCCAATTCGCATTCTCGGATCACCAAGCACCAACTATTTGACTCCGTTCAGCTTCACGAATCATTAAGGCTTGTATTTGAACCCAATTGACTTCTCGGATCAACAAGTCTTCCATTTGACTTAATTGGGCTTCTCGGATCAACAAGTATCCATAACTTGATTCGTTTGTTTTATAAAGTCACGAGGTACGCACAATGTGACCAAATTCGCCTTCTCGGATCAACAAGCACCAACAATTTGACTCCGTTCGACTTCACGAATCATTAAGGCTTGTATTTGAACCCAATTGACTTCTCGGATCAACAAGTCTTTCAATTGACCCAATTCGGCTCCTCGGATTAACAAGTATCCATAACTTGATCCATTTGTTTTACCAAGTCACCATGTACGCACAATGTGACCCAATTCGCCTTCTCGGATCAACAAGCACCAACTAATTGACTCAGTTCGACTTCACGAATCATTAAGGCTTGTATTCGAACCCAATTGACTTATGGGATCAACAAGTCTTTCAATTGACCCAATTCGGCTCCTCGGATCAACAAGTATCCATAACTTGATCCATTTGTTTTACCAAGTCACCAAGTACGCACAATGTGACCCAATTCACCTTCTCGGATCAACAAGCACCAGCTACTTGACTCCGTTCGACTTCACGAATCATTAAGGCTTGTATTTGAACCCAATTGACTTCTCGGATCAAAAAGTCTTCAATTTGACTTAATTGGGCTTTTCGGATCAACAAGTATCCATAACTTGATTCGTTTGTTTTATAAAGTCACCAAGTACGCACAATGTGACCCAATTCGCCTTCTCGGATCAACAAGCACCAACAATTTGACTTCGTTCGACTTCACGAATCATTAAGGCTTGTATTTGAACCCAATTGACTTCTCGGATCAACAAGTCTTTCAATTGACCCAATTCGACTTCTCGGATCAACAAGTATCGATAACTTGATCCCTTTGTTTTACCAAGTCACCAAGTACGCACAATGTGACCCAATTCGCCTTCTCGGATCAACAAGCACCAACAATTTGACTCCGTTCGACTTCACGAATCATTAAGGCTTGTATTTGAACCCAATTGACTTCTCGGATCAACAAGTCTTTCAATTGACCCAATTCGGCTTCTCGGATCAACAAGTATCCATAACTTGATCCCTTTGTTTTACCAAGTCACCAAGTACGCACAATGTGACCCAATTCCCCTTCTCGGATCAACAAGCACCAACAATTTGACTCCGTTCGACTTCACGAATCATTAAGGCTTGTATTTGAACCCAATTGACTTCTCGGATCAACAAGTCTTTCAATTGACCCAATTCGGCTTCTCGGATCAACAAGTATCCATAACTTGATCCGTTTGTTTTACCAAGTCACCAAGTACGCACAATGTGACCTAATTCGCCTTCTCGGATCAACAAGCACCAGCTACTTGACTCCGTTCGACTTCACGAATCATTAAGGCTTGTATTTGAACCCAATTGACTTCTCGGATCAAAAAGTCTTCAATTTGACTTAATTGGGCTTTTCGGATCAACAAGTATCCATAACTTGATTCGTTTGTTTTATAAAGTCACCAAGTACGCACAATGTGACCCAATTCGCCTTCTCGGATCAACAAGCACCAACAATTTGACTTCGTTCGACTTCACGAATCATTAAGGCTTGTATTTGAACCCAATTGACTTCTCGGATCAACAAGTCTTTCAATTGACCCAATTCGACTTCTCGGATCAACAAGTATCGATAACTTGATCCCTTTGTTTTACCAAGTCACCAAGTACGCACAATGTGACCCAATTCGCCTTCTCGGATCAACAAGCACCAACAATTTGACTCCGTTCGACTTCACGAATCATTAAGGATTGTATTTGAACCCAATTGACTTCTCGGATCAACAAGTCTTTCAATTGACCCAATTCGGCTTCTCGGATCAACAAGTATCCATAACTTGATCCGTTTGTTTTACCAAGTCACCAAGTACGCACAATGTGACCTAATTCGCCTTCTCGGATCAACAAGCACCAACTACTTGACTCCGTTCGACTTCACGAATGATTAAGGCTTGTAGTTGAACCCAATTGACTTCTCGGATCAACAAGTCTTCCATTTGACTCAATTGGGCTTCTCGGATCAAGAAGTATCCATAACTTGATTCGTTTGTTTTATAAAGTCACCAAGTACGCACAATGTGACCCAATTCGCCTTCTCGGATCAACAAGCACCAACTAATTGACTCCGTTCGACTTCACAAATCATTAAGGCTTGTATTTGAACCCAATTGACTTCTCGGATCAACAAGTCTTTCAATTGACCCAATTCGGCTCCTCGGATCAACAAGTATCCATAACTTGATCCATTTGTTTTACCAAGTCACCAAGTACGCACAATGTCACCCAATTCACCTTCTCGGATCAACAAGCACCAGCTACTTGACTCCGTTCGACTTCACGAATCATTAAGGCTTGTATTTGAACCCAATTGACTTCTCGGATCAACAAGTCTTTCAATTGACCTAATTCGGCTCCTCGGATCAACAAGTATCCATAACTTGATCCGTTTGTTATACCAAGTCACTAAGTACGCACAATGTGACCCAATTCGCCTTCTCGGATCAACAAGCACCAACAATTTGACTCCGTTCGACTTCACGAATCATTAAGGCTTGTATTTGAACCCAATTGACTTCTCGGATCAACAAGTCTTTCAATTGACCCAATTCGGCTTCTCGGATCAACAAGTATCCATAACTTGATCCGTTTGTTTTACCAAGTCACCAAGTACGCACAATGTGACCCAATTCGCCTTCTCGGATCAACAAGCACCAACTACTTGACTCCGTTCGACTTCACGAATGATTAAGGCTTGTAGTTGAACCCAATTGACTTCTCGGATCAACAAGTCTTCCATTTGACTTAATTGGGCTTCTCGGATCAACAAGTATCCATAACTTGATTCGTTTGTTTTATAAAGTCACCAAGTACGCACAATGTGACCCAATTCGCCTTCTCGGATCAACAAGCACCAACTAATTGACTCCGTTCGACTTCACGAATCATTAAGGCTTGTATTTGAACCCAATTGACTTCTCGGATCAACAAGTCTTTCAATTGACCCAATTCGGCTCCTCGGATCAACAAGTATCCATAACTTGATCCGTTTGTTATACCAAGTCACTAAGTACGCACAATGTGACCCAATTCGCCTTCTCGGATCAACAAGCACCAACAATTTGACTCCGTTCGACTTCACGAATCATTAAGGCTTGTATTTGAACCCAATTGACTTCTCGGATCAACAAGTCTTTCAATTGACCAAATTCGGCTTCTCGGATCAACAAGTATCCATAACTTGATCCGTTTGTTTTACCAAGTCACCAAGTACGCACAATGTGACCTAATTCGCCTTCTCGGATCAACAAGCACCAACTACTTGACTCCGTTCGACTTCACGAATGATTAAGGCTTGTAGTTGAACCCAATTGACTTCTCGGATAAACAAGTCTTCCATTTGACTTAATTGGGCTTCTCGGATCAACAAGTATCCATAACTTGATTCGTTTGTTTTATAAAGTCACCAAGTACGCATGATGTGACCCAATTCGCCTTCTCGGATCAACAAGGACCAACAATTTGACTCCGTTCGACTTCACGAATCATTAAGGCTTGTATTTGAACCTAATTGACTTCTCGGATCAACAAGTCTTTCAATTGACCCAATTCGGCTCCTCGGATTAACAAGTATCCATAACTTGATCCATTTGTTTTACCAAGTCACCAAGTACGCACAATGTGACCCAATTCGCATTCTCGGATCACCAAGCACCAACTATTTGACTCCATTCAGCTTCACGAATCATTAAGGCTTGTATTTGAACCCAATTGACTTCTCGGATGAACAAGTCTTCCATTTGACTTAATTGGGCTTCTCGGATCAACAAGTATCCATAACTTGATTCGTTTGTTTTATAAAGTCACGAGGTACGCACAATGTGACCAAATTCGCCTTCTCGGATCAACAAGCACCAACAATTTGACTCCGTTCGACTTCACGAATCATTAAGGCTTGTATTTGAACCCAATTGACTTCTCGGATCAACAAGTCTTTCAATTGACCCAATTCGGCTCCTCGGATTAACAAGTATCCATAACTTGATCCATTTGTTTTACCAAGTCACCATGTACGCACAATGTGACCCAATTCGCCTTCTCGGATCAACAAGCACCAACTAATTGACTCAGTTCGACTTCACGAATCATTAAGGCTTGTATTCGAACCCAATTGACTTATGGGATCAACAAGTCTTTCAATTGACCCAATTCGGCTCCTCGGATCAACAAGTATCCATAACTTGATCCATTTGTTTTACCAAGTCACCAAGTACGCACAATGTGACCCAATTCACCTTCTCGGATCAACAAGCACCAGCTACTTGACTCCGTTCGACTTCACGAATCATTAAGGCTTGTATTTGAACCCAATTGACTTCTCGGATCAAAAAGTCTTCAATTTGACTTAATTGGGCTTTTCGGATCAACAAGTATCCATAACTTGATTCGTTTGTTTTATAAAGTCACCAAGTACGCACAATGTGACCCAATTCGCCTTCTCGGATCAACAAGCACCAACAATTTGACTTCGTTCGACTTCACGAATCATTAAGGCTTGTATTTGAACCCAATTGACTTCTCGGATCAACAAGTCTTTCAATTGACCCAATTCGACTTCTCGGATCAACAAGTATCGATAACTTGATCCCTTTGTTTTACCAAGTCACCAAGTACGCACAATGTGACCCAATTCGCCTTCTCGGATCAACAAGCACCAACAATTTGACTCCGTTCGACTTCACGAATCATTAAGGCTTGTATTTGAACCCAATTGACTTCTCGGATCAACAAGTCTTTCAATTGACCCAATTCGGCTTCTCGGATCAACAAGTATCCATAACTTGATCCGTTTGTTTTACCAAGTCACCAAGTACGCACAATGTGACCTAATTCGCCTTCTCGGATCAACAAGCACCAACTACTTGACTCCGTTCGACTTCACGAATGATTAAGGCTTGTAGTTGAACCCAATTGACTTCTCGGATCAACAAGTCTTCCATTTGACTTAATTGGGCTTCTCGGATCAACAAGTATCCATAACTTGATTCGTTTGTTTTATAAAGTCACCAAGTACGCACAATGTGACCCAATTCGCCTTCTCGGATCAACAAGCACCAACTAATTGACTCCGTTCGACTTCACAAATCATTAAGGCTTGTATTTGAACCCAATTGACTTGTCGGATCAACAAGTCTTTCAATTGACCCAATTCGGCTCCTCGGATCAACAAGTATCCATAACTTGATCCATTTGTTTTACCAAGTCACCAAGTACGCACAATGTGACCCAATTCACCTTCTCGGATCAACAAGCACCAGCTACTTGACTCCGTTCGACTTCACGAATCATTAAGGCTTGTATTTGAACCCAATTGACTTCTCGGATCAACAAGTCTTTCAATTGACCCAATTCGGCTTCTCGGATCAACAAGTATCCATAACTTGATCCGTTTGTTTTACCAAGTCACCAAGTACGCACAATGTGACCCAATTCGCCTTCTCGGATCAACAAGCACCAACTACTTGACTCTGTTCGACTTCACGAATGATTAAGGCTTGTAGTTGAACCCAATTGACTTCTCGGATCAACAAGTCTTCCATTTGACTTAATTGGGCTTCTCGGATCAACAAGTATCCATAACTTGATTCGTTTGTTTTATAAAGTCACCAAGTACGCACAATGTGACCCAATTCGCCTTCTCGGATCAACAAGCACAAACAATTTGACTTCGTTCGACTTCACGAATCATTAAGGCTTGTATTTGAACCCAATTGACTTCTCGGATCAACAAGTCTTACAATTGACCCAATTCGACTTCTCGGATCAACAAGTATCGATAACTTGATCCCTTTGTTTTACCAAGTCACCAAGTACGCACAATGTGACCCAATTCGCCTTCTCGGATCAACAAGCACCAACTACTTGACTCCGTTCGACTTCACGAATGATTAAGGCTTGTAGTTGAACCCAATTGACTTCTCGGATCAACAAGTCTTCCATTTGACTTAATTGGGCTTCTCGGATCAACAAGTATCCATAACTTGATTCGTTTGTTTTATAAAGTCACCAAGTACGCACAATGTGACCCAATTCGCCTTCTCGGATCAACAAGCACCAACTAATTGACTCCGTTCGACTTCACGAATCATTAAGGCTTGTATTTGAACCCAATTGACTTCTCGGATCAACAAGTCTTTCAATTGACCCAATTCGGCTCCTCGGATCAACAAGTATCCATAACTTGATCCGTTTGTTATACCAAGTCACTAAGTACGCACAATGTGACCCAATTCGCCTTCTCGGATCAACAAGCACCAGCTACTTGACTCCGTTCGACTTCACGAATCATTAAGGCTTGTATTTGAACCCAATTGACTTCTCGGATCAACAAGTCTTTCAATTGACCCAATTCGGCTTCTCGGATCAACAAGTATCCATAACTTGATCCGTTTGTTTTACCAAGTCACCAAGTACGCACAATGTGACCTAATTCGCGTTCTCGGATCAACAAGCACCAGCTACTTGACTCCGTTCGACTTCACGAATCATTAAGGCTTGTATTTGAACCCAATTGACTTCTCGGATCAAAAAGTCTTCAATTTGACTTAATTGGGCTTTTCGGATCAACAAGTATCCATAACTTGATTCGTTTGTTTTATAAAGTCACCAAGTACGCACAATGTGACCCAATTCGCCTTCTCGGATCAACAAGCACCAACAATTTGACTTCGTTCGACTTCACGAATCATTAAGGCTTGTATTTGAACCCAATTGACTTCTCGGATCAACAAGTCTTTCAATTGACCCAATTCGACTTCTCGGATCAACAAGTATCGATAACTTGATCCCTTTGTTTTACCAAGTCACCAAGTACGCACAATGTGACCCAATTCGCCTTCTCGGATCAACAAGCACCAACAATTTGACTCCGTTCGACTTCACGAATCATTAAGGATTGTATTTGAACCCAATTGACTTCTCGGATCAACAAGTCTTTCAATTGACCCAATTCGGCTTCTCGGATCAACAAGTATCCATAACTTGATCCGTTTGTTTTACCAAGTCACCAAGTACGCACAATGTGACCTAATTCGCCTTCTCGGATCAACAAGCACCAACTACTTGACTCCGTTCGACTTCACGAATGATTAAGGCTTGTAGTTGAACCCAATTGACTTCTCGGATCAACAAGTCTTCCATTTGACTTAATTGGGCTTCTCGGATCAACAAGTATCCATAACTTGATTCGTTTGTTTTATAAAGTCACCAAGTACGCACAATGTGACCCAATTCGCCTTCTCGGATCAACAAGCACCAACTAATTGACTCCGTTCGACTTCACAAATCATTAAGGCTTGTATTTGAACCCAATTGACTTCTCGGATCAACAAGTCTTTCAATTGACCCAATTCGGCTCCTCGGATCAACAAGTATCCATAACTTGATCCATTTGTTTTACCAAGTCACCAAGTACACACAATGTCACCCAATTCACCTTCTCGGATCAACAAGCACCAGCTACTTGACTCCGTTCGACTTCACGAATCATTAAGGCTTGTATTTGAACCCAATTGACTTCTCGGATCAACAAGTCTTTCAATTGACCTAATTCGGCTCCTCGGATCAACAAGTATCCATAACTTGATCCGTTTGTTATACCAAGTCACTAAGTACGCACAATGTGACCCAATTCGCCTTCTCGGATCAACAAGCACCAACAATTTGACTCCGTTCGACTTCACGAATCATTAAGGCTTGTATTTGAACCCAATTGACTTCTCGGATCAACAAGTCTTTCAATTGACCCAATTCGGCTTCTCGGATCAACAAGTATCCATAACTTGATCCGTTTGTTTTACCAAGTCACCAAGTACGCACAATGTGACCCAATTCGCCTTCTCGGATCAACAAGCACCAACTACTTGACTCCGTTCGACTTCACGAATGATTAAGGCTTGTAGTTGAACCCAATTGACTTCTCGGATCAACAAGTCTTCCATTTGACTTAATTGGGCTTCTCGGATCAACAAGTATCCATAACTTGATTCGTTTGTTTTATAAAGTCACCAAGTACGCACAATGTGACCCAATTCGCCTTCTCGGATCAACAAGCACCAACTAATTGACTCCGTTCGACTTCACGAATCATTAAGGCTTGTATTTGAACCCAATTGACTTCTCGGATCAACAAGTCTTTCAATTGACCCAATTCGGCTCCTCGGATCAACAAGTATCCATAACTTGATCCGTTTGTTATACCAAGTCACTAAGTACGCACAATGTGACCCAATTCGCCTTCTCGGATCAACAAGCACCAACAATTTGACTCCGTTCGACTTCACGAATCATTAAGGCTTGTATTTGAACCCAATTGACTTCTCGGATCAACAAGTCTTTCAATTGACCAAATTCGGCTTCTCGGATCAACAAGTATCCATAACTTGATTCGTTTGTTTTATAAAGTCACCAAGTACGCATGATGTGACCCAATTCGCCTTCTCGGATCAACAAGGACCAACAATTTGACTCCGTTCGACTTCACGAATCATTAAGGCTTGTATTTGAACCTAATTGACTTCTCGGATCAACAAGTCTTTCAATTGACCCAATTCGGCTCCTCGGATTAACAAGTATCCATAACTTGATCCATTTGTTTTACCAAGTCACCAAGTACGCACAATGTGACCCAATTCGCATTCTCGGATCACCAAGCACCAACTATTTGACTCCATTCAGCTTCACGAATCATTAAGGCTTGTATTTGAACCCAATTGACTTCTCGGATCAACAAGTCTTCCATTTGACTTAATTGGGCTTCTCGGATCAACAAGTATCCATAACTTGATTCGTTTGTTTTATAAAGTCACGAGGTACGCACAATGTGACCAAATTCGCCTTCTCGGATCAACAAGCACCAACAATTTGACTCCGTTCGACTTCACGAATCATTAAGGCTTGTATTTGAACCCAATTGACTTCTCGGATCAACAAGTCTTTCAATTGACCCAATTCGGCTCCTCGGATTAACAAGTATCCATAACTTGATCCATTTGTTTTACCAAGTCACCATGTACGCACAATGTGACCCAATTCGCCTTCTCGGATCAACAAGCACCAACTAATTGACTCAGTTCGACTTCACGAATCATTAAGGCTTGTATTCGAACCCAATTGACTTATGGGATCAACAAGTCTTTCAATTGACCCAATTCGGCTCCTCGGATCAACAAGTATCCATAACTTGATCCATTTGTTTTACCAAGTCACCAAGTACGCACAATGTGACCCAATTCACCTTCTCGGATCAACAAGCACCAGCTACTTGACTCCGTTCGACTTCACGAATCATTAAGGCTTGTATTTGAACCCAATTGACTTCTCGGATCAAAAAGTCTTCAATTTGACTTAATTGGGCTTTTCGGATCAACAAGTATCCATAACTTGATTCGTTTGTTTTATAAAGTCACCAAGTACGCACAATGTGACCCAATTCGCCTTCTCGGATCAACAAGCACCAACAATTTGACTTCGTTCGACTTCACGAATCATTAAGGCTTGTATTTGAACCCAATTGACTTCTCGGATCAACAAGTCTTTCAATTGACCCAATTCGACTTCTCGGATCAACAAGTATCGATAACTTGATCCCTTTGTTTTACCAAGTCACCAAGTACGCACAATGTGACCCAATTCGCCTTCTCGGATCAACAAGCACCAACAATTTGACTCCGTTCGACTTCACGAATCATTAAGGCTTGTATTTGAACCCAATTGACTTCTCGGATCAACAAGTCTTTCAATTGACCCAATTCGGCTTCTCGGATCAACAAGTATCCATAACTTGATCCGTTTGTTTTACCAAGTCACCAAGTACGCACAATGTGACCCAATTCGCCTTCTCGGATCAACAAGCACCAACTACTTGACTCTGTTCGACTTCACGAATGATTAAGGCTTGTAGTTGAACCCAATTGACTTCTCGGATCAACAAGTCTTCCATTTGACTTAATTGGGCTTCTCGGATCAACAAGTATCCATAACTTGATTCGTTTGTTTTATAAAGTCACCAAGTACGCACAATGTGACCCAATTCGCCTTCTCGGATCAACAAGCACAAACAATTTGACTTCGTTCGACTTCACGAATCATTAAGGCTTGTATTTGAACCCAATTGACTTCTCGGATCAACAAGTCTTACAATTGACCCAATTCGACTTCTCGGATCAACAAGTATCGATAACTTGATCCCTTTGTTTTACCAAGTCACCAAGTACGCACAATGTGACCCAATTCGCCTTCTCGGATCAACAAGCACCAACTACTTGACTCCGTTCGACTTCACGAATGATTAAGGCTTGTAGTTGAACCCAATTGACTTCTCGGATCAACAAGTCTTCCATTTGACTTAATTGGGCTTCTCGGATCAACAAGTATCCATAACTTGATTCGTTTGTTTTATAAAGTCACCAAGTACGCACAATGTGACCCAATTCGCCTTCTCGGATCAACAAGCACCAACTAATTGACTCCGTTCGACTTCACGAATCATTAAGGCTTGTATTTGAACCCAATTGACTTCTCGGATCAACAAGTCTTTCAATTGACCCAATTCGGCTCCTCGGATCAACAAGTATCCATAACTTGATCCGTTTGTTATACCAAGTCACTAAGTACGCACAATGTGACCCAATTCGCCTTCTCGGATCAACAAGCACCAGCTACTTGACTCCGTTCGACTTCACGAATCATTAAGGCTTGTATTTGAACCCAATTGACTTCTCGGATCAACAAGTCTTTCAATTGACCCAATTTGGCTTCTCGGATCAACAAGTATCCATAACTTGATCCGTTTGTTTTACCAAGTCACCAAGTACGCACAATGTGACCTAATTCGCCTTCTCGGATCAACAAGCACCAACTACTTGACTCCGTTCGACTTCACGAATGATTAAGGCTTGTAGTTGAACCCAATTGACTTCTCGGATAAACAAGTCTTCCATTTGACTTAATTGCGCTTCTCGGATCAACAAGTATCCATAACTTGATTCGTTTGTTTTACAAAGTCACCAAGTACGCATGATGTGACCCAATTCGCCTTCTCGGATCAACAAGGACCAACAATTTGACTCCGTTCGACTTCACGAATCATTAAGGCTTGTATTTGAACCTAATTGACTTCTCGGATCAACAAGTCTTTCAATTGACCCAATTCGGCTCCTCGGATTAACAAGTATCCATAACTTCATCCATTTGTTTTACCAAGTCACCAAGTACGCACAATGTGACCCAATTCGCATTCTCGGATCACCAAGCACCAACTATTTGACTCCGTTCAGCTTCACGAATCATTAAGGCTTGTATTTGAACCCAATTGACTTCTCGGATCAACAAGTCTTCCATTTGACTTAATTGGGCTTCTCGGATCAACAAGTATCCATAACTTGATTCGTTTGTTTTATAAAGTCACGAGGTACGCACAATGTGACCAAATTCGCCTTCTCGGATCAACAAGCACCAACAATTTGACTCCGTTCGATTTCACGAATCATTAAGGCTTGTATTTGAACCCAATTGACTTCTCGGATCAACAAGTCTTTCAATTGACCCAATTCGGCTCCTCGGATTAACAAGTATCCATAACTTGATCCATTTGTTTTACCAAGTCACCATGTACGCACAATGTGACCCAATTCGCCTTCTCGGATCAACAAGCACCAACTAATTGACTCAGTTCGACTTCACGAATCATTAAGGCTTGTATTCGAACCCAATTGACTTATGGGATCAACAAGTCTTTCAATTGACCCAATTCGGCTCCTCGGATCAACAAGTATCCATAACTTGATCCATTTGTTTTACCAAGTCACCAAGTACGCACAATGTGACCCAATTCACCTTCTCGGATCAACAAGCACCAGCTACTTGACTCCGTTCGACTTCACGAATCATTAAGGCTTGTATTTGAACCCAATTGACTTCTCGGATCAACAAGTCTTTCAATTGACCCAATTCGACTTCTCGGATCAACAAGTATCGATAACTTGATCCCTTTGTTTTACCAAGTCACCAAGTACGCACAATGTGACCCAATTCGCCTTCTCGGATCAACAAGCACCAACAATTTGACTCCGTTCGACTTCACGAATCATTAAGGCTTGTATTTGAACCCAATTGACTTCTCGGATCAACAAGTCTTTCAATTGACCCAATTCGGCTTCTCGGATCAACAAGTATCCATAACTTGATCCCTTTGTTTTACCAAGTCACCAAGTACGCACAATGTGACCCAATTCCCCTTCTCGGATCAACAAGCACCAACAATTTGACTCCGTTCGACTTCACGAATCATTAAGGCTTGTATTTGAACCCAATTGACTTCTCGGATCAACAAGTCTTTCAATTGACCCAATTCGGCTTCTCGGATCAACAAGTATCCATAACTTGATCCGTTTGTTTTACCAAGTCACCAAGTACGCACAATGTGACCTAATTCGCCTTCTCGGATCAACAAGCACCAGCTACTTGACTCCGTTCGACTTCACGAATCATTAAGGCTTGTATTTGAACCCAATTGACTTCTCGGATCAAAAAGTCTTCAATTTGACTTAATTGGGCTTTTCGGATCAACAAGTATCCATAACTTGATTCGTTTGTTTTATAAAGTCACCAAGTACGCACAATGTGACCCAATTCGCCTTCTCGGATCAACAAGCACCAACAATTTGACTTCGTTCGACTTCACGAATCATTAAGGCTTGTATTTGAACCCAATTGACTTCTCGGATCAACAAGTCTTTCAATTGACCCAATTCGACTTCTCGGATCAACAAGTATCGATAACTTGATCCCTTTGTTTTACCAAGTCACCAAGTACGCACAATGTGACCCAATTCGCCTTCTCGGATCAACAAGCACCAACAATTTGACTCCGTTCGACTTCACGAATCATTAAGGATTGTATTTGAACCCAATTGACTTCTCGGATCAACAAGTCTTTCAATTGACCCAATTCGGCTTCTCGGATCAACAAGTATCCATAACTTGATCCGTTTGTTTTACCAAGTCACCAAGTACGCACAATGTGACCTAATTCGCCTTCTCGGATCAACAAGCACCAACTACTTGACTCCGTTCGACTTCACGAATGATTAAGGCTTGTAGTTGAACCCAATTGACTTCTCGGATCAACAAGTCTTCCATTTGACTTAATTGGGCTTCTCGGATCAACAAGTATCCATAACTTGATTCGTTTGTTTTATAAAGTCACCAAGTACGCACAATGTGACCCAATTCGCCTTCTCGGATCAACAAGCACCAACTAATTGACTCCGTTCGACTTCACAAATCATTAAGGCTTGTATTTGAACCCAATTGACTTCTCGGATCAACAAGTCTTTTAATTGACCCAATTCGGCTCCTCGGATCAACAAGTATCCATAACTTGATCCATTTGTTTTACCAAGTCACCAAGTACGCACAATGTCACCCAATTCACCTTCTCGGATCAACAAGCACCAGCTACTTGACTCCGTTCGACTTCACGAATCATTAAGGCTTGTATTTGAACCCAATTGACTTCTCGGATCAACAAGTCTTTCAATTGACCTAATTCGGCTCCTCGGATCAACAAGTATCCATAACTTGATCCGTTTGTTATACCAAGTCACTAAGTACGCACAATGTGACCCAATTCGCCTTCTCGGATCAACAAGCACCAACAATTTGACTCCGTTCGACTTCACGAATCATTAAGGCTTGTATTTGAACCCAATTGACTTCTCGGATCAACAAGTCTTTCAATTGACCCAATTCGGCTTCTCGGATCAACAAGTATCCATAACTTGATCCGTTTGTTTTACCAAGTCACCAAGTACGCACAATGTGACCCAATTCGCCTTCTCGGATCAACAAGCACCAACTACTTGACTCCGTTCGACTTCACGAATGATTAAGGCTTGTAGTTGAACCCAATTGACTTCTCGGATCAACAAGTCTTCCATTTGACTTAATTGGGCTTCTCGGATCAACAAGTATCCATAACTTGATTCGTTTGTTTTATAAAGTCACCAAGTACGCACAATGTGACCCAATTCGCCTTCTCGGATCAACAAGCACCAACTAATTGACTCCGTTCGACTTCGCGAATCATTAAGGCTTGTATTTGAACCCAATTGACTTCTCGGATCAACAAGTCTTTCAATTGACCCAATTCGGCTCCTCGGATCAACAAGTATCCATAACTTGATCCGTTTGTTATACCAAGTCACTAAGTACGCACAATGTGACCCAATTCGCCTTCTCGGATCAACAAGCACCAACAATTTGACTCCGTTCGACTTCACGAATCATTAAGGCTTGTATTTGAACCCAATTGACTTCTCGGATCAACAAGTCTTTCAATTGACCAAATTCGGCTTCTCGGATCAACAAGTATCCATAACTTGATCCGTTTGTTTTACCAAGTCACCAAGTACGCACAATGTGACCTAATTCGCCTTCTCGGATCAACAAGCACCAACTACTTGACTCCGTTCGACTTCACGAATGATTAAGGCTTGTAGTTGAACCCAATTGACTTCTCGGATAAACAAGTCTTCCATTTGACTTAATTGGGCTTCTCGGATCAACAAGTATCCATAACTTGATTCGTTTGTTTTATAAAGTCACCAAGTACGCATGATGTGACCCAATTCGCCTTCTCGGATCAACAAGGACCAACAATTTGACTCCGTTCGACTTCACGAATCATTAAGGCTTGTATTTGAACCTAATTGACTTCTCGGATCAACAAGTCTTTCAATTGACCCAATTCGGCTCCTCGGATTAACAAGTATCCATAACTTGATCCATTTGTTTTACCAAGTCACCAAGTACGCACAATGTGACCCAATTCGCATTCTCGGATCACCAAGCACCAACTATTTGACTCCATTCAGCTTCACGAATCATTAAGGCTTGTATTTGAACCCAATTGACTTCTCGGATCAACAAGTCTTCCATTTGACTTAATTGGGCTTCTCGGATCAACAAGTATCCATAACTTGATTCGTTTGTTTTATAAAGTCACGAGGTACGCACAATGTGACCAAATTCGCCTTCTCGGATCAACAAGCACCAACAATTTGACTCCGTTCGACTTCACGAATCATTAAGGCTTGTATTTGAACCCAATTGACTTCTCGGATCAACAAGTCTTTCAATTGACCCAATTCGGCTCCTCGGATTAACAAGTATCCATAACTTGATCCATTTGTTTTACCAAGTCACCATGTACGCACAATGTGACCCAATTCGCCTTCTCGGATCAACAAGCACCAACTAATTGACTCAGTTCGACTTCACGAATCATTAAGGCTTGTATTCGAACCCAATTGACTTATGGGATCAACAAGTCTTTCAATTGACCCAATTCGGCTCCTCGGATCAACAAGTATCCATAACTTGATCCATTTGTTTTACCAAGTCACCAAGTACGCACAATGTGACCCAATTCACCTTCTCGGATCAACAAGCACCAGCTACTTGACTCCGTTCGACTTCACGAATCATTAAGGCTTGTATTTGAACCCAATTGACTTCTCGGATCAAAAAGTCTTCAATTTGACTTAATTGGGCTTTTCGGATCAACAAGTATCCATAACTTGATTCGTTTGTTTTATAAAGTCACCAAGTACGCACAATGTGACCCAATTCGCCTTCTCGGATCAACAAGCACCAACAATTTGACTTCGTTCGACTTCACGAATCATTAAGGCTTGTATTTGAACCCAATTGACTTCTCGGATCAACAAGTCTTTCAATTGACCCAATTCGACTTCTCGGATCAACAAGTATCGATAACTTGATCCCTTTGTTTTACCAAGTCACCAAGTACGCACAATGTGACCCAATTCGCCTTCTCGGATCAACAAGCACCAACAATTTGACTCCGTTCGACTTCACGAATGATTAAGGCTTGTAGTTGAACCCAATTGACTTCTCGGATCAACAAGTCTTCCATTTGACTTAATTGGGCTTCTCGGATCAACAAGTATCCATAACTTGATTCGTTTGTTTTATAAAGTCACCAAGTACGCACAATGTGACCCAATTCGCCTTCTCGGATCAACAAGCACCAACTAATTGACTCCGTTCGACTTCACAAATCATTAAGGCTTGTATTTGAACCCAATTGACTTGTCGGATCAACAAGTCTTTCAATTGACCCAATTCGGCTCCTCGGATCAACAAGTATCCATAACTTGATCCATTTGTTTTACCAAGTCACCAAGTACGCACAATGTGACCCAATTCACCTTCTCGGATCAACAAGCACCAGCTACTTGACTCCGTTCGACTTCACGAATCATTAAGGCTTGTATTTGAACCCAATTGACTTCTCGGATCAACAAGTCTTTCAATTGACCCAATTCGGCTTCTCGGATCAACAAGTATCCATAACTTGATCCGTTTGTTTTACCAAGTCACCAAGTACGCACAATGTGACCCAATTCGCCTTCTCGGATCAACAAGCACCAACTACTTGACTCTGTTCGACTTCACGAATGATTAAGGCTTGTAGTTGAACCCAATTGACTTCTCGGATCAACAAGTCTTCCATTTGACTTAATTGGGCTTCTCGGATCAACAAGTATCCATAACTTGATTCGTTTGTTTTATAAAGTCACCAAGTACGCACAATGTGACCCAATTCGCCTTCTCGGATCAACAAGCACAAACAATTTGACTTCGTTCGACTTCACGAATCATTAAGGCTTGTATTTGAACCCAATTGACTTCTCGGATCAACAAGTCTTACAATTGACCCAATTCGACTTCTCGGATCAACAAGTATCGATAACTTGATCCCTTTATTTTACCAAGTCACCAAGTACGCACAATGTGACCCAATTCGCCTTCTCGGATCAACAAGCACCAACTACTTGACTCCGTTCGACTTCACGAATGATTAAGGCTTGTAGTTGAACCCAATTGACTTCTCGGATCAACAAGTCTTCCATTTGACTTAATTGGGCTTCTCGGATCAACAAGTATCCATAACTTGATTCGTTTGTTTTATAAAGTCACCAAGTACGCACAATGTGACCCAATTCGCCTTCTCGGATCAACAAGCACCAACTAATTGACTCCGTTCGACTTCACGAATCATTAAGGCTTGTATTTGAACCCAATTGACTTCTCGGATCAACAAGTCTTTCAATTGACCCAATTCGGCTCCTCGGATCAACAAGTATCCATAACTTGATCCGTTTGTTATACCAAGTCACTAAGTACGCACAATGTGACCCAATTCGCCTTCTCGGATCAACAAGCACCAGCTACTTGACTCCGTTCGACTTCACGAATCATTAAGGCTTGTATTTGAACCCAATTGACTTCTCGGATCAACAAGTCTTTCAATTGACCCAATTTGGCTTCTCGGATCAACAAGTATCCATAACTTGATCCGTTTGTTTTACCAAGTCACCAAGTACGCACAATGTGACCTAATTCGCCTTCTCGGATCAACAAGCACCAACTACTTGACTCCGTTCGACTTCACGAATGATTAAGGCTTGTAGTTGAACCCAATTGACTTCTCGGATAAACAAGTCTTCCATTTGACTTAATTGCGCTTCTCGGATCAACAAGTATCCATAACTTGATTCGTTTGTTTTATAAAGTCACCAAGTACGCATGATGTGACCCAATTCGCCTTCTCGGATCAACAAGGACCAACAATTTGACTCCGTTCGACTTCACGAATCATTAAGGCTTGTATTTGAACCTAATTGACTTCTCGGATCAACAAGTCTTTCAATTGACCCAATTCGGCTCCTCGGATTAACAAGTATCCATAACTTCATCCATTTGTTTTACCAAGTCACCAAGTACGCACAATGTGACCCAATTCGCATTCTCGGATCACCAAGCACCAACTATTTGACTCCGTTCAGCTTCACGAATCATTAAGGCTTGTATTTGAACCCAATTGACTTCTCGGATCAACAAGTCTTCCATTTGACTTAATTGGGCTTCTCGGATCAACAAGTATCCATAACTTGATTCGTTTGTTTTATAAAGTCACGAGGTACGCACAATGTGACCAAATTCGCCTTCTCGGATCAACAAGCACCAACAATTTGACTCCGTTCGACTTCACGAATCATTAAGGCTTGTATTTGAACCCAATTGACTTCTCGGATCAACAAGTCTTTCAATTGACCCAATTCGGCTCCTCGGATTAACAAGTATCCATAACTTGATCCATTTGTTTTACCAAGTCACCATGTACGCACAATGTGACCCAATTCGCCTTCTCGGATCAACAAGCACCAACTAATTGACTCAGTTCGACTTCACGAATCATTAAGGCTTGTATTCGAACCCAATTGACTTATGGGATCAACAAGTCTTTCAATTGACCCAATTCGGCTTCTCGGATCAACAAGTATCCATAACTTGATCCGTTTGTCATACCAAGTCACTAAGTACGCACAATGTGACCCAATTCGCCTTCTCGGATCAACAAGCACCAACAATTTGACTCCGTTCGACTTCACGAATCATTAAGGCTTGTATTTGAACCCAATTGACTTCTCGGATCAACAAGTCTTTCAATTGACCCAATTCGGCTTCTCGGATCAACAAGTATCCATAACTTGATCCGTTTGTTTTACCAAGTCACCAAGTACGCACAATGTGACCCAATTCGCCTTCTCGGATCAACAAGCACCAACTACTTGACTCCGTTCGACTTCACGAATGATTAAGGCTTGTAGTTGAACCCAATTGACTTCTCGAATCAACAAGTCTTCCATTTGACTTAATTGGGCTTCTCGGATCAACAAGTATCCATAACTTGATTCGTTTGTTTTATAAAGTCACCAAGTACGCACAATGTGACCCAATTCGCCTTCTCGGATCAACAAGCACCAACTAATTGACTCCGTTCGACTTCACGAATCATTAAGGCTTGTATTTGAACCCAATTGACTTCTCGGATCAACAAGTCTTTCAATTGACCAATTCGGCTCCTCGGATCAACAAGTATCCATAACTTGATCCATTTGTTTTACCAAGTCACCAAGTACGCACAATGTGACCCAATTCGCCTTCTCGGATCAACAAGGACCAACAATTTGACTCCGTTCGACTTCACGAATCATTAAGGCTTGTATTTGAACCCAATTGACTTCTCGGATCAACAAGTCTTTCAATTGACCCAATTCGGCTCCTCGGATTAACAAGTATCCATAACTTGATCCATTTGTTTTACCAAGTCACCAAGTACGCACAATGTGACCCAATTCGCATTCTCGGATCACAAAGCACCAACTATTTGACTCCGTTCAGCTTCACGAATCATTAAGGCTTGTATTTGAACCCAATTGACTTCTCGGATCAACAAGTCTTCCATTTGACTTAATTGGGCTTCTCGGATCAACAAGTATCCATAACTTGATTCGTTTGTTTTATAAAGTCACGAGGTACGCACAATGTGACCAAATTCGCCTTCTCGGATCAACAAGCACCAACAATTTGACTCCATTCGACTTCACGAATTATTAAGGCTTGTATTTGAACCCAATTGACTTCTCGGATCAACAAGTCTTTCAATTGACCCAATTCGGCTATTCGGATTAACAAGTATCCATAACTTGATCCATTTGTTTTACCAAGTCACCATGTACGCACAATGTGACCCAATTCGCCTTCTCGGATCAACAAGCACCAACAATTTGACTCCGTTCGACTTCACGAATCATTAAGGCTTGTATTTGAACCCAATTGACTTCTCGGATCAACAAGTATTTCAATTGACCCAATTCGGCTCCTCGGATTAACAAGTATCCATAACTTGATCCATTTGTTTTACCAAGTCACCATGTACGCACAATGTGACCCAATTCGCCTTCTCGGATCAACAAGCACCAACAATTTGACTCAGTTCGACTTCACGAATCATTAAGGCTTGTATTCGAACCCAATTGACTTATGGGATCAACAAGTCTTTCAATTGACCCAATTCGCCTTCTCGGATCAACAAGCACCAACTACTTGACTCCGTTCGACTTCACGAATGATTAAGGCTTGTAGTTGAACCCAATTGACTTGTCGGATCAACAAGTCTTCCATTTGACTTAATTGGGCTTCTCGGATCAACAAATATCCATAACTTGATTCGTTTGTTTTATAAAGTCACCAAGTACGCACAATGTGACCCAATTCGCCTTCTCGGATCAACAAGCACCAACTAATTGACTCCGTTCGACTTCACGAATCATTAAGGCTTGTATTTGAACCCAATTGACTTCTCGGATCAACAAGTCTTTCAATTGACCAATTCGGCTCCTCGGATCAACAAGTATCCATAACTTGATCCATTTGTTTTACCAAGTCACCAAGTACGCACAATGTGACCTAATTCGCCTTCTCGGATCAACAAGCACCAACTACTTGACTCCGTTCGACTTCACGAATGATTAAGGCTTGTAGTTGAACCCAATTGACTTCTCGGATAAACAAGTCTTCCATTTGACTTAATTGGGCTTCTCGGATCAACAAGTATCCATAACTTGATTCGTTTGTTTTATAAAGTCACCAAGTACGCATGATGTGACCCAATTCGCCTTCTCGGATCAACAAGGACCAACAATTTGACTCCGTTCGACTTCACGAATCATTAAGGCTTGTATTTGAACCTAATTGACTTCTCGGATCAACAAGTCTTTCAATTGACCCAATTCGGCTCCTCGGATTAACAAGTATCCATAACTTGATCCATTTGTTTTACCAAGTCACCAAGTACGCACAATGTGACCCAATTCGCATTCTCGGATCACAAAGCACCAACTATTTGACTCCGTTCAGCTTCACGAATCATTAAGGCTTGTATTTGAACCCAATTGACTTCTCGGATCAACAAGTCTTCCATTTGACTTAATTGGGCTTCTCGGATCAACAAGTATCCATAACTTGATTCGTTTGTTTTATAAAGTCACGAGGTACGCACAATGTGACCAAATTCGCCTTTTCGGATCAACAAGCACCAACAATTTGACTCCGTTCGACTTCACGAATCATTAAGGCTTGTATTTGAACCCAATTGACTTCTCGGATCAACAAGTCTTTCAATTGACCCAATTCGGCTCCTCGGATCAACAAGTATCCATAACTTGATCCATTTGTTTGACCAAGTCACCAAGTACGCACAATGTGACCCAATTCACCTTCTCGGATCAACAAGCACCAGCTACTTGACTCCGTTCGACTTCACGAATCATTAAGGCTTGTA
The DNA here is from genome assembly GCA_958295605.1 of Ajuga chamaepitys. NCBI lineage: Eukaryota > Viridiplantae > Streptophyta > Magnoliopsida > Lamiales > Lamiaceae > Ajuga > Ajuga chamaepitys. Next base: position 42,961,268 of record OY282495.1, read on the forward strand.
TTTGAACCCAATTGACTTCTCGGATCAAAAAGTCTTCAATTTGACTTAATTGGGCTTTTCGGATCAACAAGTATCCATAACTTGATTCGTTTGTTTTATAAAGTCACCAAGTACGCACAATGTGACCCAATTCGCCTTCTCGGATCAACAAGCACCAACAATTTGACTTCGTTCGACTTCACAAATCATTAAGGCTTGTAGTTGAACCCAATTGACTTCTCGGATCAACAAGTCTTCCATTTGACTTAATTGGGCTTCTCGGATCAACAAGTATCCATAACTTGATTCGTTTGTTTTATAAAGTCACCAAGTACGCACAATGTGACCCAATTCGCCTTCTCGGATCAACAAGCACCAACTAATTGACTTCGTTCGACTTCACGAATCATTAAGGCTTGTATTTGAACCCAATTGACTTCTCGGATCAACAAGTCTTTCAATTGACCCAATTCGGCTCCTCGGATCAACAAGTATCCATAACTTGATCCATTTGTTTTACCAAGTCACCAAGTACGCACAATGTGACCCAATTCACCTTCTCGGATCAACAAGCACCAGCTACTTGACTCCGTTCGACTTCACGAATCATTAAGGCTTGTATTTGAACCCAATTGACTTCTCGGATCAACAAGTCTTTCAATTGACCCAATTCGGCTCCTCGGATCAACAAGTATCCATAACTTGATCCGTTTGTTATACCAAGTCACTAAGTACGCACAATGTGACCCAATTCGCCTTCTCGGATCAACAAGCACCAACAATTTGACTCCGTTCGACTTCACGAATCATTAAGGCTTGTATTTGAACCCAATTGACTTCTCGGATCAACAAGTCTTTCAATTGACCTAATTCGGCTTCTCGGATCAACAAGTATCCATAACTTGATCCGTTTGTTTTACCAAGTCACCAAGTACGCACAATGTGACCCAATTCGCCTTCTCGGATCAACAAGCACCAACTACTTGACTCCGTTCGACTTCACGAATGATTAAGGCTTGTAGTTGAACCCAATTGACTTCTCGGATCAACAAGTCTTCCATTTGACTTAATTGGGCTTCTCGGATCAACAAGTATCCATAACTTGATTCGTTTGTTTTATAAAGTCACCAAGTACGCACAATGTGACCCAATTCGCCTTCTCGGATCAACAAGCACAAACAATTTGACTTCGTTCGACTTCACGAATCATTAAGGCTTGTATTTGAACCCAATTGACTTCTCGGATCAACAAGTCTTACAATTGACCCAATTCGACTTCTCGGATCAACAAGTATCGATAACTTGATCCCTTTGTTTTACCAAGTCACCAAGTACGCACAATGTGACCCAATTCGCCTTCTCGGATCAACAAGCACCAACTACTTGACTCCGTTCGACTTCACGAATGATTAAGGCTTGTAGTTGAACCCAATTGACTTCTCGGATCAACAAGTCTTCCATTTGACTTAATTGGGCTTCTCGGATCAACAAGTATCCATAACTTGATTCGTTTGTTTTATAAAGTCACCAAGTACGCACAATGTGACCCAATTCGCCTTCTCGGATCAACAAGCACAAACAATTTGACTTCGTTCGACTTCACGAATCATTAAGGCTTGTATTTGAACCCAATTGACTTCTCGGATCAACAAGTCTTACAATTGACCCAATTCGACTTCTCGGATCAACAAGTATCGATAACTTGATCCCTTTGTTTTACCAAGTCACCAAGTACGCACAATGTGACCCAATTCGCCTTCTCGGATCAACAAGCACCAACTACTTGACTCCGTTCGACTTCACGAATGATTAAGGCTTGTAGTTGAACCCAATTGACTTCTCGGATCAACAAGTCTTCCATTTGACTTAATTGGGCTTCTCGGATCAACAAGTATCCATAACTTGATTCGTTTGTTTTATAAAGTCACCAAGTACGCACAATGTGACCCAATTCGCCTTCTCGGATCAACAAGCACCAACTAATTGACTCCGTTCGACTTCACGAATCATTAAGGCTTGTATTTGAACCCAATTGACTTCTCGGATCAACAAGTCTTTCAATTGACCCAATTCGGCTCCTCGGATCAACAAGTATCCATAACTTGATCCGTTTGTTATACCAAGTCACTAAGTACGCACAATGTGACCCAATTCGCCTTCTCGGATCAACAAGCAACAACAATTTGACTCCGTTCGACTTCACGAATCATTAAGGCTTGTATTTGAACCCAATTGACTTCTCGGATCAACAAGTCTTTCAATTGACCCAATTCGGCTTCTCGGATCAACAAGTATCCATAACTTGATCCGTTTGTTTTACCAAGTCACCAAGTACGCACAATGTGACCTAATTCGCCTTCTCGGATCAACAAGCACCAACTACTTGACTCCGTTCGACTTCACGAATGATTAAGGCTTGTAGTTGAACCCAATTGACTTCTCGGATAAACAAGTCTTCCATTTGACTTAATTGGGCTTCTCGGATCAACAAGTATCCATAACTTGATTCGTTTGTTTTATAAAGTCACCAAGTACGCATGATGTGACCCAATTCGCCTTCTCGGATCAACAAGGACCAACAATTTGACTCCGTTCGACTTCACGAATCATTAAGGCTTGTATTTGAACCTAATTGACTTCTCGGATCAACAAGTCTTTCAATTGACCCAATTCGGCTCCTCGGATTAACAAGTATCCATAACTTGATCCATTTGTTTTACCAAGTCACCATGTAAGCACAATGTGACCCAATTCGCCTTCTCGGATCAACAAGCACCAACAATTTGACTCAGTTCGACTTCACGAATCATTAAGGCTTGTATTCGAACCCAATTGACTTATGGGATCAACAAGTCTTTCAATTGACCCAATTCGCCTTCTCGGATCAACAAGCACCAACTACTTGACTCCGTTCGACTTCACGAATGATTAAGGCTTGTAGTTGAACCCAATTGACTTCTCGGATCAACAAGTCTTCCATTTGACTTAATTGGGCTTCTCGGATCAACAAGTATCCATAACTTGATTCGTTTGTTTTATAAAGTCACCAAGTACGCACAATGTGACCCAATTCGCCTTCTCGGATCAACAAGCACCAACTAATTGACTCCGTTCGACTTCACGAATCATTAAGGCTTGTATTTGAACCCAATTGACTTCTCGGATCAACAAGTCTTTCAATTGACCAATTCGGCTCCTCGGATCAACAAGTATCCATAACTTGATCCATTTCTTTTACCAAGTCACCAAGTACGCACAATGTGACCCAATTCGCCTTCTCGGATCAACAAGGACCAACAATTTGACTCCGTTCGACTTCACGAATCATTAAGGCTTGTATTTGAACCCAATTGACTTCTCGGATCAACAAGTCTTTCAATTGACCCAATTCGGCTCCTCGGATTAACAAGTATCCATAACTTGATCCATTTGTTTTACCAAGTCACCAAGTACGCACAATGTGACCCAATTCGCATTCTCGGATCACAAAGCACCAACTATTTGACTCCGTTCAGCTTCACGAATCATTAAGGCTTGTATTTGAACCCAATTGACTTCTCGGATCAACAAGTCTTCCATTTGACTTAATTGGGCTTCTCGGATCAACAAGTATTCATAACTTGATTCGTTTGTTTTATAAAGTCACGAGGTACGCACAATGTGACCAAATTCGCCTTCTCGGATCAACAAGCACCAACAATTTGACTCCATTCGACTTCACGAATCATTAAGGCTTGTATTTGAACCCAATTGACTTCTCGGATCAACAAGTCTTTCAATTGACCCAATTCGGCTATTCGGATTAACAAGTATCCATAACTTGATCCATTTGTTTTACCAAGTCACCATGTACGCACAATGTGACCCAATTCGCCTTCTCGGATCAACAAGCACCAACAATTTGACTCCGTTCGACTTCACGAATCATTAAGGCTTGTATTTGAACCCAATTGACTTCTCGGATCAACAAGTATTTCAATTGACCCAATTCGGCTCCTCGGATTAACAAGTATCCATAACTTGATCCATTTGTTTTACCAAGTCACCATGTACGCACAATGTGACCCAATTCGCCTTCTCGGATCAACAAGCACCAACAATTTGACTCAGTTCGACTTCACGAATCATTAAGGCTTGTATTCGAACCCAATTGACTTATGGGATCAACAAGTCTTTCAATTGACCCAATTCGCCTTCTCGGATCAACAAGCACCAACTACTTGACTCCGTTCGACTTCACGAATGATTAAGGCTTGTAGTTGAACCCAATTGACTTCTCGGATCAACAAGTCTTCCATTTGACTTAATTGGGCTTCTCGGATCAACAAGTATCCATAACTTGATTCGTTTGTTTTATAAAGTCACCAAGTACGCACAATGTGACCCAATTCGCCTTCTCGGATCAACAAGCACCAACTAATTGACTCCGTTCGACTTCACGAATCATTAAGGCTTGTATTTGAACCCAATTGACTTCTCGGATCAACAAGTCTTTCAATTGACCAATTCGGCTCCTCGGATCAACAAGTATCCATAACTTGATCCATTTGTTTTACCAAGTCACCAAGTACGCACAATGTGACCCAATTCGCCTTCTCGGATCAACAAGGACCAACAATTTGACTCCGTTCGACTTCACGAATCATTAAGGCTTGTATTTGAACCCAATTGACTTCTCGGATCAACAAGTCTTTCAATTGACCCAATTCGGCTCCTCGGATTAACAAGTATCCATAACTTGATCCATTTGTTTTACCAAGTCACCAAGTACGCACAATGTGACCCAATTCGCATTCTCGGATCACAAAGCACCAACTATTTGACTCCGTTCAGCTTCACGAATCATTAAGGCTTGTATTTGAACCCAATTGACTTCTCGGATCAACAAGTCTTCCATTTGACTTAATTGGGCTTCTCGGATCAACAAGTATCCATAACTTGATTCGTTTGTTTTATAAAGTCACGAGGTACGCACAATGTGACCAAATTCGCCTTCTCGGATCAACAAGCACCAACAATTTGACTCCATTCGACTTCACGAATCATTAAGGCTTGTATTTGAACCCAATTGACTTCTCGGATCAACAAGTCTTTCAATTGACCCAATTCGGCTATTCGGATTAACAAGTATCCATAACTTGATCCATTTGTTTTACCAAGTCACCATGTACGCACAATGTGACCCAATTCGCCTTCTCGGATCAACAAGCACCAACAATTTGACTCCGTTCGACTTCACGAATCATTAAGGCTTGTATTTGAACCCAATTGACTTCTCGGATCAACAAGTATTTCAATTGACCCAATTCGGCTCCTCGGATTAACAAGTATCCATAACTTGATCCATTTGTTTTACCAAGTCACCATGTACGCACAATGTGACCCAATTCGCCTTCTCGGATCAACAAGCACCAACAATTTGACTCAGTTCGACTTCACGAATCATTAAGGCTTGTATTCGAACCCAATTGACTTATGGGATCAACAAGTCTTTCAATTGACCCAATTCGCCTTCTCAGATCAACAAGCACCAACTACTTGACTCCGTTCGACTTCACGAATGATTAAGGCTTGTAGTTGAACCCAATTGACTTCTCGGATCAACAAGTCTTCCATTTGACTTAATTGGGCTTCTCGGATCAACAAGTATCCATAACTTGATTCGTTTGTTTTATAAAGTCACCAAGTACGCACAATGTGACCCAATTCGCCTTCTCGGATCAACAAGCACCAACTAATTGACTCCGTTCGACTTCACGAATCATTAAGGCTTGTATTTGAACCCAATTGACTTCTCGGATCAACAAGTCTTTCAATTGACCAATTCGGCTCCTCGGATCAACAAGTATCCATAACTTGATCCATTTGTTTTACCAAGTCACCAAGTACGCACAATGTGACCCAATTCGCCTTCTCGGATCAACAAGGACCAACAATTTGACTCCGTTCGACTTCACGAATCATTAAGGCTTGTATTTGAACCCAATTGACTTCTCGGATCAACAAGTCTTTCAATTGACCCAATTCGGCTCCTCGGATTAACAAGTATCCATAACTTGATCCATTTGTTTTACCAAGTCACCAAGTACGCACAATGTGACCCAATTCGCATTCTCGGATCACAAAGCACCAACTATTTGACTCCGTTCAGCTTCACGAATCATTAAGGCTTGTATTTGAACCCAATTGACTTCTCGGATCAACAAGTCTTCCATTTGACTTAATTGGGCTTCTCGGATCAACAAGTATCCATAACTTGATTCGTTTGTTTTATAAAGTCACGAGGTACGCACAATGTGACCAAATTCGCCTTCTCGGATCAACAAGCACCAACAATTTGACTCCATTCGACTTCACGAATCATTAAGGCTTGTATTTGAACCCAATTGACTTCTCGGATCAACAAGTCTTTCAATTGACCCAATTCGGCTATTCGGATTAACAAGTATCCATAACTTGATCCATTTGTTTTACCAAGTCACCATGTACGCACAATGTGACCCAATTCGCCTTCTCGGATCAACAAGCACCAACAATTTGACTCCGTTCGACTTCACGAATCATTAAGGCTTGTATTTGAACCCAATTGACTTCTCGGATCAACAAGTATTTCAATTGACCCAATTCGGCTCCTCGGATTAACAAGTATCCATAACTTGATCCATTTGTTTTACATAGTCACCATGTACGCACAATGTGACCCAATTCGCCTTCTCGGATCAACAAGCACCAACAATTTGACTCAGTTCGACTTCACGAATCATTAAGGCTTGTATTCGAACCCAATTGACTTATGGGATCAACAAGTCTTTCAATTGACCCAATTCGCCTTCTCGGATCAACAAGCACCAACTACTTGACTCCGTTCGACTTCACGAATGATTAAGGCTTGTAGTTGAACCCAATTAACTTCTCGGATCAACAAGTCTTCCATTTGACTTAATTGGGCTTCTCGGATCAACAAGTATCCATAACTTGATTCGTTTGTTTTATAAAGTCACCAAGTACGCACAATGTGACCCAATTCGCCTTCTCGGATCAACAAGCACCAACTAATTGACTCCGTTCGACTTCACGAATCATTAAGGCTTGTATTTGAACCCAATTGACTTCTCGGATCAACAAGTCTTTCAATTGACCAATTCGGCTCCTCGGATCAACAAGTATCCATAACTTGATCCATTTGTTTTACCAAGTCACCAAGTACGCACAATGTGACCCAATTCGCCTTCTCGGATCAACAAGGACCAACAATTTGACTCCGTTCGACTTCACGAATCATTAAGGCTTGTATTTGAACCCAATTGACTTCTCGGATCAACAAGTCTTTCAATTGACCCAATTCGGCTCCTCGGATTAACAAGTATCCATAACTTGATCCATTTGTTTTACCAAGTCACCAAGTACGCACAATGTGACCCAATTCGCATTCTCGGATCACCAAGCACCAACTATTTGACTCCGTTCAGCTTCACGAATCATTAAGGCTTGCATTTGAACCCAATTGACTTCTCGGATCAACAAGTCTTCCATTTGACTTAATTGGGCTTCTCGGATCAACAAGTTTCCATAACTTGATTCGTTTGTTTTATAAAGTCACGAGGTACGCACAATGTGACCAAATTCGCCTTCTCTGATCAACAAGCACCAACAATTTGACTCCATTCGACTTCACGAATCATTAAGGCTTGTATTTGAACCCAATTGACTTCTCGGATCAACAAGTCTTTCAATTGACCCAATTCGGCTCCTCGGATTAACAAGTATCCATAACTTGATCCATTTGTTTTACCAAGTCACCATGTACGCACAATGTGACCCAATTCGCCTTCTCGGATCAACAAGCACCAACAATTTGACTCAGTTCGACTTCACGAATCATTAAGGCTTGTATTCGAACCCAATTGACTTATGGGATCAACAAGTCTTTCAATTGACCCAATTCGGCTTCTCGGATCAACAAGTATCCATAACTTGATCCGTTTGTTATACCAAGTCACTAAGTACGCACAATGTGACCCAATTCGCCTTCTCGGATCAACAAGCACCAACAATTTGACTCCGTTCGACTTCACGAATCATTAAGGCTTGTATTTGAACCCAATTGACTTCTCGGATCAACAAGTATTTCAATTGACCTAATTCGGCTTCTCGGATCAATAAGTATCCATAACTTGATCCGTTTGTTTTACCAAGTCACCAAGTACGCACAATGTGACCCAATTCGCCTTCTCGGATCAACAAGCACCAACTACTTGACTCCGTTCGACTTCACGAATGATTAAGGCTTGTAGTTGAACCCAATTAACTTCTCGGATCAACAAGTCTTCCATTTGACTTAATTGGGCTTCTCGGATCAACAAGTATCCATAACTTGATTCGTTTGTTTTATAAAGTCACGAGGTACGCACAATGTGACCAAATTCGCCTTCTCGGATCAACAAGCACCAACAATTTGACTCCATTCGACTTCACGAATCATTAAGGCTTGTATTTGAACCCAATTGACTTCTCGGATCAACAAGTCTTTCAATTGACCCAATTCGGCTCCTCGGATTAACAAGTATCCATAACTTGATCCATTTGTTTTACCAAGTCACCATGTACGCACAATGTGACCCAATTCGCCTTCTCGGATCAACAAGCACCAACAATTTGACTCAGTTCGACTTCACGAATCATTAAGGCTTGTATTCGAACCCAATTGACTTATGGGATCAACAAGTCTTTCAATTGACCCAATTCGGCTTCTCGGATCAACAAGTATCCATAACTTGATCCGTTTGTTATACCAAGTCACTAAGTACGCACAATGTGACCCAATTCGCCTTCTCGGATCAACAAGCACCAACAATTTGACTCCGTTCGACTTCACGAATCATTAAGGCTTGTATTTGAACCCAATTGACTTCTCGGATCAACAAGTATTTCAATTGACCCAATTCGGCTCCTCGGATTAACAAGTATCCATAACTTGATCCATTTGTTTTACCAAGTCACCATGTACGCACAATGTGACCCAATTCGCCTTCTCGGATCAACAAGCACCAACAATTTGACTCAGTTCGACTTCACGAATCATTAAGGCTTGTATTCGAACCCAATTGACTTATGGGATCAACAAGTCTTTCAATTGACCCAATTCGGCTCCTCGGATCAACAAGTATCCATAACTTGATCCATTTGTTTTACCAAGTCACCAAGTACTCACAATGTGACCCAATTCACCTTCTCGGATCAACAAGCACCAGCTACTTGACTCCGTTCGACTTCACGAATCATTAAGGCTTGTATTTGAACCCAATTGACTTCTCGGATCAAAAAGTCTTCAATTTGACTTAATTGGGCTTTTCGGATCAACAAGTATCCATAACTTGATTCGTTTGTTTTATAAAGTCACCAAGTACGCACAATGTGACCCAATTCGCCTTCTCGGATCAACAAGCACCAACAATTTGACTTCGTTCGACTTCACGAATCATTAAGGCTTGTATTTGAACCCAATTGACTTCTCGGATCAACAAGTCTTTCAATTGACCCAATTCGGCTTCTCGGATCAACAAGTATCCATAACTTGATCCGTTTGTTTTACCAAGTCACCAAGTACGCACAATGTGACCTAATTCGCCTTCTCGGATCAACAAGCACCAACTACTTGACTCCGTTCGACTTCACGAATGATTAAGGCTTGTAGTTGAACCCAATTGACTTCTCGGATAAACAAGTCTTCCATTTGACTTAATTGGGCTTCTCGGATCAACAAGTATCCATAACTTGATTCGTTTGTTTTATAAAGTCACCAAGTACGCATGATGTGACCCAATTCGCCTTCTCGGATCAACAAGGACCAACAATTTGACTCCGTTCGACTTCACGAATCATTAAGGCTTGTATTTGAACCCAATTGACTTCTCGGATAAAAAAGTCTTCAATTTGACTTAATTGGGCTTTTCGGATCAACAAGTATCCATAACTTGATTCGTTTGTTTTATAAAGTCACCAAGTACGCACAATGTGACCCAATTCGCCTTCTCGGATCAACAAGCACCAACAATTTGACTTCGTTCGACTTCACGAATCATTAAGGCTTGTATTTGAACCCAATTGACTTCTCGGATCAACAAGTCTTTCAATTGACCCAATTCGGCTTCTCGGATCAACAAGTATCCATAACTTGATCCGTTTGTTTTACTAAGTCACCAAGTACGCACAATGTGACCTAATTCGCCTTCTCGGATCAACAAGCACCAACTACTTGACTCCGTTTGACTTCACGAATGATTAAGGCTTGTAGTTGAACCCAATTGACTTCTCGGATCAACAAGTCTTCCATTTGACTTAATTGGGCTTCTCGGATCAACAAATATCCATAACTTGATTCGTTTGTTTTATAAAGTCACCAAGTACGCACAATGTGACCCAATTCGCCTTCTCGGATCAACAAGCACCAACTAATTGACTCCGTTCGACTTCACGAATCATTAAGGCTTGTATTTGAACCCAATTGACTTCTCGGATCAACAAGTCTTTCAATTGACCCAATTCGGCTCCTCGGATTAACAAGTATCCATAACTTGATCCATTTGTTTTACCAAGTCACCAAGTACGCACAATGTGACCCAATTCGCATTCTCGGATCACCAAGCACCAACTATTTGACTCCGTTCAGCTTCACGAATCATTAAGGCTTGTATTTGAACCCAATTGACTTCTCGGATCAACAAGTCTTCCATTTGACTTAATTGGGCTTCTCGGATCAACAAGTATCCATAACTTGATTCGTTTGTTTTATAAAGTCACGAGGTACGCACAATGTGACCAAATTCGCCTTCTCGGATCAACAAGCACCAACAATTTGACTCAATTCGACTTCACGAATCATTAAGGCTTGTATTTTAACCCAATTGACTTCTCGGATCAACAAGTCTTTCAATTGACCCAATTCGGCTCCTCGGATTAACAAGTATCCATAACTTGATCCATTTGTTTTACCAAGTCACCATGTACGCACAATGTGACCCAATTCGCCTTCTCGGATCAACAAGCACCAACAATTTGACTCAGTTCGACTTCACGAATCATTAAGGCTTGTATTCGAACCCAATTGACTTATGGGATCAACAAGTCTTTCAATTGACCCAATTCGGCTTCTCGGATCAACAAGTATCCATAACTTGATCCGTTTGTTATACCAAGTCACTAAGTACGCACAATGTGACCCAATTCGCCTTCTCGGATCAACAAGCACCAACAATTTGACTCCGTTCGACTTCACGAATCATTAAGGCTTGTATTTGAACCCAATTGACTTCTCGGATCAACAAGTATTTCAATTGACCCAATTCGGCTTCTCGGATCAATAAGTATCCATAACTTGATCCGTTTGTTTTACCAAGTCACCAAGTACGCACAATGTGACCCAATTCGCCTTCTCGGATCAACAAGCACCAACTACTTGACTCCGTTCGACTTCACGAATGATTAAGGCTTGTAGTTGAACCCAATTGACTTCTCGGATCAACAAGTCTTCCATTTGACTTAATTGGGCTTCTCGGATCAACAAGTATCCATAACTTGATTCGTTTGTTTTATAAAGTCACCAAGTACGCATGATGTGACCCAATTCGCCTTCTCGGATCAACAAGGACCAACAATTTGACTCCGTTCGACTTCACGAATCATTAAGGCTTGTATTTGAACCCAATTGACTTCTCGGATAAAAAAGTCTTCAATTTGACTTAATTGGGCTTTTCGGATCAACAAGTATCCATAACTTGATTCGTTTGTTTTATAAAGTCACCAAGTACGCACAATGTGACCCAATTCGCCTTCTCGGATCAACAAGCACCAACAATTTGACTTCGTTCGACTTCACGAATCATTAAGGCTTGTATTTGAACCCAATTGACTTCTCGGATCAACAAGTCTTTCAATTGACCCAATTCGGCTTCTCGGATCAACAAGTATCCATAACTTGATCCGTTTGTTTTACCAAGTCACCAAGTACGCACAATGTGACCTAATTCGCCTTCTCGGATCAACAAGCACCAACTACTTGACTCCGTTCGACTTCACGAATGATTAAGGCTTGTAGTTGAACCCAATTGACTTCTCGGATCAACAAGTCTTCCATTTGACTTAATTGGGCTTCTCGGATCAACAAATATCCATAACTTGATTCGTTTGTTTTATAAAGTCACCAAGTACGCACAATGTGACCCAATTCGCCTTCTCGGATCAACAAGCACCAACTAATTGACTCCGTTCGACTTCACGAATCATTAAGGCTTGTATTTGAACCCAATTGACTTCTCGGATCAACAAGTCTTTCAATTGACCCAATTCGGCTCCTCGGATTAACAAGTATCCATAACTTGATCCATTTGTTTTACCAAGTCACCAAGTACGCACAATGTGACCCAATTCGCATTCTCGGATCACCAAGCACCAACTATTTGACTCCGTTCAGCTTCACGAATCATTAAGGCTTGTATTTGAACCCAATTGACTTCTCGGATCAACAAGTCTTCCATTTGACTTAATTGGGCTTCTCGGATCAACAAGTATCCATAACTTGATTCGTTTGTTTTATAAAGTCACGAGGTACGCACAATGTGACCAAATTCGCCTTCTCGGATCAACAAGCACCAACAATTTGACTCAATTCGACTTCACGAATCATTAAGGCTTGTATTTTAACCCAATTGACTTCTCGGATCAACAAGTCTTTCAATTGACCCAATTCGGCTCCTCGGATTAACAAGTATCCATAACTTGATCCATTTGTTTTACCAAGTCACCATGTACGCACAATGTGACCCAATTCGCCTTCTCGGATCAACAAGCACCAACTAATTGACTCCGTTCGACTTCACGAATCATTAAGGCTTGTATTTGAACCCAATTGACTTCTCGGATCAACAAGTATTTCAATTGACCCAATTCGGCTTCTCGGATCAATAAGTATCCATAACTTGATCCGTTTGTTTTACCAAGTCACCAAGTACGCACAATGTGACCCAATTCGCCTTCTCGGATCAACAAGCACCAACTACTTGACTCCGTTCGACTTCACGAATGATTAAGGCTTGTAGTTGAACCCAATTGACTTCTCGGATCAACAAGTCTTCCATTTGACTTAATTGGGCTTCTCGGATCAACAAGTATCCATAACTTGATTCGTTTGTTTTATAAAGTCACCAAGTACGCACAATGTGACCCAATTCGCCTTCTCGGATCAACAAGCACCAACTAATTGACTCCGTTCGACTTCACGAATCATTAAGGCTTGTATTTGAACCCAATTGACTTCTCGGATCAACAAGTCTTTCAATTGACCCAATTCGGCTCCTCGGATCAACAAGTATCCATAACTTGATCCATTTGTTTTACCAAGTCACCAAGTACGCACAATGTGACCCAATTCGCCTTCTCGGATCAACAAGCACCAGCTACTTGACTCCGTTCGACTTCACGAATCATTAAGGCTTGTATTTGAACCCAATTGACTTCTCGGATCAAAAAGTCTTCCATTTGACTTAATTGGGCTTTTCGGATCAACAAGTATCCATAACTTGATTCATTTGTTTTATAGAGTCACCAAGTACGCATGATGTGACCCAATTCGCCTTCTCGGATCAACAAGGACCAACAATTTGACTCCGTTCGACTTCACGAATCATTAAGGCTTGTATTTGAACCTAATTGACTTCTCGGATCAACAAGTCTTTCAATTGACCCAATTCGGCTCCTCGGATTAACAAGTATCCATAACTTGATCCATTTGTTTTACCAAGTCACCAAGTACGCACAATGTGACCCAATTCGCATTCTCGGATCACCAAGCACCAACTATTTGACTCCGTTCAGCTTCACGAATCATTAAGGCTTGTATTTGAACCCAATTGACTTCTCGGATCAACAAGTCTTCCATTTGACTTAATTGGGCTTCTCGGATCAACAAGTATCCATAACTTGATTCGTTTGTTTTATAAAGTCACGAGGTACGCACAATGTGACCAAATTCGCCTTCTCGGATCAACAAGCACCAACAATTTGACTCAATTCGACTTCACGAATCATTAAGGCTTGTATTTTAACCCAATTGACTTCTCGGATCAACAAGTCTTTCAATTGACCCAATTCGGCTCCTCGGATTAACAAGTATCCATAACTTGATCCATTTGTTTTACCAAGTCACCATGTACGCACAATGTGACCCAATTCGCCTTCTCGGATCAACAAGCACCAACAATTTGACTCAGTTCGACTTCACGAATCATTAAGGCTTGTATTCGAACCCAATTGACTTATGGGATCAACAAGTCTTTCAATTGACCCAATTCGGCTTCTCGGATCAACAAGTATCCATAACTTGATCCGTTTGTTATACCAAGTCACTAAGTACGCACAATGTGACCCAATTCGCCTTCTCGGATCAACAAGCACCAACAATTTGACTCCGTTCGACTTCACGAATCATTAAGGCTTGTATTTGAACCCAATTGACTTCTCGGATCAACAAGTATTTCAATTGACCCAATTCGGCTTCTCGGATCAATAAGTATCCATAACTTGATCCGTTTGTTTTACCAAGTCACCAAGTACGCACAATGTGACCCAATTCGCCTTCTCGGATCAACAAGCACCAACTACTTGACTCCGTTCGACTTCACGAATGATTAAGGCTTGTAGTTGAACCCAATTGACTTCTCGGATCAACAAGTCTTCCATTTGACTTAATTGGGCTTCTCGGATCAACAAGTATCCATAACTTGATTCGTTTGTTTTATAAAGTCACCAAGTACGCACAATGTGACCCAATTCGCCTTCTCGGATCAACAAGCACCAACTAATTGACTCCGTTCGACTTCACGAATCATTAAGGCTTGTATTTGAACCCAATTGACTTCTCGGATCAACAAGTCTTTCAATTGACCCAATTCGGCTCCTCGGATCAACAAGTATCCATAACTTGATCCATTTGTTTTACCAAGTCACCAAGTACGCACAATGTGACCCAATTCGCCTTCTCGGATCAACAAGCACCAGCTACTTGACTCCGTTCGACTTCACGAATCATTAAGGCTTGTATTTGAACCCAATTGACTTCTCGGATCAAAAAGTCTTCCATTTGACTTAATTGGGCTTTTCGGATCAACAAGTATCCATAACTTGATTCATTTGTTTTATAGAGTCACCAAGTACGCATGATGTGACCCAATTCGCCTTCTCGGATCAACAAGGACCAACAATTTGACTCCGTTCGACTTCACGAATCATTAAGGCTTGTATTTGAACCTAATTGACTTCTCGGATCAACAAGTCTTTCAATTGACCCAATTCGGCTCCTCGGATTAACAAGTATCCATAACTTGATCCATTTGTTTTACCAAGTCACCAAGTACGCACAATGTGACCCAATTCGCATTCTCGGATCACCAAGCACCAACTATTTGACTCCGTTCAGCTTCACGAATCATTAAGGCTTGTATTTGAACCCAATTGACTTCTCGGATCAACAAGTCTTCCATTTGACTTAATTGGGCTTCTCGGATCAACAAGTATCCATAACTTGATTCGTTTGTTTTATAAAGTCACGAGGTACGCACAATGTGACCCAATTCGCCTTCTCGGATCAACAAGCACCAACTACTTGACTCCGTTCGACTTCACGAATCATTAAGGCTTGTATTTGAACCCAATTGACTTCTCGGATCAAAAAGTCTTCCATTTGACTTAATTGGGCTTTTCGGATCAACAAGTATCCATAACTTGATTCATTTGTTTTATAGAGTCACCAAGTACGCATGATGTGACCCAATTCGCCTTCTCGGATCAACAGGGACCAACAATTTGACTCCGTTCGACTTCACGAATCATTAAGGCTTGTATTTGAACCTAATTGACTTCTCGGATCAACAAGTCTTTCAATTGACCCAATTCGGCTCCTCGGATTAACAAGTATCCATAACTTGATCCATTTGTTTTACCAAGTCACCAAGTACGCACAATGTGACCCAATTCGCATTCTCGGATCAACAAGCACCAGCTACTTGACTCCGTTCGACTTCACGAATCATTAAGGCTTGTATTTGAACCCAATTGACTTCTCGGATCAACAAGTCTTCCATTTGACTTAATTGGGCTTCTCGGATCAACAAGTATCCATAACTTGATTCGTTTGTTTTATAAAGTCACGAGGTACGCACAATGTGACCAAATTCGCCTTCTCGGATCAACAAGCACCAACAATTTGACTCCGTTCGACTTCACGAATCATTAAGGCTTGTATTTGAACCCAATTGACTTGTCGGATCAACAAGTCTTTCAATTGACACAATTCGGCTCCTCGGATTAACAAGTATCGATAACATGATCCGATTGTTTTACCAAGTCACCAAGTACGCACAATGTGACCCAATTCGCCTTCTCGAATCAACAAGCATCAACTATTTGACTCCGTTCGACTTCACGAATCATTAAGGCTTGTATTTGAACCCAATTGACTTCTCGGATCAACAAGTCTTTCAATTGACCCGATTCGGCTTCTCGGATCAACAAGTATATATAACTTGATCCATTTGTTTTACCAAGTCACCAAGTACGCACAATGTGACCCAATTCGCCTTCTCGGATCAACAAGCACCAGCTACTTGACTCCGTTCGACTTCACGAATCATTAATGCTTGTATTTGAACCCAATTGACTTCTCGGATCAAAAAGTCTTCCATTTGACTTGATTGGGCTTTTCGGATCAACAAGTATCCATAACTTGATTCATTTGTTTTATAAAGTCACCAAGTACGCATGATGTGACCCAATTCGCCTTCTCGGATCAACAAGCACCAACTAATTGACTCCGTTCGACTTCACGAATCATTAAGACTTGTATTTGAACCCAATTGACTTCTCGGATCAACAACTCTTTCAATTGACCCAATTCGGCTCCTCGGATCAACAAGTATCCATAACTTGATCCATTTGTTTTACCAAGTCACCAAGTACGCACAATGTGACCCAATTCGCCTTCTCGGATCAACAAGCACCAGCTACTTGACTCCGTTCGACTTCACGAATCATTAAGGCTTGTATTTGAACCCAATTGACTTCTCGGATAAAAAAGTCTTCAATTTGACTTAATTGGGCTTTTCGGATCAACAAGTATCCATAACTTGATTCATTTGTTTTATAAAGTCACCAAGTACGCATGATGTGACCCAATTCGCCTTCTCGGATCAACAAGGACCAACAATTTGACTCCGTTCGACTTCACGAATCATTAAGGCTTGTATTTGAACCCAATTGACTTCTCGGATCAACAAGTCTTTCAATTGACCCAATTCGGCTTCTCGGATCAACAAGTATCCATAACTTGATCCGTTTGTTTTACCAAGTCACCAAGTACGCACAATGTGACCCAATTCGCCTTCTCGGATCAACAAGCACCAACTACTTGACTCCGTTCGACTTCACGAATGATTAAGGCTTGTAGTTGAGCCCAATTGACTTCTCGGATCAACAAGTCTTCCATTTGACTTAATTGGGCTTCTCGGATCAACAAGTATCCATAACTTGATTCGTTTGTTTTATAAAGTCACCAAGTACGCACAATGTGACCCAATTCGCCTTCTCGAATCAACAAGCACCAACTAATTGACTCCGTTCGACTTCACGAATCATTAAGGCTTGTATTTGAACCCAATTGACTTCTCGGATCAACAAGTCTTTTAATTGACCCAATTCGGCTCCTCGGATCAACAAGTATCCATAACTTGATCCATTTGTTTTACCAAGTCACCAAGTACGCACAATGTGACCCAATTCGCCTTCTCGGATCAACAAGCACCAGCTACTTGACTCCGTTCGACTTCACGAATCATTAAGGCTTGTATTTGAACCCAATTGACTTCTCGGATCAAAAAGTCTTCCATTTGACTTAATTGGGCTTTTCGGATCAACAAGTATCCATAACTTGATTCATTTGTTTTATAGAGTCACCAAGTACGCATGATGTGACCCAATTCGCCTTCTCGGATCAACAAGGACCAACAATTTGACTCCGTTCGACTTCACGAATCATTAAGGCTTGTATTTGAACCTAATTGACTTCTCGGATCAACAAGTCTTTCAATTGACCCAATTCGGCTCCTCGGATTAACAAGTATCCATAACTTGATCCATTTGTTTTACCAAGTCACCAAGTACGCACAATGTGA
This sequence comes from Ajuga chamaepitys, assembly GCA_958295605.1. NCBI lineage: Eukaryota > Viridiplantae > Streptophyta > Magnoliopsida > Lamiales > Lamiaceae > Ajuga > Ajuga chamaepitys. Next base: position 42,979,465 of record OY282495.1, read on the forward strand.
CCCAATTCGCATTCTCGGATCACCAAGCACCAACTATTTGACTCCGTTCAGCTTCACGAATCATTAAGGCTTGTATTTGAACCCAATTGACTTCTCGGATCAACAAGTCTTCCATTTGACTTAATTGGGCTTCTCGGATCAACAAGTATCCATAACTTGATTCGTTTGTTTTATAAAGTCACGAGGTACGCACAATGTGACCAAATTCGCCTTCTCGGATCAACAAGCACCAACAATTTGACTCCGTTCGACTTCACGAATCATTAAGGCTTGTATTTGAACCCAATTGACTTGTCGGATCAACAAGTCTTTCAATTGACACAATTCGGCTCCTCGGATTAACAAGTATCGATAACATGATCCGATTGTTTTACCAAGTCACCAAGTACGCACAATGTGACCCAATTCGCCTTCTCGAATCAACAAGCACCAACTATTTGACTCCTTTCGACTTCACGAATCATTAAGGCTTGTATTTGAACCCAATTGACTTCTCGGATCAACAAGTCTTTCAATTGACCCGATTCGGCTCCTCGGATCAACAAGTATATATAACTTGATCCATTTGTTTTACCAAGTCACCAAGTACGCACAATGTGACCCAATTCGCCTTCTCGGATCAACAAGCACCAGCTACTTGACTCCGTTCGACTTCACGAATCATTAATGCTTGTATTTGAACCCAATTGACTTCTCGGATCAAAAAGTCTTCCATTTGACTTAATTGGGCTTTTCGGATCAACAAGTATCCATAACTTGATTCATTTGTTTTATAGAGTCACCAAGTACGCATGATGTGACCCAATTCGCCTTCTCGGATCAACAAGGACCAACAATTTGACTCCGTTCGACTTCACGAATCATTAAGGCTTGTATTTGAACCTAATTGACTTCTCGGATCAACAAGTCTTTCAATTGACCCAATTCGGCTCCTCGGATTAACAAGTATCCATAACTTGATCCATTTGTTTTACCAAGTCACCAAGTACGCACAATGTGACCCAATTCGCATTCTCGGATCACCAAGCACCAACTATTTGACTCCGTTCAGCTTCACGAATCATTAAGGCTTGTATTTGAACCCAATTGACTTCTCGGATCAACAAGTCTTCCATTTGACTTAATTGGGCTTCTCGGATCAACAAGTATCCATAACTTGATTCGTTTGTTTTATAAAGTCACGAGGTACGCACAATGTGACCAAATTCGCCTTCTCGGGTCAACAAGTACCAACAATTTGACTCCGTTCGACTTCACGAATCATTAAGGCTTGTATTTGAACCCAATTGACTTGTCGGATCAACAAGTCTTTCAATTGACACAATTCGGCTCCTCGGATTAACAAGTATCGATAACATGATCCGATTGTTTTACCAAGTCACCAAGTACGCACAATGTGACCCAATTCGCCTTCTCGAATCAACAAGCACCAACTATTTGACTCCTTTCGACTTCACGAATCATTAAGGCTTGTATTTGAACCCAATTGACTTCTCGGATCAACAAGTCTTTCAATTGACCCGATTCGGCTTCTCGGATCAACAAGTATATATAACTTGATCCATTTGTTTTACCAAGTCACCAAGTACGCACAATGTGACCCAATTCGCCTTCTCGGATCAACAAGCACCAGCTACTTGACTCCGTTCGACTTCACGAATCATTAATGCTTGTATTTGAACCCAATTGACTTCTCGGATCAAAAAGTCTTCCATTTGACTTGATTGGGCTTTTCGGATCAACAAGTATCCATAACTTGATTCATTTGTTTTATAAAGTCACCAAGTACGCATGATGTGACCCAATTCGCCTTCTCGGATCAACAAGCACCAACTAATTGACTCCGTTCGACTTCACGAATCATTAAGGCTTGTATTTGAACCCAATTGACTTCTCAGATCAACAACTCTTTCAATTGACCCAATTCGGCTCCTCGGATCAACAAGTATCCATAACTTGATCCATTTGTTTTACCAAGTCACCAAGTACGCACAATGTGACCCAATTCGCCTTCTCGGATCAACAAGCACCAGCTACGTGACTCCGTTCGACTTCACGAATCATTAAGGCTTGTATTTGAACCCAATTGACTTCTCGGATCAAAAAGTCTTCAATTTGACTTAATTGGGCTTTTCGGATCAACAAGTATCCATAACTTGATTCATTTGTTTTATAAAGTCACCAAGTACGCATGATGTGACCCAATTCGCCTTCTCGGATCAACAAGGACCAACAATTTGACTCCGTTCGACTTCACGAATCATTAAGGCTTGTATTTGAACCCAATTGACTTCTCGGATCAACAAGTCTTTCAATTGACCCAATTCGGCTCCTCGGATTAACAAGTATCCATAACTTGATCCATTTGTTTTACCAAGTCACCAAGTACGCACAATGTGACCCAATTCGCATTCTCGGATCACCAAGCACCAACTATTTGACTCCGTTCAGCTTCACGAATCATTAAGGCTTGTATTTGAACCCAATTGACTTCTCGGATCAACAAGTCTTCCATTTGACTTAATTGGGCTTCTCGGATCAACAAGTATCCATAACTTGATTCGTTTGTTTTATAAAGTCACGAGGTACGCACAATGTGACCAAATTCGCCTTCTCGGATCAACAAGCACCAACAATTTGACTCCGTTCGACTTCACGAATCATTAAGGCTTGTATTTGAACCCAATTGACTTGTCGGATCAACAAGTCTTTCAATTGACACAATTCGGCTCCTCGGATTAACAAGTATCGATAACATGATCCGATTGTTTTACCAAGTCACCAAGTACGCACAATGTGACCCAATTCGCCTTCTCGAATCAACAAGCACCAACTATTTGACTCCTTTCGACTTCACGAATCATTAAGGCTTGTATTTGAACCCAATTGACTTCTCGGATCAACAAGTCTTTCAATTGACCCGATTCGGCTCCTCGGATCAACAAGTATATATAACTTGATCCATTTGTTTTACCAAGTCACCAAGTACGCACAATGTGACCCAATTCGCCTTCTCGGATCAACAAGCACCAGCTACTTGACTCCGTTCGACTTCACGAATCATTAATGCTTGTATTTGAACCCAATTGACTTCTCGGATCAAAAAGTCTTCCATTTGACTTAATTGGGCTTTTCGGATCAACAAGTATCCATAACTTGATTCATTTGTTTTATAGAGTCACCAAGTACGCATGATGTGACCCAATTCGCCTTCTCGGATCAACAAGGACCAACAATTTGACTCCGTTCGACTTCACGAATCATTAAGGCTTGTATTTGAACCTAATTGACTTCTCGGATCAACAAGTCTTTCAATTGACCCAATTCGGCTCCTCGGATTAACAAGTATCCATACCTTGATCCATTTGTTTTACCAAGTCACCAAGTACGCACAATGTGACCCAATTCGCATTCTCGGATCACCAAGCACCAACTATTTGACTCCGTTCAGCTTCACGAATCATTAAGGCTTGTATTTGAACCCAATTGACTTCTCGGATCAACAAGTCTTCCATTTGACTTAATTGGGCTTCTCGGATCAACAAGTATCCATAACTTGATTCGTTTGTTTTATAAAGTCACGAGGTACGCACAATGTGACCAAATTCGCCTTCTCGGGTCAACAAGTACCAACAATTTGACTCCGTTCGACTTCACGAATCATTAAGGCTTGTATTTGAACCCAATTGACTTGTCGGATCAACAAGTCTTTCAATTGACACAATTCGGCTCCTCGGATTAACAAGTATCGATAACATGATCCGATTGTTTTACCAAGTCACCAAGTACGCACAATGTGACCCAATTCGCCTTCTCGAATCAACAAGCACCAACTATTTGACTCCTTTCGACTTCACGAATCATTAAGGCTTGTATTTGAACCCAATTGACTTCTCGGATCAACAAGTCTTTCAATTGACCCGATTCGGCTTCTCGGATCAACAAGTATATATAACTTGATCCATTTGTTTTACCAAGTCACCAAGTACGCACAATGTGACCCAATTCGCCTTCTCGGATCAACAAGCACCAGCTACTTGACTCCGTTCGACTTCACGAATCATTAATGCTTGTATTTGAACCCAATTGACTTCTCGGATCAAAAAGTCTTCCATTTGACTTGATTGGACTTTTCGGATCAACAAGTATCCATAACTTGATTCATTTGTTTTATAAAGTCACCAAGTACGCATGATGTGACCCAATTCGCCTTCTCGGATCAACAAGCACCAACTAATTGACTCCGTTCGACTTCACGAATCATTAAGGCTTGTATTTGAACCCAATTGACTTCTCAGATCAACAACTCTTTCAATTGACCCAATTCGGCTCCTCGGATCAACAAGTATCCATAACTTGATCCATTTGTTTTACCAAGTCACCAAGTACGCACAATGTGACCCAATTCGCCTTCTCGGATCAACAAGCACCAGCTACGTGACTCCGTTCGACTTCACGAATCATTAAGGCTTGTATTTGAACCCAATTGACTTCTCGGATCAAAAAGTCTTCAATTTGACTTAATTGGGCTTTTCGGATCAACAAGTATCCATAACTTGATTCATTTGTTTTATAAAGTCACCAAGTACGCATGATGTGACCCAATTCGCCTTCTCGGATCAACAAGGACCAACAATTTGACTCCGTTCGACTTCACGAATCATTAAGGCTTGTATTTGAACCCAATTGACTTCTCGGATCAACAAGTCTTTCAATTGACCCAATTCGGCTCCTCGGATTAACAAGTATCCATAACTTGATCCATTTGTTTTACCAAGTCACCAAGTACGCACAATGTGACCCAATTCGCCTTCTCGGATCAACAAGCACCAGCTACTTGACTCCGTTCGACTTCACGAATCATTAAGGCTTGTATTTGAACCCAATTGACTTCTCGGATCAAAAATTCTTCCATTTGACTTAATTGGGCTTTTCGGATCAACAAGTATCCATAACTTGATTCATTTGTTTTATAGAGTCACCAAGTACGCATGATGTGACCCAATTCGCCTTCTCGGATCAACAAGGACCAACAATTTGACTCCGTTCGACTTCACGAATCATTAAGGCTTGTATTTGAACCTAATTGACTTCTCGGATCAACAAGTCTTTCAATTGACCCAATTCGGCTCCTCGGATTAACAAGTATCCATAACTTGATCCATTTGTTTTACCAAGTCACCAAGTACGCACAATGTGACCCAATTCGCATTCTCGGATCACCAAGCACCAACTATTTGACTCCGTTCAGCTTCACGAATCATTAAGGCTTGTATTTGAACCCAATTGACTTCTCGGATCAACAAGTCTTCCATTTGACTTAATTGGGCTTCTCGGATCAACAAGTATCCATAACTTGATTCGTTTGTTTTATAAAGTCACGAGGTACGCACAATGTGACCCAATTCGCCTTCTCGGATCAACAAGCACCAACTACTTGACTCCGTTCGACTTCACGAATCATTAAGGCTTGTATTTGAACCCAATTGACTTCTCGGATCAAAAAGTCTTCCATTTGACTTAATTGGGCTTTTCGGATCAACAAGTATCCATAACTTGATTCATTTGTTTTATAGAGTCACCAAGTACGCATGATGTGACCCAATTCGCCTTCTCGGATCAACAGGGACCAACAATTTGACTCCGTTCGACTTCACGAATCATTAAGGCTTGTATTTGAACCTAATTGACTTCTCGGATCAACAAGTCTTTCAATTGACCCAATTCGGCTCCTCGGATTAACAAGTATCCATAACTTGATCCATTTGTTTTACCAAGTCACCAAGTACGCACAATGTGACCCAATTCGCATTCTCGGATCAACAAGCACCAGCTACTTGACTCCGTTCGACTTCACGAATCATTAAGGCTTGTATTTGAACCCAATTGACTTCTCGGATCAACAAGTCTTCCATTTGACTTAATTGGACTTCTCGGATCAACAAGTATCCATAACTTGATTCGTTTGTTTTATAAAGTCACGAGGTACGCACAATGTGACCAAATTCGCCTTCTCGGATCAACAAGCACCAACAATTTGACTCCGTTCGACTTCACGAATCATTAAGGCTTGTATTTGAACCCAATTGACTTGTCGGATCAACAAGTCTTTCAATTGACCCGATTCGGCTTCTCGGATCAACAAGTATATATAACTTGATCCATTTGTTTTACCAAGTCACCAAGTACGCACAATGTGACCCAATTCGCCTTCTCAGATCAACAAGCACCAGCTACTTGACTCCGTTCGACTTCACGAATCATTAATGCTTGTATTTGAACCCAATTGACTTCTCGGATCAAAAAGTCTTCCATTTGACTTGATTGGGCTTTTCGGATCAACAAGTATCCATAACTTGATTCGTTTGTTTTATAAAGTCACCAAGTACGCACAATGTGACCCAATTCGCCTTCTCGAATCAACAAGCACCAACTAATTGACTCCGTTCGACTTCACGAATCATTAAGGCTTGTATTTGAACCCAATTGACTTCTCGGATCAACAAGTCTTTCAATTGACCCAATTCGGCTCCTCGGATCAACAAGTATCCATAACTTGATCCATTTGTTTTACCAAGTCACCAAGTACGCACAATGTGACCCAATTCGCCTTCTCGGATCAACAAGCACCAGCTACTTGACTCCGTTCGACTTCACGAATCATTAAGGCTTGTATTTGAACCCAATTGACTTCTCGGATCAAAAAGCCTTCCATTTGACTTAATTGGGCTTTTCGGATCAACAAGTATCCATAACTTGATTCATTTGTTTTATAGAGTCACCAAGTACGCATGATGTGACCCAATTCGCCTTCTCGGATCAACAAGGACCAACAATTTGACTCCGTTCGACTTCACGAATCATTAAGGCTTGTATTTGAACCTAATTGACTTCTCGGATCAACAAGTCTTTCAATTGACCCAATTCGGCTCCTCGGATTAACAAGTATCGATAACATGATCCGATTGTTTTACCAAGTCACCAAGTACGCACAATGTGACCCAATTCGCCTTCTCGAATCAACAAGCACCAACTATTTGACTCCTTTCGACTTCACCAATCATTAAGGCTTGTATTTGAACCCAATTGACTTCTCGGATCAACAAGTCTTTCAATTGACCCGATTCGGCTCCACGGATCAACAAGTATATATAACTTGATCCATTTGTTTTACCAAGTCACCAAGTACGCACAATGTGACCCAATTCGCCTTCTCGGATCAACAAGCACCAGCTACTTGACTCCGTTCGACTTCACGAATCATTAATGCTTGTATTTGAACCCAATTGACTTCTCGGATCATAAAGTCTTCCATTTGACTTAATTGGGCTTTTCGGATCAACAAGTATCCATAACTTGATTCATTTGTTTTATAGAGTCACCAAGTACGCATGATGTGACCCAATTCGCCTTCTCGGATCAACAAGGACCAACAATTTGACTCCGTTCGACTTCACGAATCATTAAGGCTTGTATTTGAACCTAATTGACTTCTCGGATCAACAAGTCTTTCAATTGACCCAATTCGGCTCCTCGGATTAACAAGTATCCATAACTTGATCCATTTGTTTTACCAAGTCACCAAGTACGCACAATGTGACCCAATTCGCATTCTCGGATCACCAAGCACCAACTATTTGACTCCGTTCAGCTTCACGAATCATTAAGGCTTGTATTTGAACCCAATTGACTTCTCGGATCAACAAGTCTTCCATTTGACTTAATTGGGCTTCTCGGATCAACAAGTATCCATAACTTGATTCGTTTGTTTTATAAAGTCACGAGGTACGCACAATGTGACCAAATTCGCCTTCTCGGGTCAACAAGCACCAACAATTTGACTCCGTTCGACTTCACGAATCATTAAGGCTTGTATTTGAACCCAATTGACTTGTCGGATCAACAAGTCTTTCAATTGACACAATTCGGCTCCTCGGATCAACAAGTATCGATAACATGATCCGATTATTTTACCAAGTCACCAAGTACGCACAATGTGACCCAATTCGCCTTCTCGAATCAACAAGCACCAACTATTTGACTCCTTTCGACTTCACGAATCATTAAGGCTTGTATTTGAACCCAATTGACTTCTCGGATCAACAAGTCTTTCAATTGACCCGATTCGGCTTCTCGGATCAACAAGTATATATAACTTGATCCATTTGTTTTACCAAGTCACCAAGTACGCACAATGTGACCCAATTCGCCTTCTCGGATCAACAAGCACCAGCTACTTGACTCCGTTCGACTTCACGAATCATTAAGGCTTGTATTTGAACCCAATTGACTTCTCGGATAAAAAAGTCTTCAATTTGACTTAATTGGGCTTTTCGGATCAACAAGTATCCATAACTTGATTCATTTGTTTTATAAAGTCACCAAGTACGCATGATGTGACCCAATTCGCCTTCTCGGATCAACAAGGACCAACAATTTGACTCCGTTCGACTTCACGAATCATTAAGGCTTGTATTTGAACCCAATTGACTTCTCGGATCAACAAGTCTTTCAATTGACCCAATTCGGCTTCTCGGATCAACAAGTATCCATAACTTGATCCGTTTGTTTTACCAAGTCACCAAGTACGCACAATGTGACCCAATTCGCCTTCTCGGATCAACAAGCACCAACTACTTGACTCCGTTCGACTTCACGAATGATTAAGGCTTGTAGTTGAGCCCAATTGACTTCTCGGATCAACAAGTCTTCCATTTGACTTAATTGGGCTTCTCGGATCAACAAGTATCCATAACTTGATTCGTTTGTTTTATAAAGTCACCAAGTACGCACAATGTGACCCAATTCGCCTTCTCGAATCAACAAGCACCAACTAATTGACTCCGTTCGACTTCACGAATCATTAAGGCTTGTATTTGAACCCAATTGACTTCTCGGATCAACAAGTCTTTCAATTGACCCAATTCGGCTCCTCGGATCAACAAGTATCCATAACTTGATCCAGTTGTTTTACCAAGTCACCAAGTACGCACAATGTGACCGACCCAATTCGCCTTCTCGGATCAACAAGCACCAGCTACTTGACTCCGTTCGACTTCACGAATCATTAAGGCTTGTATTTGAACCCAATTGACTTCTCGGATCAAAAAGTCTTCCATTTGACTTAATTGGGCTTTTCGGATCAACAAGTATCCATAACTTGATTCATTTGTTTTATAGAGTCACCAAGTACGCATGATGTGACCCAATTCGCCTTCTCGGATCAACAAGGACCAACAATTTGACTCCGTTCAACTTCACGAATCATTAAGGCTTGTATTTGAACCTAATTGACTTCTCGGATCAACAAGTCTTTCAATTGACCCAATTCGGCTCCTCGGATTAACAAGTATCCATAACTTGATCCATTTGTTTTACCAAGTCACCAAGTACGCACAATGTGACCCAATTCGCATTCTCGGATCACCAAGCACCAACTATTTGACTCCGTTCAGCTTCACGAATCATTAAGGCTTGTATTTGAACCCAATTGACTTCTCGGATCAACAAGTCTTCCATTTGACTTAATTGGGCTTCTCGGATCAACAAGTATCCATAACTTGATTCGTTTGTTTTATAAAGTCACGAGGTACGCACAATGTGACCAAATTCGCCTTCTCGGATCAACAAGCACCAACAATTTGACTCCGTTCGACTTCACGAATCATTAAGGCTTGTATTTGAACCCAATTGACTTGTCGGATCAACAAGTCTTTCAATTGACACAATTCGGCTCCTCGGATTAACAAGTATCGATAACATGATCCGATTGTTTTACCAAGTCACCAAGTACGCACAATGTGACCCAATTCGCCTTCTCGAATCAACAAGCACCAACTATTTGACTCCTTTCGACTTCACGAATCATTAAGGCTTGTATTTGAACCCAATTGACTTCTCGGATCAACAAGTCTTTCAATTGACCCGATTCGGCTCCACGGATCAACAAGTATATATAACTTGATCCATTTGTTTTACCAAGTCACCAAGTACGCACAATGTGACCCAATTCGCCTTCTCGGATCAACAAGCACCAGCTACTTGACTCCGTTCGACTTCACGAATCATTAATGCTTGTATTTGAACCCAATTGACTTCTCGGATCAAAAAGTCTTCCATTTGACTTAATTGGGCTTTTCGGATCAACAAGTATCCATAACTTGATTCATTTGTTCTATAGAGTCACCAAGTACGCATGATGTGACCCAATTCGCCTTCTCGGATCAACAAGGACCAACAATTTGACTCCGTTCGACTTCACGAATCATTAAGGCTTGTATTTGAACCTAATTGACTTCTCGGATCAACAAGTCTTTCAATTGACCCAATTCGGCTCCTCGGATTAACAAGTATCCATAACTTGATCCATTTGTTTTACCAAGTCACCAAGTACGCACAATGTGACCCAATTCGCATTCTCGGATCACCAAGCACCAACTATTTGACTCCGTTCAGCTTCACGAATCATTAAGGCTTGTATTTGAACCCAATTGACTTCTCGGATCAACAAGTCTTCCATTTGACTTAATTGGGCTTCTCGGATCAACAAGTATCCATAACTTGATTCGTTTGTTTTATAAAGTCACGAGGTACGCACAATGTGACCAAATTCGCCTTCTCGGGTCAACAAGCACCAACAATTTGACTCCGTTCGACTTCACGAATCATTAAGGCTTGTATTTGAACCCAATTGACTTGTCGGATCAACAAGTCTTTCAATTGACACAATTCGGCTCCTCGGATTAACAAGTATCGATAACATGATCCGATTGTTTTACCAAGTCACCAAGTACGCACAATGTGACCCAATTCGCCTTCTCGAATCAACAAGCACCAACTATTTGACTCCTTTCGACTTCACGAATCATTAAGGCTTGTATTTGAACCCAATTGACTTCTCGGATCAACAAGTCTTTCAATTGACCCGATTCGGCTTCTCGGATCAACAAGTATATATAACTTGATCCATTTGTTTTACCAAGTCACCAAGTACGCACAATGTGACCCAATTCGCCTTCTCGGATCAACAAGCACCAGCTACTTGACTCCGTTCGACTTCACGAATCATTAATGCTTGTATTTGAACCCAATTGACTTCTCGGATCAAAAAGTCTTCCATTTGACTTGATTGGGCTTTTCGGATCAACAAGTATCCATAACTTGATTCATTTGTTTTATAAAGTCACCAAGTACGCATGATGTGACCCAATTCGCCTTCTCGGATCAACAAGCACCAACTAATTGACTCCGTTCGACTTCACGAATCATTAAGGCTTGTATTTGAACCCAATTGACTTCTCAGATCAACAACTCTTTCAATTGACCCAATTCGGCTCCTCGGATCAACAAGTATCCATAACTTGATCCATTTGTTTTACCAAGTCACCAAGTACGCACAATGTGACCCAATTCGCCTTCTCGGATCAACAAGCACCAGCTACGTGACTCCGTTCGACTTCACGAATCATTAAGGCTTGTATTTGAACCCAATTGACTTCTCGGATCAACAAGTCTTCCATTTGACTTAATTGGGCTTCTCGGATCAACAAGTATCCATAACTTGATTCGTTTGTTTTATAAAGTCACGAGGTACGCACAATGTGACCAAATTCGCCTTCTCGGGTCAACAAGCACCAACAATTTGACTCCGTTCGACTTCACGAATCATTAAGGCTTGTATTTGAACCCAATTGACTTGTCGGATCAACAAGTCTTTCAATTGACACAATTCGGCTCCTCGGATTAACAAGTATCGATAACATGATCCGATTGTTTTACCAAGTCACCAAGTACGCACAATGTGACCCAATTCGCCTTCTCGAATCAACAAGCACCAACTATTTGACTCCTTTCGACTTCACGAATCATTAAGGCTTGTATTTGAACCCAATTGACTTCTCGGATCAACAAGTCTTTCAATTGACCCGATTCGGCTTCTCGGATCAACAAGTATATATAACTTGATCCATTTGTTTTACCAAGTCACCAAGTACGCACAATGTGACCCAATTCGCCTTCTCGGATCAACAAGCACCAGCTACTTGACTCCGTTCGACTTCACGAATCATTAATGCTTGTATTTGAACCCAATTGACTTCTCGGATCAAAAAGTCTTCCATTTGACTTGATTGGGCTTTTCGGATCAACAAGTATCCATAACTTGATTCATTTGTTTTATAAAATCACCAAGTACGCATGATGTGACCCAATTCGCCTTCTCGGATCAACAAGCACCAACTAATTGACTCCGTTCGACTTCACGAATCATTAAGGCTTGTATTTGAACCCAATTGACTTCTCAGATCAACAACTCTTTCAATTGACCCAATTCGGCTCCTCGGATCAACAAGTATCCATAACTTGATCCATTTGTTTTACCAAGTCACCAAGTACGCACAATGTGACCCAATTCGCCTTCTCGGATCAACAAGCACCAGCTACGTGACTCCGTTCGACTTCACGAATCATTAAGGCTTGTATTTGAACCCAATTGACTTCTCGGATCAAAAAGTCTTCAATTTGACTTAATTGGGCTTTTCGGATCAACAAGTATCCATAACTTGATTCATTTGTTTTATAAAGTCACCAAGTACGCATGATGTGACCCAATTCGCCTTCTCGGATCAACAAGGACCAACAATTTGACTCCGTTCGACTTCACGAATCATTAAGGCTTGTATTTGAACCCAATTGACTTCTCGGATCAACAAGTCTTTCAATTGACCCAATTCGGCTCCTCGGATTAACAAGTATCCATAACTTGATCCATTTGTTTTACCAAGTCACCAAGTACGCACAATGTGACCCAATTCGCATTCTCGGATCACCAAGCACCAACTATTTGACTCCGTTCAGCTTCACGAATCATTAAGGCTTGTATTTGAACCCAATTGACTTCTCGGATCAACAAGTCTTCCATTTGACTTAATTGGGCTTCTCGGATCAACAAGTATCCATAACTTGATTCGTTTGTTTTATAAAGACACGAGGTACGCACAATGTGACCAAATTCGCCTTCTCGGATCAACAAGCACCAACAATTTGACTCCGTTCGACTTCACGAATCATTAAGGCTTGTATTTGAACCCAATTGACTTCTCGGATCAACAAGTCTTTCAATTGACCCAATTCGGCTCCTCGGATTAACAAGTATCCATAACTTGATCCATTTGTTTTACCAAGTCACCAAGTACGCACAATGTGACCCAATTCGCCTTCTCGGATCAACAAGCACCAGCTACTTGACTCCGTTCGGCTTCACGAATCATTAAGGCTTGTATTTGAACCCAATTGACTTCTCGGATCAAAAAGTCTTCAATTTGACTTAATTGGGCTTTTCGGATCAACAAGTATCCATAACTTGATTCATTTGTTTTATAAAGTCACCAAGTACGCATGATGTGACCCAATTCGCCTTCTCGGATCAACAAGGACCAACAATTTGACTCCGTTCGACTTCACGAATCATTAAGGCTTGTATTTGAACCCAATTGACTTCTCGGATCAACAAGTCTTTCAATTGACCCAATTCGGCTTCTCGGATCAACAAGTATCCATAACTTGATCCGTTTGTTTTACCAAGTCACCAAGTACGCACAATGTGACCCAATTCGCCTTCTCGGATCAACAAGCACCAACTACTTGACTCCGTTCGACTTCACGAATGATTAAGGCTTGTAGTTGAGCCCAATTGACTTCTCGGATCAACAAGTCTTCCATTTGACTTAATTGGGCTTCTCGGATCAACAAGTATCCATAACTTGATTCGTTTGTTTTATAAAGTCACCAAGTACGCACAATGTGACCCAATTCGCCTTCTCGAATCAACAAGCACCAACTAATTGACTCCGTTCGACTTCACGAATCATTAAGGCTTGTATTTGAACCCAATTGACTTCTCGGATCAACAAGTCTTTCAATTGACCCAATTCGGCTCCTCGGATCAACAAGTATCCATAACTTGATCCATTTGTTTTACCAAGTCACCAAGTACGCACAATGTGACCCAATTCGCCTTCTCGGATCAACAAGCACCAGCTACTTGACTCCGTTCGACTTCACGAATCATTAAGGCTTGTATTTGAACCCAATTGACTTCTCGGATCAAAAAGTCTTCCATTTGACTTAATTGGGCTTTTCGGATCAACAAGTATCCATAACTTGATTCATTTGTTTTATAGAGTCACCAAGTACGCATGATGTGACCCAATTCGCCTTCTCGGATCAACAAGGACCAACAATTTGACTCCGTTCGACTTCACGAATCATTAAGGCTTGTATTTGAACCTAATTGACTTCTCGGATCAACAAGTCTTTCAATTGACCCAATTCGGCTCCTCGGATCAACAAGTATCCATAACTTGATCCATTTGTTTTACCAAGTCACCAAGTACGCACAATGTGACCCAATTCGCATTCTCGGATCACCAAGCACCAACTATTTGACTCCGTTCAGCTTCACGAATCATTAAGGCTTGTATTTGAACCCAATTGACTTCTCGGATCAACAAGTCTTCCATTTGACTTAATTGGGCTTCTCGGATCAACAAGTATCCATAACTTGATTCGTTTGTTTTATAAAGTCACGAGGTACGCACAATGTGACCAAATTCGCCTTCTCGGATCAACAAGCACCAACAATTTGACTCCGTTCGACTTCACGAATCATTAAGGCTTGTATTTGAACCCAATTGACTTGTCGGATCAACAAATCTTTCAATTGACACAATTCGGCTCCTCGGATTAACAAGTATCGATAACATGATCCGATTGTTTTACCAAGTCACCAAGTACGCACAATGTGACCCAATTCGCCTTCTCGAATCAACAAGCACCAACTATTTGACTCCGTTCGACTTCACGAATCATTAAGGCTTGTATTTGAACCCAATTGACTTCTCGGATCAACAAGTCTTTCAATTGACCCGATTCGGCTTCTCGGATCAACAAGTATATATAACTTGATCCATTTGTTTTACCAAGTCACCAAGTACGCACAATGTGACCCAATTCGCCTTCTCGGATCAACAAGCACCAGCTACTTGACTCCGTTCGACTTCACGAATCATTAATGCTTGTATTTGAACCCAATTGACTTCTCGGATCAAAAAGTCTTCCATTTGACTTGATTGGGCTTTTCGGATCAACAAGTATCCATAACTTGATTCATTTGTTTTATAAAGTCACCAAGTACGCATGATGTGACCCAATTCGCCTTCTCGGATCAACAAGCACCAACTAATTGACTCCGTTCGACTTCACGAATCATTAAGGCTTGTATTTGAACCCAATTGACTTCTCGGATCAACAACTCTTTCAATTGACCCAATTCGGCTCCTCGGATCAACAAGTATCCATAACTTGATCCATTTGTTTTACCAAGTCACCAAGTACGCACAATGTGACCCAATTCGCCTTCTCGGATCAACAAGCACCAGCTACTTGACTCCGTTCGACTTCACGAATCATTAAGGCTTGTATTTGAACCCAATTGACTTCTCGGATCAAAAAGTCTTAAATTTGACTTAATTGGGCTTTTCGGATCAACAAGTATCCATAACTTGATTCATTTGTTTTATAAAGTCACCAAGTACGCATGATGTGACCCAATTCGCCTTCTCGGATCAACAAGGACCAACAATTTGACTCCGTTCGACTTCACGAATCATTAAGGCTTGTATTTGAACCCAATTGACTTCTCGGATCAACAAGTCTTTCAATTGACCCAATTCGGCTCCTCGGATTAACAAGTATCCATAACTTGATCCATTTGTTTTACCAAGTCACCAAGTACGCACAATGTGACCCAATTCGCATTCTCGGATCACCAAGCACCAACTATTTGACTCCGTTCAGCTTCACGAATCATTAAGGCTTGTATTTGAACCCAATTGACTTCTCGGATCAACAAGTCTTCCATTTGACTTAATTGGGCTTCTCGGATCAACAAGTATCCATAACTTGATTCGTTTGTTTTATAAAGACACGAGGTACGCACAATGTGACCAAATTCGCCTTCTCGGATCAACAAGCACCAACAATTTGACTCCGTTCGACTTCACGAATCATTAAGGCTTGTATTTGAACCCAATTGACTTCTCGGATCAACAAGTCTTTCAATTGACCCAATTCGGCTCCTCGGATTAACAAGTATCCATAACTTGATCCATTTGTTTTACCAAGTCACCATGTACGCACAATGTGACCCAATTCGCCTTCTCGGATCAACAAGCACCAACTAATTGACTCAGTTCGACTTCACGAATCATTAAGGCTTGTATTCGAACCCAATTGACTTATGGGATCAACAAGTCTTTCAATTGACCCAATTCGGCTTCTCGGATCAACAAGTATCCATAACTTGATCCGTTTGTTATACCAAGTCACTAAGTACGCACAATGTGACCCAATTCGCCTTCTCGGATCAACAAGCACCAACAATTTGACTCCGTTCGACTTCACGAATCATTAAGGCTTGTATTTGAACCCAATTGACTTCTCGGATCAACAAGTCATTCAATTGACCCAATTCGGCTCCTCGGATTAACAAGTATCCATAACTTGATCCATTTGTTTTACCATGTCACCAAGTACGCACAATGTGACCCAATTCGCATTCTCGGATCACCAAGCACCAACTATTTGACACCGTTCAGCTTCACGAATCATTAAGGCTTGTATTTGAACCCAATTGACTTCTCGGATCAACAAGTCTTCCATTTGACTTAATTGGGCTTCTCGGATCAACAAGTATCCATAACTTGATTCGTTTGTTTTATAAAGTCACGAGGTACGCACAATGTGACCAAATTCGCCTTCTCGGATCAACAAGCACCAACAATTTGACTCCGTTCGACTTCACGAATCATTAAGGCTTGTATTTGAACCCAATTGACTTCTCGGATCAATAAGTCTTTCAATTGACCCAATTCGGCTCCTCGGATTAACAAGTATCCATAACTTGATCCATTTGTTTTACCAAGTCACCATGTACGCACAATGTGACCCAATTCGCCTTCTCAGATCAACAAGCACCAACTAATTGACTCAGTTCGACTTCACGAATCATTAAGGCTTTTATTCGAACCCAATTGACTTATGGGATCAACAAGTCTTTCAATTGACCCAATTCGGCTTCTCGGATCAACAAGTATCCATAACTTGATCCGTTTGTTATACCAAGTCACTAAGTCCGCACAATGTGACCCAATTCGCCTTCTCGGATCAACAAGCACCAACAATTTGACTCCGTTCGACTTCACGAATCATTAAGGCTTGTATTTGAACCCAATTGACTTCTCGAATCAACTAGTCTTTCAATTGACCCAATTCGGCTTCTCGGATCAACAAGTATCCATAACTTGATCCGTTTGTTTTACCAAGTCACCAAGTACGCACAATGTGACCCAATTCGCCTTCTCGGATCAACAAGCACCAACTACTTGACTCCGTTCGACTTCACGAATCATTAAGGCTTGTATTTGAACCCAATTGACTTCTCGGATCAAAAAGTCTTCAATTTGACTTAATTGGGCTTTTCGGATCAACAAGTATCCATAACTTGATTCATTTGTTTTATAAAGTCACCAAGTACGCATGATGTGACCCAATTCGCCTTCTCGGATCAACAAGGACCAACTACTTGACTCCGTTCGACTTCACGAATCATTAAGGCTTGTATTTGAACCCAATTGACTTCTCGGATAAAAAAGTCTTCCATTTGACTTAATTGGGCTTTTCGGATCAACAAGTATCCATAACTTGATTCATTTGTTTTATAGAGTCACCAAGTACGCATGATGTGACCCAATTCGCCTTCTCGGATCAACAAGGACCAACAATTTGACTCCGTTCGACTTCACGAATCATTAAGGCTTGTATTTGAACCTAATTGACTTCTCGGATCAACAAGTCTTTCAATTGACCCAATTCGGCTCCTCGGATCAACAAGTATCCATAACTTGATCCATTTGTTTTACCAAGTCACCAAGTACGCACAATGTGACCCAATTCGCATTCTCGGATCACCAAGCACCAACTATTTGACTCCGTTCAGCTTCACGAATCATTAAGGCTTGTATTTGAACCCAATTGACTTCTCGGATCAACAAGTCTTCCATTTGACTTAATTGGGCTTCTCGGATCAACAAGTATCCATAACTTGATTCGTTTGTTTTATAAAGTCACGAGGTACGCACAATGTGACCAAATTCGCCTTCTCGGATCAACAAGCACCAACAATTTGACTCCGTTCGACTTCACGAATCATTAAGGCTTGTATTTGAACCCAATTGACTTGTCGGATCAACAAATCTTTCAATTGACACAATTCGGCTCCTCGGATTAACAAGTATCGATAACATGATCCGATTGTTTTACCAAGTCACCAAGTACGCACAATGTGACCCAATTCGCCTTCTCGAATCAACAAGCACCAACTATTTGACTCCGTTCGACTTCACGAATCATTAAGGCTTGTATTTGAACCCAATTGACTTCTCGGATCAACAAGTCTTTCAATTGACCCGATTCGGCTTCTCGGATCAACAAGTATATATAACTTGATCCATTTGTTTTACCAAGTCACCAAGTACGCACAATGTGACCCAATTCGCCTTCTCGGATCAACAAGCACCAGCTACTTGACTCCGTTCGACTTCACGAATCATTAATGCTTGTATTTGAACCCAATTGACTTCTCGGATCAAAAAGTCTTCCATTTGACTTGATTGGGCTTTTCGGATCAACAAGTATCCATAACTTGATTCATTTGTTTTATAAAGTCACCAAGTACGCATGATGTGACCCAATTCGCCTTCTCGGATCAACAAGCACCAACTAATTGACTCCGTTCGACTTCACGAATCATTAAGGCTTGTATTTGAACCCAATTGACTTCTCGGATCAACAACTCTTTCAATTGACCCAATTCGGCTCCTCGGATCAACAAGTATCCATAACTTGATCCATTTGTTTTACCAAGTCACCAAGTACGCACAATGTGACCCAATTCGCCTTCTCGGATCAACAAGCACCAGCTACTTGACTCCGTTCGACTTCACGAATCATTAAGGCTTGTATTTGAACCCAATTGACTTCTCGGATCAAAAAGTCTTAAATTTGACTTAATTGGGCTTTTCGGATCAACAAGTATCCATAACTTGATTCATTTGTTTTATAAAGTCACCAAGTACGCATGATGTGACCCAATTCGCCTTCTCGGATCAACAAGGACCAACAATTTGACTCCGTTCGACTTCACGAATCATTAAGGCTTGTATTTGAACCCAATTGACTTCTCGGATCAACAAGTCTTTCAATTGACCCAATTCGGCTCCTCGGATTAACAAGTATCCATAACTTGATCCATTTGTTTTACCAAGTCACCAAGTACGCACAATGTGACCCAATTCGCATTCTCGGATCACCAAGCACCAACTATTTGACTCCGTTCAGCTTCACGAATCATTAAGGCTTGTATTTGAACCCAATTGACTTCTCGGATCAACAAGTCTTCCATTTGACTTAATTGGGCTTCTCGGATCAACAAGTATCCATAACTTGATTCGTTTGTTTTATAAAGACACGAGGTACGCACAATGTGACCAAATTCGCCTTCTCGGATCAACAAGCACCAACAATTTGACTCCGTTCGACTTCACGAATCATTAAGGCTTGTATTTGAACCCAATTGACTTCTCGGATCAACAAGTCTTTCAATTGACCCAATTCGGCTCCTCGGATTAACAAGTATCCATAACTTGATCCATTTGTTTTACCAAGTCACCATGTACGCACAATGTGACCCAATTCGCCTTCTCGGATCAACAAGCACCAACTAATTGACTCAGTTCGACTTCACGAATCATTAAGGCTTGTATTCGAACCCAATTGACTTATGGGATCAACAAGTCTTTCAATTGACCCAATTCGGCTTCTCGGATCAACAAGTATCCATAACTTGATCCGTTTGTTATACCAAGTCACTAAGTACGCACAATGTGACCCAATTCGCCTTCTCGGATCAACAAGCACCAACAATTTGACTCCGTTCGACTTCACGAATCATTAAGGCTTGTATTTGAACCCAATTGACTTCTCGGATCAACAAGTCATTCAATTGACCCAATTCGGCTCCTCGGATTAACAAGTATCCATAACTTGATCCATTTGTTTTACCATGTCACCAAGTACGCACAATGTGACCCAATTCGCATTCTCGGATCACCAAGCACCAACTATTTGACACCGTTCAGCTTCACGAATCATTAAGGCTTGTATTTGAACCCAATTGACTTCTCGGATCAACAAGTCTTCCATTTGACTTAATTGGGCTTCTCGGATCAACAAGTATCCATAACTTGATTCGTTTGTTTTATAAAGTCACGAGGTACGCACAATGTGACCAAATTCGCCTTCTCGGATCAACAAGCACCAACAATTTGACTCCGTTCGACTTCACGAATCATTAAGGCTTGTATTTGAACCCAATTGACTTCTCGGATCAATAAGTCTTTCAATTGACCCAATTCGGCTCCTCGGATTAACAAGTATCCATAACTTGATCCATTTGTTTTACCAAGTCACCATGTACGCACAATGTGACCCAATTCGCCTTCTCAGATCAACAAGCACCAACTAATTGACTCAGTTCGACTTCACGAATCATTAAGGCTTTTATTCGAACCCAATTGACTTATGGGATCAACAAGTCTTTCAATTGACCCAATTCGGCTTCTCGGATCAACAAGTATCCATAACTTGATCCGTTTGTTATACCAAGTCACTAAGTCCGCACAATGTGACCCAATTCGCCTTCTCGGATCAACAAGCACCAACAATTTGACTCCGTTCAGCTTCACGAATCATTAAGGCTTGTATTTGAACCCAATTGACTTCTCGGATCAAAAAGTCTTCAATTTGACTTAATTGGGCTTTTCGGATCAACAAGTATCCATAACTTGATTCATTTGTTTTATAAAGTCACCAAGTACGCATGATGTTACCCAATTCGCCTTCTCGGATCAACAAGCACCAACTACTTGACTCCGTTCGACTTCACGAATCATTAAGGCTTGTATTTGAACCCAATTGACTTCTCGGATCAAAAAGTCTTCAATTTGACTTAATTGGGCTTTTCGGATCAACAAGTATCCATAACTTGATTCATTTGTTTTATAAAGTCACCAAGTACGCATGATGTGACCCAATTCGCCTTCTCGGATCAACAAGGACCAACTACTTGACTCCGTTCGACTTCACGAATCATTAAGGCTTGTATTTGAACCCAATTGACTTCTCGGATCAAAAAGTCTTCAATTTGACTTAATTGGGCTTTTCGGATCAACAAGTATCCATAACTTGATTCGTTTGTTTTATAAAGTCACCAAGTACGCATGATGTGACCCAATTCGCCTTCTCGGATCAACAAGGACCAACAATTTGACTCCGTTCGACTTCACGAATCATTAAGGCTTGTATTTGAACCTAATTGACTTCTCGGATCAACAAGTCTTTCAATTGACCCAATTCGGCTTCTCGGATCAACAAGTATCCATAACATGATCCGTTTGTTATACCAAGTCACTAAGTACGCACAATGTGACCCAATTCGCCTTCTCGGATCAACAAGCACCAACAATTTGACTCCGTTCGACTTAACGAATCATTAAGGCTTGTATTTGAACCCAATTGACTTCTCGGATCAACAAGTCTTTCAATTGACCCAATTCGGCTTCTCGGATCAACAAGTATCCATAACTTGATCCGTTTGTTTTACCAAGTCACCAAGTACGCACAATGTGACCCAATTCGCCTTCTCGGATCAACAAGCACCAGCTACTTGACTCCGTTCGACTTCACGAATCATTAAGGCTTGTATTTGAACCCAATTGACTTCTCAGATCAAAAAGTCTTCCATTTGACTTAATTGGGCTTTTCGGATCAACAAGTATCCATAACTTGATTCATTTGTTTTATAGAGTCACCAAGTACGCATGATGTGACCCAATTCGCCTTCTCGGATCAACAAGGACAAACAATTTGACTCCGTTCGACTTCACGAATCATTAAGGCTTGTATTTGAACCTAATTGACTTCTCGGATCAACAAGTCTTTCAATTGACCGAATTCGGCTCCTCGGATTAACAAGTATCCATAACTTGATCCATTTGTTTTACCCAGTCACCAAGTACGCACAATGTGACCCAATTCGCATTTTCGGATCACCAAGCACCAACTATTTGACTCCGTTCAGCTTCACGAATCATTAAGGCTTGTATTTGAACCCAATTGACTTCTCGGATCAACAAGTCTTCCATTTGACTTAATTGGGCTTCTCGGATCAACAAGTATCCATAACTTGATTCGTTTGTTTTATAAAGTCACGAGGTACGCACAATGTGACCAAATTCGCCTTCTCGGATCAACAAGCACCAACAATTTGACTCCGTTCGACTTCACGAATCATTAAGGCTTGTATTTGAACCCAATTGACTTGTCGGATCAACAAGTCTTTCAATTGACACAATTCGGCTCCTCGGATTAACAAGTATCGATAACATGATCCGATTGTTTTACCAAGTCACCAAGTACGCACAATGTGACCCAATTCGCCTTCTCGAATCAACAAGCACCAACTATTTGACTCCGTTCGACTTCACGAATCATTAAGGCTTGTATTTGAACCCAATTGACTTCTCGGATCAACAAGTCTTTCAATTGACCCGATTCGGCTTCTCGGATCAACAAGTATATATAACTTGATCCATTTGTTTTACCAAGTCACCAAGTACGCACAATGTGACCCAATTCGCCTTCTCGGATCAACAACCACCAGCTACTTGACTCCGTTCGACTTCACGAATCATTAATGCTTGTATTTGAACCCAATTGACTTCTCGGATCAAAAAGTCTTCCATTTGACTTGATTGGGCTTTTCGGATCAACAAGTATCCATAACTTGATTCATTTGTTTTATAAAGTCACCAAGTACGCATGATGTGACCCAATTCGCCTTCTCGGATCAACAAGCACCAACTAATTGACTCCGTTCGACTTCACGAATCATTAAGGCTTGTATTTGAACCCAATTGACTTCTCGGATCAACAACTCTTTCAATTGACCCAATTCGGCTTCTCGGATCAACAAGTATCCATAACATGATCCGTTTGTTATACCAAGTCACTAAGTACGCACAATGTGACCCAATTCGCCTTCTCGGATCAACAAGCACCAACAATTTGATTCCGTTCGACTTCACGAATCATTAAGGCTTGTATTTGAACCCAATTGACTTCTCGGATCAACAAGTCTTTCAATTGACCCAATTCGGCTTCTCGGATCAACAAGTATCCATAACTTGATCCATTTGTTTTACCAAGTCACCAAGTACGCACAATGTGACCCAATTCGCCTTCTCGGATCAACAAGCACCAGCTACTTGACTCCGTTCGACTTCACGAATCATTAAGGCTTGTATTTGAACCCAATTGACTTCTCGGATCAAAAAGTCTTCAATTTGACTTAATTGGGCTTTTCGGATCAACAAGTATCCATAACTTGATTCATTTGTTTTATAAAGTCACCAAGTACGCATGATGTGACCCAATTCGCCTTCTCGGATCAACAAGGACCAACAATTTGACTCCGTTCGACTTCACCAATCATTAAGGCTTGTATTTGAACCCAATTGACTTCTCGGATCAACAAGTCTTTCAATTGACCCAATTCGGCTCCTCGGATTAACAAGTATCCATAACTTGATCCATTTGTTTTACCAAGTCACCAAGTACGCACAATGTGACCCAATTCGCATTCTCGGATCACCAAGCACCAACTATTTGACTCCGTTCAGCTTCACGAATCATTAAGGCTTGTATTTGAACCCAATTGACTTCTCGGATCAACAAGTCTTCCATTTGACTTAATTGGGCTTCTCGGATCAACAAGTATCCATAACTTGATTCGTTTGTTTTATAAAGACACGAGGTACGCACAATGTGACCAAATTCGCCTTCTCGGATCAACAAGCACCAACAATTTGACTCCGTTCGACTTCACGAATCATTAAGGCTTGTATTTGAACCCAATTGACTTCTCGGATCAACAAGTCTTTCAATTGACCCAATTCGGCTCCTCGGATTAACAAGTATCCATAACTTGATCCATTTGTTTTACCAAGTCACCATGTACGCACAATGTGACCCAATTCGCCTTCTCGGATCAACAAGCACCAACTAATTGACTCAGTTCGACTTCACGAATCATTAAGGCTTGTATTCGAACCCAATTGACTTATGGGATCAACAAGTCTTTCAATTGACCCAATTCGGCTTCTCGGATCAACAAGTATCCATAACTTGATCCGTTTGTTATACCAAGTCACTAAGTACGCACAATGTGACCCAATTCGCCTTCTCGGATCAACAAGCACCAACAATTTGACTCCGTTCGACTTCACGAATCATTAAGGCTTGTATTTGAACCCAATTGACTTCTCGGATCAACAAGTCATTCAATTGACCCAATTCGGCTCCTCGGATTAACAAGTATCCATAACTTGATCCATTTGTTTTACCATGTCACCAAGTACGCACAATGTGACCCAATTCGCATTCTCGGATCACCAAGCACCAACTATTTGACTCCGTTCAGCTTCACGAATCATTAAGGCTTGTATTTGAACCCAATTGACTTCTCGGATCAACAAGTCTTCCATTTGACTTAATTGGGCTTCTCGGATCAACAAGTATCCATAACTTGATTCGTTTGTTTTATAAAGTCACGAGGTACGCACAATGTGACCAAATTCGCCTTCTCGGATCAACAAGCACCAACAATTTGACTCCGTTCGACTTCACGAATCATTAAGGCTTGTATTTGAACCCAATTGACTTCTCGGATCAACAAGTCTTTCAATTGACCCAATTCGGCTCCTCGGATTAACAAGTATCCATAACTTGATCCATTTGTTTTACCAAGTCACCATGTACGCACAATGTGACCCAATTCGCCTTCTCAGATCAACAAGCACCAACTAATTGACTCAGTTCGACTTCACGAATCATTAAGGCTTTTATTCGAACCCAATTGACTTATGGGATCAACAAGTCTTTCAATTGACCCAATTCGGCTTCTCGGATCAACAAGTATCCATAACTTGATCCGTTTGTTATACCAAGTCACTAAGTCCGCACAATGTGACCCAATTCGCCTTCTCGGATCAACAAGCACCAACAATTTGACTCCGTTCGACTTCACGAATCATTAAGGCTTGTATTTGAACCCAATTGACTTCTCGAATCAACTAGTCTTTCAATTGACCCAATTCGGCTTCTCGGATCAACAAGTATCCATAACTTGATCCGTTTGTTTTACCAAGTCACCAAGTACGCACAATGTGACCCAATTCGCCTTCTCGGATCAACAAGCACCAACTACTTGACTCCGTTCGACTTCACGAATCATTAAGGCTTGTATTTGAACCCAATTGACTTCTCGGATCAAAAAGTCTTCAATTTGACTTAATTGGGCTTTTCGGATCAACAAGTATCCATAACTTGATTCATTTGTTTTATAAAGTCACCAAGTACGCATGATGTGACCCAATTCGCCTTCTCGGATCAACAAGGACCAACTACTTGACTCCGTTCGACTTCACGAATCATTAAGGCTTGTATTTGAACCCAATTGACTTCTCGGATCAAAAAGTCTTCAATTTGACTTAATTGGGCTTTTCGGATCAACAAGTATCCATAACTTGATTCGTTTGTTTTATAAAGTCACCAAGTACGCATGATGTGACCCAATTCGCCTTCTCGGATCAACAAGGACCAACAATTTGACTCCGTTCGACTTCACGAATCATTAAGGCTTGTATTTGAACCTAATTGACTTCTCGGATCAACAAGTCTTTCAATTGACCCAATTCGGCTTCTCGGATCAACAAGTATCCATAACATGATCCGTTTGTTATACCAAGTCACTAAGTACGCACAATGTGACCCAATTCGCCTTCTCGAATCAACAAGCACCAACTATTTGACTCCGTTCGACTTCACGAATCATTAAGGCTTGTATTTGAACCCAATTGACTTCTCGGATCAACAAGTCTTTCAATTGACCCAATTCGGCTTCTCGGATCAACAAGTATCCATAACTTGATCCGTTTGTTTTACCAAGTCACCAAGTACGCACAATGTGACCCAATTCGCCTTCTCGGATCAACAAGCACCAGCTACTTGACTCCGTTCGACTTCACGAATCATTAAGGCTTGTATTTGAACCCAATTGACTTCTCAGATCAAAAAGTCTTCCATTTGACTTAATTGGGCTTTTCGGATCAACAAGTATCCATAACTTGATTCATTTGTTTTATAGAGTCACCAAGTACGCATGATGTGACCCAATTCGCCTTCTCGGATCAACAAGGACAAACAATTTGACTCCGTTCGACTTCACGAATCATTAAGGCTTGTATTTGAACCTAATTGACTTCTCGGATCAACAAGTCTTTCAATTGACCCAATTCGGCTCCTCGGATTAACAAGTATCCATAACTTGATCCATTTGTTTTACCAAGTCACCAAGTACGCACAATGTGACCCAATTCGCATTTTCGGATCACCAAGCACCAACTATTTGACTCCGTTCAGCTTCACGAATCATTAAGGCTTGTATTTGAACCCAATTGACTTCTCGGATCAACAAGTCTTCCATTTGACTTAATTGGGCTTCTCGGATCAACAAGTATCCATAACTTGATTCGTTTGTTTTATAAAGTCACGAGGTACGCACAATGTGACCAAATTCGCCTTCTCGGATCAACAAGCACCAACAATTTGACTCCGTTCGACTTCACGAATCATTAAGGCTTGTATTTGAACCCAATTGACTTGTCGGATCAACAAGCCTTTCAATTGACACAATTCGGCTCCTCGGATTAACAAGTATCGATAACATGATCCGATTGTTTTACCAAGTCACCAAGTACGCACAATGTGACCCAATTCGCCTTCTCGAATCAACAAGCACCAACTATTTGACTCCGTTCGACTTCACGAATCATTAAGGCTTGTATTTGAACCCAATTGACTTCTCGGATCAACAAGTCTTTCAATTGACCCGATTCGGCTTCTCGGATCAACAAGTATATATAACTTGATCCATTTGTTTTACCAAGTCACCAAGTACGCACAATGTGACCCAATTCGCCTTCTCGGATCAACAAGCACCAGCTACTTGACTCCGTTCGACTTCACGAATCATTAATGCTTGTATTTGAACCCAATTGACTTCTCGGATCAAAAAGTCTTCCATTTGACTTGATTGGGCTTTTCGGATCAACAAGTATCCATAACTTGATTCATTTGTTTTATAAAGTCACCAAGTACGCATGATGTGACCCAATTCGCCTTCTCGGATCAACAAGCACCAACTAATTGACTCCGTTCGACTTCACGAATCATTAAGGCTTGTATTTGAACCCAATTGACTTCTCGGATCAACAACTCTTTCAATTGACCCAATTCGGCTTCTCGGATCAACAAGTATCCATAACATGATCCGTTTGTTATACCAAGTCACTAAGTACGCACAATGTGACCCAATTCGCCTTCTCGGATCAACAAGCACCAACAATTTGACTCCGTTCGACTTCACGAATCATTAAGGCTTGTATTTGAACCCAATTGACTTCTCGGATCAACAAGTCTTTCAATTGACCCAATTCGGCTTCTCGGATCAACAAGTATCCATAACTTGATCCATTTGTTTTACCAAGTCACCAAGTACGCACAATGTGACCCAATTCGCCTTCTCGGATCAACAAGCACCAGCTACTTGACTCCGTTCGACTTCACGAATCATTAAGGCTTGTATTTGAACCCAATTGACTTCTCGGATCAAAAAGTCTTCAATTTGACTTAATTGGGCTTTTCGGATCAACAAGTATCCATAACTTGATTCATTTGTTTTATAAAGTCACCAAGTACGCATGATGTGACCCAATTCGCCTTCTCGGATCAACAAGGACCAACAATTTGACTCCGTTCGACTTCACGAATCATTAAGGCTTGTATTTGAACCCAATTGACTTCTCGGATCAACAAGTCTTTCAATTGACCCAATTCGGCTCCTCGGATTAACAAGTATCCATAACTTGATCCATTTGTTTTACCAAGTCACCAAGTACGCACAATGTGACCCAATTCGCATTCTCGGATCACCAAGCACCAACTATTTGACTCCGTTCAGCTTCACGAATCATTAAGGCTTGTATTTGAACCCAATTGACTTCTCGGATCAACAAGTCTTCCATTTGACTTAATTGGGCTTCTCGGATCAACAAGTATCCATAACTTGATTCGTTTGTTTTATAAAGACACGAGGTACGCACAATGTGACCAAATTCGCCTTCTCGGATCAACAAGCACCAACAATTTGACTCCGTTCGACTTCACGAATCATTAAGGCTTGTATTTGAACCCAATTGACTTCTCGGATCAACAAGTCTTTCAATTGACCCAATTCGGCTCCTCGGATTAACAAGTATCCATAACTTGATCCATTTGTTTTACCAAGTCACCATGTACGCACAATGTGACCCAATTCGCCTTCTCGGATCAACAAGCACCAACTAATTGACTCAGTTCGACTTCACGAATCATTAAGGCTTGTATTCGAACCCAATTGACTTATGGGATCAACAAGTCTTTCAATTGACCCAATTCGGCTTCTCGGATCAACAAGTATCCATAACTTGATCCGTTTGTTATACCAAGTCACTAAGTACGCACAATGTGACCCAATTCGCCTTCTCGGATCAACAAGCACCAACAATTTGACTCCGTTCGACTTCACGAATCATTAAGGCTTGTATTTGAACCCAATTGACTTCTCGGATCAACAAGTCATTCAATTGACCCAATTCGGCTCCTCGGATTAACAAGTATCCATAACTTGATTCATTTGTTTTACCATGTCACCAAGTACGCACAATGTGACCCAATTCGCATTCTCGGATCACCAAGCACCAACTATTTGACTCCGTTCAGCTTCACGAATCATTAAGGCTTGTATTTGAACCCAATTGACTTCTCGGATCAACAAGTCTTCCATTTGACTTAATTGGGCTTCTCGGATCAACAAGTATCCATAACTTGATTCGTTTGTTTTATAAAGTCACGAGGTACGCACAATGTGACCAAATTCGCCTTCTCGGATCAACAAGCACCAACAATTTGACTCCGTTCGACTTCACGAATCATTAAGGCTTGTATTTGAACCCAATTGACTTCTCGGATCAACAAGTCTTTCAATTGACCCAATTCGGCTCCTCGGATTAACAAGTATCCATAACTTGATCCATTTGTTTTACCAAGTCACCATGTACGCACAATGTGACCCAATTCGCCTTCTCAGATCAACAAGCACCAACTAATTGACTCAGTTCGACTTCACGAATCATTAAGGCTTTTATTCGAACCCAATTGACTTATGGGATCAACAAGTCTTTCAATTGACCCAATTCGGCTTCTCGGATCAACAAGTATCCATAACTTGATCCGTTTGTTATACCAAGTCACTAAGTCCGCACAATGTGACCCAATTCGCCTTCTCGGATCAACAAGCACCAACAATTTGACTCCGTTCGACTTCACGAA
Source organism: Ajuga chamaepitys (assembly GCA_958295605.1). Classification (NCBI taxonomy): domain Eukaryota; kingdom Viridiplantae; phylum Streptophyta; class Magnoliopsida; order Lamiales; family Lamiaceae; genus Ajuga; species Ajuga chamaepitys. The sequence goes on from OY282495.1 coordinate 43,009,129, forward strand.
TCATTAAGGCTTGTATTTGAACCCAATTGACTTCTCGAATCAACTAGTCTTTCAATTGACCCAATTCGGCTTCTCGGATCAACAAGTATCCATAACTTGATCCGTTTGTTTTACCAAGTCACCAAGTACGCACAATGTGACCCAATTCGCCTTCTCGGATCAACAAGCACCAACTACTTGACTCCGTTCGACTTCACGAATCATTAAGGCTTGTATTTGAACCCAATTGACTTCTCGGATCAAAAAGTCTTCAATTTGACTTAATTGGGCTTTTCGGATCAACAAGTATCCATAACTTGATTCATTTGTTTTATAAAGTCACCAAGTACGCATGATGTGACCCAATTCGCCTTCTCGGATCAACAAGGACCAACTACTTGACTCCGTTCGACTTCACGAATCATTAAGGCTTGTATTTGAACCCAATTGACTTCTCGGATCAAAAAGTCTTCAATTTGACTTAATTGGGCTTTTCGGATCAACAAGTATCCATAACTTGATTCGTTTGTTTTATAAAGTCACCAAGTACGCATGATGTGACCCAATTCGCCTTCTCGGATCAACAAGGACCAACAATTTGACTCCGTTCGACTTCACGAATCATTAAGGCTTGTATTTGAACCTAATTGACTTCTCGGATCAACAAGTCTTTCAATTGACCCAATTCGGCTTCTCGGATCAACAAGTATCCATAACATGATCCGTTTGTTATACCAAGTCACTAAGTACGCACAATGTGACCCAATTCGCCTTCTCGAATCAACAAGCACCAACTATTTGACTCCGTTCGACTTCACGAATCATTAAGGCTTGTATTTGAACCCAATTGACTTCTCGGATCAACAAGTCTTTCAATTGACCCAATTCGGCTTCTCGGATCAACAAGTATCCATAACTTGATCCGTTTGTTTTACCAAGTCACCAAGTACGCACAATGTGACCCAATTCGCCTTCTCGGATCAACAAGCACCAGCTACTTGACTCCGTTCGACTTCACGAATCATTAAGGCTTGTATTTGAACCCAATTGACTTCTCAGATCAAAAAGTCTTCCATTTGACTTAATTGGGCTTTTCGGATCAACAAGTATCCATAACTTGATTCATTTGTTTTATAGAGTCACCAAGTACGCATGATGTGACCCAATTCGCCTTCTCGGATCAACAAGGACAAACAATTTGACTCCGTTCGACTTCACGAATCATTAAGGCTTGTATTTGAACCTAATTGACTTCTCGGATCAACAAGTCTTTCAATTGACCCAATTCGGCTCCTCGGATTAACAAGTATCCATAACTTGATCCATTTGTTTTACCAAGTCACCAAGTACGCACAATGTGACCCAATTCGCATTTTCGGATCACCAAGCACCAACTATTTGACTCCGTTCAGCTTCACGAATCATTAAGGCTTGTATTTGAACCTAATTGACTTCTCGGATCAACAAGTCTTCCATTTGACTTAATTGGGCTTCTCGGATCAACAAGTATCCATAACTTGATTCGTTTGTTTTATAAAGTCACGAGGTACGCACAATGTGACCAAATTCGCCTTCTCGGATCAACAAGCACCAACAATTTGACTCCGTTCGACTTCACGAATCATTAAGGCTTGTATTTGAACCCAATTGACTTGTCGGATCAACAAGTCTTTCAATTGACACAATTCGGCTCCTCGGATTAACAAGTATCGATAACATGATCCGATTGTTTTACCAAGTCACCAAGTACGCACAATGTGACCCAATTCGCCTTCTCGAATCAACAAGCACCAACTATTTGACTCCGTTCGACTTCACGAATCATTAAGGCTTGTATTTGAACCCAATTGACTTCTCGGATCAACAAGTCTTTCAATTGACCCGATTCGGCTTCTCGGATCAACAAGTATATATAACTTGATCCATTTGTTTTACCAAGTCACCAAGTACGCACAATGTGACCCAATTCGCCTTCTCGGATCAACAAGCACCAGCTACTTGACTCCGTTCGACTTCACGAATCATTAATGCTTGTATTTGAACCCAATTGACTTCTCGGATCAAAAAGTCTTCCATTTGACTTGATTGGGCTTTTCGGATCAACAAGTATCCATAACTTGATTCATTTGTTTTATAAAGTCACCAAGTACGCATGATGTGACCCAATTCGCCTTCTCGGATCAACAAGCACCAACTAATTGACTCCGTTCGACTTCACGAATCATTAAGGCTTGTATTTGAACCCAATTGACTTCTCGGATCAACAACTCTTTCAATTGACCCAATTCGGCTTCTCGGATCAACAAGTATCCATAACATGATCCGTTTGTTATACCAAGTCACTAAGTACGCACAATGTGACCCAATTCGCCTTCTCGGATCAACAAGCACCAACAATTTGACTCCGTTCGACTTCACGAATCATTAAGGCTTGTATTTGAACCCAATTGACTTCTCGGATCAACAAGTCTTTCAATTGACCCAATTCGGCTTCTCGGATCAACAAGTATCCATAACTTGATCCATTTGTTTTACCAAGTCACCAAGTACGCACAATGTGACCCAATTCGCCTTCTCGGATCAACAAGCACCAGCTACTTGACTCCGTTCGACTTCACGAATCATTAAGGCTTGTATTTGAACCCAATTGACTTCTCGGATCAAAAAGTCTTCAATTTGACTTAATTGGGCTTTTCGGATCAACAAGTATCCATAACTTGATTCATTTGTTTTATAAAGTCACCAAGTACGCATGATGTGACCCAATTCGCCTTCTCGGATCAACAAGGACCAACAATTTGACTCCGTTCGACTTCACGAATCATTAAGGCTTGTATTTGAACCCAATTGACTTCTCGGATCAACAAGTCTTTCAATTGACCCAATTCGGCTTCTCGGATCAACAAGTATCCATAACTTGATCCGTTTGTTTTACCAAGTCACCAAGTACGCACAATGTGACCCAATTCGCCTTCTCGGATCAACAAGCACCAACTACTTGACTCCGTTCGACTTCACGAATGATTAAGGCTTGTAGTTGAGCCCAATTGACTTCTCGGATCAACAAGTCTTCCATTTGACTTAATTGGGCTTCTCGGATCAACAAGTATCCATAACTTGATTCGTTTGTTTTATAAAGTCACAAAGTACGCACCATGTGACCCAATTCGCCTTCTCGAATCAACAAGCACCAACTAATTGACTCCGTTCGAATTCACGAATCATTAAGGCTTGTATTTGAACCCAATTGACTTCTCGGATCAACAAGTCTTTCAATTGACCCAATTCGGCTCCTCGGATCAACAAGTATCCATAACTTGATCCATTTGTTTTACCAAGTCACCAAGTACGCACAATGTGACCCAATTCGCCTTCTCGGATCAACAAGCACCAGCTACTTGACTCCGTTCGACTTCACGAATCATTAAGGCTTGTATTTGAACCCAATTGACTTCTCGGATCAAAAAGTCTTCCATTTGACTTAATTGGGCTTTTCGGATCAACAAGTATCCATAACTTGATTCATTTGTTTTATAGAGTCACCAAGTACGCATGATGTGACCCAATTCGCCTTCTCGGATCAACAAGGACCAACAATTTGACTCCGTTCGACTTCACGAATCATTAAGGCTTGTATTTGAACCTAATTGACTTCTCGGATCAACAAGTCTTTCAATTGACCCAATTCGGCTCCTCGGATTAACAAGTATCCATAACTTGATCCATTTGTTTTACCAAGTCACCAAGTACGCACAATGTGACCCAATTCGCATTCTCGGATCACCAAGCACCAACTATTTGACTCCGTTCAGCTTCACGAATCATTAAGGCTTGTATTTGAACACAATTGACTTCTCGGATCAAAAAGTCTTCCATTTGACTTAATTGGGCTTTTCGGATCAACAAGTATCCATAACTTGATTCATTTGTTTTATAGAGTCACCAAGTACGCATGATGTGACCCAATTCGCCTTCTCGGATCAACAAGCACCAACAATTTGACTCCGTTCGACTTCACGAATCATTAAGGCTTGTATTTGAACCCAATTGACTTGTCGGATCAACAAGTCTTTCAATTGACACAATTCGGCTCCTCGGATTAACAAGTATCGATAACATGATCCGATTGTTTTACCAAGTCACCAAGTACGCAGAATGTGACCCAATTCGCCTTCTCGAATCAACAAGCACCAACTATTTGACTCCGTTCGACTTCACGAATCATTAAGGCTTGTATTTGAACCCAATTGACTTCTCGGATCAACAAGTCTTTCAATTGACCCGATTCGGCTTCTCGGATCAACAAGTATATATAACTTGATCCATTTATTTTACCAAGTCACCAAGTACGCACAATGTGACCCAATTCGCCTTCTCGGATCAACAAGCACCAGCTACTTGACTCCGTTCGACTTCACGAATCATTAATGCTTGTATTTGAACCCAATTGACTTCTCGGATCAAAAAGTCTTCCATTTGACTTGATTGGGCTTTTCGGATCAACAAGTATCCATAACTTGATTCATTTGTTTTATAAAGTCACCAAGTACGCATGATGTGACCCAATTCGCCTTCTCGGATCAACAAGCACCAACTAATTGACTCCGTTCGACTTCACGAATCATTAAGGCTTGTATTTGAACCCAATTGACTTCTCGGATCAACAACTCTTTCAATTGACCCAATTCGGCTCCTCGGATCAACAAGTATCCATAACTTGATCCATTTGTTTTACCAAGTCACCAAGTACGCACAATGTGACCCAATTCGCCTTCTCGGATCAACAAGCACCAGCTACTTGACTCCGTTCGACTTCACGAATCATTAAGGCTTGTATTTGAACCCAATTGACTTCTCGGATCAAAAAGTCTTCAATTTGACTTAATTGGGCTTTTCGGATCAACAAGTATCCATAACTTGATTCATTTGTTTTATAAAGTCACCAAGTACGCATGATGTTACCCAATTCGCCTTCTCGGATCAACAAGGACCAACAATTTGACTCCGTTCGACTTCACGAATCATTAAGGCTTGTATTTGAACCTAATTGACTTCTCGGATCAACAAGTCTTTCAATTGACCCAATTCGGCTTCTCGGATCAACAAGTATCCATAACATGATCCGTTTGTTATACCAAGTCACTAAGTACGCACAATGTGACCCAATTCGCCTTCTCGGATCAACAAGCACCAACAATTTGACTCCGTTCGACTTCACGAATCATTAAGGCTTGTATTTGAACCCAATTGACTTCTCGGATCAACAAGTCTTTCAATTGACCCAATTCGGCTTCTCGGATCAACAAGTATCCATAACTTGATCCGTTTGTTTTACCAAGTCACCAAGTACGCACAATGTGACCCAATTCGCCTTCTCGGATCAACAAGCACCAGCTACTTGACTCCGTTCGACTTCACGAATCATTAAGGCTTGTATTTGAACCCAATTGACTTCTCGGATCAAAAAGTCTTCCATTTGACTTAATTGGGCTTTTCGGATCAACAAGTATCCATAACTTGATTCATTTGTTTTATAGAGTCACCAAGTACGCATGATGTGACCCAATTCGCCTTCTCGGATCAACAAGGACAAACAATTTGACTCCGTTCGACTTCACGAATCATTAAGGCTTGTATTTGAACCTAATTGACTTCTCGGATCAACAAGTCTTTCAATTGACCCAATTCGGCTCCTCGGATTAACAAGTATCCATAACTTGATCCATTTGTTTTACCAAGTCACCAAGTACGCACAATGTGACCCAATTCGCATTCTCGGATCACCAAGCACCAACTATTTGACTCCGTTCAGCTTCACGAATCATTAAGGCTTGTATTTGAACCCAATTGACTTCTCGGATCAACAAGTCTTCCATTTGACTTAATTGGGCTTCTCGGATCAACAAGTATCCATAACTTGATTCGTTTGTTTTATAAAGTCACGAGGTACGCACAATGTGACCAAATTCGCCTTCTCGGATCAACAAGCACCAACAATTTGACTCCGTTCGACTTCACGAATCATTAAGGCTTATATTTGAACCCAATTGACTTGTCGGATCAACAAGTCTTTCAATTGACACAATTCGGCTCCTCGGATTAACAAGTATCGATAACATGATCCGATTGTTTTACCAAGTCACCAAGTACGCACAATGTGACCCAATTCGCCTTCTCGAATCAACAAGCACCAACTATTTGACTCCGTTCGACTTCACGAATCATTAAGGCTTGTATTTGAACCCAATTGACTTCTCGGATCAACAAGTCTTTCAATTGACCCGATTCGGCTTCTCGGATCAACAAGTATATATAACTTGATCCATTTGTTTTACCAAGTCACCAAGTACGCACAATGTGACCCAATTCGCCTTCTCGGATCAACAAGCACCAGCTACTTGACTCCGTTCGACTTCACGAATCATTAAGGCTTGTATTTGAACCCAATTGACTTCTCGGATCAAAAAGTCTTCAATTTGACTTAATTGGGCTTTTCGGATCAACAAGTATCCATAACTTGATTCATTTGTTTTATAAAGTCACCAAGTACGCATGATGTGACCCAATTCGCCTTCTCGGATCAACAAGGACCAACAATTTGACTCCGTTCGACTTCACGAATCATTAAGGCTTGTATTTGAACCCAATTGACTTCTCGGATCAACAAGTCTTTCAATTGACCCAATTCGGCTTCTCGGATCAACAAGTATCCATAACTTGATCCGTTTGTTTTACCAAGTCACCAAGTACGCACAATGTGACCCAATTCGCCTTCTCGGATCAACAAGCACCAACTACTTGACTCCGTTCGACTTCACGAATGATTAAGGCTTGTAGTTGAGCCCAATTGACTTCTCGGATCAACAAGTCTTCCATTTGACTTAATTGGGCTTCTCGGATCAACAAGTATCCATAACTTGATTCGTTTGTTTTATAAAGTCACCAAGTACGCACCATGTGACCCAATTCGCCTTCTCGAATCAACAAGCACCAACTAATTGACTCCGTTCGAATTCACGAATCGTTAAGGCTTGTATTTGAACCCAATTGACTTCTCGGATCAACAAGTCTTTCAATTGACCCAATTCGGCTCCTCGGATCAACAAGTATCCATAACTTGATCCATTTGTTTTACCAAGTCACCAAGTACGCACAATGTGACCCAATTCGCCTTCTCGGATCAACAAGCACCAGCTACTTGACTCCGTTCGACTTCACGAATCATTAAGGCTTGTATTTGAACCCAATTGACTTCTCGGATCAAAAAGTCTTCCATTTGACTTAATTGGGCTTTTCGGATCAACAAGTATCCATAACTTGATTCATTTGTTTTATAGAGTCACCAAGTACGCATGATGTGACCCAATTCGCCTTCTCGGATCAACAAGGACCAACAATTTGACTCCGTTCGACTTCACGAATCATTAAGGCTTGTATTTGAACCTAATTGACTTCTCGGATCAACAAGTCTTTCAATTGACCCAATTCGGCTCCTCGGATTAACAAGTATCCATAACTTGATCCATTTGTTTTACCAAGTCACCAAGTACGCACAATGTGACCCAATTCGCATTCTCGGATCACCAAGCACCAACTATTTGACTCCGTTCAGCTTCACGAATCATTAAGGCTTGTATTTGAACACAATTGACTTCTCGGATCAACAAGTCTTCCATTTGACTTAATTGGGCTTCTGGGATCAACAAGTATCCATAACTTGATTCGTTTGTTTTATAAAGTCACGAGGTACGCACAATGTGACCAAATTCGCCTTCTCGGATCAACAAGCACCAACAATTTGACTCCGTTCGACTTCACGAATCATTAAGGCTTGTATTTGAACCCAATTGACTTGTCGGATCAACAAGTCTTTCAATTGACACAATTCGGCTCCTCGGATTAACAAGTATCGATAACATGATCCGATTGTTTTACCAAGTCACCAAGTACGCACAATGTGACCCAATTCGCCTTCTCGAATCAACAAGCACCAACTATTTGACTCCGTTCGACTTCACGAATCATTAAGGCTTGTATTTGAACCCAATTGACTTCTCGGATCAACAAGTCTTTCAATTGACCCGATTCGGCTTCTCGGATCAACAAGTATATATAACTTGATCCATTTGTTTTACCAAGTCACCAAGTACGCACAATGTGACCCAATTCGCCTTCTCGGATCAACAAGCACCAGCTACTTGACTCCGTTCGACTTCACGAATCATTAATGCTTGTATTTGAACCCAATTGACTTCTCGGATCAAAAAGTCTTCCATTTGACTTGATTGGGCTTTTCGGATCAACAAGTATCCATAACTTGATTCATTTGTTTTATAAAGTCACCAAGTACGCATGATGTGACCCAATTCGCCTTCTCGGATCAACAAGCACCAACTAATTGACTCCGTTCGACTTCAAGAATCATTAAGGCTTGTATTTGAACCCAATTGACTTCTCGGATCAACAACTCTTTCAATTGACCCAATTCGGCTCCTCGGATCAACAAGTATCCATAACTTGATCCATTTGTTTTACCAAGTCACCAAGTACGCACAATGTGACCCAATTCGCCTTCTCGGATCAACAAGCACCAGCTACTTGACTCCGTTCGACTTCACGAATCATTAAGGCTTGTATTTGAACCCAATTGACTTCTCGGATCAAAAAGTCTTCAATTTGACTTAATTGGGCTTTTCGGATCAACAAGTATCCATAACTTGATTCATTTGTTTTATAAAGTCACCAAGTACGCATGATGTGACCCAATTCGCCTTCTCGGATCAACAAGGACCAACAATTTGACTCCGTTCGACTTCACGAATCATTAAGGCTTGTATTTGAACCCAATTGACTTCTCGGATCAACAAGTCTTTCAATTGACCCAATTCGGCTCCTCGGATTAACAAGTATCCATAACTTGATCCATTTGTTTTACCAAGTCACCAAGTACGCACAATGTGACCCAATTCGCATTCTCGGATCACCAAGCACCAACTATTTGACTCCGTTCAGCTTCACGAATCATTAAGGCTTGTATTTGAACCCAATTGACTTCTCGGATCAACAAGTCTTCCATTTGACTTAATTGGGCTTCTCGGATCAACAAGTATCCATAACTTGATTCGTTTGTTTTATAAAGACACGAGGTACGCACAATGTGACCAAATTCGCCTTCTCGGATCAACAAGCACCAACAATTTGACTCCGTTCGACTTCACGAATCATTAAGGCTTGTATTTGAACCCAATTGACTTCTCGGATCAACAAGTCTTTCAATTGACCCAATTCGGCTCCTCGGATTAACAAGTATCCATAACTTGATCCATTTGTTTTACCAAGTCATCATGTACGCACAATGTGACCCAATTCGCCTTCTCGGATCAACAAGCACCAACTAATTGACTCAGTTCGACTTCACGAATCATTAAGGCTTGTATTCGAACCCAATTGACTTATGGGATCAACAAGTCTTTCAATTGACCCAATTCGGCTTCTCGGATCAACAAGTATCCATAACTTGATCCGTTTGTTATACCAAGTCACTAAGTACGCACAATGTGACCCAATTCGCCTTCTCGGATCAACAAGCACCAACAATTTGACTCCGTTCGACTTCACGAATCATTAAGGCTTGTATTTGAACCCAATTGACTTCTCGGATCAACAAGTCATTCAATTGACCCAATTCGGCTCCTCGGATTAATAAGTATCCATAACTTGATCCATTTGTTTTACCATGTCACCAAGTACGCACAATGTGACCCAATTCGCATTCTCGGATCACCAAGCACCAACTATTTGACTCCGTTCAGCTTCACGAATCATTAAGGCTTGTATTTGAACCCAATTGACTTCTCGGATCAACAAGTCTTCCATTTGACTTAATTGGGCTTCTCGGATCAACAAGTATCCATAACTTGATTCGTTTGTTTTATAAAGTCACGAGGTACGCACAATGTGACCAAATTCGCCTTCTCGGATCAACAAGCACCAACAATTTGACTCCGTTCGACTTCACGAATCATTAAGGCTTGTATTTGAACCCAATTGACTTCTCGGATCAACAAGTCTTTCAATTGACCCAATTCGGCTCCTCGGATTAACAAGTATCCATAACTTGATCCATTTGTTTTACCAAGTCACCATGTACGCACAATGTGACCCAATTCGCCTTCTCAGATCAACAAGCACCAACTAATTGACTCAGTTCGACTTCACGAATCATTAAGGCTTTTATTCGAACCCAATTGACTTATGGGATCAACAAGTCTTTCAATTGACCCAATTCGGCTTCTCGGATCAACAAGTATCCATAACTTGATCCGTTTGTTATACCAAGTCACTAAGTACGCACAATGTGACCCAATTCGCCTTCTCGGATCAACAAGCACCAACAATTTGACTCCGTTCGACTTCACGAATCATTAAGGCTTGTATTTGAACCCAATTGACTTCTCGAATCAACTAGTCTTTCAATTGACCCAATTCGGCTTCTCGGATCAACAAGTATCCATAACTTGATCCGTTTGTTTTACCAAGTCACCAAGTACGCACAATGTGACCCAATTCACCTTCTCGGATCAACAAGCACCAACTACTTGACTCCGTTCGACTTCACGAATGATTAAGGCTTGTAGTTGAACCCAATTGACTTCTCGGATCAACAAGTCTTCCATTTGACTTAATTGGGCTTCTCGGATCAACAAGTATCCATAACTTGATTCGTTTGTTTTATAAAGTCACCATGTACGCATGATGTGACCCAATTCGCCTTCTCGGATCAACAAGGACCAACAATTTGACTCCGTTCGACTTCACGAATCATTAAGGCTTGTATTTGAACCTAATTGACTTCTCGGATCAACAAGTCTTTCAATTGACCCAATTCGGCTCCTCGGATTAACAAGTATATATAACTTGATCCATTTGTTTTACCAAGTCACCAAGTACGCACAATGTGACCCAATTCGCCTTCTCGGATCAACAAGCACCAGCTACTTGACTCCGTTCGACTTCACGAATCATTAATGCTTGTATTTGAACCCAATTGACTTCTCGGATCAAAAAGTCTTCCATTTGACTTAATTGGGCTTTTCGGATCAACAAGTATCCATAACTTGATTCATTTGTTTTATAAAGTCACCAAGTACGCATGATGTGACCCAATTCGCCTTCTCGGATCAACAAGGACCAACAATTTGACCCCGTTCGACTTCACGAATCATTAAGGCTTGTATTTGAACCCAATTGACTTCTCGGATCAACAAGTCTTTCAATTGATCCAATTCGGCTCCTCGGATTAACAAGTATCCATAACTTGATCCATTTGTTTTACCAAGTCACCAAGTACGCACAATGTGACCCAATTCGCATTCTCGGATCACCAAGCACCAACTATTTGACTCCGTTCAGCTTCACGAATCATTAAAGCTTGTATTTGAACCCAATTGACTTCTCGGATCAACAAGTCTTCCATTTGACTTAATTGGGCTTCACGGATCAACAAGTATCCATAACTTGATTAGTTTGTTTTATAAAGTCACGAGGTACGCACAATGTGACCAAATTCGCCTTCTCGGATCAACAAGCACCAACAATTTGACTCCGTTCGACTTCACGAATCATTAAGGCTTGTATTTGAACCCAATTGACTTGTCGGATCAACAAGTCTTTCAATTGACCCAATTCGGCTCCTCGGATTAACAAGTATCGATAACATGATCCGTTTGTTTTACCAAGTCACCAAGTACGCACAATGTGACCCAATTCGCTTTCTCGAATCAACAAGCACCAACTATTTGACTCCGTTCGACTTCACGAATCATTAAGGCTTGTATTTGAACCCAATTGACTTCTCGGATCAACAAGTCTTTCAATTGACCCGATTCGGCTTCTCGGATCAACAAGTATATATAACTTGATCCATTTGTTTTACCAAGTCACCAAGTACGCACAATGTGACCCAATTCGCATTCTCGGATCACCAAGCACCAACTATTTGACGCCGTTCAGCTTCACGAATCATTAAGGCTTGTATTTGAACCCAATTGACTTCTCGGATCAACAGGTCTTCCATTTGACTTAATTGGGCTTCTCGGATCAACAAGTATCCATAACTTGATTCGTTTGTTTTATAAAGTCACGAGGTACGCACAATGTGACCAAATTCGCCTTCTCGGATCAACAAGCACCAACAATTTGACTCCGTTCGACTTCACGAATCATTAAGGCTTGTATTTGAACCCAATTGACTTCTCGGATCAACAAGTCTTTCAATTGACCCAATTCGGCTCCTCGGAAACTTGATCCATTTGTTTTACCAAGTCACCATGTACGCACAATGTGACCCAATTCGCCTTCTCGGATCAACAAGCACCAACTAATTGACTCAGTTCGACTTCACGAATCATTAAGGCTTGTATTCGAACCCAATTGACTTATGGGATCAACAAGTCTTTCAATTGACCCAATTCGGCTTCTCGGATCAACAAGTATCCATAACTTGATCCGTTTGTTATACCAAGTCACTAAGTACGCACAATGTGACCCAATTCGCCTTCTCGGATCAACAAGCACCAACAATTTGACTCCGTTCGACTTCACGAATCATTAAGGCTTGTATTTGAACCCAATTGACTTCTCGAATCAACAAGTCTTCCATTTGACTTAATTGGGCTTCTCGGATCAACAAGTATCCATAACTTGATTCGTTTGTTTTATAAAGTCACCAAGTACGCACAATGTGACCCAATTCGCCTTCTCGGATCAACAAGCACCAACTAATTGACTCCGTTCGACTTCACGAATCATTAAGGCTTGTATTTGAACCCAATTGACTTCTCGGATCAACAAGTCTTCCATTTGACTTAATTGGGCTTCTCGGATCAACAAGTATCCATAACTTGATTCGTTTGTTTTATAAAGTCACCAACTACGCACAATGTGACCCAATTCGCCTTCTCGGATCAACAAGCACCAACTAATTGACTCCGTTCGACTTCACGAATCATTAAGGCTTGTATTTGAACCCAATTGACTTCTCGGATCAACAAGTCTTTCAATTGACCCAATTCGGCTCCTCGGATCAACAAGTATCCATAACTTGATCCATTTGTTTTACCAAGTCACCAAGTACGCACAATGTGACCCAATTCACCTTCTCGGATCAACAAGCACCAACTACTTGACTCCGTTCGACTTCACGAATGATTAAGGATTGTAGTTGAACCCAATTGACTTCTCGGATCAACAAGTCTTCCATTTGACTTAATTGGGCTTCTCGGATCAACAAGTATCCATAACTTGATTCGTTTGTTTTATAAAGTCACCAAGTACGCACAATGTGACCCAATTCGCCTTCTCGGATCAACAAGCACCAACTAATTGACTCCGTTCGACTTCACGAATCATTAAGGCTTGTATTTGAACCCAATTGACTTCTCGGATCAACAAGTCTTTCAATTGACCCAATTCGGCTCCTCGGATCAACAAGTATCCATAACTTGATCCGTTTGTTTTACCAAGTCACCATGTACGCACAATGTGACCCAATTCGCCTTCTCAGATCAACAAGCACCAACTAATTGACTCAGTTCGACTTCACGAATCATTAAGGCTTTTATTCGAACCCAATTGACTTATGGGATCAACAAGTCTTTCAATTGACCCAATTCGGCTTCTCGGATCAACAAGTATCCATAACTTGATCTGTTTGTTATACCAAGTCACTAAGTACGCACAATGTGACCCAATTCGCCTTCTCGGATCAACAAGCACCAACAATTTGACTCCGTTCGACTTCACGAATCATTAAGGCTTGTATTTGAACCCAATTGACTTCTCGAATCAACTAGTCTTTCAATTGACCCAATTCGGCTTCTCGGATCAACAAGTATCCATAACTTGATCCGTTTGTTTTACCAAGTCACCAAGTACGCACAATGTGACCCAATTCGCCTTCTCGGATCAACAAGCACCAACTACTTGACTCCGTTCGACTTCACGAATGATTAAGGCTTGTAGTTGAACCCAATTGACTTCTCGGATCAACAAGTCTTCCATTTGACTTAATTGGGCTTCTCGGATCAACAAGTATCCATAACTTGATTCGTTTGTTTTATAAAGTCACCAAGTACGCATGATGTGACCCAATTCGCCTTCTCGGATCAACAAGGACCAACAATTTGACTCCGTTCGACTTCACGAATCATTAAGGCTTGTATTTGAACCTAATTGACTTCTCGGATCAACAAGTCATTCAATTGACCCAATTCGGCTCCTCGGATTAACAAGTATCCATAACTTGATCCATTTGTTTTACCAAGTCACCAAGTACGCACAATGTGACCCAATTCGCCTTCTCGAATCAACAAGCACCAACTATTTGACTCCGTTCGACTTCACGAATCATTAAGGCTTGTATTTGAACCCAATTGACTTCTCGGATCAACAAGTCTTTCAATTGACCCGATTCGGCTTCTCGGATCAACAAGTATATATAACTTGATCCATTTGTTTTACCAAGTCACCAAGTACGCACAATGTGACCCAATTCGCCTTCTCGGATCAACAAGCACCAGCTACTTGACTCCGTTCGACTTCACGAATCATTAATGCTTGTATTTGAACCCAATTGACTTCTCGGATCAAAAAGTCTTCCATTTGACTTAATTGGGCTTTTCGGATCAACAAGTATCCATAACTTGATTCATTTGTTTTATAAAGTCACCAAGTACGCATGATGTGACCCAATTCGCCTTCTCGGATCAACAAGGACCAACAATTTGACTCCGTTCGACTTCACGAATCATTAAGGCTTGTATTTGAACCCAATTGACTTCTCGGATCAACAAGTCTTTCAATTGACCCAATTCGGCTCCTCGGATTAACAAGTATCCATAACTTGATCCATTTGTTTTACCAAGTCACCAAGTACGCACAATGTGACCCAATTCGCATTCTCGGATCACCAAGCACCAACTATTTGACTCCGTTCAGCTTGACGAATCATTAAGGCTTGTATTTGAACCCAATTGACTTCTCGGATCAACAAGTCTTCCATTTGACTTAATTGGGCTTCTCGGATCAACAAGTATCCATAACTTGATTCGTTTGTTTTATAAAGTCACGAGGTACGCACAATGTGACCAAATTCGCCTTCTCGGATCAACAAGCACCAACAATTTGACTCCGTTCGACTTCACGAATCATTAAGGCTTGTATTTGAACCCAATTGACTTCTCGGATCAACAAGTCTTTCAATTGACCCAATTCGGCTCCTCGGATTAACAAGTATCCATAACTTGATCCATTTGTTTTACCAAGTCACCATGTACGCACAATGTGACCCAATTCGCCTTCTCGGATCAACAAGCACCAACTAATTGACTCAGTTCGACTTCACGAATCATTAAGGCTTGTATTCGAACCCAATTGACTTATGGGATCAACAAGTCTTTCAATTGACCCAATTCGGCTTCTCGGATCAACAAGTATCCATAACATGATCCGTTTGTCATACCAAGTCACTAAGTACGCACAATGTGACCCAATTCGCCTTCTCGGATCAACAAGCACCAACAATTTGACTCCGTTCGACTTCACGAATCATTAAGGCTTGTATTTGAACCCAATTGACTTCTCGGATCAACAAGTCTTTCAATTGACCCAATTCGGCTTCTCGGATCAACAAGTATCCATAACTTGATCCGTTTGTTTTACCAAGTCACCAAGTACGCACAATGTGACCCAATTCGCCTTCTCGGATCAACAAGCACCAACTACTTGACTCCGTTCGACTTCACGAATGATTAAGGCTTGTAGTTGAACCCAATTGACTTCTCGGATCAACAAGTCTTCCATTTGACTTAATTGGGCTTCTCGGATCAACAAGTATCCATAACTTGATTCGTTTGTTTTATAAAGTCACCAAATACGCACAATGTGACCCAATTCGCCTTTTCGGATCAACAAGCACCAACTAATTGACTCCGTTCGACTTCACGAATCATTAAGGCTTGTATTTGAACCCAATTGACTTCTCGGATCAACAAGTCTTTCAATTGACCCAATTCGGCTCCTCGGATCAACAAGTATCCATAACTTGATCCATTTGTTTTACCAAGTCACCAAGTACGCACAATGTGACCCAATTCGCCTTCTCGGATCAACAAGCACCAGCTACTTGACTCCGTTCGACTTCACGAATCATTAAGGCTTGTATTTGAACCCAATTGACTTTTCGGATCAAAAAGTCTTCAATTTGACTTAATTGGGCTTTTCGGATCAACAAGTATCCATAACTTGATTCATTTGTTTTATAAAGTCACGAAGTACGCATGATGTGACCCAATTCGCCTTCTCGGATCAACAAGGACCAACAATTTGACTCCGTTCGACTTCACGAATCATTAAGGCTTGTATTTGAACCCAATTGACTTCTCGGATCAACAAGTCTTTCAATTGACCCAATTCGGCTCCTCGGATTAACAAGTATCCATAACTTGATCCATTTGTTTTACCAAGTCACCAAGTACGCACAATGTGACCCAATTCGCATTCTCGGATCACCAAGCACCAACTATTTGACTCCGTTCAGCTTCACGAATCATTAAGGCTTGTATTTGAACCCAATTGACTTCTCGGATCAACAAGTCTTCCATTTGACTTAATTGGGCTTCTCGGATCAACAAGTATCCATAACTTGATTCGTTTGTTTTATAAAGTCACGAGGTACGCACAATGTGACCAAATTCGCCTTCTCGGATCAACAAGCACCAACAATTTGACTCTGTTCGACTTCACGAATCATTAAGGCTTGTATTTGAACCCAATTGACTTCTCGGATCAACAAGTCTTTCAATAGACCCAATTCGGCTTCTCGGATCAACAAATATCCATAACTTGATCCGTTTGTTTTACCAAGTCACCAAGTACGCACAATGTGACCCAATTCGCCTTCTCGGATCAACAAGCACCAACTACTTGACTCCGTTCGACTTCACGAATGATTAAGGCTTCTAGTTGAACCCAATTGACTTCTCGGATCAACAAGTCTTCCATTTGACTTAATTGGGCTTCTCGGATCAACAAGTATCCATAACTTGATTCGTTTGTTTTATAAAGTCACCAAGTACGCATGATGTGACCCAATTCGCCTTCTCGGATCAACAAGGACCAACAATTTGACTCCGTTCGACTTCACGAATCATTAAGGCTTGTATTTGAACCTAATTGACTTCTCGGATCAACAAGTCTTTCAATTGACCCAATTCGGCTTCTCGGATCAACAAGTATCCATAACATGATCCGTTTGTTATACCAAGTCACCAAGTACGCACAATGTGACCCAATTCGCCTTCTCGGATCAACAAGCACCAACAATTTGACTCCGTTCGACTTCACGAATCATTAAGGCTTGTATTTGAACCCAATTGACTTCTCGGATCAACAAGTCTTTCAATTGACCCAATTCGGCTTCTCGGATCAACAAGTATCCATAACTTGATCCGTTTGTTTTACCAAGTCACCAAGTACGCACAATGTGACCCAATTCGCCTTCTCGGATCAACAAGCACCAACTACTTGACTCCGTTCGACTTCACGAATGATTAAGGCTTGTAGTTGAACCCAATTGACTTCTCGGATCAACAAGTCTTCCATTTGACTTAATTGGGCTTCTCGGATCAACAAGTATCCATAACTTGATTCGTTTGTTTTATAAAGTCACCAAGTACGCATGATGTGACCCAATTCGCCTTCTCGGATCAACAAGGACCAACAATTTGACTCCGTTCGACTTCACGAATCATTAAGGCTTGTATTTGAACCTAATTGACTTCTCGGATCAACAAGTCATTCAATTGACCCAATTCGGCTCCTCGGATTAACAAGTATCCATAACTTGATCCATTTGTTTTACCAAGTCACCAAGTACGCACAATGTGACCCAATTCGCCTTCTCGAATCAACAAGCACCAACTATTTGACTCCGTTCGACTTCACGAATCATTAAGGCTTGTATTTGAACCCAATTGACTTCTCGGATCAACAAGTCTTTCAATTGACCCGATTCGGCTTCTCGGATCAACAAGTATATATAACTTGATCCATTTGTTTTACCAAGTCACCAAGTACGCACAATGTGACCCAATTCGCCTTCTCGGATCAACAAGCACCAGCTACTTGACTCCGTTCGACTTCACGAATCATTAATGCTTGTATTTGAACCCAATTGACTTCTCGGATCAAAAAGTCTTCCATTTGACTTAATTGGGCTTTTCGGATCAACAAGTATCCATAACTTGATTCATTTGTTTTATAAAGTCACCAAGTACGCATGATGTGACCCAATTCGCCTTCTCGGATCAACAAGGACCAACAATTAGACTCCGTTCGACTTCACGAATCATTAAGGCTTGTATTTGAACCCAATTGACTTCTCGGATCAACAAGTCTTTCAATTGACCCAATTCGGCTCCTCGGATTAACAAGTATCCATAACTTGATCCATTTGTTTTACCAAGTCACCAAGTACGCACAATGTGACCCAATTCGCATTCTCGGATCACCAAGCACCAACTATTTGACTCCGTTCAGCTTCACGAATCATTAAGGCTTGTATTTGAACCCAATTGACTTCTCGGATCAACAAGTCTTCCATTTGACTTAATTGGGCTTCTCGGATCAACAAGTATCCATAACTTGATTCGTTTGTTTTATAAAGTCACGAGGTACGCACAATGTGACCAAATTCGCCTTCTCGGATCAACAAGCACCAACAATTTGACTCCGTTCGACTTCACGAATCATTAAGGCTTGTATTTGAACCCAATTGACTTCTCGGATCAACAAGTCTTTCAATTGACCCAATTCGGCTTCTCGGATCAACAAGTATCCATAACTTGATCCGTTTGTTTTACCAAGTCACCAAGTACGCACAATGTGACCCAATTCGCCTTCTCGGATCAACAAGCACCAACTACTTGACTCCGTTCGACTTCACGAATGATTAAGGCTTGTAGTTGAACCCAATTGACTTCTCGGATCAACAAGTCTTCCATTTGACTTAATTGGGCTTCTCGGATCAACAAGTATCCATAACTTGATTCGTTTGTTTTATAAAGTCACCAAATACGCACAATGTGACCCAATTCGCCTTTTCGGATCAACAAGCACCAACTAATTGACTCCGTTCGACTTCACGAATCATTAAGGCTTGTATTTGAACCCAATTGACTTCTCGGATCAACAAGTCTTTCAATTGACCCAATTCGGCTCCTCGGATCAACAAGTATCCATAACTTGATCCATTTGTTTTACCAAGTCACCAAGTACGCACAATGTGACCCAATTCGCCTTCTCGGATCAACAAGCACCAGCTACTTGACTCCGTTCGACTTCACGAATCATTAAGGCTTGTATTTGAACCCAATTGACTTCTCGGATCAAAAAGTCTTCAATTTGACTTAATTGGGCTTTTCGGATCAACAAGTATCCATAACTTGATTCATTTGTTTTATAAAGTCACGAAGTACGCATGATGTGACCCAATTCGCCTTCTCGGATCAACAAGGACCAACAATTTGACTCCGTTCGACTTCACGAATCATTAAGGCTTGTATTTGAACCCAATTGACTTCTCGGATCAACAAGTCTTTCAATTGACCCAATTCGGCTCCTCGGATTAACAAGTATCCATAACTTGATCCATTTGTTTTACCAAGTCACCAAGTACGCACAATGTGACCCAATTCGCCTTCTCGGATCAACAAGCACCAACTACTTGACTCCGTTCGACTTCACGAATGATTAAGGCTTCTAGTTGAACCCAATTGACTTCTCGGATCAACAAGTCTTCCATTTGACTTAATTGGGCTTCTCGGATCAACAAGTATCCATAACTTGATTCGTTTGTTTTATAAAGTCACCAAGTACGCATGATGTGACCCAATTCGCCTTCTCGGATCAACAAGGACCAACAATTAGACTCCGTTCGACTTCACGAATCATTAAGGCTTGTATTTGAACCCAATTGACTTCTCGGATCAACAAGTCTTTCAATTGACCCAATTCGGCTCCTCGGATTAACAAGTATCCATAACTTGATCCATTTGTTTTACCAAGTCACCAAGTACGCACAATGTGACCCAATTCGCATTCTCGGATCACCAAGCACCAACTATTTGACTCCGTTCAGCTTCACGAATCATTAAGGCTTGTATTTGAACCCAATTGACTTCTCGGATCAACAAGTCTTCCATTTGACTTAATTGGGCTTCTCGGATCAACAAGTATCCATAACTTGATTCGTTTGTTTTATAAAGTCACGAGGTACGCACAATGTGACCAAATTCGCCTTCTCGGATCAACAAGCACCAACAATTTGACTCCGTTCGACTTCACGAATCATTAAGGCTTGTATTTGAACCCAATTGACTTCTCGGATCAACAAGTCTTTCAATTGACCCAATTCGGCTTCTCGGATCAACAAGTATCCATAACTTGATCCGTTTGTTTTACCAAGTCACCAAGTACGCACAATGTGACCCAATTCGCCTTCTCGGATCAACAAGCACCAACTACTTGACTCCGTTCGACTTCACGAATGATTAAGGCTTGTAGTTGAACCCAATTGACTTCTCGGATCAACAAGTCTTCCATTTGACTTAATTGGGCTTCTCGGATCAACAAGTATCCATAACTTGATTCGTTTGTTTTATAAAGTCACCAAATACGCACAATGTGACCCAATTCGCCTTTTCGGATCAACAAGCACCAACTAATTGACTCCGTTCGACTTCACGAATCATTAAGGCTTGTATTTGAACCCAATTGACTTCTCGGATCAACAAGTCTTTCAATTGACCCAATTCGGCTCCTCGGATCAACAAGTATCCATAACTTGATCCATTTGTTTTACCAAGTCACCAAGTACGCACAATGTGACCCAATTCGCCTTCTCGGATCAACAAGCACCAGCTACTTGACTCCGTTCGACTTCACGAATCATTAAGGCTTGTATTTGAACCCAATTGACTTCTCGGATCAAAAAGTCTTCAATTTGACTTAATTGGGCTTTTCGGATCAACAAGTATCCATAACTTGATTCATTTGTTTTATAAAGTCACGAAGTACGCATGATGTGACCCAATTCGCCTTCTCGGATCAACAAGGACCAACAATTTGACTCCGTTCGACTTCACGAATCATTAAGGCTTGTATTTGAACCCAATTGACTTCTCGGATCAACAAGTCTTTCAATTGACCCAATTCGGCTCCTCGGATTAACAAGTATCCATAACTTGATCCATTTGTTTTACCAAGTCACCAAGTACGCACAATGTGACCCAATTCGCATTCTCGGATCACCAAGCACCAACTATTTGACTCCGTTCAGCTTCACGAATCATTAAGGCTTGTATTTGAACCCAATTGACTTCTCGGATCAACAAGTCTTCCATTTGACTTAATTGGGCTTCTCGGATCAACAAGTATCCATAACTTGATTCGTTTGTTTTATAAAGTCACGAGGTACGCACAATGTGACCAAATTCGCCTTCTCGGATCAACAAGCACCAACAATTTGACTCTGTTCGACTTCACGAATCATTAAGGCTTGTATTTGAACCCAATTGACTTCTCGGATCAACAAGTCTTTCAATAGACCCAATTCGGCTTCTCGGATCAACAAATATCCATAACTTGATCCGTTTGTTTTACCAAGTCACCAAGTACGCACAATGTGACCCAATTCGCCTTCTCGGATCAACAAGCACCAACTACTTGACTCCGTTCGACTTCACGAATGATTAAGGCTTCTAGTTGAACCCAATTGACTTCTCGGATCAACAAGTCTTCCATTTGACTTAATTGGGCTTCTCGGATCAACAAGTATCCATAACTTGATTCGTTTGTTTTATAAAGTCACCAAGTACGCATGATGTGACCCAATTCGCCTTCTCGGATCAACAAGGACCAACAATTTGACTCCGTTCGACTTCACGAATCATTAAGGCTTGTATTTGAACCTAATTGACTTCTCGGATCAACAAGTCTTTCAATTGACCCAATTCGGCTTCTTGGATCAACAAGTATCCATAACATGATCCGTTTGTTATACCAAGTCACCAAGTACGCACAATGTGACCCAATTCGCCTTCTCGGATCAACAAGCACCAACAATTTGACTCCGTTCGACTTCACGAATCATTAAGGCTTGTATTTGAACCCAATTGACTTCTCGGATCAACAAGTCTTTCAATTGACCCAATTCGGCTTCTCGGATCAACAAGTATCCATAACTTGATCCGTTTGTTTTACCAAGTCACCAAGTACGCACAATGTGACCCAATTCGCCTTCTCGGATCAACAAGCACCAACTACTTGACTCCGTTCGACTTCACGAATGATTAAGGCTTGTAGTTGAACCCAATTGACTTCTCGGATCAACAAGTCTTCCATTTGACTTAATTGGGCTTCTCGGATCAACAAGTATCCATAACTTGATTCGTTTGTTTTACAAAGTCACCAAGTACGCATGATGTGACCCAATTCGCCTTCTCGGATCAACAAGGACCAACAATTTGACTCCGTTCGACTTCACGAATCATTAAGGCTTGTATTTGAACCTAATTGACTTCTCGGATCAACAAGTCTTTCAATTGACCCAATTCGGCTTCTCGGATCAACAAGTATCCATAACATGATCCGTTTGTCATACCAAGTCACTAAGTACGCACAATGTGACCCAATTCGCCTTCTCGGATCAACAAGCACCAACAATTTGACTCCGTTCGACTTCACGAATCATTAAGGCTTGTATTTGAACCCAATTGACTTCTCGGATCAACAAGTCTTTCAATTGACCCAATTCGGCTTCTCGGATCAACAAGTATCCATAACATGATCCGTTTGTTATACCAAGTCACCAAGTACGCACAATGTGACCCAATTCGCATTCTCGGATCACCAAGCACCAACTATTTGACTCCGTTCAGCTTCACGAATCATTAATGCTTGTATTTGAACCCAATTGACTTCTCGGATCAAAAAGTCTTCCATTTGACTTAATTGGGCTTTTCGGATCAACAAGTATCCATAACTTGATTCAATTGTTTTATAAAGTCACCAAGTACGCATGATGTGACCCAATTCGCCTTCTCGGATCAACAAGCACCAACAATTTGACTCCGTTCGACTTCACGAATCATTAAGGCTTGTATTTGAACCCAATTGACTTCTCGGATCAACAAGTCTTTCAATTGACTCAATTCGGCTCCTCGGATTAACAAGTAACCATAACTTGATCCATTTGTTTTACCAAGTCACCATGTACGCACAATGTGACCCAATTCGCATTCTCGGATCATCAAGCACCAACTATTTGACTCCGTTCAGCTTCACGAATCATTAATGCTTGTATTTGAACCCAATTGACTTCTCGGATCAACAAGTCTTCCATTTGACTTAATTGGCCTTCTCGGATCAACAAGTATCCATAACTTGATTCGTTTGTTTTATAAAGTCACGAGGTACGCACAATGTGACCAAATTCGCCTTCTCGGATCAACAAGCACCAACAATTTTACTCCGTTCGACTTCACGAATCATTAAGGCTTGTATTTGAACCCAATTGACTTCTCGGATCAACAAGTCTTTCAATTGACCCAATTCGGCTCCTCGGATTAACAAGTATCCATAACTTGATCCATTTGTTTTACCAAGTCACCATGTACGCACAATGTGACCCAATTCGCCTTCTTGGATCCACAAGCACCAACTAATTGACTCAGTTCGACTTCACGAATCATTAAGGCTTGTATTCGAACCCAATTGACTTATGGGATCAACAAGTCTTTCAATTGACTCAATTCGGCTTCTCGGATCAACAAGTATCCATAACTTGATCCGTTTGTTATACCAAGTCACTAAGTACGCACAATGTGACCCAATTCGCCTTCTCGGATCAACAAGCACCAACAATTTGACTCCGTTCGACTTCACGAATCATTAAGGCTTGTATTTGAACCCAATTGACTTCTCGGATCAACAAGTCTTTCAATTGACCCAATTCGGCTTCTCGGATCAACAAGTATCCATAACTTGATCCGTTTGTTTTACCAAGTCACCAAGTACGCACAATGTGACCCAATTCGCCTTCTCGGATCAACAAGCACCAACTACTTGACTCCGTTCGACTTCACGAATGATTAAGGCTTGTAGTTGAACCCAATTGACTTCTCGGATCAACAAGTCTTCCATTTGACTTAATTGGGCTTCTCGGATCAACAAGTATCCATAACTTGATTCGTTTGTTTTATAAAGTCACCAAATACGCACAATGTGACCCAATTCGCCTTTTCGGATCAACAAGCACCAACTAATTGACTCCGTTCGACTTCACGAATCATTAAGGCTTGTATTTGAACCCAATTGACTTCTCGGATCAACAAGTCTTTCAATTGACCCAATTCGGCTCCTCGGATCAACAAGTATCCATAACTTGATCCATTTGTTTTACCAAGTCACCAAGTACGCACAATGTGACCCAATTCGCCTTCTCGGATCAACAAGCACCAGCTACTTGACTCCGTTCGACTTCACGAATCATTAAGGCTTGTATTTGAACCCAATTGACTTCTCGGATCAAAAAGTCTTCAATTTGACTTAATTGGGCTTTTCGGATCAACAAGTATCCATAACTTGATTCATTTGTTTTATAAAGTCACGAAGTACGCATGATGTGACCCAATTCGCCTTCTCGGATCAACAAGGACCAACAATTTGACTCCGTTCGACTTCACGAATCATTAAGGCTTGTATTTGAACCCAATTGACTTCTCGGATCAACAAGTCTTTCAATTGACCCAATTCGGCTCCTCGGATTAACAAGTATCCATAACTTGATCCATTTGTTTTACCAAGTCACCAAGTACGCACAATGTGACCCAATTCGCATTCTCGGATCACCAAGCACCAACTATTTGACTCCGTTCAGCTTCACGAATCATTAAGGCTTGTATTTGAACCCAATTGACTTCTCGGATCAACAAGTCTTCCATTTGACTTAATTGGGCTTCTCGGATCAACAAGTATCCATAACTTGATTCGTTTGTTTTATAAAGTCACGAGGTACGCACAATGTGACCAAATTCGCCTTCTCGGATCAACAAGCACCAACAATTTGACTCTGTTCGACTTCACGAATCATTAAGGCTTGTATTTGAACCCAATTGACTTCTCGGATCAACAAGTCTTTCAATAGACCCAATTCGGCTTCTCGGATCAACAAATATCCATAACTTGATCCGTTTGTTTTACCAAGTCACCAAGTACGCACAATGTGACCCAATTCGCCTTCTCGGATCAACAAGCACCAACTACTTGACTCCGTTCGACTTCACGAATGATTAAGGCTTCTAGTTGAACCCAATTGACTTCTCGGATCAACAAGTCTTCCATTTGACTTAATTGGGCTTCTCGGATCAACAAGTATCCATAACTTGATTCGTTTGTTTTATAAAGTCACCAAGTACGCATGATGTGACCCAATTCGCCTTCTCGGATCAACAAGGACCAACAATTTGACTCCGTTCGACTTCACGAATCATTAAGGCTTGTATTTGAACCTAATTGACTTCTCGGATCAACAAGTCTTTCAATTGACCCAATTCGGCTTCTTGGATCAACAAGTATCCATAACATGATCCGTTTGTTATACCAAGTCACCAAGTACGCACAATGTGACCCAATTCGCCTTCTCGGATCAACAAGCACCAACAATTTGACTCCGTTCGACTTCACGAATCATTAAGGCTTGTATTTGAACCCAATTGACTTCTCGGATCAACAAGTCTTTCAATTGACCCAATTCGGCTTCTCGGATCAACAAGTATCCATAACTTGATCCGTTTGTTTTACCAAGTCACCAAGTACGCACAATGTGACCCAATTCGCCTTCTCGGATCAACAAGCACCAACTACTTGACTCCGTTCGACTTCACGAATGATTAAGGCTTGTAGTTGAACCCAATTGACTTCTCGGATCAACAAGTCTTCCATTTGACTTAATTGGGCTTCTCGGATCAACAAGTATCCATAACTTGATTCGTTTGTTTTACAAAGTCACCAAGTACGCATGATGTGACCCAATTCGCCTTCTCGGATCAACAAGGACCAACAATTTGACTCCGTTCGACTTCACGAATCATTAAGGCTTGTATTTGAACCTAATTGACTTCTCGGATCAACAAGTCTTTCAATTGACCCAATTCGGCTTCTCGGATCAACAAGTATCCATAACATGATCCGTTTGTCATACCAAGTCACTAAGTACGCACAATGTGACCCAATTCGCCTTCTCGGATCAACAAGCACCAACAATTTGACTCCGTTCGACTTCACGAATCATTAAGGCTTGTATTTGAACCCAATTGACTTCTCGGATCAACAAGTCTTTCAATTGACCCAATTCGGCTTCTCGGATCAACAAGTATCCATAACATGATCCGTTTGTTATACCAAGTCACCAAGTACGCACAATGTGACCCAATTCGCATTCTCGGATCACCAAGCACCAACTATTTGACTCCGTTCAGCTTCACGAATCATTAATGCTTGTATTTGAACCCAATTGACTTCTCGGATCAAAAAGTCTTCCATTTGACTTAATTGGGCTTTTCGGATCAACAAGTATCCATAACTTGATTCAATTGTTTTATAAAGTCACCAAGTACGCATGATGTGACCCAATTCGCCTTCTCGGATCAACAAGCACCAACAATTTGACTCCGTTCGACTTCACGAATCATTAAGGCTTGTATTTGAACCCAATTGACTTCTCGGATCAACAAGTCTTTCAATTGACTCAATTCGGCTCCTCGGATTAACAAGTAACCATAACTTGATCCATTTGTTTTACCAAGTCACCATGTACGCACAATGTGACCCAATTCGCATTCTCGGATCATCAAGCACCAACTATTTGACTCCGTTCAGCTTCACGAATCATTAATGCTTGTATTTGA
Source organism: Ajuga chamaepitys (assembly GCA_958295605.1). NCBI lineage: Eukaryota > Viridiplantae > Streptophyta > Magnoliopsida > Lamiales > Lamiaceae > Ajuga > Ajuga chamaepitys. Next base: position 43,036,134 of record OY282495.1, read on the forward strand.
ACCCAATTGACTTCTCGGATCAACAAGTCTTCCATTTGACTTAATTGGCCTTCTCGGATCAACAAGTATCCATAACTTGATTCGTTTGTTTTATAAAGTCACGAGGTACGCACAATGTGACCAAATTCGCCTTCTCGGATCAACAAGCACCAACAATTTTACTCCGTTCGACTTCACGAATCATTAAGGCTTGTATTTGAACCCAATTGACTTCTCGGATCAACAAGTCTTTCAATTGACCCAATTCGGCTCCTCGGATTAACAAGTATCCATAACTTGATCCATTTGTTTTACCAAGTCACCATGTACGCACAATGTGACCCAATTCGCCTTCTTGGATCCACAAGCACCAACTAATTGACTCAGTTCGACTTCACGAATCATTAAGGCTTGTATTCGAACCCAATTGACTTATGGGATCAACAAGTCTTTCAATTGACTCAATTCGGCTTCTCGGATCAACAAGTATCCATAACTTGATCCGTTTGTTATACCAAGTCACTAAGTACGCACAATGTGACCCAATTCGCCTTCTCGGATCAACAAGCACCAACAATTTGACTCCGTTCGACTTCACGAATCATTAAGGCTTGTATTTGAACCCAATTGACTTCTCGGATCAACAAGTCTTTCAATTGACCCAATTCGGCTTCTCGGATCAACAAGTATCCATAACTTGATCCGTTTGTTTTACCAAGTCACCAAGTACGCACAATGTGACCCAATTCGCCTTCTCGGATCAACAAGCACCAACTACTTGACTCCGTTCGACTTCACGAATGATTAAGGCTTGTAGTTGAACCCAATTGACTTCTCGGATCAACAAGTCTTCCATTTGACTTAATTGGGCTTCTCGGATCAACAAGTATCCATAACTTGATTCGTTTGTTTTATAAAGTCACCAAATACGCACAATGTGACCCAATTCGCCTTTTCGGATCAACAAGCACCAACTAATTGACTCCGTTCGACTTCACGAATCATTAAGGCTTGTATTTGAACCCAATTGACTTCTCGGATCAACAAGTCTTTCAATTGACCCAATTCGGCTCCTCGGATCAACAAGTATCCATAACTTGATCCATTTGTTTTACCAAGTCACCAAGTACGCACAATGTGACCCAATTCGCCTTCTCGGATCAACAAGCACCAGCTACTTGACTCCGTTCGACTTCACGAATCATTAAGGCTTGTATTTGAACCCAATTGACTTCTCGGATCAAAAAGTCTTCAATTTGACTTAATTGGGCTTTTCGGATCAACAAGTATCCATAACTTGATTCATTTGTTTTATAAAGTCACGAAGTACGCATGATGTGACCCAATTCGCCTTCTCGGATCAACAAGGACCAACAATTTGACTCCGTTCGACTTCACGAATCATTAAGGCTTGTATTTGAACCCAATTGACTTCTCGGATCAACAAGTCTTTCAATTGACCCAATTCGGCTCCTCGGATTAACAAGTATCCATAACTTGATCCATTTGTTTTACCAAGTCACCAAGTACGCACAATGTGACCCAATTCGCATTCTCGGATCACCAAGCACCAACTATTTGACTCCGTTCAGCTTCACGAATCATTAAGGCTTGTATTTGAACCCAATTGACTTCTCGGATCAACAAGTCTTCCATTTGACTTAATTGGGCTTCTCGGATCAACAAGTATCCATAACTTGATTCGTTTGTTTTATAAAGTCACGAGGTACGCACAATGTGACCAAATTCGCCTTCTCGGATCAACAAGCACCAACAATTTGACTCTGTTCGACTTCACGAATCATTAAGGCTTGTATTTGAACCCAATTGACTTCTCGGATCAACAAGTCTTTCAATAGACCCAATTCGGCTTCTCGGATCAACAAATATCCATAACTTGATCCGTTTGTTTTACCAAGTCACCAAGTACGCACATTGTGACCCAATTCGCCTTCTCGGATCAACAAGCACCAACTACTTGACTCCGTTCGACTTCACGAATGATTAAGGCTTCTAGTTGAACCCAATTGACTTCTCGGATCAACAAGTCTTCCATTTGACTTAATTGGGCTTCTCGGATCAACAAGTATCCATAACTTGATTCGTTTGTTTTATAAAGTCACCAACTACGCATGATGTGACCCAATTCGCCTTCTCGGATCAACAAGGACCAACAATTTGACTCCGTTCGACTTCACGAATCATTAAGGCTTGTATTTGAACCTAATTGACTTCTCGGATCAACAAGTCTTTCAATTGACCCAATTCGGCTTCTTGGATCAACAAGTATCCATAACATGATCCGTTTGTTATACCAAGTCACCAAGTACGCACAATGTGACCCAATTCGCCTTCTCGGATCAACAAGCACCAACAATTTGACTCCGTTCGACTTCACGAATCATTAAGGCTTGTATTTGAACCCAATTGACTTCTCGGATCAACAAGTCTTTCAATTGACCCAATTCGGCTTCTCGGATCAACAAGTATCCATAACTTGATCCGTTTGTTTTACCAAGTCACCAAGTACGCACAATGTGACCCAATTCGCCTTCTCGGATCAACAAGCACCAACTACTTGACTCCGTTCGACTTCACGAATGATTAAGGCTTGTAGTTGAACCCAATTGACTTCTCGGATCAACAAGTCTTCCATTTGACTTAATTGGGCTTCTCGGATCAACAAGTATCCATAACTTGATTCGTTTGTTTTACAAAGTCACCAAGTACGCATGATGTGACCCAATTCGCCTTCTCGGATCAACAAGGACCAACAATTTGACTCCGTTCGACTTCACGAATCATTAAGGCTTGTATTTGAACCTAATTGACTTCTCGGATCAACAAGTCTTTCAATTGACCCAATTCGGCTTCTCGGATCAACAAGTATCCATAACATGATCCGTTTGTCATACCAAGTCACTAAGTACGCACAATGTGACCCAATTCGCCTTCTCGGATCAACAAGCACCAACAATTTGACTCCGTTCGACTTCACGAATCATTAAGGCTTGTATTTGAACCCAATTGACTTCTCGGATCAACAAGTCTTTCAATTGACCCAATTCGGCTTCTCGGATCAACAAGTATCCATAACTTGATCCGTTTGTTTTACCAAGTCACCAAGTACGCACAATGTGACCCAATTCGCCTTCTCGGATCAACAAGCACCAACTACTTGACTCCGTTCGACTTCACGAATGATTAAGGCTTGTAGTTGAACCCAATTGACTTCTCGGATCAACAAGTCTTCCATTTGACTTAATTGGGCTTCTCGGATCAACAAGTATCCATAACTTGATTCGTTTGTTTTACAAAGTCACCAAGTACGCATGATGTGACCCAATTCGCCTTCTCGGATCAACAAGGACCAACAATTTGACTCCGTTCGACTTCACGAATCATTAAGGCTTGTATTTGAACCTAATTGACTTCTCGGATCAACAAGTCTTTCAATTGACCCAATTCGGCTTCTCGGATCAACAAGTATCCATAACATGATCCGTTTGTCATACCAAGTCACTAAGTACGCACAATGTGACCCAATTCGCCTTCTCGGATCAACAAGCACCAACAATTTGACTCCGTTCGACTTCACGAATCATTAAGGCTTGTATTTGAACCCAATTGACTTCTCGGATCAACAAGTCTTTCAATTGACCCAATTCGGCTTCTCGGATCAACAAGTATCCATAACATGATCCGTTTGTTATACCAAGTCACCAAGTACGCACAATGTGACCCAATTCGCATTCTCGGATCACCAAGCACCAACTATTTGACTCCGTTCAGCTTCACGAATCATTAATGCTTGTATTTGAACCCAATTGACTTCTCGGATCAAAAAGTCTTCCATTTGACTTAATTGGGCTTTTCGGATCAACAAGTATCCATAACTTGATTCAATTGTTTTATAAAGTCACCAAGTACGCATGATGTGACCCAATTCGCCTTCTCGGATCAACAAGCACCAACAATTTGACTCCGTTCGACTTCACGAATCATTAAGGCTTGTATTTGAACCTAATTGACTTCTCGGATCAACAAGTCTTTCAATTGACCCAATTCGGCTTCTCGGATCAACAAGTATCCATAACATGATCCGTTTGTCATACCAAGTCACTAAGTACGCACAATGTGACCCAATTCGCCTTCTCGGATCAACAAGCACCAACAATTTGACTCCGTTCGACTTCACGAATCATTAAGGCTTGTATTTGAACCCAATTGACTTCTCGGATCAAAAAGTCTTCCATTTGACTTAATTGGGCTTTTCGGATCAACAAGTATCCATAACTTGATTCAATTGTTTTATAAAGTCACCAAGTACGCATGATGTGACCCAATTCGCCTTCTCGGATCAACAAGCACCAACAATTTGACTCCGTTCGACTTCACGAATCATTAAGGCTTGTATTTGAACCCAATTGACTTCTCGGATCAACAAGTCTTTCAATTGACCCAATTCGGCTTCTCGGATCAACAAGTATCCATAACTTGATCCGTTTGTTTTACCAAGTCACTAAGTACGCACAATGTGACCCAATTCGCCTTCTCGGATCAACAAGCACCAGCTACTTGACTCCGTTCGACTTCACGAATCATTAAGGCTTGTATTTGAACCCAATTGACTTCTCGGATAAAAAAGTCTTCCATTTGACTTAATTGGGCTTTTCGGATCAACAAGTATCCATAACTTGATTCATTTGTTTTATAAAGTCACCAAGTACGCATGATGTGACCCAATTCGCCTTCTCGGATCAACAAGGACCAACAATTTGACTCCGTTCGACTTCACGAATCATTAAGGCTTGTATTTGAACCTAATTGACTTCTCGGATCAACAAGTCTTTCAATTGACCCAATTCGGCTTCTCGGATCAACAAGTATCCATAACATGATCCGTTTGTCATACCAAGTCACTAAGTACGCACAATGTGACCCAATTCGCCTTCTCGGATCAACAAGCACCAACAATTTGACTCCGTTCGACTTCACGAATCATTAAGGCTTGTATTTGAACCCAATTGACTTCTCGGATCAACAAGTCTTTCAATTGAACCAATTCGGCTTCTCGGATCAACAAGTATCCATAACATGATCCGTTTGTTATACCAAGTCACCAAGTACGCACAATGTGACCCAATTCGCATTCTCGGATCACCAAGCACCAACTATTTGACTCCGTTCAGCTTCACGAATCATTAATGCTTGTATTTGAACCCAATTGACTTCTCGGATCAAAAAGTCTTCCATTTGACTTAATTGGGCTTTTCGGATCAACAAGTATCCATAACTTGATTCAATTGTTTTATAAAGTCACCAAGTACGCATGATGTGACCCAATTCGCCTTCTCGGATCAACAAGCACCAACAATTTGACTCCGTTCGACTTCACGAATCATTAAGGCTTGTATTTGAACCCAATTGACTTCTCGGATCAACAAGTCTTTCAATTGACCCAATTCGGCTCCTCGTATTAACAAGTATCCATAACTTGATCCATTTGTTTTACCAAGTCACCATGTACGCACAATGTGACCCAATTCGCATTCTCGGATCATCAAGCACCAACTATTTGACTCCGTTCTGCTTCACGAATCATTAATGCTTGTATTTGAACCCAATTGACTTCTCGGATCAACAAGTCTTCCATTTGACTTAATTGGCCTTCTCGGATCAACAAGTATCCATAACTTGATTCGTTTGTTTTATAAAGTCACGAGGTACGCACAATGTGACCAAATTCGCCTTCTCGGATCAACAAGCACCAACAATTTTACTCCGTTCGACTTCACGAATCATTAAGGCTTGTATTTGAACCCAATTGACTTCTCGGATCAACAAGTCTTTCAATTGACCCAATTCGGCTCCTCGGATTAACAAGTATCCATAACTTGATCCATTTGTTTTACCAAGTCACCATGTACGCACAATGTGACCCAATTCGCCTTCTTGGATCCACAAGCACCAACTAATTGACTCAGTTCGACTTCACGAATCATTAAGGCTTGTATTCGAACCCAATTGACTTATGGGATCAACAAGTCTTTCAATTGACTCAATTCGGCTTCTCGGATCAACAAGTATCCATAACTTGATCCGTTTGTTATACCAAGTCACTAAGTACGCACAATGTGACCCAATTCGCCTTCTCGGATCAACAAGCACCAACAATTTGACTCCGTTCGACTTCACGAATCATTAAGGCTTGTATTTGAACCCAATTGACTTCTCGGATCAACAAGTCTTTCAATTGACCCAATTCGGCTTCTCGGATCAACAAGTATCCATAACTTGATCCGTTTGTTTTACCAAGTCACCAAGTACGCACAATGTGACCCAATTCGCCTTCTCGGATCAACAAGCACCAGCTACTTGACTCCGTTCGACTTCACGAATCATTAATGCTTGTATTTGAACCCAATTGACTTCTCGGATCAAAAACTCTTCCATTGGACTTAATTGGGCTTTTCGGATCAACAAGTATCCATAACTTGATTCATTTGTTTTATAACGTCACCAAGTACGCATGATGTGACCCAATTCGCCTTCTCGGATCAACAAGGACCAACAATTTGACTCCGTTCGACTTCACGAATCATTAAGGCTTGTATTTGAACCCAATTGACTTCTCGGATCAACAAGTCTTTCAATTGACCCAATTCGGCTCCTCGGATTAACAAGTATCCATAACTTGATCCATTCGTTTTACCAAGTCACCAAGTACGCACAATGTGACCCAATTCGCATTCTCGGATCACCAAGCACCAACTATTTGACTCCGTTCAGCTTCACGAATCATTAAGGCTTGTATTTGAAAACAATTTACTTCTCGGATCAACAAGTCTTCCATTTGACTTAATTGGGCTTCTCGGATCAACAAGTATCCATAACTTGATTCGTTTGTTTTATAAAGTCACGAGGTACGCACAATGTGACCAAATTCGCCTTCTCGGATCAACAAGCACCAACAATTTGACTCCGTTCGACTTCACGAATCATTAAGGCTTGTATTTGAACCCAATTGACTTCTCGGATCAACAAGTCTTTCAATTGACCCAATTCGGCTCCTCGGATTAACAAGTATCCATAACTTGATCCATTTGTTTTACCAAGTCACCATGTACGCACAATGTGACCCAATTCGCATTCTCGGATCATCAAGCACCAACTATTTGACTCCGTTCAGCTTCACGAATCATTAATGCTTGTATTTGAACCCAATTGACTTCTCGGATCAACAAGTCTTCCATTTGACTTAATTGGCCTTCTCGGATCAACAAGTATCCATAACTTGATTCGTTTGTTTTATAAAGTCACGAGGTACGCACAATGTGACCAAATTCGCCTTCTCGGATCAACAAGCACCAACAATTTTACTCCGTTCGACTTCACGAATCATTAAGGCTTGTATTTGAACCCAATTGACTTCTCGGATCAACAAGTCTTTCAATTGACCCAATTCGGCTCCTCGGATTAACAAGTATCCATAACTTGATCCATTTGTTTTACCAAGTCACCATGTACGCACAATGTGACCCAATTCGCCTTCTTGGATCCACAAGCACCAACTAATTGACTCAGTTCGACTTCACGAATCATTAAGGCTTGTATTCGAACCCAATTGACTTATGGGATCAACAAGTCTTTCAATTGACTCAATTCGGCTTCTCGGATCAACAAGTATCCATAACTTGATCCGTTTGTTATACCAAGTCACTAAGTACGCACAATGTGACCCAATTCGCCTTCTCGGATCAACAAGCACCAACAATTTGACTCCGTTCGACTTCACGAATCATTAAGGCTTGTATTTGAACCCAATTGACTTCTCGGATCAACAAGTCTTTCAATTGACCCAATTCGGCTTCTCGGATCAACAAGTATCCATAACTTGATCCGTTTGTTTTACCAAGTCACCAAGTACGCACAATGTGACCCAATTCGCCTTCTCGGATCAACAAGCACCAACTACTTGACTCCGTTCGACTTCACGAATGATTAAGGCTTGTAGTTGAACCCAATTGACTTCTCGGATCAACAAGTCTTCCATTTGACTTAATTGGGCTTCTCGGATCAACAAGTATCCATAACTTGATTCGTTTGTTTTATAAAGTCACCAAATACGCACAATGTGACCCAATTCGCCTTTTCGGATCAACAAGCACCAACTAATTGACTCCGTTCGACTTCACGAATCATTAAGGCTTGTATTTGAACCCAATTGACTTCTCGGATCAACAAGTCTTTCAATTGACCCAATTCGGCTCCTCGGATCAACAAGTATCCATAACTTGATCCATTTGTTTTACCAAGTCACCAAGTACGCACAATGTGACCCAATTCGCCTTCTCGGATCAACAAGCACCAGCTACTTGACTCCGTTCGACTTCACGAATCATTAAGGCTTGTATTTGAACCCAATTGACTTCTCGGATCAAAAAGTCTTCAATTTGACTTAATTGGGCTTTTCGGATCAACAAGTATCCATAACTTGATTCATTTGTTTTATAAAGTCACGAAGTACGCATGATGTGACCCAATTCGCCTTCTCGGATCAACAAGGACCAACAATTTGACTCCGTTCGACTTCACGAATCATTAAGGCTTGTATTTGAACCCAATTGACTTCTCGGATCAACAAGTCTTTCAATTGACCCAATTCGGCTCCTCGGATTAACAAGTATCCATAACTTGATCCATTTGTTTTACCAAGTCACCAAGTACGCACAATGTGACCCAATTCGCATTCTCGGATCACCAAGCACCAACTATTTGACTCCGTTCAGCTTCACGAATCATTAAGGCTTGTATTTGAACCCAATTGACTTCTCGGATCAACAAGTCTTCCATTTGACTTAATTGGGCTTCTCGGATCAACAAGTATCCATAACTTGATTCGTTTGTTTTATAAAGTCACGAGGTACGCACAATGTGACCAAATTCGCCTTCTCGGATCAACAAGCACCAACAATTTGACTCTGTTCGACTTCACGAATCATTAAGGCTTGTATTTGAACCCAATTGACTTCTCGGATCAACAAGTCTTTCAATAGACCCAATTCGGCTTCTCGGATCAACAAATATCCATAACTTGATCCGTTTGTTTTACCAAGTCACCAAGTACGCACAATGTGACCCAATTCGCCTTCTCGGATCAACAAGCACCAACTACTTGACTCCGTTCGACTTCACGAATGATTAAGGCTTCTAGTTGAACCCAATTGACTTCTCGGATCAACAAGTCTTCCATTTGACTTAATTGGGCTTCTCGGATCAACAAGTATCCATAACTTGATTCGTTTGTTTTATAAAGTCACCAAATACGCACAATGTGACCCAATTCGCCTTTTCGGATCAACAAGCACCAACTAATTGACTCCGTTCGACTTCACGAATCATTAAGGCTTGTATTTGAACCCAATTGACTTCTCGGATCAACAAGTCTTTCAATTGACCCAATTCGGCTCCTCGGATCAACAAGTATCCATAACTTGATCCATTTGTTTTACCAAGTCACCAAGTACGCACAATGTGACCCAATTCGCCTTCTCGGATCAACAAGCACCAGCTACTTGACTCCGTTCGACTTCACGAATCATTAAGGCTTGTATTTGAACCCAATTGACTTCTCGGATCAAAAAGTCTTCAATTTGACTTAATTGGGCTTTTCGGATCAACAAGTATCCATAACTTGATTCATTTGTTTTATAAAGTCACGAAGTACGCATGATGTGACCCAATTCGCCTTCTCGGATCAACAAGGACCAACAATTTGACTCCGTTCGACTTCACGAATCATTAAGGCTTGTATTTGAACCCAATTGACTTCTCGGATCAACAAGTCTTTCAATTGACCCAATTCGGCTCCTCGGATTAACAAGTATCCATAACTTGATCCATTTGTTTTACCAAGTCACCAAGTACGCACAATGTGACCCAATTCGCATTCTCGGATCACCAAGCACCAACTATTTGACTCCGTTCAGCTTCACGAATCATTAAGGCTTGTATTTGAACCCAATTGACTTCTCGGATCAACAAGTCTTCCATTTGACTTAATTGGGCTTCTCGGATCAACAAGTATCCATAACTTGATTCGTTTGTTTTATAAAGTCACGAGGTACGCACAATGTGACCAAATTCGCCTTCTCGGATCAACAAGCACCAACAATTTGACTCTGTTCGACTTCACGAATCATTAAGGCTTGTATTTGAACCCAATTGACTTCTCGGATCAACAAGTCTTTCAATAGACCCAATTCGGCTTCTCGGATCAACAAATATCCATAACTTGATCCGTTTGTTTTACCAAGTCACCAAGTACGCACAATGTGACCCAATTCGCCTTCTCGGATCAACAAGCACCAACTACTTGACTCCGTTCGACTTCACGAATGATTAAGGCTTCTAGTTGAACCCAATTGACTTCTCGGATCAACAAGTCTTCCATTTGACTTAATTGGGCTTCTCGGATCAACAAGTATCCATAACTTGATTCGTTTGTTTTATAAAGTCACCAAGTACGCATGATGTGACCCAATTCGCCTTCTCGGATCAACAAGGACCAACAATTTGACTCCGTTCGACTTCACGAATCATTAAGGTTTGTATTTGAACCTAATTGACTTCTCGGATCAACAAGTCTTTCAATTGACCCAATTCGGCTTCTCGGATCAACAAGTATCCATAACATGATCCGTTTGTTATACCAAGTCACCAAGTACGCACAATGTGACCCAATTCGCCTTCTCGGATCAACAAGCACCAACAATTTGACTCCGTTCGACTTCACGAATCATTAAGGCTTGTATTTGAACCCAATTGACTTCTCGGATCAACAAGTCTTTCAATTGACCCAATTCGGCTTCTCGGATCAACAAGTATCCATAACTTGATCCGTTTGTTTTACCAAGTCACCAAGTACGCACAATGTGACCCAATTCGCCTTCTCGGATCAACAAGCACCAACTACTTGACTCCGTTCGACTTCACGAATGATTAAGGCTTGTAGTTGAACCCAATTGACTTCTCGGATCAACAAGTCTTCCATTTGACTTAATTGGGCTTCTCGGATCAACAAGTATCCATAACTTGATTCGTTTGTTTTACAAAGTCACCAAGTACGCATGATGTGACCCAATTCGCCTTCTCGGATCAACAAGGACCAACAATTTGACTCCGTTCGACTTCACGAATCATTAAGGCTTGTATTTGAACCTAATTGACTTCTCGGATCAACAAGTCTTTCAATTGACCCAATTCGGCTTCTCGGATCAACAAGTATCCATAACATGATCCGTTTGTCATACCAAGTCACTAAGTACGCACAATGTGACCCAATTCGCCTTCTCGGATCAACAAGCACCAACAATTTGACTCCGTTCGACTTCACGAATCATTAAGGCTTGTATTTGAACCCAATTGACTTCTCGGATCAAAAAGTCTTCCATTTGACTTAATTGGGCTTTTCGGATCAACAAGTATCCATAACTTGATTCAATTATTTTATAAAGTCACCAAGTACGCATGATGTGACCCAATTCGCCTTCTCGGATCAACAAGCACCAACAATTTGACTCCGTTCGACTTCACGAATCATTAAGGCTTGTATTTGAACCCAATTGACTTCTCGGATCAACAAGTCTTTCAATTGACCCAATTCGGCTTCTCGGATCAACAAGTATCCATAACTTGATCCGTTTGTTTTACCAAGTCACTAAGTACGCACAATGTGACCCAATTCGCCTTCTCGGATCAACAAGCACCAGCTACTTGACTCCGTTCGACTTCACGAATCATTAAGGCTTGTATTTGAACCCAATTGACTTCTCGGATAAAAAAGTCTTCCATTTGACTTAATTGGGCTTTTCGGATCAACAAGTATCCATAACTTGATTCATTTGTTTTATAAAGTCACCAAGTACGCATGATGTGACCCAATTCGCCTTCTCGGATCAACAAGGACCAACAATTTGACTCCGTTCGACTTCACGAATCATTAAGGCTTGTATTTGAACCTAATTGACTTCTCGGATCAACAAGTCTTTCAATTGACCCAATTCGGCTTCTCGGATCAACAAGTATCCATAACATGATCCGTTTGTCATACCAAGTCACTAAGTACGCACAATGTGACCCAATTCGCCTTCTCGGATCAACAAGCACCAACAATTTGACTCCGTTCGACTTCACGAATCATTAAGGCTTGTATTTGAACCCAATTGACTTCTCGGATCAACAAGTCTTTCAATTGAACCAATTCGGCTTCTCGGATCAACAAGTATCCATAACATGATCCGTTTGTTATACCAAGTCACCAAGTACGCACAATGTGACCCAATTCGCATTCTCGGATCACCAAGCACCAACTATTTGACTCCGTTCAGCTTCACGAATCATTAATGCTTGTATTTGAACCCAATTGACTTCTCGGATCAAAAAGTCTTCCATTTGACTTAATTGGGCTTTTCGGATCAACAAGTATCCATAACTTGATTCAATTGTTTTATAAAGTCACCAAGTACGCATGATGTGACCCAATTCGCCTTCTCGGATCAACAAGCACCAACAATTTGACTCCGTTCGACTTCACGAATCATTAAGGCTTGTATTTGAACCCAATTGACTTCTCGGATCAACAAGTCTTTCAATTGACCCAATTCGGCTCCTCGGATTAACAAGTATCCATAACTTGATCCATTTGTTTTACCAAGTCACCATGTACGCACAATGTGACCCAATTCGCATTCTCGGATCATCAAGCACCAACTATTTGACTCCGTTCAGCTTCACGAATCATTAATGCTTGTATTTGAACCCAATTGACTTCTCGGATCAACAAGTCTTCCATTTGACTTAATTGGCCTTCTCGGATCAACAAGTATCCATAACTTGATTCGTTTGTTTTATAAAGTCACGAGGTACGCACAATGTGACCAAATTCGCCTTCTCGGATCAACAAGCACCAACAATTTTACTCCGTTCGACTTCACGAATCATTAAGGCTTGTATTTGAACCCAATTGACTTCTCGGATCAACAAGTCTTTCAATTGACCCAATTCGGCTCCTCGGATTAACAAGTATCCATAACTTGATCCATTTGTTTTACCAAGTCACCATGTACGCACAATGTGACCCAATTCGCCTTCTCGGATCAACAAGCACCAACTAATTGACTCAGTTCGACTTCACGAATCATTAAGGCTTGTATTCGAACCCAATTGACTTATGGGATCAACAAGTCTTTCAATTGACCCAATTCGGCTTCTCGGATCAACAAGTATCCATAACATGATCCGTTTGTTATACCAAGTCACTAAGTACGCACAATGTGACCCAATTCGCTTTCTCGGATCAACAAGCACCAACAATTTGACTCCGTTCGACTTCACGAATCATTAAGGCTTGTATTTGAACCCAATTGACTTGTCGGATCAACAAGTCTTTCAATTGACCCAATTCGGCTCCTCGGATTAACAAGTATCGATAACATGATCCGTTTGTTTTACCAAGTCACCAAGTACGCACAATGTGACCCAATTCGCCTTCTCGAATCAACAAGCACCAACTATTTGACTTCGTTCGACTTCACGAATCATTAAGGCTTGTATTTGAACCCAATTGACTTCTCGGATCAACAAGTCTTTCAATTGACCCAATTCGGCTCCTCGGATCAACAAGTATCCATAACTTGATCCATTTGTTTTACCAAGTCACCAAGTACGCACAATGTGACCCAATTCGCCTTCTCGGATCAACAAGCACCAGCTACTTGAACCCGTTCGACTTCACGAATCATTAAGGCTTGTATTTGAACCCAATTGACTTCTCGGATCAAAAAGTCTTCAATTTGACTTAATTGGGCTTTTCGGATCAACAAGTATCCATAACTTGATTCATTTGTTTTATAAAGTCACCAAGTACGCATGATGTGACCCAATTCGCCTTCTCGGATCAACAAGGACCAACAATTTGACTCCGTTCGACTTCACGAATCATTAAGGCTTGTATTTGAACCCAATTGACTTCTCGGATCAACAAGTCTTTCAATAGACCCAATTCGGCTTCTCGGATCAACAAATATCCATAACTTGATCCGTTTGTTTTACCAAGTCACCAAGTACGCACAATGTGACCCAATTCGCCTTCTCGGATCAACAAGCACCAACTACTTGACTCCGTTCGACTTCACGAATGATTAAGGCTTCTAGTTGAACCCAATTGACTTCTCGGATCAACAAGTCTTCCATTTGACTTAATTGGGCTTCTCGGATCAACAAGTATCCATAACTTGATTCGTTTGTTTTATAAAGTCACCAAGTACGCATGATGTGACCCAATTCGCCTTCTCGGATCAACAAGGACCAACAATTTGACTCCGTTCGACTTCACGAATCATTAAGGCTTGTATTTGAACCTAATTGACTTCTCGGATCAACAAGTCTTTCAATTGACCCAATTCGGCTTCTCGGATCAACAAGTATCCATAACATGATCCGTTTGTTATACCAAGTCACCAAGTACGCACAATGTGACCCAATTCGCCTTCTCGGATCAACAAGCACCAACAATTTGACTCCGTTCGACTTCACGAATCATTAAGGCTTGTATTTGAACCCAATTGACTTCTCGGATCAACAAGTCTTTCAATTGACCCAATTCGGCTTCTCGGATCAACAAGTATCCATAACTTGATCCGTTTGTTTTACCAAGTCACCAAGTACGCACAATGTGACCCAATTCGCCTTCTCGGATCAACAAGCACCAACTACTTGACTCCGTTCGACTTCACGAATGATTAAGGCTTGTAGTTGAACCCAATTGACTTCTCGGATCAACAAGTCTTCCATTTGACTTAATTGGGCTTCTCGGATCAACAAGTATCCATAACTTGATTCGTTTGTTTTACAAAGTCACCAAGTACGCATGATGTGACCCAATTCGCCTTCTCGGATCAACAAGGACCAACAATTTGACTCCGTTCGACTTCACGAATCATTAAGGCTTGTATTTGAACCTAATTGACTTCTCGGATCAACAAGTCTTTCAATTGACCCAATTCGGCTTCTCGGATCAACAAGTATCCATAACATGATCCGTTTGTCATACCAAGTCACTAAGTACGCACAATGTGACCCAATTCGCCTTCTCGGATCAACAAGCACCAACAATTTGACTCCGTTCGACTTCACGAATCATTAAGGCTTGTATTTGAACCCAATTGACTTCTCGGATCAAAAAGTCTTCCATTTGACTTAATTGGGCTTTTCGGATCAACAAGTATCCATAACTTGATTCAATTGTTTTATAAAGTCACCAAGTACGCATGATGTGACCCAATTCGCCTTCTCGGATCAACAAGCACCAACAATTTGACTCCGTTCGACTTCACGAATCATTAAGGCTTGTATTTGAACCCAATTGACTTCTCGGATCAACAAGTCTTTCAATTGACCCAATTCGGCTTCTCGGATCAACAAGTATCCATAACTTGATCCGTTTGTTTTACCAAGTCACCAAGTACGCACAATGTGACCCAATTCGCCTTCTCGGATCAACAAGCACCAGCTACTTGACTCCGTTCGACTTCACGAATCATTAAGGCTTGTATTTGAACCCAATTGACTTCTCGGATAAAAAAGTCTTCCATTTGACTTAATTGGGCTTTTCGGATCAACAAGTATCCATTACTTGATTCGTTTGTTTTATAAAGTCACCAAGTACGCATGATGTGACCCAATTCGCCTTCTCGGATCAACAAGGACCAACAATTTGACTCCGTTCGACTTCACGAATCATTAAGGCTTGTATTTGAACCTAATTGACTTCTCGGATCAACAAGTCTTTCAATTGACCCAATTCGGCTTCTCGGATCAACAAGTATCCATAACATGATCCGTTTGTTATACCAAGTCACCAAGTACGCACAATGTGACCCAATTCGCCTTCTCGGATCAACAAGCACCAACAATTTGACTCCGTTCGACTTCACGAATCATTAAGGCTTGTATTTGAACCCAATTGACTTCTCGGATCAACAAGTCTTTCAATTGACCCAATTCGGCTTCTCGGATCAACAAGTATCCATAACTTGATCCGTTTGTTTTACCAAGTCACCAAGTACGCACAATGTGACCCAATTCGCCTTCTCGGATCAACAAGCACCAACTACTTGACTCCGTTCGACTTCACGAATGATTAAGGCTTGTAGTTGAACCCAATTGACTTCTCGGATCAACAAGTCTTTCAATTGACCCAATTCGGCTTCTCGGATCAACAAGTATCCATAACTTGATCCATTTATTTTACCAAGTCACCATGTACGCACAATGTGACCCAATTCGCCTTCTCGGATCAACAAGCACCAACTAATTGACTCAGTTCGACTTCACGAATCATTAAGGCTTGTATTCGAACCCAATTGACTTATGGGATCAACAAGTCTTTCAATTGACCCAATTCGGCTTCTCGGATCAACAAGTATCCATAACATGATCCGTTTGTTATACCAAGTCACTAAGTACGCACAATGTGACCCAATTCGCCTTCTCGGATCAACAAGCACCAACAATTTGACTCCGTTCGACTTCACGAATCATTAAGGCTTGTATTTGAACCCAATTGACTTGTCGGATCAACAAGTCTTTCAATTGACCCAATTCGGCTCCTCGGATTAACAAGTATCGATAACATGATCCGTTTGTTTTACCAAGTCACCAAGTACGCACAATGTGACCCAATTCGCCTTCTCGAATCAACAAGCACCAACTATTTGACTTCGTTCGACTTCACGAATCATTAAGGCTTGTATTTGAACCCAATTGACTTCTCGGATCAACAAGTCTTTCAATTGACCCAATTCGGCTCCTCGGATCAACAAGTATCCATAACTTGATCCATTTGTTTTACCAAGTCACCAAGTACGCACAATGTGACCCAATTCGCCTTCTCGGATCAACAAGCACCAACTACTTGACTCCGTTCGACTTCACGAATCATTAAGGCTTGTATTTGAACCCAATTGACTTCTCGGATCAAAAAGTCTTCAATTTGACTTAATTGGGCTTTTCGGATCAACAAGTATCCATAACTTGATTCATTTGTTTTATAAAGTCACCAAGTACGCATGATGTGACCCAATTCGCCTTCTCGGATCAACAAGGACCAACAATTTGACTCCGTTCGACTTCACGAATCATTAAGGCTTGTATTTGAACCCAATTGACTTCTCGGATCAACAAGTCTTTCAATTGACCCAATTCGGCTCCTCGGATTAACATGTATCCATAACTTGATCCATTTGTTTTACCAAGTCACCAAGTACGCACAATGTGACCCAATTCGCATTCTCGGATCACCAAGCACCAACTATTTGACTCCGTTCAGCTTCACGAATCATTAAGGCTTGTATTTGAACCCAATTGACTTCTCGGATCAACAAGTCTTCCATTTGACTTAATTGGGCTTCTCGGATCAACAAGTATCCATAACTTGATTCGTTTGTTTTATAAAGTCACGAGGTACGCACAATGTGACCAAATTCGCCTTCTCGGATCAACAAGCACCAACAATTTGACTCCGTTCGACTTCACGAATCATTAAGGCTTGTATTTGAACCCAATTGACTTCTCGGATCAACAAGTCTTTCAATTGACCCAATTCGGCTCCTCGGATTAACAAGTATCCATAACTTGATCCATTTGTTTTACCAAGTCACCATGTACGCACAATGTGACCCAATTCGCCTTCTCGGATCAACAAGCACCAACTAATTGACTCAGTTCGACTTCACGAATCATTAAGGCTTGTATTCGAACCCAATTGACTTATGGGATCAACAAGTCTTTCAATTGACCCAATTCGGCTTCTCGGATCAACAAGTATCCATAACATGATCCGTTTGTTATACCAAGTCACTAAGTACGCACAATGTGACCCAATTCGCCTTCTCGGATCAACAAGCACCAACAATTTGACTCCGTTCGACTTCACGAATCATTAAGGCTTGTATTTGAACCCAATTGACTTGTCGGATCAACAAGTCTTTCAATTGACCCAATTCGGCTCCTCGGATTAACAAGTATCCATAACTTGATCCATTTGTTTTACCAAGTCACCAAGTACGCACAATGTGACCCAATTCGCATTCTCGGATCACCAAGCACCAACTATTTGACTCCGTTCAGCTTCACGAATCATTAAGGCTTGTATTTGAACCCAATTGACTTCTCGGATCAACAAGTCTTCCATTTGACTTAATTGGGCTTCTCGGATCAACAAGTATCCATAACTTGATTCGTTTGTTTTATAAAGTCACGAGGTACGCACAATGTGACCAAATTCGCCTTCTCGGATCAACAAGCACCAACAATTTGACTCCGTTCGACTTCACGAATCATTAAGGCTTGTATTTGAACCCAATTGACTTCTCGGATCAACAAGTCTTTCAATTGACCCAATTCGGCTCCTCGGATTAACAAGTATCCATAACTTGATCCATTTGTTTTACCAAGTCACCATGTACGCACAATGTGACCCAATTCGCCTTCTCGGATCAACAAGCACCAACTAATTGACTCAGTTCGACTTCACGAATCATTAAGGCTTGTATTCGAACCCAATTGACTTATGGGATCAACAAGTCTTTCAATTGACCCAATTCGGCTTCTCGGATCAACAAGTATCCATAACATGATCCGTTTGTTATACCAAGTCACCAAGTACGCACAATGTGACCCAATTCGCCTTCTCGAATCAACAAGCACCAACTATTTGACTTCGTTCGTCTTCACGAATCATTAAGGCTTGTATTTGAACCCAATTGACTTCTCGGATCAACAAGTCTTTCAATTGACCCAATTCGGCTCCTCGGATCAACAAGTATCCATAACTTGATCCATTTGTTTTACCAAGTCACCAAGTACGCACAATGTGACCCAATTCGCCTTCTCGGATCAACAAGCACCAACTACTTGACTCCGTTCGACTTCACGAATCATTAAGGCTTGTATTTGAACCCAATTGACTTCTCGGATCAAAAAGTCTTCAATTTGACTTAATTGGGCTTTTCGGATCAACAAGTATCCATAACTTGATTCATTTGTTTTATAAAGTCACCAAGTACGCATGATGTGACCCAATTCGCCTTCTCGGATCAACAAGGACCAACAATTTGACTCCGTTCGACTTCACGAATCATTAAGGCTTGTATTTGAACCCAATTGACTTCTCGGATCAACAAGTCTTTCAATTGACCCAATTCGGCTCCTCGGATTAACATGTATCCATAACTTGATCCATTTGTTTTACCAAGTCACCAAGTACGCACAATGTGACCCAATTCGCATTCTCGGATCACCAAGCACCAACTATTTGACTCCGTTCAGCTTCACGAATCATTAAGGCTTGTATTTGAACCCAATTGACTTCTCGGATCAACAAGTCTTCCATTTGACTTAATTGGGCTTCTCGGATCAACAAGTATCCATAACTTGATTCGTTTGTTTTATAAAGTCACGAGGTACGCACAATGTGACCAAATTCGCCTTCTCGGATCAACAAGCACCAACAATTTGACTCCGTTCGACTTCACGAATCATTAAGGCTTGTATTTGAACCCAATTGACTTCTCGGATCAACAAGTCTTTCAATTGACCCAATTCGGCTCCTCGGATTAACAAGTATCCATAACTTGATCCATTTGTTTTACCAAGTCACCATGTACGCACAATGTGACCCAATTCGCCTTCTCGGATCAACAAGCACCAACTAATTGACTCAGTTCGACTTCACGAATCATTAAGGCTTGTATTCGAACCCAATTGACTTATGGGATCAACAAGTCTTTCAATTGACCCAATTCGGCTTCTCGGATCAACAAGTATCCATAACATGATCCGTTTGTTATACCAAGTCACTAAGTACGCACAATGTGACCCAATTCGCCTTCTCGGATCAACAAGCACCAACAATTTGACTCCGTTCGACTTCACGAATCATTAAGGCTTGTATTTGAACCCAATTGACTTGTCGGATCAACAAGTCTTTCAATTGACCCAATTCGGCTCCTCGGATTAACAAGTATCCATAACTTGATCCATTTGTTTTACCAAGTCACCAAGTACGCACAATGTGACCCAATTCGCATTCTCGGATCACCAAGCACCAACTATTTGACTCCGTTCAGCTTCACGAATCATTAAGGCTTGTATTTGAACCCAATTGACTTCTCGGATCAACAAGTCTTCCATTTGACTTAATTGGGCTTCTCGGATCAACAAGTATCCATAACTTGATTCGTTTGTTTTATAAAGTCACGAGGTACGCACAATGTGACCAAATTCGCCTTCTCGGATCAACAAGCACCAACAATTTGACTCCGTTCGACTTCACGAATCATTAAGGCTTGTATTTGAACCCAATTGACTTCTCGGATCAACAAGTCTTTCAATTGACCCAATTCGGCTCCTCGGATTAACAAGTATCCATAACTTGATCCATTTGTTTTACCAAGTCACCAAGTACGCACAATGTGACCCAATTCGCCTTCTCGGATCAACAAGCACCAACTACTTGACTCCGTTCGACTTCACGAATCATTAAGGCTTGTATTTGAACCCAATTGACTTCTCGGATCAAAAAGTCTTCAATTTGACTTAATTGGGCTTTTCGGATCAACAAGTATCCATAACTTGATTCATTTGTTTTATAAAGTCACCAAGTACGCATGATGTGACCCAATTCGCCTTCTCGGATCAACAAGGACCAACAATTTGACTCCGTTCGACTTCACGAATCATTAAGGCTTGTATTTGAACCCAATTGACTTCTCGGATCAACAAGTCTTTCAATTGACCCAATTCGGCTCCTCGGATTAACATGTATCCATAACTTGATCCATTTGTTTTACCAAGTCACCAAGTACGCACAATGTGACCCAATTCGCATTCTCGGATCACCAAGCACCAACTATTTGACTCCGTTCAGCTTCACGAATCATTAAGGCTTGTATTTGAACCCAATTGACTTCTCGGATCAACAAGTCTTCCATTTGACTTAATTGGGCTTCTCGGATCAACAAGTATCCATAACTTGATTCGTTTGTTTTATAAAGTCACGAGGTACGCACAATGTGACCAAATTCGCCTTCTCGGATCAACAAGCACCAACAATTTGACTCCGTTCGACTTCACGAATCATTAAGGCTTGTATTTGAACCCAATTGACTTCTCGGATCAACAAGTCTTTCAATTGACCCAATTCGGCTCCTCGGATTAACAAGTATCCATAACTTGATCCATTTGTTTTACCAAGTCACCATGTACGCACAATGTGACCCAATTCGCCTTCTCGGATCAACAAGCACCAACTAATTGACTCAGTTCGACTTCACGAATCATTAAGGCTTGTATTCGAACCCAATTGACTTATGGGATCAACAAGTCTTTCAATTGACCCAATTCGGCTTCTCGGATCAACAAGTATCCATAACATGATCCGTTTGTTATACCAAGTCACTAAGTACGCACAATGTGACCCAATTCGCCTTCTCGGATCAACAAGCACCAACAATTTGACTCCGTTCGACTTCACGAATCATTAAGGCTTGTATTTGAACCCAATTGACTTGTCGGATCAACAAGTCTTTCAATTGACCCAATTCGGCTCCTCGGATTAACAAGTATCCATAACTTGATCCATTTGTTTTACCAAGTCACCAAGTACGCACAATGTGACCCAATTCGCATTCTCGGATCACCAAGCACCAACTATTTGACTCCGTTCAGCTTCACGAATCATTAAGGCTTGTATTTGAACCCAATTGACTTCTCGGATCAACAAGTCTTCCATTTGACTTAATTGGGCTTCTCGGATCAACAAGTATCCATAACTTGATTCGTTTGTTTTATAAAGTCACGAGGTACGCACAATGTGACCAAATTCGCCTTCTCGGATCAACAAGCACCAACAATTTGACTCCGTTCGACTTCACGAATCATTAAGGCTTGTATTTGAACCCAATTGACTTCTCGGATCAACAAGTCTTTCAATTGACCCAATTCGGCTCCTCGGATTAACAAGTATCCATAACTTGATCCATTTGTTTTACCAAGTCACCATGTACGCACAATGTGACCCAATTCGCCTTCTCGGATCAACAAGCACCAACTAATTGACTCAGTTCGACTTCACGAATCATTAAGGCTTGTATTCGAACCCAATTGACTTATGGGATCAACAAGTCTTTCAATTGACCCAATTCGGCTTCTCGGATCAACAAGTATCCATAACATGATCCGTTTGTTATACCAAGTCACCAAGTACGCACAATGTGACCCAATTCGCCTTCTCGAATCAACAAGCACCAACTATTTGACTTCGTTCGTCTTCACGAATCATTAAGGCTTGTATTTGAACCCAATTGACTTCTCGGATCAACAAGTCTTTCAATTGACCCAATTCGGCTCCTCGGATCAACAAGTATCCATAACTTGATCCATTTGTTTTACCAAGTCACCAAGTACGCACAATGTGACCCAATTCGCCTTCTCGGATCAACAAGCACCAACTACTTGACTCCGTTCGACTTCACGAATCATTAAGGCTTGTATTTGAACCCAATTGACTTCTCGGATCAAAAAGTCTTCAATTTGACTTAATTGGGCTTTTCGGATCAACAAGTATCCATAACTTGATTCATTTGTTTTATAAAGTCACCAAGTACGCATGATGTGACCCAATTCGCCTTCTCGGATCAACAAGGACCAACAATTTGACTCCGTTCGACTTCACGAATCATTAAGGCTTGTATTTGAACCCAATTGACTTCTCGGATCAACAAGTCTTTCAATTGACCCAATTCGGCTCCTCGGATTAACATGTATCCATAACTTGATCCATTTGTTTTACCAAGTCACCAAGTACGCACAATGTGACCCAATTCGCATTCTCGGATCACCAAGCACCAACTATTTGACTCCGTTCAGCTTCACGAATCATTAAGGCTTGTATTTGAACCCAATTGACTTCTCGGATCAACAAGTCTTCCATTTGACTTAATTGGGCTTCTCGGATCAACAAGTATCCATAACTTGATTCGTTTGTTTTATAAAGTCACGAGGTACGCACAATGTGACCAAATTCGCCTTCTCGGATCAACAAGCACCAACAATTTGACTCCGTTCGACTTCACGAATCATTAAGGCTTGTATTTGAACCCAATTGACTTCTCGGATCAACAAGTCTTTCAATTGACCCAATTCGGCTCCTCGGATTAACAAGTATCCATAACTTGATCCATTTGTTTTACCAAGTCACCATGTACGCACAATGTGACCCAATTCGCCTTCTCGGATCAACAAGCACCAACTAATTGACTCAGTTCGACTTCACGAATCATTAAGGCTTGTATTCGAACCCAATTGACTTATGGGATCAACAAGTCTTTCAATTGACCCAATTCGGCTTCTCGGATCAACAAGTATCCATAACATGATCCGTTTGTTATACCAAGTCACTAAGTACGCACAATGTGACCCAATTCGCCTTCTCGGATCAACAAGCACCAACAATTTGACTCCGTTCGACTTCACGAATCATTAAGGCTTGTATTTGAACCCAATTGACTTGTCGGATCAACAAGTCTTTCAATTGACCCAATTCGGCTCCTCGGATTAACAAGTATCCATAACTTGATCCATTTGTTTTACCAAGTCACCAAGTACGCACAATGTGACCCAATTCGCATTCTCGGATCACCAAGCACCAACTATTTGACTCCGTTCAGCTTCACGAATCATTAAGGCTTGTATTTGAACCCAATTGACTTCTCGGATCAACAAGTCTTCCATTTGACTTAATTGGGCTTCTCGGATCAACAAGTATCCATAACTTGATTCGTTTGTTTTATAAAGTCACGAGGTACGCACAATGTGACCAAATTCGCCTTCTCGGATCAACAAGCACCAACAATTTGACTCCGTTCGACTTCACGAATCATTAAGGCTTGTATTTGAACCCAATTGACTTCTCGGATCAACAAGTCTTTCAATTGACCCAATTCGGCTCCTCGGATTAACAAGTATCCATAACTTGATCCATTTGTTTTACCAAGTCACCATGTACGCACAATGTGACCCAATTCGCCTTCTCGGATCAACAAGCACCAACTAATTGACTCAGTTCGACTTCACGAATCATTAAGGCTTGTATTCGAACCCAATTGACTTATGGGATCAACAAGTCTTTCAATTGACCCAATTCGGCTTCTCGGATCAACAAGTATCCATAACATGATCCGTTTGTTATACCAAGTCACTAAGTACGCACAATGTGACCCAATTCGCCTTCTCGGATCAACAAGCACCAACAATTTGACTCCGTTCGACTTCACGAATCATTAAGGCTTGTATTTGAACCCAATTGACTTGTCGGATCAACAAGTCTTTCAATTGACCCAATTCGGCTCCTCGGATTAACAAGTATCCATAACTTGATCCATTTGTTTTACCAAGTCACCAAGTACGCACAATGTGACCCAATTCGCATTCTCGGATCACCAAGCACCAACTATTTGACTCCGTTCAGCTTCACGAATCATTAAGGCTTGTATTTGAACCCAATTGACTTCTCGGATCAACAAGTCTTCCATTTGACTTAATTGGGCTTCTCGGATCAACAAGTATCCATAACTTGATTCGTTTGTTTTATAAAGTCACGAGGTACGCACAATGTGACCAAATTCGCCTTCTCGGATCAACAAGCACCAACAATTTGACTCCGTTCGACTTCACGAATCATTAAGGCTTGTATTTGAACCCAATTGACTTCTCGGATCAACAAGTCTTTCAATTGACCCAATTCGGCTCCTCGGATTAACAAGTATCCATAACTTGATCCATTTGTTTTACCAAGTCACCATGTACGCACAATGTGACCCAATTCGCCTTCTCGGATCAACAAGCACCAACTAATTGACTCAGTTCGACTTCACGAATCATTAAGGCTTGTATTCGAACCCAATTGACTTATGGGATCAACAAGTCTTTCAATTGACCCAATTCGGCTTCTCGGATCAACAAGTATCCATAACATGATCCGTTTGTTATACCAAGTCACTAAGTACGCACAATGTGACCCAATTCGCCTTCTCGGATCAACAAGCACCAACAATTTGACTCCGTTCGACTTCACGAATCATTAAGGCTTGTATTTGAACCCAATTGACTTGTCGGATCAACAAGTCTTTCAATTGACCCAATTCGGCTCCTCGGATTAACAAGTATCGATAACATGATCCGTTTGTTTTACCAAGTCACCAAGTACGCACAATGTGACCCAATTTGCCTTCTCGAATCAACAAGCACCAACTATTTGACTTCGTTCGCCTTCACGAATCATTAAGGCTTGTATTTGAACCCAATTGACTTCTCGGATCAACAAGTCTTCCATTTGACTTAATTGGGCTTCTCGGATCAACAAGTATCCATAACTTGATTCGTTTGTTTTATAAAGTCACGAGGTACGCACAATGTGACCAAATTCGCCTTCTCGGATCAACAAGCACCAACAATTTGACTCCGTTCGACTTCACGAATCATTAAGGCTTGTATTTGAACCCAATTGACTTCTCGGATCAACAAGTCTTTCAATTGACCCAATTCGGCTCCTCGGATTAACAAGTATCCATAACTTGATCCATTTGTTTTACCAAGTCACCATGTACGCACAATGTGACCCAATTCGCCTTCTCGGATCAACAAGCACCAACTAATTGACTCAGTTCGACTTCACGAATCATTAAGGCTTGTATTCGAACCCAATTGACTTATGGGATCAACAAGTCTTTCAATTGACCCAATTCGGCTTCTCGGATCAACAAGTATCCATAACATGATCCGTTTGTTATACCAAGTCACTAAGTACGCACAATGTGACCCAATTCGCCTTCTCGGATCAACAAGCACCAACAATTTGACTCCGTTCGACTTCACGAATCATTAAGGCTTGTATTTGAACCCAATTGACTTCTCGGATCAACAAGTCTTTCAATTGACCCAATTCGGCTCCTCGGATTAACAAGTATCCATAACTTGATCCATTTGTTTTACCAAGTCACCAAGTACGCACAATGTGACCCAATTCGCATTCTCGGATCACCAAGCACCAACTATTTGACTCCGTTCAGCTTCACGAATCATTAAGGCTTGTATTTGAACCCAATTGACTTCTCGGATCAACAAGTCTTCCATTTGACTTAATTGGGCTTCTCGGATCAACAAGTATCCATAACTTGATTCGTTTGTTTTATAAAGTCACGAGGTACGCACAATGTGACCAAATTCGCCTTCTCGGATCAACAAGCACCAACAATTTGACTCCGTTCGACTTCACGAATCATTAAGGCTTGTATTTGAACCCAATTGACTTCTCGGATCAACAAGTCTTTCAATTGACCCAATTCGGCTCCTCGGATTAACAAGTATCCATAACTTGATCCATTTGTTTTACCAAGTCACCATGTACGCACAATGTGACCCAATTCGCCTTCTCGGATCAACAAGCACCAACTAATTGACTCAGTTCGACTTCACGAATCATTAAGGCTTGTATTCGAACCCAATTGACTTATGGGATCAACAAGTCTTTCAATTGACCCAATTCGGCTTCTCGGATCAACAAGTATCCATAACATGATCCGTTTGTTATACCAAGTCACTAAGTACGCACAATGTGACCCAATTCGCCTTCTCGGATCAACAAGCACCAACAATTTGACTCCGTTCGACTTCACGAATCATTAAGGCTTGTATTTGAACCCAATTGACTTGTCGGATCAACAAGTCTTTCAATTGACCCAATTCGGCTCCTCGGATTAACAAGTATCCATAACTTGATCCATTTGTTTTACCAAGTCACCAAGTACGCACAATGTGACCCAATTCGCATTCTCGGATCACCAAGCACCAACTATTTGACTCCGTTCAGCTTCACGAATCATTAAGGCTTGTATTTGAACCCAATTGACTTCTCGGATCAACAAGTCTTCCATTTGACTTAATTGGGCTTCTCGGATCAACAAGTATCCATAACTTGATTCGTTTGTTTTATAAAGTCACGAGGTACGCACAATGTGACCAAATTCGCCTTCTCGGATCAACAAGCACCAACAATTTGACTCCGTTCGACTTCACGAATCATTAAGGCTTGTATTTGAACCCAATTGACTTCTCGGATCAACAAGTCTTTCAATTGACCCAATTCGGCTCCTCGGATTAACAAGTATCCATAACTTGATCCATTTGTTTTACCAAGTCACCATGTACGCACAATGTGACCCAATTCGCCTTCTCGGATCAACAAGCACCAACTAATTGACTCAGTTCGACTTCACGAATCATTAAGGCTTGTATTCGAACCCAATTGACTTATGGGATCAACAAGTCTTTCAATTGACCCAATTCGGCTTCTCGGATCAACAAGTATCCATAACATGATCCGTTTGTTATACCAAGTCACTAAGTACGCACAATGTGACCCAATTCGCCTTCTCGGATCAACAAGCACCAACAATTTGACTCCGTTCGACTTCACGAATCATTAAGGCTTGTATTTGAACCCAATTGACTTGTCGGATCAACAAGTCTTTCAATTGACCCAATTCGGCTCCTCGGATTAACAAGTATCGATAACATGATCCGTTTGTTTTACCAAGTCACCAAGTACGCACAATGTGACCCAATTTGCCTTCTCGAATCAACAAGCACCAACTATTTGACTTCGTTCGCCTTCACGAATCATTAAGGCTTGTATTTGAACCCAATTGACTTCTCGGATCAACAAGTCTTCCATTTGACTTAATTGGGCTTCTCGGATCAACAAGTATCCATAACTTGATTCGTTTGTTTTATAAAGTCACGAGGTACGCACAATGTGACCAAATTCGCCTTCTCGGATCAACAAGCACCAACAATTTGACTCCGTTCGACTTCACGAATCATTAAGGCTTGTATTTGAACCCAATTGACTTCTCGGATCAACAAGTCTTTCAATTGACCCAATTCGGCTCCTCGGATTAACAAGTATCCATAACTTGATCCATTTGTTTTACCAAGTCACCATGTACGCACAATGTGACCCAATTCGCCTTCTCGGATCAACAAGCACCAACTAATTGACTCAGT
Organism: Ajuga chamaepitys; assembly: GCA_958295605.1. Taxonomy (NCBI): domain Eukaryota; kingdom Viridiplantae; phylum Streptophyta; class Magnoliopsida; order Lamiales; family Lamiaceae; genus Ajuga; species Ajuga chamaepitys. Next base: position 43,064,301 of record OY282495.1, read on the forward strand.
TCGACTTCACGAATCATTAAGGCTTGTATTCGAACCCAATTGACTTATGGGATCAACAAGTCTTTCAATTGACCCAATTCGGCTTCTCGGATCAACAAGTATCCATAACATGATCCGTTTGTTATACCAAGTCACTAAGTACGCACAATGTGACCCAATTCGCCTTCTCGGATCAACAAGCACCAACAATTTGACTCCGTTCGACTTCACGAATCATTAAGGCTTGTATTTGAACCCAATTGACTTCTCGGATCAACAAGTCTTTCAATTGACCCAATTCGGCTCCTCGGATTAACAAGTATCCATAACTTGATCCATTTGTTTTACCAAGTCACCAAGTACGCACAATGTGACCCAATTCGCATTCTCGGATCACCAAGCACCAACTATTTGACTCCGTTCAGCTTCACGAATCATTAAGGCTTGTATTTGAACCCAATTGACTTCTCGGATCAACAAGTCTTCCATTTGACTTAATTGGGCTTCTCGGATCAACAAGTATCCATAACTTGATTCGTTTGTTTTATAAAGTCACGAGGTACGCACAATGTGACCAAATTCGCCTTCTCGGATCAACAAGCACCAACAATTTGACTCCGTTCGACTTCACGAATCATTAAGGCTTGTATTTGAACCCAATTGACTTCTCGGATCAACAAGTCTTTCAATTGACCCAATTCGGCTCCTCGGATTAACAAGTATCCATAACTTGATCCATTTGTTTTACCAAGTCACCATGTACGCACAATGTGACCCAATTCGCCTTCTCGGATCAACAAGCACCAACTAATTGACTCAGTTCGACTTCACGAATCATTAAGGCTTGTATTCGAACCCAATTGACTTATGGGATCAACAAGTCTTTCAATTGACCCAATTCGGCTTCTCGGATCAACAAGTATCCATAACATGATCCGTTTGTTATACCAAGTCACTAAGTACGCACAATGTGACCCAATTCGCCTTCTCGGATCAACAAGCACCAACAATTTGACTCCGTTCGACTTCACGAATCATTAAGGCTTGTATTTGAACCCAATTGACTTGTCGGATCAACAAGTCTTTCAATTGACCCAATTCGGCTCCTCGGATTAACAAGTATCCATAACTTGATCCATTTGTTTTACCAAGTCACCAAGTACGCACAATGTGACCCAATTCGCATTCTCGGATCACCAAGCACCAACTATTTGACTCCGTTCAGCTTCACGAATCATTAAGGCTTGTATTTGAACCCAATTGACTTCTCGGATCAACAAGTCTTCCATTTGACTTAATTGGGCTTCTCGGATCAACAAGTATCCATAACTTGATTCGTTTGTTTTATAAAGTCACGAGGTACGCACAATGTGACCAAATTCGCCTTCTCGGATCAACAAGCACCAACAATTTGACTCCGTTCGACTTCACGAATCATTAAGGCTTGTATTTGAACCCAATTGACTTCTCGGATCAACAAGTCTTTCAATTGACCCAATTCGGCTCCTCGGATTAACAAGTATCCATAACTTGATCCATTTGTTTTACCAAGTCACCATGTACGCACAATGTGACCCAATTCGCCTTCTCGGATCAACAAGCACCAACTAATTGACTCAGTTCGACTTCACGAATCATTAAGGCTTGTATTCGAACCCAATTGACTTATGGGATCAACAAGTCTTTCAATTGACCCAATTCGGCTTCTCGGATCAACAAGTATCCATAACATGATCCGTTTGTTATACCAAGTCACTAAGTACGCACAATGTGACCCAATTCGCCTTCTCGGATCAACAAGCACCAACAATTTGACTCCGTTCGACTTCACGAATCATTAAGGCTTGTATTTGAACCCAATTGACTTGTCGGATCAACAAGTCTTTCAATTGACCCAATTCGGCTCCTCGGATTAACAAGTATCGATAACATGATCCGTTTGTTTTACGAAGTCACCAAGTACGCACAATGTGACCCAATTTGCCTTCTCGAATCAACAAGCACCAACTATTTGACTTCGTTCGCCTTCACGAATCATTAAGGCTTGTATTTGAACCCAATTGACTTCTCGGATCAACAAGTCTTTCAATAGACCCAATTCGGCTTCTCGGATCAACAAATATCCATAACTTGATCCGTTTGTTTTACCAAGTCACCAAGTACGCACAATGTGACCCAATTCGCCTTCTCGGATCAACAAGCACCAACTACTTGACTCCGTTCGACTTCACGAATGATTAAGGCTTCTAGTTGAACCCAATTGACTTCTCGGATCAACAAGTCTTCCATTTGACTTAATTGGGCTTCTCGGATCAACAAGTATCCATAACTTGATTCGTTTGTTTTATAAAGTCACCAAGTACGCATGATGTGACCCAATTCGCCTTCTCGGATCAACAAGGACCAACAATTTGACTCCGTTCGACTTCACGAATCATTAAGGCTTGTATTTGAACCTAATTGACTTCTCGGATCAACAAGTCTTTCAATTGACCCAATTCGGCTTCTCGGATCAACAAGTATCCATAACATGATCCGTTTGTTATACCAAGTCACCAAGTACGCACAATGTGACCCAATTCGCCTTCTCGGATCAACAAGCACCAACAATTTGACTCCGTTCGACTTCACGAATCATTAAGGCTTGTATTTGAACCCAATTGACTTCTCGGATCAACAAGTCTTTCAATTGACCCAATTCGGCTTCTCGGATCAACAAGTATCCATAACTTGATCCGTTTGTTTTACCAAGTCACCAAGTACGCACAATGTGACCCAATTCGCCTTCTCGGATCAACAAGCACCAACTACTTGACTCCGTTCGACTTCACGAATGATTAAGGCTTGTAGTTGAACCCAATTGACTTCTCGGATCAACAAGTCTTCCATTTGACTTAATTGGGCTTCTCGGATCAACAAGTATCCATAACTTGATTCGTTTGTTTTACAAAGTCACCAAGTACGCATGATGTGACCCAATTCGCCTTCTCGGATCAACAAGGACCAACAATTTGACTCCGTTCGACTTCACGAATCATTAAGGCTTGTATTTGAACCTAATTGACTTCTCGGATCAACAAGTCTTTCAATTGACCCAATTCGGCTTCTCGGATCAACAAGTATCCATAACATGATCCGTTTGTCATACCAAGTCACTAAGTACGCACAATGTGACCCAATTCGCCTTCTCGGATCAACAAGCACCAACAATTTGACTCCGTTCGACTTCACGAATCATTAAGGCTTGTATTTGAACCCAATTGACTTCTCGGATCAAAAAGTCTTCCATTTGACTTAATTGGGCTTTTCGGATCAACAAGTATCCATAACTTGATTCAATTGTTTTATAAAGTCACCAAGTACGCATGATGTGACCCAATTCGCCTTCTCGGATCAACAAGCACCAACAATTTGACTCCGTTCGACTTCACGAATCATTAAGGCTTGTATTTGAACCCAATTGACTTCTCGGATCAACAAGTCTTTCAATTGACCCAATTCGGCTTCTCGGATCAACAAGTATCCATAACTTGATCCGTTTGTTTTACCAAGTCACCAAGTACGCACAATGTGACCCAATTCGCCTTCTCGGATCAACAAGCACCAGCTACTTGACTCCGTTCGACTTCACGAATCATTAAGGCTTGTATTTGAACCCAATTGACTTCTCGGATAAAAAAGTCTTCCATTTGACTTAATTGGGCTTTTCGGATCAACAAGTATCCATAACTTGATTCATTTGTTTTATAAAGTCACCAAGTACGCATGATGTGACCCAATTCGCCTTCTCGGATCAACAAGGACCAACAATTTGACTCCGTTCGACTTCACGAATCATTAAGGCTTGTATTTGAACCTAATTGACTTCTCGGATCAACAAGTCTTTCAATTGACCCAATTCGGCTTCTCGGATCAACAAGTATCCATAACATGATCCGTTTGTCATACCAAGTCACTAAGTAAGCACAATGTGACCCAATTCGCCTTCTCGGATCAACAAGCACCAACAATTTGACTCCGTTCGACTTCACGAATCATTAAGGCTTGTATTTGAACCCAATTGACTTCTCGGATCAACAAGTCTTTCAATTGACCCAATTCGGCTTCTCGGATCAACAAGTATCCATAACATGATCCGTTTGTTATACCAAGTCACCAAGTACGCACAATGTGACCCAATTCGCATTCTCGGATCACCAAGCACCAACTATTTGACTCCGTTCAGCTTCACGAATCATTAATGCTTGTATTTGAACCCAATTGACTTCTCGGATCAAAAAGTCTTCCATTTGACTTAATTGGGCTTTTCGGATCAACAAGTATCCATAACTTGATTCAATTGTTTTATAAAGTCACCAAGTACGCATGATGTGACCCAATTCGCCTTCTCGGATCAACAAGCACCAACAATTTGACTCCGTTCGACTTCACGAATCATTAAGGCTTGTATTTGAACCCAATTGACTTCTCGGATCAACAAGTCTTTCAATTGACCCAATTCGGCTCCTCGGATTAACAAGTATCCATAACTTGATCCATTTGTTTTACCAAGTCACCATGTACGCACAATGTGACCCAATTCGCATTCTCGGATCATCAAGCACCAACTATTTGACTCCGTTCAGCTTCACGAATCATTAATGCTTGTATTTGAACCCAATTGACTTCTCGGATCAACAAGTCTTCCATTTGACTTAATTGGCCTTCTCGGATCAACAAGTATCCATAACTTGATTCGTTTGTTTTATAAAGTCACGAGGTACGCACAATGTGACCAAATTCGCCTTCTCGGATCAACAAGCACCAACAATTTTACTCCGTTCGACTTCACGAATCATTAAGGCTTGTATTTGAACCCAATTGACTTCTCGGATCAACAAGTCTTTCAATTGACCCAATTCGGCTCCTCGGATTAACAAGTATCCATAACTTGATCCATTTGTTTTACCAAGTCACCATGTACGCACAATGTGACCCAATTCGCCTTCTTGGATCCACAAGCACCAACTAATTGACTCAGTTCGACTTCACGAATCATTAAGGCTTGTATCGAACCCAATTGACTTATGGGATCAACAAGTCTTTCAATTGACTCAATTCGGCTTCTCGGATCAACAAGTATCCATAACTTGATCCGTTTGTTATACCAAGTCACTGAGTACGCACAATGTGACCCAATTCGCCTTCTCGGATCAACAAGCACCAACAATTTGACTCCGTTCGACTTCACGAATCATTAAGGCTTGTATTTGAACCCAATTGACTTCTCGGATCAACAAGTCTTTCAATTGACCCAATTCGGCTTCTCGGATCAACAAGTATCCATAACTTGATCCGTTTGTTTTACCAAGTCACCAAGTACGCACAATGTGACCCAATTCGCCTTCTCGGATCAACAAGCACCAGCTACTTGACTCCGTTCGACTTCACGAATCATTAATGCTTGTATTTGAACCCAATTGACTTCTCGGATCAAAAAGTCTTCCATTGGACTTAATTGGGCTTTTCGGATCAACAAGTATCCATAACTTGATTCATTTGTTTTATAACGTCACCAAGTACGCATGATGTGACCCAATGCGCCTTCTCGGATCAACAAGGACCAACAATTTGACTCCGTTCGACTTCACGAATCATTAAGGCTTGTATTTGAACCCAATTGACTTCTCGGATCAACAAGTCTTTCAATTGACCCAATTCGGCTCCTCGGATTAACAAGTATCCATAACTTGATCCATTCGTTTTACCAAGTCACCAAGTACGCACAATGTGACCCAATTCGCATTCTCGGATCACCAAGCACCAACTATTTGACTCCGTTCAGCTTCACGAATCATTAAGGCTTGTATTTGAAAACAATTTACTTCTCGGATCAACAAGTCTTCCATTTGACTTAATTGGGCTTCTCGGATCAACAAGTATCCATAACTTGATTCGTTTGTTTTATAAAGTCACGAGGTACGCACAATGTGACCAAATTCGCCTTCTCGGATCTACAAGCACCAACAATTTGACTCCGTTCGACTTCACGAATCATTAAGGCTTGTATTTGAACCCAATTGACTTCTCGGATCAACAAGTCTTTCAATTGACCCAATTCGGCTCCTCGGATTAACAAGTATCCATAACTTGATCCATTTGTTTTACCAAGTCACCATGTACGCACAATGTGACCCAATTCGCCTTCTCGGATCAACAAGCACCAACTAATTGACTCAGTTCGACTTCACGAATCATTAAGGCTTGTATTCGAACCCAATTGACTTATGGGATCAACAAGTCTTTCAATTGACCCAATTCGGCTTCTCGGATCAACAAGTATCCATAACATGATCCGTTTGTTATACCAAGTCACTAAGTACGCACAATGTGACCCAATTCGCCTTCTCGGATCAACAAGCACCAACAATTTGACTCCGTTCGACTTCACGAATCATTAAGGCTTGTATTTGAACCCAATTGACTTGTCGGATCAACAAGTCTTTCAATTGACCCAATTCGGCTCCTCGGATTAACAAGTATCGATAACATGATCCGTTTGTTTTACCAAGTCACCAAGTACGCACAATGTGACCCAATTCGCCTTCTCGAATCAACAAGCACCAACTATTTGACTTCGTTCGACTTCACGAATCATTAAGGCTTGTATTTGAACCCAATTGACTTCTCGGATCAACAAGTCTTTCAATTGACCCAATTCGGCTCCTCGGATCAACAAGTATCCATAACTTGATCCATTTGTTTTACCAAGTCACCAAGTACGCACAATGTGACCCAATTCGCCTTCTCGGATCAACAAGCACCAGCTACTTGACTCCGTTCGACTTCACGAATCATTAAGGCTTGTATTTGAACCCAATTGACTTCTCGGATCAAAAAGTCTTCAATTTGACTTAATTGGGCTTTTCGGATCAACAAGTATCCATAACTTGATTCATTTGTTTTATAAAGTCACCAAGTACGCATGATGTGACCCAATTCGCCTTCTCGGATCAACAAGGACCAACAATTTGACTCCGTTCGACTTCACGAATCATTAAGGCTTGTATTTGAACCCAATTGACTTCTCGGATCAACAAGTCTTTCAATTGACCCAATTCGGCTCCTCGGATTAACAAGTATCCATAACTTGATCCATTTGTTTTACCAAGTCACCAAGTACGCACAATGTGACCCAATTCGCATTCTCGGATCACCAAGCACCAACTATTTGACTCCGTTCAGCTTCACGAATCATTAAGGCTTGTATTTGAACCCAATTGACTTCTCGGATCAACAAGTCTTCCATTTGACTTAATTGGGCTTCTCGGATCAACAAGTATCCATAACTTGATTCGTTTGTTTTATAAAGTCACGAGGTACGCACAATGTGACCAAATTCGCCTTCTCGGATCAACAAGCACCAACAATTTGACTCCGTTCGACTTCACGAATCATTAAGGCTTGTATTTGAACCCAATTGACTTCTCGGATCAACAAGTCTTTCAATTGACCCAATTCGGCTCCTCGGATTAACAAGTATCCATAACTTGATCCATTTGTTTTACCAAGTCACCATGTACGCACAATGTGACCCAATTCGCCTTCTCGGATCAACAAGCACCAACTAATTGACTCAGTTCGACTTCACGAATCATTAAGGCTTGTATTCGAACCCAATTGACTTATGGGATCAACAAGTCTTTCAATTGACCCAATTCGGCTTCTCGGATCAACAAGTATCCATAACATGATCCGTTTGTTATACCAAGTCACTAAGTACGCACAATGTGACCCAATTCGCCTTCTCGGATCAACAAGCACCAACAATTTGACTCCGTTCGACTTCACGAATCATTAAGGCTTGTATTTGAACCCAATTGACTTGTCGGATCAACAAGTCTTTCAATTGACCCAATTCGGCTCCTCGGATTAACAAGTATCGATAACATGATCCGTTTGTTTTACCAAGTCACCAAGTACGCACAATGTGACCCAATTCGCCTTCTCGAATCAACAAGCACCAACTATTTGACTTCGTTCGACTTCACGAATCATTAAGGCTTGTATTTGAACCCAATTGACTTCTCGGATCAACAAGTCTTTCAATTGACCCAATTCGGCTCCTCGGATCAACAAGTATCCATAACTTGATCCATTTGTTTTACCAAGTCACCAAGTACGCACAATGTGACCCAATTCGCCTTCTCGGATCAACAAGCACCAGCTACTTGACTCCGTTCGACTTCACGAATCATTAAGGCTTGTATTTGAACCCAATTGACTTCTCGGATCAAAAAGTCTTCAATTTGACTTAATTGGGCTTTTCGGATCAACAAGTATCCATAACTTGATTCATTTGTTTTATAAAGTCACCAAGTACGCATGATGTGACCCAATTCGCCTTCTCGGATCAACAAGGACCAACAATTTGACTCCGTTCGACTTCACGAATCATTAAGGCTTGTATTTGAACCCAATTGACTTCTCGGATCAACAAGTCTTTCAATTGACCCAATTCGGCTCCTCGGATTAACAAGTATCCATAACTTGATCCATTTGTTTTACCAAGTCACCAAGTACGCACAATGTGACCCAATTCGCATTCTCGGATCACCAAGCACCAACTATTTGACTCCGTTCAGCTTCACGAATCATTAAGGCTTGTATTTGAACCCAATTGACTTCTCGGATCAACAAGTCTTCCATTTGACTTAATTGGGCTTCTCGGATCAACAAGTATCCATAACTTGATTCGTTTGTTTTATAAAGTCACGAGGTACGCACAATGTGACCAAATTCGCCTTCTCGGATCAACAAGCACCAACAATTTGACTCCGTTCGACTTCACGAATCATTAAGGCTTGTATTTGAACCCAATTGACTTCTCGGATCAACAAGTCTTTCAATTGACCCAATTCGGCTCCTCGGATTAACAAGTATCCATAACTTGATCCATTTGTTTTACCAAGTCACCATGTACGCACAATGTGACCCAATTCGCCTTCTCGGATCAACAAGCACCAACTAATTGACTCAGTTCGACTTCACGAATCATTAAGGCTTGTATTCGAACCCAATTGACTTATGGGATCAACAAGTCTTTCAATTGACCCAATTCGGCTTCTCGGATCAACAAGTATCCATAACATGATCCGTTTGTTATACCAAGTTACTAAGTACGCACAATGTGACCCAATTCGCCTTCTCGGATCAACAAGCACCAACAATTTGACTCCGTTCGACTTCACGAATCATTAAGGCTTGTATTTGAACCCAATTGACTTCTCGGATCAACAAGTCTTTCAATTGACCCAATTCGGCTCCTCGGATTAAAAAGTATCCATAACTTGATCCATTTATTTTACCAAGTCACCATGTACGCACAATGTGACCCAATTCGCCTTCTCGGATCAACAAGCACCAACTAATTGACTCAGTTCGACTTCACGAATCATTAAGGCTTGTATTCGAACCCAATTGACTTATGGGATCAACAAGTCTTTCAATTGACCCAATTCGGCTTCTCGGATCAACAAGTATCCATAACATGATCCGTTTGTTATACCAAGTCACTAAGTACGCACAATGTGACCCAATTCGCCTTCTCGGATCAACAAGCACCAACAATTTGACTCCGTTCGACTTCACGAATCATTAAGGCTTGTATTTGAACCCAATTGACTTGTCGGATCAACAAGTCTTTCAATTGACCCAATTCGGCTCCTCGGATTAACAAGTATCGATAACATGATCCGTTTGTTTTACCAAGTCACCAAGTACGCACAATGTGACCCAATTCGCCTTCTCGAATCAACAAGCACCAACTATTTGACTTCGTTCGACTTCACGAATCATTAAGGCTTGTATTTGAACCCAATTGACTTCTCGGATCAACAAGTCTTTCAATTGACCCAATTCGGCTCCTCGGATCAACAAGTATCCATAACTTGATCCATTTGTTTTACCAAGTCACCAAGTACGCACAATGTGACCCAATTCGCCTTCTCGGATCAACAAGCACCAACTACTTGACTCCGTTCGACTTCACGAATCATTAAGGCTTGTATTTGAACCCAATTGACTTCTCGGATCAAAAAGTCTTCAATTTGACTTAATTGGGCTTTTCGGATCAACAAGTATCCATAACTTGATTCATTTGTTTTATAAAGTCACCAAGTACGCATGATGTGACCCAATTCGCCTTCTCGGATCAACAAGGACCAACAATTTGACTCCGTTCGACTTCACGAATCATTAAGGCTTGTATTTGAACCCAATTGACTTCTCGGATCAACAAGTCTTTCAATTGACCCAATTCGGCTCCTCGGATTAACATGTATCCATAACTTGATCCATTTGTTTTACCAAGTCACCAAGTACGCACAATGTGACCCAATTCGCATTCTCGGATCACCAAGCACCAACTATTTGACTCCGTTCAGCTTCACGAATCATTAAGGCTTGTATTTGAACCCAATTGACTTCTCGGATCAACAAGTCTTCCATTTGACTTAATTGGGCTTCTCGGATCAACAAGTATCCATAACTTGATTCGTTTGTTTTATAAAGTCACGAGGTACGCACAATGTGACCAAATTCGCCTTCTCGGATCAACAAGCACCAACAATTTGACTCCGTTCGACTTCACGAATCATTAAGGCTTGTATTTGAACCCAATTGACTTCTCGGATCAACAAGTCTTTCAATTGACCCAATTCGGCTCCTCGGATTAACAAGTATCCATAACTTGATCCATTTGTTTTACCAAGTCACCATGTACGCACAATGTGACCCAATTCGCCTTCTCGAATCAACAAGCACCAACTAATTGACTCAGTTCGACTTCACGAATCATTAAGGCTTGTATTCGAACCCAATTGACTTATGGGATCAACAAGTCTTTCAATTGACCCAATTCGGCTTCTCGGATCAACAAGTATCCATAACATGATCCGTTTGTTATACCAAGTCACTAAGTACGCACAATGTGACCCAATTCGCCTTCTCGGATCAACAAGCACCAACAATTTGACTCCGTTCGACTTCACGAATCATTAAGGCTTGTATTTGAACCCAATTGACTTGTCGGATCAACAAGTCTTTCAATTGACCCAATTCGGCTCCTCGGATTAACAAGTATCCATAACTTGATCCATTTGTTTTACCAAGTCACCAAGTACGCACAATGTGACCCAATTCGCATTCTCGGATCACCAAGCACCAACTATTTGACTCCGTTCAGCTTCACGAATCATTAAGGCTTGTATTTGAACCCAATTGACTTCTCGGATCAACAAGTCTTCCATTTGACTTAATTGGGCTTCTCGGATCAACAAGTATCCATAACTTGATTCGTTTGTTTTATAAAGTCACGAGGTACGCACAATGTGACCAAATTCGCCTTCTCGGATCAACAAGCACCAACAATTTGACTCCGTTCGACTTCACGAATCATTAAGGCTTGTATTTGAACCCAATTGACTTCTCGGATCAACAAGTCTTTCAATTGACCCAATTCGGCTCCTCGGATTAACAAGTATCCATAACTTGATCCATTTGTTTTACCAAGTCACCATGTACGCACAATGTGACCCAATTCGCCTTCTCGGATCAACAAGCACCAACTAATTGACTCAGTTCGACTTCACGAATCATTAAGGCTTGTATTCGAACCCAATTGACTTATGGGATCAACAAGTCTTTCAATTGACCCAATTCGGCTTCTCGGATCAACAAGTATCCATAACATGATCCGTTTGTTATACCAAGTCACCAAGTACGCACAATGTGACCCAATTCGCCTTCTCGAATCAACAAGCACCAACTATTTGACTTCGTTCGACTTCACGAATCATTAAGGCTTGTATTTGAACCCAATTGACTTCTCGGATCAACAAGTCTTTCAATTGACCCAATTCGGCTCCTCGGATCAACAAGTATCCATAACTTGATCCATTTGTTTTACCAAGTCACCAAGTACGCACAATGTGACCCAATTCGCCTTCTCGGATCAACAAGCACCAACTACTTGACTCCGTTCGACTTCACGAATCATTAAGGCTTGTATTTGAACCCAATTGACTTCTCGGATCAAAAAGTCTTCAATTTGACTTAATTGGGCTTTTCGGATCAACAAGTATCCATAACTTGATTCATTTGTTTTATAAAGTCACCAAGTACGCATGATGTGACCCAATTCGCCTTCTCGGATCAACAAGGACCAACAATTTGACTCCGTTCGACTTCACGAATCATTAAGGCTTGTATTTGAACCCAATTGACTTCTCGGATCAACAAGTCTTTCAATTGACCCAATTCGGCTCCTCGGATTAACATGTATCCATAACTTGATCCATTTGTTTTACCAAGTCACCAAGTACGCACAATGTGACCCAATTCGCATTCTCGGATCACCAAGCACCAACTATTTGACTCCGTTCAGCTTCACGAATCATTAAGGCTTGTATTTGAACCCAATTGACTTCTCGGATCAACAAGTCTTCCATTTGACTTAATTGGGCTTCTCGGATCAACAAGTATCCATAACTTGATTCGTTTGTTTTATAAAGTCACGAGGTACGCACAATGTGACCAAATTCGCCTTCTCGGATCAACAAGCACCAACAATTTGACTCCGTTCGACTTCACGAATCATTAAGGCTTGTATTTGAACCCAATTGACTTCTCGGATCAACAAGTCTTTCAATTGACCCAATTCGGCTCCTCGGATTAACAAGTATCCATAACTTGATCCATTTGTTTTACCAAGTCACCATGTACGCACAATGTGACCCAATTCGCCTTCTCGGATCAACAAGCACCAACTAATTGACTCAGTTCGACTTCACGAATCATTAAGGCTTGTATTCGAACCCAATTGACTTATGGGATCAACAAGTCTTTCAATTGACCCAATTCGGCTTCTCGGATCAACAAGTATCCATAACATGATCCGTTTGTTATACCAAGTCACTAAGTACGCACAATGTGACCCAATTCGCCTTCTCGGATCAACAAGCACCAACAATTTGACTCCGTTCGACTTCACGAATCATTAAGGCTTGTATTTGAACCCAATTGACTTGTCGGATCAACAAGTCTTTCAATTGACCCAATTCGGCTCCTCGGATTAACAAGTATCGATAACATGATCCGTTTGTTTTACCAAGTCACCAAGTACGCACAATGTGACCCAATTCGCATTCTCAGATCACCAAGCACCAACTATTTGACTCCGTTCAGCTTCACGAATCATTAAGGCTTGTATTTGAACCCAATTGACTTCTCGGATCAACAAGTCTTCCATTTGACTTAATTGGGCTTCTCGGATCAACAAGTATCCATAACTTGATTCGTTTGTTTTATAAAGTCACGAGGTACGCACAATGTGACCAAATTCGCGTTCTCGGATCAACAAGCACCAACAATTTGACTCCGTTCGACTTCACGAATCATTAAGGCTTGTATTTGAACCCAATTGACTTCTCGGATCAACAAGTCTTTCAATTGACCCAATTCGGCTCCTCGGATTAACAAGTATCCATAACTTGATCCATTTGTTTTACCAAGTCACCATGTACGCACAATGTGACCCAATTCGCCTTCTCGGATCAACAAGCACCAACTAATTGACTCAGTTCGACTTCACGAATCATTAAGGCTTGTATTCGAACCCAATTGACTTATGGGATCAACAAGTCTTTCAATTGACCCAATTCGGCTTCTCGGATCAACAAGTATCCATAACATGATCCGTTTGTTATACCAAGTTACTAAGTACGCACAATGTGACCCAATTCGCCTTCTCGGATCAACAAGCACCAACAATTTGACTCCGTTCGACTTCACGAATCATTAAGGCTTGTATTTGAACCCAATTGACTTCTCGGATCAACAAGTCTTTCAATTGACCCAATTCGGCTTCTCGGATCAACAAGTATCCATAACTTGATCTGTTTGTTTTACCAAGTCACCAAGTACGCACAATGTGACCCAATTCGCCTTCTCGGATCAACAAGCACCAACTACTTGACTCCGTTCGACTTCACGAATGATTAAGGCTTGTAGTTGAACCCAATTGAGTTCTCGGATCAACAAGTCTTCCATTTGACTTAATTGGGCTTCTCGGATCAACAAGTATCCATAACTTGATTCGTTTGTTTTATAAAGTCACCAAATACGCACAATGTGACCCAATTCGCCTTCTCGGATCAACAAGCACCAACTAATTGACTCCGTTCGACTTCACGAATCATTAAGGCTTGTATTTGAACCCAATTGACTTCTCGGATCAACAAGTCTTTCAATTGACCCAATTCGGCTCCTCGGATCAACAAGTATCCATAACTTGATCCATTTGTTTTACCAAGTCACCAAGTACGCACAATGTGACCCAATTCGCCTTCTCGGATCAACAAGCACCAACTACTTGACTCCGTTCGACTTCACGAATCATTAAGGCTTGTATTTGAACCCAATTGACTTCTCGGATCAAAAAGTCTTCCATTTGACTTAATTGGGCTTTTCGGATCAACAAGTATCCATAACTTGATTCATTTGTTTTATAAAGTCACCAAGTACGCATGATGTGACCCAATTCGCCTTCTCGGATCAACAAGCACCAACAATTTGACTCCGTTCGACTTCACGAATCATTAAGGCTTGTATTTGAACCCAATTGACTTCTCGAATCAACTAGTCTTTCAATTGACACAATTCGGCTTCTCGGATCAACAAGTATCCATAACTTGATCCGTTTGTTTTACCAAGTCACCAAGTACGCACAATGTGATCCAATTCGCCTTCTCGGATCAACAAGCACCAACTACTTGACTCCGTTCGACTTCACGAATGATTAAGGCTTGTAGTTGAACCCAATTGACTTCTCGGATCAACAAGTCTTCCATTTGACTTAATTGGGCTTCTCGGATCAACAAGTATCCATAACTTGATTCGTTTGTTTTATAAAGTCACCAAGTACGCATGATGTGACCCAATTCGCCTTCTCGGATCAACAAGGACCAACAATTTGACTCCGTTCGACTTCACGAATCATTAAGGCTTGTATTTGAACCTAATTGTCTTCTCGGATCAACAAGTCATTCAATTGACCCAATTCGGCTCCTCGGATTAACAAGTATCCATAACTTGATCCATTTGTTTTACCAAGTCACCAAGTACGCACAATGTGACCCAATTCGCCTTCTCGGATCAACAAGCACCAACAATTTGACTCCGTTCGACTTCACGAATCATTAAGGCTTGTATTTGAACCCAATTGACTTCTCGAATCAACTAGTCTTTCAATTGACCCAATTCGGCTTCTCGGATAAACAAGTATCCATAACTTGATCCGTTTGTTTTACCAAGTCACCAAGTACGCACAATGTGACCCAATTCGCCTTCTCGGATCAACATGCACCAACTACTTGACTCCGTTCGACTTCACGAATGATTAAGGCTTGTAGTTGAACCCAATTGACTTCTCGGATCAACAAGTCTTCCATTTGACTTAATTGGGCTTCTCGGATCAACAAGTATCCATAACTTGATCCGTTTGTTTTACCAAGTCACCAAGTACGCACAATGTGACCCAATTCGCCTTCTCGGATCAACAAGCACCACCTACTTGACTCCGTTCGACTTCACGAATGATTAAGGCTTGTAGTTGAACCCAATTGACTTCTCGGATCAACAAGTCTTCCATTTGACTTAATTGGGCTTCTCGGATCAACAAGTATGCATAACTTGATTCGTTTGTTTTATAAAGTCACCAAGTACGCATGATGTGACCCAATTCGCCTTCTCGGATCAACAAGGACCAACAATTTGACTCCGTTCGACTTCACGAATCATTAAGGCTTGTATTTGAACCTAATTGACTTCTCGGATCAACAAGTCTTTCAATTGACCCAATTCGGCTTCTCGGATCAACAAGTATCCATAACATGATCCGTTTGTTATACCAAGTCACTATGTACGCACAATGTGACCCAATTCGCCTTCTCGGATCAACAAGCACCAACAATTTGACTCCGTTCGACTTCACGAATCATTAAGGCTTGTATTTGAACCCAATTGACTTCTCGGATCAACAAGTCTTTCAATTGACCCAATTCGGCTCCTCGGATTAACAAGTATCCATAACTTGATCCATTTGTTTTACCAAGTCACCATGTACGCACAATGTGACCCAATTCGCCTTCTCGGATCAACAAGCACCAACTAATTGACTCAGTTCGACTTCACGAATCATTAAGGCTTGTATTCGAACCCAATTGACTTATGGGATCAACAAGTCTTTCAATTGACCCAATTCGGCTTCTCGGATCAACAAGTATCCATAACATGATCCGTTTGTTATACCAAGTTACTAAGTACGCACAATGTGACCCAATTCGCCTTCTCGGATCAACAAGCACCAACAATTTGACTCCGTTCGACTTCACGAATCATTAAGGCTTGTATTTGAACCCAATTGACTTCTCGGATCAACAAGTCTTTCAATTGACCCAATTCGGCTTCTCGGATCAACAAGTATCCATAACTTGATCCGTTTGTTTTACCAAGTCACCAAGTACGCACAATGTGACACAATTCGCCTTCTCGGATCAACAAGCACCAACTACTTGACTCCGTTCGACTTCACGAATGATTAAGGCTTGTAGTTGAACCCAATTGAGTTCTCGGATCAACAAGTCTTCCATTTGACTTAATTGGGCTTCTCGGATCAACAAGTATCCATAACTTGATTCGTTTGTTTTATAAAGTCACCAAATACGCACAATGTGACCCAATTCGCCTTCTCGGATCAACAAGCACCAACTAATTGACTCCGTTCGACTTCACGAATCATTAAGGCTTGTATTTGAACCCAATTGACTTCTCGGATCAACAAGTCTTTCAATTGACCCAATTCGGCTCCTCGGATCAACAAGTATCCATAACTTGATCCATTTGTTTTACCAAGTCACCAAGTACGCACAATGTGACCCAATTCGCCTTCTCGGATCAACAAGCACCAGCTACTTGACTCCGTTCGACTTCACGAATCATTAAGGCTTGTATTTGAACCCAATTGACTTCTCGGATCAAAAAGTCTTCCATTTGACTTAATTGGGCTTTTCGGATCAACAAGTATCCATAACTTGATTCATTTGTTTTATAAAGTCACCAAGTACGCATGATGTGACCCAATTCGCCTTCTCGGATCAACAAGCACCAACAATTTGACTCCGTTCGACTTCACGAATCATTAAGGCTTGTATTTGAACCCAATTGACTTCTCGAATCAACTAGTCTTTCAATTGACCCAATTCGGCTTCTCGGATCAACAAGTATCCATAACTTGATCCGTTTGTTTTACCAAGTCACCAAGTACGCACAATGTGATCCAATTCGCCTTCTCGGATCAACAAGCACCAACTACTTGACTCCGTTCGACTTCACGAATGATTAAGGCTTGTAGTTGAACCCAATTGACTTCTCGGATCAACAAGTCTTCCATTTGACTTAATTGGGCTTCTCGGATCAACAAGTATCCATAACTTGATTCGTTTGTTTTATAAAGTCACCAAGTACGCATGATGTGACCCAATTCGCCTTCTCGGATCAACAAGGACCAACAATTTGACTCCGTTCGACTTCACGAATCATTAAGGCTTGTATTTGAACCTAATTGACTTCTCGGATCAACAAGTCATTCAATTGACCCAATTCGGCTCCTCGGATTAACAAGTATCCATAACTTGATCCATTTGTTTTACCAAGTCACCAAGTACGCACAATGTGACCCAATTCGCCTTCTCGGATCAACAAGCACCAACAATTTGACTCCGTTCGACTTCACGAATCATTAAGGCTTGTATTTGAACCCAATTGACTTCTCGAATCAACTAGTCTTTCAATTGACCCAATTCGGCTTCTCGGATAAACAAGTATCCATAACTTGATCCGTTTGTTTTACCAAGTCACCAAGTACGCACAATGTGACCCAATTCGCCTTCTCGGATCAACATGCACCAACTACTTGACTCTGTTCGACTTCACGAATGATTAAGGCTTGTAGTTGAACCCAATTGACTTCTCGGATCAACAAGTCTTCCATTTGACTTAATTGGGCTTCTCGGATCAACAAGTATCCATAACTTGATCCGTTTGTTTTACCAAGTCACCAAGTACGCACAATGTGACCCAATTCGCCTTCTCGGATCAACAAGCACCAACTACTTGACTCCGTTCGACTTCACGAATGATTAAGGCTTGTAGTTGAACCCAATTGACTTCTCGGATCAACAAGTCTTCCATTTGACTTAATTGGGCTTCTCGGATCAACAAGTATGCATAACTTGAATCGTTTGTTTTATAAAGTCACCAAGTACGCATGATGTGACCCAATTCGCCTTCTCGGATCAACAAGGACCAACAATTTGACTCCGTTCGACTTCACGAATCATTAAGGCTTGTATTTGAACCCAATTGACTTCTCGGATCAACAAGTCTTTCAATTGACCCAATTCGGCTTCTCGGATCAACAAGTATCCATAACTTGATCTGTTTGTTTTACCAAGTCACCAAGTACGCACAATGTGACCCAATTCGCCTTCTCGGATCAACAAGCACCAACTACTTGACTCCGTTCGACTTCACGAATGATTAAGGCTTGTAGTTGAACCCAATTGAGTTCTCGGATCAACAAGTCTTCCATTTGACTTAATTGGGCTTCTCGGATCAACAAGTATCCATAACTTGATTCGTTTGTTTTATAAAGTCACCAAATACGCACAATGTGACCCAATTCGCCTTCTCGGATCAACAAGCACCAACTAATTGACTCCGTTCGACTTCACGAATCATTAAGGCTTGTATTTGAACCCAATTGACTTCTCGGATCAACAAGTCTTTCAATTGACCCAATTCGGCTCCTCGGATCAACAAGTATCCATAACTTGATCCATTTGTTTTACCAAGTCACCAAGTACGCACAATGTGACCCAATTCGCCTTCTCGGATCAACAAGCACCAACTACTTGACTCCGTTCGACTTCACGAATCATTAAGGCTTGTATTTGAACCCAATTGACTTCTCGGATCAAAAAGTCTTCCATTTGACTTAATTGGGCTTTTCGGATCAACAAGTATCCATAACTTGATTCATTTGTTTTATAAAGTCACCAAGTACGCATGATGTGACCCAATTCGCCTTCTCGGATCAACAAGCACCAACAATTTGACTCCGTTCGACTTCACGAATCATTAAGGCTTGTATTTGAACCCAATTGACTTCTCGAATCAACTAGTCTTTCAATTGACACAATTCGGCTTCTCGGATCAACAAGTATCCATAACTTGATCCGTTTGTTTTACCAAGTCACCAAGTACGCACAATGTGATCCAATTCGCCTTCTCGGATCAACAAGCACCAACTACTTGACTCCGTTCGACTTCACGAATGATTAAGGCTTGTAGTTGAACCCAATTGACTTCTCGGATCAACAAGTCTTCCATTTGACTTAATTGGGCTTCTCGGATCAACAAGTATCCATAACTTGATTCGTTTGTTTTATAAAGTCACCAAGTACGCATGATGTGACCCAATTCGCCTTCTCGGATCAACAAGGACCAACAATTTGACTCCGTTCGACTTCACGAATCATTAAGGCTTGTATTTGAACCTAATTGTCTTCTCGGATCAACAAGTCATTCAATTGACCCAATTCGGCTCCTCGGATTAACAAGTATCCATAACTTGATCCATTTGTTTTACCAAGTCACCAAGTACGCACAATGTGACCCAATTCGCCTTCTCGGATCAACAAGCACCAACAATTTGACTCCGTTCGACTTCACGAATCATTAAGGCTTGTATTTGAACCCAATTGACTTCTCGAATCAACTAGTCTTTCAATTGACCCAATTCGGCTTCTCGGATAAACAAGTATCCATAACTTGATCCGTTTGTTTTACCAAGTCACCAAGTACGCACAATGTGACCCAATTCGCCTTCTCGGATCAACATGCACCAACTACTTGACTCCGTTCGACTTCACGAATGATTAAGGCTTGTAGTTGAACCCAATTGACTTCTCGGATCAACAAGTCTTCCATTTGACTTAATTGGGCTTCTCGGATCAACAAGTATCCATAACTTGATCCGTTTGTTTTACCAAGTCACCAAGTACGCACAATGTGACCCAATTCGCCTTCTCGGATCAACAAGCACCAACTACTTGACTCCGTTCGACTTCACGAATGATTAAGGCTTGTAGTTGAACCCAATTGACTTCTCGGATCAACAAGTCTTCCATTTGACTTAATTGGGCTTCTCGGATCAACAAGTATGCATAACTTGATTCGTTTGTTTTATAAAGTCACCAAGTACGCATGATGTGACCCAATTCGCCTTCTCGGATCAACAAGGACCAACAATTTGACTCCGTTCGACTTCACGAATCATTAAGGCTTGTATTTGAACCTAATTGACTTCTCGGATCAACAAGTCTTTCAATTGACCCAATTCGGCTTCTCGGATCAACAAGTATCCATAACATGATCCGTTTGTTATACCAAGTCACTATGTACGCACAATGTGACCCAATTCGCCTTCTCGGATCAACAAGCACCAACAATTTGACTCCGTTCGACTTCACGAATCATTAAGGCTTGTATTTGAACCCAATTGACTTCTCGGATCAACAAGTCTTTCAATTGACCCAATTCGGCTCCTCGGATTAACAAGTATCCATAACTTGATCCATTTGTTTTACCAAGTCACCATGTACGCACAATGTGACCCAATTCGCCTTCTCGGATCAACAAGCACCAACTAATTGACTCAGTTCGACTTCACGAATCATTAAGGCTTGTATTCGAACCCAATTGACTTATGGGATCAACAAGTCTTTCAATTGACCCAATTCGGCTTCTCGGATCAACAAGTATCCATAACATGATCCGTTTGTTATACCAAGTTACTAAGTACGCACAATGTGACCCAATTCGCCTTCTCGGATCAACAAGCACCAACAATTTGACTCCGTTCGACTTCACGAATCATTAAGGCTTGTATTTGAACCCAATTGACTTCTCGGATCAACAAGTCTTTCAATTGACCCAATTCGGCTTCTCGGATCAACAAGTATCCATAACTTGATCCGTTTGTTTTACCAAGTCACCAAGTACGCACAATGTGACCCAATTCGCCTTCTCGGATCAACAAGCACCAACTACTTGACTCCGTTCGACTTCACGAATGATTAAGGCTTGTAGTTGAACCCAATTGAGTTCTCGGATCAACAAGTCTTCCATTTGACTTAATTGGGCTTCTCGGATCAACAAGTATCCATAACTTGATTCGTTTGTTTTATAAAGTCACCAAATACGCACAATGTGACCCAATTCGCCTTCTCGGATCAACAAGCACCAACTAATTGACTCCGTTCGACTTCACGAATCATTAAGGCTTGTATTTGAACCCAATTGACTTCTCGGATCAACAAGTCTTTCAATTGACCCAATTCGGCTCCTCGGATCAACAAGTATCCATAACTTGATCCATTTGTTTTACCAAGTCACCAAGTACGCACAATGTGACCCAATTCGCCTTCTCGGATCAACAAGCACCAGCTACTTGACTCCGTTCGACTTCACGAATCATTAAGGCTTGTATTTGAACCCAATTGACTTCTCGGATCAAAAAGTCTTCCATTTGACTTAATTGGGCTTTTCGGATCAACAAGTATCCATAACTTGATTCATTTGTTTTATAAAGTCACCAAGTACGCATGATGTGACCCAATTCGCCTTCTCGGATCAACAAGCACCAACAATT
Organism: Ajuga chamaepitys; assembly: GCA_958295605.1. Lineage (NCBI taxonomy): Eukaryota > Viridiplantae > Streptophyta > Magnoliopsida > Lamiales > Lamiaceae > Ajuga > Ajuga chamaepitys. The sequence goes on from OY282495.1 coordinate 43,086,091, forward strand.
TGACTCCGTTCGACTTCACGAATCATTAAGGCTTGTATTTGAACCCAATTGACTTCTCGAATCAACTAGTCTTTCAATTGACCCAATTCGGCTTCTCGGATCAACAAGTATCCATAACTTGATCCGTTTGTTTTACCAAGTCACCAAGTACGCACAATGTGATCCAATTCGCCTTCTCGGATCAACAAGCACCAACTACTTGACTCCGTTCGACTTCACGAATGATTAAGGCTTGTAGTTGAACCCAATTGACTTCTCGGATCAACAAGTCTTCCATTTGACTTAATTGGGCTTCTCGGATCAACAAGTATCCATAACTTGATTCGTTTGTTTTATAAAGTCACCAAGTACGCATGATGTGACCCAATTCGCCTTCTCGGATCAACAAGGACCAACAATTTGACTCCGTTCGACTTCACGAATCATTAAGGCTTGTATTTGAACCTAATTGACTTCTCGGATCAACAAGTCATTCAATTGACCCAATTCGGCTCCTCGGATTAACAAGTATCCATAACTTGATCCATTTGTTTTACCAAGTCACCAAGTACGCACAATGTGACCCAATTCGCCTTCTCGGATCAACAAGCACCAACAATTTGACTCCGTTCGACTTCACGAATCATTAAGGCTTGTATTTGAACCCAATTGACTTCTCGAATCAACTAGTCTTTCAATTGACCCAATTCGGCTTCTCGGATAAACAAGTATCCATAACTTGATCCGTTTGTTTTACCAAGTCACCAAGTACGCACAATGTGACCCAATTCGCCTTCTCGGATCAACATGCACCAACTACTTGACTCTGTTCGACTTCACGAATGATTAAGGCTTGTAGTTGAACCCAATTGACTTCTCGGATCAACAAGTCTTCCATTTGACTTAATTGGGCTTCTCGGATCAACAAGTATCCATAACTTGATCCGTTTGTTTTACCAAGTCACCAAGTACGCACAATGTGACCCAATTCGCCTTCTCGGATCAACAAGCACCAACTACTTGACTCCGTTCGACTTCACGAATGATTAAGGCTTGTAGTTGAACCCAATTGACTTCTCGGATCAACAAGTCTTCCATTTGACTTAATTGGGCTTCTCGGATCAACAAGTATGCATAACTTGAATCGTTTGTTTTATAAAGTCACCAAGTACGCATGATGTGACCCAATTCGCCTTCTCGGATCAACAAGGACCAACAATTTGACTCCGTTCGACTTCACGAATCATTAAGGCTTGTATTTGAACCTAATTGACTTCTCGGATCAACAAGTCTTTCAATTGACCCAATTCGGCTTCTCGGATCAACAAGTATCCATAACATGATCCGTTTGTTATACCAAGTCACTAAGTACGCACAATGTGACCCAATTCGCCTTCTCGGATCAACAAGCACCAACAATTTGACTCCGTTCGACTTCACGAATCATTAAGGCTTGTATTTGAACCCAATTGACTTCTCGGATCAACAAGTCTTTCAATTGACCCAATTCGGCTTCTCGGATCAACAAGTATCCATAACTTGATCCGTTTGTTTTACCAAGTCACCAAGTACGCACAATGTGACCCAATTCGCCTTCTCGAATCAACAAGCACCAACTAATTGACTCAGTTCGACTTCACGAATCATTAAGGCTTGTATTCGAACCCAATTGACTTATGGGATCAACAAGTCTTTCAATTGACCCAATTCGGCTTCTCGGATCAACAAGTATCCATAACATGATCCGTTTGTTATACCAAGTCACTAAGTACGCACAATGTGACCCAATTCGCCTTCTCGGATCAACAAGCACCAACTACTTGACTCCGTTCGACTTCACGAATCATTAAGGCTTGTATTTGAACCCAATTGACTTCTCGGATCAACAACTCATTCAATTGACCCAATTCGGCTCCTCGGATTAACAAGTATCCATAACTTGATCCATTTGTTTTACCAAGTCACCAAGTACGCACAATGTGACCCAATTCGCCTTCTCGGATCAACAAGCACCAACAATTTGACTCCGTTCGACTTCACGAATCATTAAGGCTTGTATTTGAACCCAATTGACTTCTCGAATCAACTAGTCTTTCAATTGACCCAATTCGGCTTCTCGGATAAACAAGTATCCATAACTTGATCCGTTTGTTTTACCAAGTCACCAAGTACGCACAATGTGACCCAATTCGCCTTCTCGGATCAACATGCACCAACTACTTGACTCCGTTCGACTTCACGAATGATTAAGGCTTGTAGTTGAACCCAATTGACTTCTCGGATCAACAAGTCTTCCATTTGACTTAATTGGGCTTCTCGGATCAACAAGTATCCATAACTTGATCCGTTTGTTTTACCAAGTCACCAAGTACGCACAATGTGACCCAATTCGCCTTCTCGGATCAACAAGCACCAACTACTTGACTCCGTTCGACTTCACGAATGATTAAGGCTTGTAGTTGAACCCAATTGACTTCTCGGATCAACAAGTCTTCCATTTGACTTAATTGGGCTTCTCGGATCAACAAGTATGCATAACTTGATTCGTTTGTTTTATAAAGTCACCAAGTACGCATGATGTGACCCAATTCGCCTTCTCGGATCAACAAGGACCAACAATTTGACTCCGTTCGACTTCACGAATCATTAAGGCTTGTATTTGAACCTAATTGACTTCTCGGATCAACAAGTCTTTCAATTGACCCAATTCGGCTTCTCGGATCAACAAGTATCCATAACATGATCCGTTTGTTATACCAAGTCACTAAGTACGCACAATGTGACCCAATTCGCCTTCTCGAATCAACAAGCACCAACAATTTGACTCCGTTCGACTTCACGAATCATTAAGGCTTGTATTTGAACCCAATTGACTTCTCGGATCAACAAGTCTTTCAATTGACCCAATTCGGCTTCTCGGATCAACAAGTATCCATAACTTGATCCGTTTGTTTTACCAAGTCACCAAGTACGCACAATGTGACCCAATTCGCCTTCTCGAATCAACAAGCACCAACTATTTGACTTCGTTCGACTTCACGAATCATTAATGCTTGTATTTGAACCCAATTGACTTCTCGGATCAACAAGTCTTTCAATTGACCCGATTCGGCTTCTCGGATCAACAAGTATATATAACTTGATCCATTTGTTTTACCAAGTCACCAAGTACGCACAATGTGACCCAATTCGCCTTCTCGGATCAACAAGCACCAGCTACTTGACTCCGTTCGACTTCACGAATCATTAATGCTTGTATTTGAACCCAATTGACTTCTCGGATCAAAAAGTCTTCCATTTGACTTAATTGGGCTTTTCGGATCAACAAGTATCCATAACTTGATTCATTTGTTTTATAACGTCACCAAGTACGCATGATGTGACCCAATTCGCCTTCTCGGATCAACAAGGACCAACAATTTGACTCCGTTCGACTTCACGAATCATTAAGGCTTGTATTTGAACCCAATTGACTTCTCGGATCAACAAGTCTTTCAATTGACCCAATTCGGCTTCTCGGATCAACAAGTATCCATAACTTGATCCGTTTGTTTTACCAAGTCACCAAGTACGCACAATGTGACCCAATTCGCCTTCTCGAATCAACAAGCACCAACAATTTGACTTCATTCGACTTCACGAATCATTAATGCTTGTATTTGAACCCAATTGACTTCTCGGATCAACAAGTCTTTCAATTGACCCGATTCGGCTTCTCGGATCAACAAGTATATATAACTTGATCCATTTGTTTTACCAAGTCACCAAGTACGCACAATGTGACCCAATTCGCCTTCTCGGATCAACAAGCACCAACAATTTGACTCCGTTCGACTTCACGAATCATTAAGGCTTGTATTTGAACCCAATTGACTTGTCGGATCAACAAGTCTTTCAATTGACCCAATTCGGCTCCTCGGATTAACAAGTATCGATAACATGATCCGTTTGTTTTACCAAGTCACCAAGTACGCACAATGTGACCCAATTCGCCTTCTCGAATCAACAAGCACCAACTATTTGACTTCGTTCGACTTCACGAATCATTAAGGCTTGTATTTGAACCCAATTGACTTCTCGGATCAACAAGTCTTTCAATTGACCCAATTCGGCTCCTCGGATCAACAAGTATCCATAACTTGATCCATTTGTTTTACCAAGTCACCAAGTACGCACAATGTGACCCAATTCGCCTTCTCGGATCAACAAGCACCAGCTACTTGACTCCGTTCGACTTCACGAATCATTAAGGCTTGTATTTGAACCCAATTGACTTCTCGGATCAAAAAGTCTTCAATTTTACTTAATTGGGCTTTTCGGATCAACAAGTATCCATAACTTGATACATTTGTTTTATAAAGTCACCAAGTACGCATGATGTGACCCAATTCGCCTTCTCGGATCAACAAGGACCAACAATTTGACTCCGTTCGACTTCACGAATCATTAAGGCTTGTATTTGAACCCAATTGACTTCTCGGATCAACAAGTCTTTCAATTGACCCAATTCGGCTCCTCGGATTAACAAGTATCCATAACTTGATCCATTTGTTTTACCAAGTCACCAAGTACGCACAATGTGACCCAATTCGCATTCTCGGATCACCAAGCACCAACTATTTGACTCCGTTCAGCTTCACGAATCATTAAGGCTTGTATTTGAACCCAATTGACTTCTCGGATCAACAAGTCTTCCATTTGACTTAATTGGGCTTCTCGGATCAACAAGTATCCATAACTTGATTCGTTTGTTTTATAAAGTCACGAGGTACGCACAATGTGACCAAATTCGCCTTCTCGGATCAACAAGCACCAACAATTTGACTCCGTTCGACTTCACGAATCATTAAGGCTTGTATTTGAACCCAATTGACTTCTCGGATCAACAAGTCTTTCAATTGACCCAATTCGGCTCCTCGGATTAACAAGTATCCATAACTTGATCCATTTGTTTTACCAAGTCACCATGTACGCACAATGTGACCCAATTCGCCTTCTCGGATCAACAAGCACCAACTAATTGACTCAGTTCGACTTCACGAATCATTAAGGCTTGTATTCGAACCCAATTGACTTATGGGATCAACAAGTCTTTCAATTGACCCAATTCGGCTTCTCGGATCAACAAGTATCCATAACATGATCCGTTTGTTATACCAAGTTACTAAGTACGCACAATGTGACCCTATTCGCCTTCTCGGATCAACAAGCACCAACAATTTGACTCCGTTCGACTTCACGAATCATTAAGGCTTGTATTTGAACCCAATTGACTTCTCGGATCAACAAGTCTTTCAATTGACCCAATTCGGCTTCTCGGATCAACAAGTATCGATAACTTGATCCGTTTGTTTTACCAAGTCACCAAGTACGCACAATGTGACCCAATTCGCCTTCTCGGATCAACAAGCACCAACTACTTGACTCCGTTCGACTTCACGAATGATTAAGGCTTGTAGTTGAACCCAATTGAGTTCTCGGATCAACAAGTCTTCCATTTGACTTAATTGGGCTTCTCGGATCAACAAGTATCCATAACTTGATTCGTTTGTTTTATAAAGTCACCAAATACGCACAATGTGACCCAATTCGCCTTCTCGGATCAACAAGCACCAACTAATTGACTCCGTTCGACTTCACGAATCATTAAGGCTTGTATTTGAACCCAATTGACTTCTCGGATCAACAAGTCTTTCAATTGACCCAATTCGGCTCCTCGGATCAACAAGTATCCATAACTTGATCCATTTGTTTTACCAAGTCACCAAGTACGCACAATGTGACCCAATTCGCCTTCTCGGATCAACAAGCACCAGCTACTTGACTCCGTTCGACTTCACGAATCATTAAGGCTTGTATTTGAACCCAATTGACTTCTCGGATCAAAAAGTCTTCCATTTGACTTAATTGGGCTTTTCGGATCAACAAGTATCCATAACTTGATTCATTTGTTTTATAAAGTCACCAAGTACGCATGATGTGACCCAATTCGCCTTCTCGGATCAACAAGCACCAACAATTTGACTCCGTTCGACTTCACGAATCATTAAGGCTTGTATTCGAACCCAATTGACTTCTCGAATCAACTAGTCTTTCAATTGACCCAATTCGGCTTCTCGGATCAACAAGTATCCATAACTTGATCCGTTTGTTTTACCAAGTCACCAAGTACGCACAATGTGATCCAATTCGCCTTCTCGGATCAACAAGCACCAACTACTTGACTCCGTTCGACTTCACGAATGATTAAGGCTTGTAGTTGAACCCAATTGACTTCTCGGATCAACAAGTCTTCCATTTGACTTAATTGGGCTTCTCGGATCAACAAGTATCCATAACTTGATTCGTTTGTTTTATAAAGTCACCAAGTACGCATGATGTGACCCAATTCGCCTTCTCGGATCAACAAGGACCAACAATTTGACTCCGTTCGACTTCACGAATCATTAAGGCTTGTATTTGAACCTAATTGACTTCTCGGATCAACAAGTCATTCAATTGACCCAATTCGGCTCCTCGGATTAACAAGTATCGATAACATGATCCGTTTGTTTTACCAAGTCACCAAGTACGCACAATGTGACCCAATTCGCCTTCTCGAATCAACAAGCACCAACTATTTGACTTCGTTCGACTTCACGAATCATTAAGGCTTGTATTTGAACCCAATTGACTTCTCGGATCAACAAGTCTTTCAATTGACCCAATTCGGCTCCTCGGATCAACAAGTATCCATAACTTGATCCATTTGTTTTACCAAGTCACCAAGTACGCACAATGTGACCCAATTCGCCTTCTCGGATCAACAAGCACCAGCTACTTGACTCCGTTCGACTTCACGAATCATTAATGCTTGTATTTGAACCCAATTGACTTCTCGGATCAAAAAGTCTTCCATTTGACTTAATTGGGCTTTTCGGATCAACAAGTATCCATAACTTGATTCATTTGTTTTATAACGTCACCAAGTACGCATGATGTGACCCAATTCGCCTTCTCGGATCAACAAGGACCAACAATTTGACTCCGTTCGACTTCACGAATCATTAAGGCTTGTATTTGAACCCAATTGACTTCTCGGATCAACAAGTCTTTCAATTGACCCAATTCGGCTTCTCGGATCAACAAGTATCCATAACTTGATCCGTTTGTTTTACCAAGTCACCAAGTACGCACAATGTGACCCAATTCGCCTTCTCGAATCAACAAGCACCAACAATTTGACTTCATTCGACTTCACGAATCATTAATGCTTGTATTTGAACCCAATTGACTTCTCGGATCAACAAGTCTTTCAATTGACCCGATTCGGCTTCTCGGATCAACAAGTATATATAACTTGATCCATTTGTTTTACCAAGTCACCAAGTACGCACAATGTGACCCAATTCGCCTTCTCGGATCAACAAGCACCAACAATTTGACTCCGTTCGACTTCACGAATCATTAAGGCTTGTATTTGAACCCAATTGACTTGTCGGATCAACAAGTCTTTCAATTGACCCAATTCGGCTCCTCGGATTAACAAGTATCGATAACATGATCCGTTTGTTTTACCAAGTCACCAAGTACGCACAATGTGACCCAATTCGCCTTCTCGAATCAACAAGCACCAACTATTTGACTTCGTTCGACTTCACGAATCATTAAGGCTTGTATTTGAACCCAATTGACTTCTCGGATCAACAAGTCTTTCAATTGACCCAATTCGGCTCCTCGGATCAACAAGTATCCATAACTTGATCCATTTGTTTTACCAAGTCACCAAGTACGCACAATGTGACCCAATTCGCCTTCTCGGATCAACAAGCACCAGCTACTTGACTCCGTTCGACTTCACGAATCATTAAGGCTTGTATTTGAACCCAATTGACTTCTCGGATCAAAAAGTCTTCAATTTTACTTAATTGGGCTTTTCGGATCAACAAGTATCCATAACTTGATACATTTGTTTTATAAAGTCACCAAGTACGCATGATGTGACCCAATTCGCCTTCTCGGATCAACAAGGACCAACAATTTGACTCCGTTCGACTTCACGAATCATTAAGGCTTGTATTTGAACCCAATTGACTTCTCGGATCAACAAGTCTTTCAATTGACCCAATTCGGCTCCTCGGATTAACAAGTATCCATAACTTGATCCATTTGTTTTACCAAGTCACCAAGTACGCACAATGTGACCCAATTCGCATTCTCGGATCACCAAGCACCAACTATTTGACTCCGTTCAGCTTCACGAATCATTAAGGCTTGTATTTGAACCCAATTGACTTCTCGGATCAACAAGTCTTCCATTTGACTTAATTGGGCTTCTCGGATCAACAAGTATCCATAACTTGATTCGTTTGTTTTATAAAGTCACGAGGTACGCACAATGTGACCAAATTCGCCTTCTCGGATCAACAAGCACCAACAATTTGACTCCGTTCGACTTCACGAATCATTAAGGCTTGTATTTGAACCCAATTGACTTCTCGGATCAACAAGTCTTTCAATTGACCCAATTCGGCTCCTCGGATTAACAAGTATCCATAACTTGATCCATTTGTTTTACCAAGTCACCATGTACGCACAATGTGACCCAATTCGCCTTCTCGGATCAACAAGCACCAACTAATTGACTCAGTTCGACTTCACGAATCATTAAGGCTTGTATTCGAACCCAATTGACTTATGGGATCAACAAGTCTTTCAATTGACCCAATTCGGCTTCTCGGATCAACAAGTATCCATAACATGATCCGTTTGTTATACCAAGTTACTAAGTACGCACAATGTGACCCTATTCGCCTTCTCGGATCAACAAGCACCAACAATTTGACTCCGTTCGACTTCACGAATCATTAAGGCTTGTATTTGAACCCAATTGACTTCTCGGATCAACAAGTCTTTCAATTGACCCAATTCGGCTTCTCGGATCAACAAGTATCGATAACTTGATCCGTTTGTTTTACCAAGTCACCAAGTACGCACAATGTGACCCAATTCGCCTTCTCGGATCAACAAGCACCAACTACTTGACTCCGTTCGACTTCACGAATGATTAAGGCTTGTAGTTGAACCCAATTGAGTTCTCGGATCAACAAGTCTTCCATTTGACTTAATTGGGCTTCTCGGATCAACAAGTATCCATAACTTGATTCGTTTGTTTTATAAAGTCACCAAATACGCACAATGTGACCCAATTCGCCTTCTCGGATCAACAAGCACCAACTAATTGACTCCGTTCGACTTCACGAATCATTAAGGCTTGTATTTGAACCCAATTGACTTCTCGGATCAACAAGTCTTTCAATTGACCCAATTCGGCTCCTCGGATCAACAAGTATCCATAACTTGATCCATTTGTTTTACCAAGTCACCAAGTACGCACAATGTGACCCAATTCGCCTTCTCGGATCAACAAGCACCAGCTACTTGACTCCGTTCGACTTCACGAATCATTAAGGCTTGTATTTGAACCCAATTGACTTCTCGGATCAAAAAGTCTTCCATTTGACTTAATTGGGCTTTTCGGATCAACAAGTATCCATAACTTGATTCATTTGTTTTATAAAGTCACCAAGTACGCATGATGTGACCCAATTCGCCTTCTCGGATCAACAAGCACCAACAATTTGACTCCGTTCGACTTCACGAATCATTAAGGCTTGTATTCGAACCCAATTGACTTCTCGAATCAACTAGTCTTTCAATTGACCCAATTCGGCTTCTCGGATCAACAAGTATCCATAACTTGATCCGTTTGTTTTACCAAGTCACCAAGTACGCACAATGTGATCCAATTCGCCTTCTCGGATCAACAAGCACCAACTACTTGACTCCGTTCGACTTCACGAATGATTAAGGCTTGTAGTTGAACCCAATTGACTTCTCGGATCAACAAGTCTTCCATTTGACTTAATTGGGCTTCTCGGATCAACAAGTATCCATAACTTGATTCGTTTGTTTTATAAAGTCACCAAGTACGCATGATGTGACCCAATTCGCCTTCTCGGATCAACAAGGACCAACAATTTGACTCCGTTCGACTTCACGAATCATTAAGGCTTGTATTTGAACCTAATTGACTTCTCGGATCAACAAGTCATTCAATTGACCCAATTCGGCTCCTCGGATTAACAAGTATCGATAACATGATCCGTTTGTTTTACCAAGTCACCAAGTACGCACAATGTGACCCAATTCGCCTTCTCGAATCAACAAGCACCAACTATTTGACTTCGTTCGACTTCACGAATCATTAAGGCTTGTATTTGAACCCAATTGACTTCTCGGATCAACAAGTCTTTCAATTGACCCAATTCGGCTCCTCGGATCAACAAGTATCCATAACTTGATCCATTTGTTTTACCAAGTCACCAAGTACGCACAATGTGACCCAATTCGCCTTCTCGGATCAACAAGCACCAGCTACTTGACTCCGTTCGACTTCACGAATCATTAAGGCTTGTATTTGAACCCAATTGACTTCTCGGATCAAAAAGTCTTCAATTTTACTTAATTGGGCTTTTCGGATCAACAAGTATCCATAACTTGATTCATTTGTTTTATAAAGTCACCAAGTACGCATGATGTGACCCAATTCGCCTTCTCGGATCAACAAGGACCAACAATTTGACTCCGTTCGACTTCACGAATCATTAAGGCTTGTATTTGAACCCAATTGACTTCTCGGATCAACAAGTCTTTCAATTGACCCAATTCGGCTCCTCGGATTAACAAGTATCCATAACTTGATCCATTTGTTTTACCAAGTCACCAAGTACGCACAATGTGACCCAATTCGCATTCTCGGATCACCAAGCACCAACTATTTGACTCCGTTCAGCTTCACGAATCATTAAGGCTTGTATTTGAACCCAATTGACTTCTCGGATCAACAAGTCTTCCATTTGACTTAATTGGGCTTCTCGGATCAACAAGTATCCATAACTTGATTCGTTTGTTTTATAAAGTCACGAGGTACGCACAATGTGACCAAATTCGCCTTCTCGGATCAACAAGCACCAACAATTTGACTCCGTTCGACTTCACGAATCATTAAGGCTTGTATTTGAACCCAATTGACTTCTCGGATCAACAAGTCTTTCAATTGACCCAATTCGGCTCCTCGGATTAACAAGTATCCATAACTTGATCCATTTGTTTTACCAAGTCACCATGTACGCACAATGTGACCCAATTCGCCTTCTCGGATCAACAAGCACCAACTAATTGACTCAGTTCGACTTCACGAATCATTAAGGCTTGTATTCGAACCCAATTGACTTATGGGATCAACATGTCTTTCAATTGACCCAATTCGGCTTCTCGGATCAACAAGTATCCATAACATGATCCGTTTGTTATACCAAGTTACTAAGTACGCACAATGTGACCCAATTCGCCTTCTCGGATCAACAAGCACCAACAATTTGACTCCGTTCGACTTCACGAATCATTAAGGCTTGTATTTGAACACAATTGACTTCTCGGATCAACAAGTCTTTCAATTGACCCAATTCGGCTTCTCGGATCAACAAGTATCCATAACTTGATCCGTTTGTTTTACCAAGTCACCAAGTACGCACAATGTGACCCAATTCGCCTTCTCGGATCAACAAGCACCAACTACTTGACTCCGTTCGACTTCACGAATGATTAAGGCTTGTAGTTGAACCCAATTGAGTTCTCGGATCAACAAGTCTTCCATTTGACTTAATTGGGCTTCTCGGATCAACAAGTATCCATAACTTGATACGTTTGTTTTATAAAGTCACCAAATACGCACAATGTGACCCAATTCGCCTTCTCGGATCAACAAGCACCAACTAATTGACTCCGTTCGACTTCACGAATCATTAAGGCTTGTATTTGAACCCAATTGACTTCTCGGATCAACAAGTCTTTCAATTGACCCAATTCGGCTCCTCGGATCAACAAGTATCCATAACTTGATCCATTTGTTTTACCAAGTCACCAAGTACGCACAATGTGACCCAATTCGCCTTCTCGGATCAACAAGCACCAGCTACTTGACTCCGTTCGACTTCACGAATCATTAAGGCTTGTATTTGAACCCAATTGACTTCTCGGATCAAAAAGTCTTCCATTTGACTTAATTGGGCTTTTCGGATCAACAAGTATCCATAACTTGATTCATTTGTTTTATAAAGTCACCAAGTACGCATGATGTGACCCAATTCGCCTTCTCGGATCAACAAGCACCAACAATTTGACTCCGTTCGACTTCACGAATCATTAAGGCTTGTATTTGAACCAAATTGACTTCTCGAATCAACTAGTCTTTCAATTGACCCAATTCGGCTTCTCGGATAAACAAGTATCCATAACTTGATCCGTTTGTTTTACCAAGTCACCAAGTACGCACAATGTGATCCAATTCGCCTTCTCGGATCAACAAGCACCAACTACTTGACTCCGTTCGACTTCACGAATGATTAAGGCTTGTAGTTGAACCCAATTGAGTTCTCGGATCAACAAGTCTTCCATTTGACTTAATTGGGCTTCTCGGATCAACAAGTATCCATAACTTGATTCGTTTGTTTTATAAAGTCACCAAATACGCACAATGTGACCCAATTCGCCTTCTCGGATCAACAAGCACCAACTAATTGACTCCGTTCGACTTCACGAATCATTAAGGCTTGTATTTGAACCCAATTGACTTCTCGGATCAACAAGTCTTTCAATTGACCCAATTCGGCTCCTCGGATCAACAAGTATCCATAACTTGATCCATTTGTTTTACCAAGTCACCAAGTACGCACAATGTGACCCAATTCGCCTTCTCGGATCAACAAGCACCAGCTACTTGACTCCGTTCGACTTCACGAATCATTAAGGCTTGTATTTGAACCCAATTGACTTCTCGGATCAAAAAGTCTTCCATTTGACTTAATTGGGCTTTTCGGATCAACAAGTATCCATAACTTGATTCGTTTGTTTTACCAAGTCACCAAGTGCGCACAATGTGACCCAATTCGCCTTCTCGGATCAACAAGCACCAACTACTTGACTCCGTTCGACTTCACGAATGATTAAGGCTTGTAGTTGAACCCAATTGAGTTCTCGGATCAACAAGTCTTCCATTTGAGTTAATTGGGCTTCTCGGATCAACAAGTATCCATAACTTGATTCGTTTGTTTTATAAAGTCACCAAATACGCACAATGTGACCCAATTCGCCTTCTCGGATCAACAAGCACCAACTAATTGACTCCGTTCGACTTCACGAATCATTAAGGCTTGTATTTGAACCCAATTGACTTCTCGGATCAACAAGTCTTTCAATTGACCCAATTCGGCTCCTCGGATCAACAAGTATCCATAACTTGATCCATTTGTTTTACCAAGTCACCAAGTACGCACAATGTGACCCAATTCGCCTTCTCGGATCAACAAGCACCAGCTACTTGACTCCGTTCGACTTCACGAATCATTAAGGCTTGTATTTGAACCCAATTGACTTCTCGGATCAAAAAGTCTTCAATTTGACTTAATTGGGCTTTTCGGATCAACAAGTATCCATAACTTGATTCATTTGTTTTATAAAGTCACCAAGTACGCATGATGTGACCCAATTCGCCTTCTCGGACGGCTTCTCGTCCTCGAAGCAAGGGAGCAGGCAAGGAAGGAGAGATGCTCTCTTCTCTCTCCTCCATCCCTTCGCCGATTTGCACCTCTTCCATCCCACCTTCGTCTACCTCATCTCTCCCTCTCCTTGCTTAACGTCAGCCATGGACGACCATCACTCCCCCCACTTCGAAGCTTTATGTGCCATATTTCCTTGGTTGACTAAGCTCTCCACCGACGTCTCACCTCCACCGCCCGTGTCGGTTCAAGAGATTGTATGGCTCCTTGAGCTTTGCTCCCACCTTCCATGGCTGCTGCCATTTCTCAAAGCTAAAGGGTTCCCCTTGTCGACACATCGCCGTGAGGATTTGCCGTCTCCTCTTCATGCTGATGCCACCCTCACAACTACAGCCCCATTCGTGGAGCCTCCGGCACCCTCTGCACCAGCGCCGCCACCCTCGTCGGACTTCCCGGTGAACGCCCCACATCCAACCCCCCTGGAATTCATGGATTTATGCCGGCACCATCCTTGGCTGCTGAACCAGGTCCTCCCCACTGCCGTGAGCACCTCCGCCGTCCAAACGGCACCGGCAACATCACCACTCCGGCGGACTTCCGCCGCATCACCACCACCGGTGGCTACCATGGGAGAGCCCCATATTCAGGTCCAACACATTCCTCAATGCATGACTAGTCATCTTCCTCTTTTGGCTTCCAACAATTCCCTGCATCCGTCGTCCCTCTCACACGCTATTTCCTCTTCCATGCATGCATTTAATGCCCCTTCTCTCTCTTCTGTCCCATGCTCATGCATGTCCACTACAGCATTTAATGCCTTACCTCTTTCGGACACTCATTTACATGCCAATAAGCCTGTTGTGGTTCCTGCTGCTTTTTTTTAGTTCTTGCATGCGTTCTTCTGATTTGCATTCTAATTCCATATCTGCGAAGCATATTTTGTCTTATGGGCATGATAAAATGCATACTCTGACTTTGGGACATGATATAGTGGACCCACCTCAAGTTACCAGCAATTCTTTAATGCATAATGTTTGCCAATCTCCTATTATTATGAGTGGCCCCCAAGCCACTATCTCTAGGATGCAGATTCTCTCACATGAGGCCCCCTTGCCTCACTACGTGTCCTCGCCACCTTTGAATGATCACAATACTCATGACACTAATTATGTGACACATCACGTTAGTCAACCTCCTGTTGCTAGGAATGATTCATTTGCATGGCCTAGCATGTTAGTGGATAAGCCTCCAAATGTCAACTCTTCTACAAGTGGTCTGGCTGTTGCTGTCCCCTTGTCCCACGTGGTTTCACAAGCTGCCACCACTTCAGGACTGGATATACACGTGGGTTCACACCCACTAAGGATGGACAGCACTATAACAGATGCTATAAATGTTTCGACGGAATTACACGACAATTCCACAACTCATGTTTCACCCCTCAAGCCATATGAGCCGGTTCTCAGTGGAGGGGTATATACCATCACGGTGGATGCTAACAGGTACAATCAAAAAGTTCAGCTTCTCTCAAATTCTATAATTGGTCGACTGTTCTACATGAAACATGACAAGCCCCGCTCAGCCGCTGAGCTCAAAACTAAGTTGAAGGAGCTTTGGGGAACAGAGAAGGATTGGCGACTTATTCCCCTGGGAAGGGGTTGTTTTAATTTTCAGTTTGATGAGGAGACTGATCGTGGGAAGGCTTTGGCACATTCCGCATGGTCTCTTAAACCTGGTACAATGAGGTTGAT
Source organism: Ajuga chamaepitys (assembly GCA_958295605.1). Classification (NCBI taxonomy): domain Eukaryota; kingdom Viridiplantae; phylum Streptophyta; class Magnoliopsida; order Lamiales; family Lamiaceae; genus Ajuga; species Ajuga chamaepitys. The sequence goes on from OY282495.1 coordinate 43,101,419, forward strand.
GAAATGGGTGCCGGGTTTTAATCCATATCGTCCAAAGACGACTACAGCTCAGGTTTGGATACGAATATATGAATTGGGGATGGAACACTGGGATGTTCCTTGTTTGTGGGGGATAGCCAAATCGGTTGGCAATCCATTACTGATAGATGAACGTGCTTTTTCTGGTGCCCTTGGTCATTTTGTGCGTATTTTAGTTGAAATAGACTTTTCCACAGCTCGATTTCCACAACAGGTGAAGGTTGATGCGTTTGGGACAAGCACTTTTGCATCCATAAAGTATGAAAATTGTCCATCATTTTGCAAAAATTGTAGTATTGTGGGGCATGATATCTCCTCATGCATGAAGCTGCAAAACTCCACTGCTGATCAGGTTAAACAACAGACGATTAATTCTAGCAGGTTGCGTTCTAAGTCTCGGGGTAGGAATTCTAAGTCCCGGGGTCGTTCTCGTAGTCGAATTCCGAGACACGTTTATCGCCCAAAAGCTGCTGCATCGTCCCCTTTGGTTCCATCTCAGGTTATTGAGACATCAAATACCTTTGATATTTTGGCTGAACAGGTTCCGGAAACTGATGCATCGGAATATCAGTCGGAGACGGTTTTGCTGTCCAAGATTACGACCACAGAGGAGCTGACACCATCAGGTCCGGTAGATAATAATATCAGCACTAATATGGAGCTTATTTCAGCTATTTCGGAGCCCTCGAATACCTTGGTAGACCAACAGAATATTGACACTATTAATATGCCCACTAAGACGAGGGAACATCAGTACAAGTTAAATATGGAATTGCCTTACTTTAATCATGGCCCCACTCCCATGCAAGATTCCATCATATTAAGTCATCACAAACATGATCCCATGCACGACTCGGCTGATCCTCTTGTTGACAATCCCTCATCCTTGAGTACAGATTTGGTTATTGGGACGCAAGATATGGCTTTGCACATTGCACCCATATCGACGGCTCCACCAGAAATGGTGGACGCAGTTCGTAAATGGTGCTCGGATTCTAATCGGTCTCGCTCTAGATCTTCATCTATTCCAGCACGTAGAGGTGCTCTCAAGACAACGAAGTCCAAAGCCACCACTAAAGCACTGATGGAAATTAAATCGAAACCTAATGTTCGGGTTGTTAGTCAACCGAACAATGACGCCCTTCGGGCCATGTATAAAGCAGCTACGGGACGATGGAGTGATGACATTCAGTTGGATGACCCTCCAGATCAGCACGGCTCTTGCCCGGGCTGGATATGAGGCTCCTTTTATTTTATATTATTCCCGCTCTGCGTAGCGTGATTTTTTGCTAAGCTTGTTAGCATTCTTGTTTACTTTATTATTGCTTTTGTTTCTCTTTTTTGACATTTGTTGTTACTCTTTATTTTCTTTTGTTTTAATATAAAATCTATTTAACCCAATTCGCCTTCTCGGATCAACAAGCACCAACAATTTGACTCCGTTCGACTTCACGAATCATTAAGGCTTGTATTTGAACCCAATTGACTTCTCGAATCAACTAGTCTTTCAATTGACCCAATTCGGCTTCTCGGATCAACAAGTATCCATAACTTGATCCGTTTGTTTTACTAAGTCACCAAGTACGCACAATGTGACCCAATTCGCCTTCTCGGATCAACAAGCACCAACTACTTGACTCCGTTCGACTTCACGAATGATTAAGGCTTGTAGTTGAACCCAATTGACTTCTCGGATCAACAAGTCTTCCATTTGACTTAATTGGGCTTCTCGGATCAACAAGTATCCATAACTTGATTCGTTTGTTTTATAAAGTCACCAAGTACGCATGATGTGACCCAATTCGCCTTCTCGGATCAACAAGGACCAACAATTTGACTCCGTTCGACTTCACGAATCATTAAGGCTTGTATTTGAACCTAATTGACTTCTCGGATCAACAAGTCATTCAATTGACCCAATTCGGCTCCTCGGATTAACAAGTATCCATAACTTGATCCATTTGTTTTACCAAGTCACCAAGTACGCACAATGTGACCCAATTCGCCTTCTCGGATCAACAAGCACCAACAATTTGACTCCGTTCGACTTCACGAATCATTAAGGCTTGTATTTGAACCCAATTGACTTCTCGAATCAACTAGTCTTTCAATTGACCCAATTCGGCTTCTCGGATCAACAAGTATCCATAACTTGATCCGTTTGTTTTACCAAGTCACCAAGTACGCACAATGTGACCCAATTCGCCTTCTCGGATCAACATGCACCAACTACTTGACTCCGTTCGACTTCACGAATGATTAAGGCTTGTAGTTGAACCCAATTGACTTCTCGGATCAACAAGTCTTCCATTTGACTTAATTGGGCTTCTCGGATCAACAAGTATCCATAACTTGATCCGTTTGTTTTACCAAGTCACCAAGTACGCACAATGTGACCCAATTCGCCTTCTCGGATCAACAAGCACCAGCTACTTGACTCCGTTCGACTTCACGAATCATTAATGCTTGTATTTGAACCCAATTGACTTCTCGGATCAAAAAGTCTTCCATTTGACTTAATTGGGCTTTTCGGATCAACAAGTATCCATAACTTGATTCATTTGTTTTATAACGTCACCAAGTACGCATGATGTGACCCAATTCGCCTTCTCGGATCAACAAGGACCAACAATTTGACTCCGTTCGACTTCACGAATCATTAAGGCTTGTATTTGAACCCAATTGACTTCTCGGATCAACAAGTCTTTCAATTGACCCAATTCGGCTCCTCGGATTAACAAGTATCCATAACATGATCCGTCTGTTTTACCAAGTCACCAAGTACGCACAATGTGACCCAATTCGCCTTCTCGAATCAACAAGCACCAACTATTTGACTCCGTTCGACTTCACGAATCATTAAGGCTTGTATTTGAACCCAATTGAGTTCTCGGATCAACAAGTCTTTCAATTGACCCGATTCGGCTTCTCGGATCAACAAGTATATATAACTTGATCCATTTGTTTTACCAAGTCACCAAGTACGCACAATGTGACCCAATTCGCCTTCTCGGATCAACAAGCACCAGCTACTTGACTCCGTTCGACTTCACGAATCATTAATGCTTGTATTTGAACCCAATTGACTTCTCGGATCAAAAAGTCTTCCATTTGACTTAATTGGGCTTTTCGGATCAACAAGTATCCATAACTTGATTCATTTGTTTTATAAAGTCACCAAGTACGCATGATGTGACCCAATTCGCCTTCTCGGATCAACAAGGACCAACAATTTGACTCCGTTCGACTTCACGAATCATTAAGGCTTGTATTTGAACCCAATTGACTTCTCGGATCAACAAGTCTTTCAATTGACCCAATTCGGCTCCTCGGATTAACAAGTATCCATAACTTGATCCATTTGTTTTACCAAGTCACCAAGTACGCACAATGTGACCCAATTCGCATTCTCGGATCACCAAGCACCAACTATTTGACTCCATTCAGCTTCACGAATCATTAAGGCTTGTATTTGAACCCAATTGACTTCTCGGATCAACAAGTCTTCCATTTGACTTAATTGGGCTTCTCGGATCAACAAGTATCCATAACTTGATTCGTTTGTTTTATAAAGTCACGAGGTACGCACAATGTGACCAAATTCGCCTTCTCGGTTCAACAAACACCAACAATTTGACTCCGTTCGACTTCACGAATCATTAAGGCTTGTATTTGAACCCAATTGACTTCTCGGATCAACAAGTCTTTCAATTGACCCAATTCGGCTCCTCGGATTAACAAGTATCCATAACATGATCCGTCTGTTTTACCAAGTCACCAAGTACGCACAATGTGACCCAATTCGCCTTCTCGGATCAACAAGCACCAACTAATTGACTCAGTTCGACTTCACGAATCATTAAGGCTTGTATTCGAACCCAATTGACTTATGGGATCAACAAGTCTTTCAATTGACCCAATTCGGCTTCTCGGATCAACAAGTATCCATAACTTGATCCGTTTGTTTTACCAAGTCACCAAGTACGCACAATGTGACCCAATTCGCCTTCTCGGATCAACAAGCACCAGCTACTTGACTCCGTTTGACTTCACGAATCATTAAGGCTTGTATTTGAACCCAATTGACTTCTCGGATCAAAAAGTCTTCCATTTGACTTAATTGGGCTTTTCGGATCAACAAGTATCCATAACTTGATTCATTTGTTTTATAAAGTCACCAAGTACGCATGATGTGACCCAATTCGCCTTCTCGGATCAACAAGGACCAACAATTTGACTCCGTTCGACTTCACGAATCATTAAGGCTTGTATTTGAACCTAATTGACTTCTCGGATCAACAAGTCTTTCAATTGACCCAATTCGGCTCCTCGGATTAACAAGTATCCATAACTTGATCCATTTATTTTACCAAGTCACCAAGTACGCACAATGTGACCCAATTCGCATTCTCGGATCACCAAGCACCAAGTATTTGACTCCGTTCAGCTTCACGAATCATTAAGGCTTGTATTTGAACCCAATTGACTTCTCGGATCAACAAGTCTTCCATTTGACTTAATTGGGCTTCTCGGATCAACAAGTATCCATAACTTGATTCGTTTGTTTTATAAAGTCACGAGGTACGCATAATGTGACTAAATTCGCCTTCTCGGATCAACAAGCACCAACAATTTGACTCCGTTCGACTTCACGAATCATTAAGGCTTGTATTTGAACCCAATTGACTTGTCGGATCAACAAGTCTTTCAATTGACCGAATTCGGCTCCTCGGATTACATGTATCGATAACATGATCCGTTTGTTTTACCAAGTCACCAAGTACGCACAATGTGACCCAATTCGCCTTCTCGAATCAACAAGCACCAACTATTTGACTCCGTTCGACTTCACGAATCATTAAGGCTTGTATTTGAACCCAATTGAGTTCTCGGATCAACAAGTCTTTCAATTGACCCGATTCGACTTCTCGGATCAACAAGTATATATAACTTGATCCATTTGTTTTACCAAGTCACCAAGTACGCACAATGTGACCCAATTCGCCTTCTCGGATCAACAAGCACCAGCTACTTGACTCCGTTCGACTTCACGAATCATTAATGCTTGTATTTGAACCCAATTGACTTCTCGGATCAAAAAGTCTTCCATTTGACTTAAGTGGGCTTTTCGGATCAACAAGTATCCATAACTTGATTCATTTGTTTTATAAAGTCACCAAGTACGCATGATGTGACCCAATTCGCCTTCTCGGATCAACAAGGACCAACAATTTGACTCCGTTCGACTTCACGAATCATTAAGGCTTGTATTTGAACCCAATTGACTTCTCGGATCAACAAGTCTTTCAATTGACCCAATTCGGCTCCTCGGATTAACAAGTATCCATAACTTGATCCATTTGTTTTACCAAGTCACCAAGTACGCACAATGTGACCCAATTCGCCTTCTCGGATCAACAAGCACCAGCTAATTGACTCCGTTCAGCTTCACGAATCATTAAGGCTTGTATTTGAACCCAATTGACTTCTCGGATCAACAAGTCTTCCATTTGACTTAATTGGGCTTCTCGGATCAACAAGTATCCATAACTTGATTCGTTTGTTTTATAAAGTCACGAGGTACGCACAATGTGACCAAATTCGCCTTCTCGGATCTACAAGCACCAACAATTTGACTCCGTTCGACTTCACGAATCATTAAGGCTTGTATTTGAACCCAATTGACTTCTCGGATCAACAAGTCTTTCAATTGACCCAATTCGGCTCCTCGGATTAACAAGTATCCATAACTTGATCCATTTGTTTTACCAAGTCACCAAGTACGCACAATGTGACCCAATTCGCATTCTCGGATCACCAAGCACCAACTATTTGACTCCGTTCAGCTTCACGAATCATTAAGGCTTGTATTTGAACCCAATTGACTTCTCGGATCAACAAGTCTTCCATTTGACTTAATTGGGCTTCTCGGATCAACAAGTATCCATAACTTGATTCGTTTGTTTTATAAAGTCACGAGGTACGCACAATGTGACCAAATTCGCCTTCTCGGATCAACAAGCACCAACAATTTGACTCCGTTCGACTTCACGAATCATTAAGGCTTGTATTTGAACCCAATTGACTTCTCGGATCAACAAGTCTTTCAATTGACCCAATTCGGCTCCTCGGATTAACAAGTATCCATAACTTGATCCATTTGTTTTACCAAGTCACCATGTACGCACAATGTGACCCAATTCGCCTTCTCGGATCAACAAGCACCAACTAATTGACTCAGTTCGACTTCACGAATCATTAAGGCTTGTATTCGAACCCAATTGACTTATGGGATCAACAAGTCTTTCAATTGACCCAATTCGGCTTCTCGGATCAACAAGTATCCATAACATGATCCGTTTGTTATACCAAGTCACTAAGTACGCACAATGTGACCCAATTCGCCTTCTCGGATCAACAAGCACCAACAATTTGACTCCGTTCGACTTCACGAATCATTAAGGCTTGTATTTGAACCCAATTGACTTGTCGGATCAACAAGTCTTTCAATTGACCCAATTCGGCTCCTCGGATTAACAAGTATCGATAACATGATCCGTTTGTTTTACCAAGTCACCAAGTACGCACAATGTGACCCAATTCGCCTTCTCGAATCAACAAGCACCAACTATTTGACTTCGTTCGACTTCACGAATCATTAAGGCTTGTATTTGAACCCAATTGACTTCTCGGATCAACAAGTCTTTCAATTGACCCAATTCGGCTCCTCGGATCAACAAGTATCCATAACTTGATCCATTTGTTTTACCAAGTCACCAAGTACGCACAATGTGACCCAATTCGCCTTCTCGGATCAACAAGCACCAGCTACTTGACTCCGTTCGACTTCACGAATCATTAAGGCTTGTATTTGAACCCAATTGACTTCTCGGATCAAAAAGTCTTCAATTTGACTTAATTGGGCTTTTCGGATCAACAAGTATCCATAACTTGATTCATTTGTTTTATAAAGTCACCAAGTACGCATGATGTGACCCAATTCGCCTTCTCGGATCAACAAGGACCAACAATTTGACTCCGTTCGACTTCACGAATCATTAAGGCTTGTATTTGAACCCAATTGACTTCTCGGATCAACAAGTCTTTCAATTGACCCAATTCGGCTCCTCGGATTAACAAGTATCCATAACTTGATCCATTTGTTTTACCAAGTCACCAAGTACGCACAATGTGACCCAATTCGCATTCTCGGATCACCAAGCACCAACTATTTGACTCCGTTCAGCTTCACGAATCATTAAGGCTTGTATTTGAACCCAATTGACTTCTCGGATCAACAAGTCTTCCATTTGACTTAATTGGGCTTCTCGGATCAACAAGTATCCATAACTTGATTCGTTTGTTTTATAAAGTCACGAGGTACGCACAATGTGACCAAATTCGCCTTCTCGGATCAACAAGCACCAACAATTTGACTCCGTTCGACTTCACGAATCATTAAGGCTTGTATTTGAACCCAATTGACTTCTCGGATCAACAAGTCTTTCAATTGACCCAATTCGGCTCCTCGGATTAACAAGTATCCATAACTTGATCCATTTGTTTTACCAAGTCACCATGTACGCACAATGTGACCCAATTCGCCTTCTCGGATCAACAAGCACCAACTAATTGACTCAGTTCGACTTCACGAATCATTAAGGCTTGTATTCGAACCCAATTGACTTATGGGATCAACAAGTCTTTCAATTGACCCAATTCGGCTTCTCGGATCAACAAGTATCCATAACTTGATCTGTTTGTTTTACCAAGTCACCAAGTACGCACAATGTGACCCAATTCGCCTTCTCGGATCAACAAGCACCAGCTACTTGACTCCGTTCGACTTCACGAATCATTAAGGCTTGTATTTGAACCCAATTGACTTCTCGGATCAAAAAGTCTTTCAATTGACCCAATTCGGCTTCTCGGATCAACAAGTATCCATAACTTGATCCGTTTGTTATACCAAGTTACTAAGTACGCACAATGTGACCCAATTCGCCTTCTCGGATCAACAAGCACCAACAATTTGACTCCGTTCGACTTCACGAATCATTAAGGCTTGTATTTGAACCCAATTGACTTCTCGGATCAACAAGTCTTTCAATTGACCCAATTCGGCTTCTCGGATCAACAAGTTTCCATAACTTGATCTGTTTGTTTTACCAAGTCACCAAGTACGCACAATGTGACCCAATTCGCCTTCTCGGATCAACAAGCACCAACTACTTGACTCCGTTCGACTTCACGAATGATTAAGGCTTGTAGTTGAACCCAATTGAGTTCTCGGATCAACAAGTCTTCCATTTGACTTAATTGGGCTTCTCGGATCAACAAGTATCCATAACTTGATTCGTTTGTTTTATAAAGTCACCAAATACGCACAATGTGACCCAATTCGCCTTCTCGGATCAACAAGCACCAACTAATTGACTCCGTTCGACTTCACGAATCATTAAGGCTTGTATTTGAACCCAATTGACTTCTCGGATCAACAAGTCTTTCAATTGACCCAATTCGGCTCCTCGGATCAACAAGTATCCATAACTTGATCCATTTGTTTTACCAAGTCACCAAGTACGCACAATGTGACCCAATTCGCCTTCTCGGATCAACAAGCACCAGCTACTTGACTCCGTTCGACTTCACGAATCATTAAGGCTTGTATTTGAACCCAATTGACTTCTCGGATCAAAAAGTCTTCCATTTGACTTAATTGGGCTTTTCGGATCAACAAGTATCCATAACTTGATTCATTTGTTTTATAAAGTCACCAAGTACGCATGATGTGACCCAATTCGCCTTCTCGGATCAACAAGCACCAACAATTTGACTCCGTTCGACTTCACGAATCATTAAGGCTTGTATTTGAACCCAATTGACTTCTCGAATCAACTAGTCTTTCAATTGACCCAATTCGGCTTCTCGGATCAACAAGTATCCATAACTTGATCCGTTTGTTTTACTAAGTCACCAAGTACGCACAATGTGACCCAATTCGCCTTCTCGGATCAACAAGCACCAACTACTTGACTCCGTTCGACTTCACGAATGATTAAGGCTTGTAGTTGAACCCAATTGACTTCTCGGATCAACAAGTCTTCCATTTGACTTAATTGGGCTTCTCGGATCAACAAGTATCCATAACTTGATTCGTTTGTTTTATAAAGTCACCAAGTACGCATGATGTGACCCAATTCGCCTTCTCGGATCAACAAGGACCAACAATTTGACTCCGTTCGACTTCACGAATCATTAAGGCTTGTATTTGAACCTAATTGACTTCTCGGATCAACAAGTCATTCAATTGACCCAATTCGGCTCCTCGGATTAACAAGTATCCATAACTTGATCCATTTGTTTTACCAAGTCACCAAGTACGCACAATGTGACCCAATTCGCCTTCTCGGATCAACAAGCACCAACAATTTGACTCCGTTCGACTTCACAAATCATTAAGGCTTGTATTTGAACCCAATTGACTTCTCGAATCAACTAGTCTTTCAATTGACCCAATTCGGCTTCTCGGATCAACAAGTATCCATAACTTGATCCGTTTGTTTTACCAAGTCACCAAGTACGCACAATGTGACCCAATTCGCCTTCTCGGATCAACATGCACCAACTACTTGACTCCGTTCGACTTCACGAATGATTAAGGCTTGTAGTTGAACCCAATTGACTTCTCGGATCAACAAGTCTTCCATTTGACTTAATTGGGCTTCTCGGATCAACAAGTATCCATAACTTGATCCGTTTGTTTTACCAAGTCACCAAGTACGCACAATGTGACCCAATTCGCCTTCTCGGATCAACAAGCACCAGCTACTTGACTCCGTTCGACTTCACGAATCATTAATGCTTGTATTTGAACCCAATTGACTTCTCGGATCAAAAAGTCTTCCATTTGACTTAATTGGGCTTTTCGGATCAACAAGTATCCATAACTTGATTCATTTGTTTTATAACGTCACCAAGTACGCATGATGTGACCCAATTCGCCTTCTCGGATCAACAAGGACCAACAATTTGACTCCGTTCGACTTCACGAATCATTAAGGCTTGTATTTGAACCCAATTGACTTCTCGGATCAACAAGTCTTTCAATTGACCCAATTCGGCTCCTCGGATTAACAAGTATCCATAACATGATCCGTCTGTTTTACCAAGTCACCAAGTACGCACAATGTGACCCAATTCGCCTTCTCGAATCAACAAGCACCAACTATTTGACTCCGTTCGACTTCACGAATCATTAAGGCTTGTATTTGAACCCAATTGAGTTCTCGGATCAACAAGTCTTTCAATTGACCCGATTCGGCTTCTCGGATCAACAAGTATATATAACTTGATCCATTTGTTTTACCAAGTCACCAAGTGCGCACAATGTGACCCAATTCGCCTTCTCGGATCAACAAGCACCAGCTACTTGACTCCGTTCGACTTCACGAATCATTAATGCTTGTATTTGAACCCAATTGACTTCTCGGATCAAAAAGTCTTCCATTTGACTTAATTGGGCTTTTCGGATCAACAAGTATCCATAACTTGATTCATTTGTTTTATAAAGTCACCAAGTACGCATGATGTGACCCAATTCGCCTTCTCGGATCAACAAGGACCAACAATTTGACTCCGTTCGACTTCACGAATCATTAAGGCTTGTATTTGAACCTAATTGACTTCTCGGATCAACAAGTCTTTCAATTGACCCAATTCGGCTCCTCGGATTAACAAGTATCCATAACTTGATCCATTTATTTTACCAAGTCACCAAGTACGCACAATGTGACCCAATTCGCATTCTCGGATCACCAAGCACCAAGTATTTGACTCCGTTCAGCTTCACGAATCATTAAGGCTTGTATTTGAACCCAATTGACTTCTCGGATCAACAAGTCTTCCATTTGACTTAATTGGGCTTCTCGGATCAACAAGTATCCATAACTTGATTCGTTTGTTTTATAAAGTCACGAGGTACGCATAATGTGACTAAATTCGCCTTCTCGGATCAACAAGCACCAACAATTTGACTCCGTTCGACTTCACGAATCATTAAGGCTTGTATTTGAACCCAATTGACTTGTCGGATCAACAAGTCTTTCAATTGACCGAATTCGGCTCCTCGGATTACAAGTATCGATAACATGATCCGTTTGTTTTACCAAGTCACCAAGTACGCACAATGTGACCCAATTCGCCTTCTCGAATCAACAAGCACCAACTATTTGACTCCGTTCGACTTCACGAATCATTAAGGCTTGTATTTGAACCCAATTGAGTTCTCGGATCAACAAGTCTTTCAATTGACCCGTTTCGACTTCTCGGATCAACAAGTATATATAACTTGATCCATTTGTTTTACCAAGTCACCAAGTACGCACAATGTGACCCAATTCGCCTTCTCGGATCAACAAGCACCAGCTACTTGACTCCGTTCGACTTCACGAATCATTAATGCTTGTATTTGAACCCAATTGACTTCTCGGATCAAAAAGTCTTCCATTTGACTTAATTGGGCTTTTCGGATCAACAAGTATCCATAACTTGATTCATTTGTTTTATAAAGTCACCAAGTACGCATGATGTGACCCAATTCGCCTTCTCGGATCAACAAGGACCAACAATTTGACTCCGTTCGACTTCACGAATCATTAAGGCTTGTATTTGAACCCAATTGACTTCTCGGATCAACAAGTCTTTCAATTGACCCAATTCGGCTCCTCGGATTAACAAGTATCCATAACTTGATCCATTTGTTTTACCAAGTCACCAAGTACGCACAATGTGACCCAATTCGCCTTCTCGGATCAACAAGCACCAGCTAATTGACTCCGTTCAGCTTCACGAATCATTAAGGCTTGTATTTGAACCCAATTGACTTCTCGGATCAACAAGTCTTCCATTTGACTTAATTGGGCTTCTCGGATCAACAAGTATCCATAACTTGATTCGTTTGTTTTATAAAGTCACGAGGTACGCACAATGTGACCAAATTCGCCTTCTCGGATCTACAAGCACCAACAATTTGACTCCGTTCGACTTCACGAATCATTAAGGCTTGTATTTGAACCCAATTGACTTCTCGGATCAACAAGTCTTTCAATTGACCCAATTCGGCTCCTCGGATTAACAAGTATCCATAACTTGATCCATTTGTTTTACCAAGTCACCAAGTACGCACAATGTGACCCAATTCGCATTCTCGGATCACCAAGCACCAACTATTTGACTCCGTTCAGCTTCACGAATCATTAAGGCTTGTATTTGAACCCAATTGACTTCTCGGATCAACAAGTCTTCCATTTGACTTAATTGGGCTTCTCGGATCAACAAGTATCCATAACTTGATTCGTTTGTTTTATAAAGTCACGAGGTACGCACAATGTGACCAAATTCGCCTTCTCGGATCAACAAGCACCAACAATTTGACTCCGTTCGACTTCACGAATCATTAAGGCTTGTATTTGAACCCAATTGACTTCTCGGATCAACAAGTCTTTCAATTGACCCAATTCGGCTCCTCGGATTAACAAGTATCCATAACTTGATCCATTTGTTTTACCAAGTCACCATGTACGCACAATGTGACCCAATTCGCCTTCTCGGATCAACAAGCACCAACTAATTGACTCAGTTCGACTTCACGAATCATTAAGGCTTGTATTCGAACCCAATTGACTTATGGGATCAACAAGTCTTTCAATTGACCCAATTCGGCTTCTCGGATCAACAAGTATCCATAACATGATCCGTTTGTTATACCAAGTCACTAAGTACGCACAATGTGACCCAATTCGCCTTCTCGGATCAACAAGCACCAACAATTTGACTCCGTTCGACTTCACGAATCATTAAGGCTTGTATTTGAACCCAATTGACTTGTCGGATCAACAAGTCTTTCAATTGACCCAATTCGGCTCCTCGGATTAACAAGTATCGATAACATGATCCGTTTGTTTTACCAAGTCACCAAGTACGCACAATGTGACCCAATTCGCCTTCTCGAATCAACAAGCACCAACTATTTGACTTCGTTCGACTTCACGAATCATTAAGGCTTGTATTTGAACCCAATTGACTTCTCGGATCAACAAGTCTTTCAATTGACCCAATTCGGCTCCTCGGATCAACAAGTATCCATAACTTGATCCATTTGTTTTACCAAGTCACCAAGTACGCACAATGTGACCCAATTCGCCTTCTCGGATCAACAAGCACAAGCTACTTGACTCCGTTCGACTTCACGAATCATTAAGGCTTGTATTTGAACCCAATTGACTTCTCGGATCAAAAAGTCTTCAATTTGACTTAATTGGGCTTTTCGGATCAACAAGTATCCATAACTTGATTCATTTGTTTTATAAAGTCACCAAGTACGCATGATGTGACCCAATTCGCCTTCTCGGATCAACAAGGACCAACAATTTGACTCCGTTCGACTTCACGAATCATTAAGGCTTGTATTTGAACCCAATTGACTTCTCGGATCAACAAGTCTTTCAATTGACCCAATTCGGCTCCTCGGATTAACAAGTATCCATAACTTGATCCATTTGTTTTACCAAGTCACCAAGTACGCACAATGTGACCCAATTCGCATTCTCGGATCACCAAGCACCAACTATTTGACTCCGTTCAGCTTCACGAATCATTAAGGCTTGTATTTGAACCCAATTGACTTCTCGGATCAACAAGTCTTCCATTTGACTTAATTGGGCTTCTCGGATCAACAAGTATCCATAACTTGATTCGTTTGTTTTATAAAGTCACGAGGTACGCACAATGTGACCAAATTCGCCTTCTCGGATCAACAAGCACCAACAATTTGACTCCGTTCGACTTCACGAATCATTAAGGCTTGTATTTGAACCCAATTGACTTCTCGGATCAACAAGTCTTTCAATTGACCCAATTCGGCTCCTCGGATTAACAAGTATCCATAACTTGATCCATTTGTTTTACCAAGTCACCATGTACGCACAATGTGACCCAATTCGCCTTCTCGGATCAACAAGCACCAACTAATTGACTCAGTTCGACTTCACGAATCATTAAGGCTTGTATTCGAACCCAATTGACTTATGGGATCAACAAGTCTTTCAATTGACCCAATTCGGCTTCTCGGATCAACAAGTATCCATAACATGATCCGTTTGTTATACCAAGTTACTAATTACGCACAATGTGACCCAATTCGCCTTCTCGGATCAACAAGCACCAACAATTTGACTCCGTTCGACTTCACGAATCATTAAGGCTTGTATTTGAACCCAATTGACTTCTCGGATCAACAAGTCTTTCAATTGACCCAATTCGGCTTCTCGGATCAACAAGTATCCATAACTTGATCTGTTTGTTTTACCAAGTCACCAAGTACGCACAATGTGACCCAATTCGCCTTCTCGGATCAACAAGCACCAACTACTTGACTCCGTTCGACTTCACGAATGATTAAGGCTTGTAGTTGAACCCAATTGAGTTCTCGGATCAACAAGTCTTCCATTTGACTTAATTGGGCTTCTCGGATCAACAAGTATCCATAACTTGATTCGTTTGTTTTATAAAGTCACCAAATACGCACAATGTGACCCAATTCGCCTTCTCGGATCAACAAGCACCAACTAATTGACTCCGTTCGACTTCACGAATCATTAAGGCTTGTATTTGAACCCAATTGACTTCTCGGATCAACAAGTCTTTCAATTGACCCAATTCGGCTCCTCGGATCAACAAGTATCCATAACTTGATCCATTTGTTTTACCAAGTCACCAAGTACGCACAATGTGACCCAATTCGCCTTCTCGGATCAACAAGCACCAGCTACTTGACTCCGTTCGACTTCACGAATCATTAAGGCTTGTATTTGAACCCAATTGACTTCTCGGATCAAAAAGTCTTCCATTTGACTTAATTGGGCTTTTCGGATCAACAAGTATCCATAACTTGATTCATTTGTTTTATAAAGTCACCAAGTACGCATGATGTGACCCAATTCGCCTTCTCGGATCAACAAGCACCAACAATTTGACTCCGTTCGACTTCACGAATCATTAAGGCTTGTATTTGAACCCAATTGACTTCTCGAATCAACTAGTCTTTCAATTGAGCCAATTCGGCTTCTCGGATCAACAAGTATCCATAACTTGATCCGTTTGTTTTACCAAGTCACCAAGTACGCACAATGTGATCCAATTCGCCTTCTCGGATCAACAAGCACCAACTACTTGACTCCGTTCGACTTCACGAATGATTAAGGCTTGTAGTTGAACCCAATTGACTTCTCGGATCAACAAGTCTTCCATTTGACTTAATTGGGCTTCTCGGATCAACAAGTATCCATAACTTGATTCGTTTGTTTTATAAAGTCACCAAGTACGCATGATGTGACCCAATTCGCCTTCTCGGATCAACAAGGACCAACAATTTTACTCCGTTCGACTTCACGAATCATTAAGGCTTGTATTTGAACCTAATTGTCTTCTCGGATCAACAAGTCATTCAATTGACCCAATTCGGCTCCTCGGATTAACAAGTATCCATAACTTGATCCATTTGTTTTACCAAGTCACCAAGTACGCACAATGTGACCCAATTCGCCTTCTCGGATCAACAAGCACCAACAATTTGACTCCGTTCGACTTCACGAATCATTAAGGCTTGTATTTGAACCCAATTGACTTCTCGAATCAACTAGTCTTTCAATTGACCCAATTCGGCTTCTCGGATAAACAAGTATCCATAACTTGATCCGTTTGTTTTACCAAGTCACCAAGTACGCACAATGTGACCCAATTCGCCTTCTCGGATCAACATGCACCAACTACTTGACTCCGTTCGACTTCACGAATGATTAAGGCTTGTAGTTGAACCCAATTGACTTCTCGGATCAACAAGTCTTCCATTTGACTTAATTGGGCTTCTCGGATCAACAAGTATCCATAACTTGATCCGTTTGTTTTACCAAGTCACCAAGTACGCACAATGTGACCCAATTCGCCTTCTCGGATCAACAAGCACCAACTACTTGACTCCGTTCGACTTCACGAATGATTAAGGCTTGTAGTTGAACCCAATTGACTTCTCGGATCAACAAGTCTTCCATTTGACTTAATTGGGCTTCTCGGATCAACAAGTATGCATAACTTGATTCGTTTGTTTTATAAAGTCACCAAGTACGCATGATGTGACCCAATTCGCCTTCTCGGATCAACAAGGACCAACAATTTGACTCCGTTCGACTTCACGAATCATTAAGGCTTGTATTTGAACCTAATTGACTTCTCGGATCAACAAGTCTTTCAATTGACCCAATTCGGCTTCTCGGATCAACAAGTATCCATAACATGATCCGTTTGTTATACCAAGTCACTAAGTACGCACAATGTGACCCAATTCGCCTTCTCGGATCAACAAGCACCAACAATTTGACTCCGTTCGACTTCACGAATCATTAAGGCTTGTATTTGAACCCAATTGACTTCTCGGATCAACAAGTCTTTCAATTGACCCAATTCGGCTCCTCGGATTAACAAGTATCCATAACTTGATCCATTTGTTTTACCAAGTCACCATGTACGCACAATGTGACCCAATTCGCCTTCTCGGATCAACAAGCACCAACTAATTGACTCAGTTCGACTTCACGAATCATTAAGGCTTGTATTCGAACCCAATTGACTTATGGGATCAACAAGTCTTTCAATTGACCCAATTCGGCTTCTCGGATCAACAAGTATCCATAACATGATCCGTTTGTTATACCAAGTTACTAAGTACGCACAATGTGACCCAATTCGCCTTCTCGGATCAACAAGCACCAACAATTTGACTCCGTTCGACTTCACGAATCATTAAGGCTTGTATTTGAACCCAATTGACTTCTCGGATCAACAAGTCTTTCAATTGACCCAATTCGGCTTCTCGGATCAACAAGTATCCATAACTTGATCCGTTTGTTTTACCAAGTCACCAAGTACGCACAATGTGACCCAATTCGCCTTCTCGGATCAACAAGCACCAACTACTTGACTCCGTTCGACTTCACGAATGATTAAGGCTTGTAGTTGAACCCAATTGAGTTCTCGGATCAACAAGTCTTCCATTTGACTTAATTGGGCTTCTCGGATCAACAAGTATCCATAACTTGATTCGTTTGTTTTATAAAGTCACCAAATACGCACAATGTGACCCAATTCGCCTTCTCGGATCAACAAGCACCAACTAATTGACTCCGTTCGACTTCACGAATCATTAAGGCTTGTATTTGAACCCAATTGACTTCTCGGATAAACAAGTCTTTCAATTGACCCAATTCGGCTCCTCGGATCAACAAGTATCCATAACTTGATCCATTTGTTTTACCAAGTCACCAAGTACGCACAATGTGACCCAATTCGCCTTCTCGGATCAACAAGCACCAACAATTTGACTCCGTTCGACTTCACGAATCATTAAGGCTTGTATTTGAACTCAATTGACTTCTCGAATCAACTAGTCTTTCAATTGACCCAATTCGGCTTCTCGGATAAACAAGTATCCATAACTTGATCCGTTTGTTTTACCAAGTCACCAAGTACGCACAATGTGACCCAATTCGCCTTCTCGGATCAACATGCACCAACTACTTGACTCCGTTCGACTTCACGAATGATTAAGGCTTGTAGTTGAACCCAATTGACTTCTCGGATCAACAAGTCTTCCATTTGACTTAATTGGGCTTCTCGGATCAACAAGTATCCATAACTTGATCCGTTTGTTTTACCAAGTCACCAAGTACGCACAATGTGACCCAATTCGCCTTCTCGGATCAACAAGCACCAACTACTTGACTCCGTTCGACTTCACGAATGATTAAGGCTTGTAGTTGAACCCAATTGAGTTCTCGGATCAACAAGTCTTCCATTTGACTTAATTGGGCTTCTCGGATCAACAAGTATCCATAACTTGATTCGTTTGTTTTATAAAGTCACCAAATACGCACAATGTGACCCAATTCGCCTTCTCGGATCAACAAGCACCAACTAATTGACTCCGTTCGACTTCACGAATCATTAAGGCTTGTATTTGAACCCAATTGACTTCTCGGATCAACAAGTCTTTCAATTGACCCAATTCGGCTCCTCGGATCAACAAGTATCCATAACTTGATCCATTTGTTTTACCAAGTCACCAAGTACGCACAATGTGACCCAATTCGCCTTCTCGGATCAACAAGCACCAGCTACTTGACTCCGTTCGACTTCACGAATCATTAAGGCTTGTATTTGAACCCAATTGACTTCTCGGATCAAAAAGTCTTCCATTTGACTTAATTGGGCTTTTCGGATCAACAAGTATCCATAACTTGATTCATTTGTTTTATAAAGTCACCAAGTACGCATGATGTGACCCAATTCGCCTTCTCGGATCAACAAGCACCAACAATTTGACTCCGTTCGACTTCACGAATCATTAAGGCTTGTATTTGAACCCAATTGACTTCTCGAATCAACTAGTCTTTCAATTGAGCCAATTCGGCTTCTCGGATCAACAAGTATCCATAACTTGATCCGTTTGTTTTACCAAGTCACCAAGTACGCACAATGTGATCCAATTCGCCTTCTCGGATCAACAAGCACCAACTACTTGACTCCGTTCGACTTCACGAATGATTAAGGCTTGTAGTTGAACCCAATTGACTTCTCGGATCAACAAGTCTTCCATTTGACTTAATTGGGCTTCTCGGATCAACAAGTATCCATAACTTGATTCGTTTGTTTTATAAAGTCACCAAGTACGCATGATGTGACCCAATTCGCCTTCTCGGATCAACAAGGACCAACAATTTTACTCCGTTCGACTTCACGAATCATTAAGGCTTGTATTTGAACCTAATTGTCTTCTCGGATCAACAAGTCATTCAATTGACCCAATTCGGCTCCTCGGATTAACAAGTATCCATAACTTGATCCATTTGTTTTACCAAGTCACCAAGTACGCACAATGTGACCCAATTCGCCTTCTCGGATCAACAAGCACCAACAATTTGACTCCGTTCGACTTCACGAATCATTAAGGCTTGTATTTGAACCCAATTGACTTCTCGAATCAACTAGTCTTTCAATTGACCCAATTCGGCTTCTCGGATAAACAAGTATCCATAACTTGATCCGTTTGTTTTACCAAGTCACCAAGTACGCACAATGTGACCCAATTCGCCTTCTCGGATCAACATGCACCAACTACTTGACTCCGTTCGACTTCACGAATGATTAAGGCTTGTAGTTGAACCCAATTGACTTCTCGGATCAACAAGTCTTCCATTTGACTTAATTGGGCTTCTCGGATCAACAAGTATCCATAACTTGATCCGTTTGTTTTACCAAGTCACCAAGTACGCACAATGTGACCCAATTCGCCTTCTCGGATCAACAAGCACCAACTACTTGACTCCGTTCGACTTCACGAATGATTAAGGCTTGTAGTTGAACCCAATTGACTTCTCGGATCAACAAGTCTTCCATTTGACTTAATTGGGCTTCTCGGATCAACAAGTATGCATAACTTGATTCGTTTGTTTTATAAAGTCACCAAGTACGCATGATGTGACCCAATTCGCCTTCTCGGATCAACAAGGACCAACAATTTGACTCCGTTCGACTTCACGAATCATTAAGGCTTGTATTTGAACCTAATTGACTTCTCGGATCAACAAGTCTTTCAATTGACCCAATTCGGCTTCTCGGATCAACAAGTATCCATAACATGATCCGTTTGTTATACCAAGTCACTAAGTACGCACAATGTGACCCAATTCGCCTTCTCGGATCAACAAGCACCAACAATTTGACTCCGTTCGACTTCACGAATCATTAAGGCTTGTATTTGAACCCAATTGACTTCTCGGATCAACAAGTCTTTCAATTGACCCAATTCGGCTCCTCGGATTAACAAGTATCCATAACTTGATCCATTTGTTTTACCAAGTCACCATGTACGCACAATGTGACCCAATTCGCCTTCTCGGATCAACAAGCACCAACTAATTGACTCAGTTCGACTTCACGAATCATTAAGGCTTGTATTCGAACCCAATTGACTTATGGGATCAACAAGTCTTTCAATTGACCCAATTCGGCTTCTCGGATCAACAAGTATCCATAACATGATCCGTTTGTTATACCAAGTTACTAAGTACGCACAATGTGACCCAATTCGCCTTCTCGGATCAACAAGCACCAACAATTTGACTCCGTTCGACTTCACGAATCATTAAGGCTTGTATTTGAACCCAATTGACTTCTCGGATCAACAAGTCTTTCAATTGACCCAATTCGGCTTCTCGGATCAACAAGTATCCATAACTTGATCCGTTTGTTTTACCAAGTCACCAAGTACGCACAATGTGACCCAATTCGCCTTCTCGGATCAACAAGCACCAACTACTTGACTCCGTTCGACTTCACGAATGATTAAGGCTTGTAGTTGAACCCAATTGAGTTCTCGGATCAACAAGTCTTCCATTTGACTTAATTGGGCTTCTCGGATCAACAAGTATCCATAACTTGATTCGTTTGTTTTATAAAGTCACCAAATACGCACAATGTGACCCAATTCGCCTTCTCGGATCAACAAGCACCAACTAATTGACTCCGTTCGACTTCACGAATCATTAAGGCTTGTATTTGAACCCAATTGACTTCTCGGATAAACAAGTCTTTCAATTGACCCAATTCGGCTCCTCGGATCAACAAGTATCCATAACTTGATCCATTTGTTTTACCAAGTCACCAAGTACGCACAATGTGACCCAATTCGCCTTCTCGGATCAACAAGCACCAACAATTTGACTCCGTTCGACTTCACGAATCATTAAGGCTTGTATTTGAACTCAATTGACTTCTCGAATCAACTAGTCTTTCAATTGACCCAATTCGGCTTCTCGGATAAACAAGTATCCATAACTTGATCCGTTTGTTTTACCAAGTCACCAAGTACGCACAATGTGACCCAATTCGCCTTCTCGGATCAACATGCACCAACTACTTGACTCCGTTCGACTTCACGAATGATTAAGGCTTGTAGTTGAACCCAATTGACTTCTCGGATCAACAAGTCTTCCATTTGACTTAATTGGGCTTCTCGGATCAACAAGTATCCATAACTTGATCCGTTTGTTTTACCAAGTCACCAAGTACGCACAATGTGACCCAATTCGCCTTCTCGGATCAACAAGCACCAACTACTTGACTCCGTTCGACTTCACGAATGATTAAGGCTTGTAGTTGAACCCAATTGACTTCTCGGATCAACAAGTCTTCCATTTGACTTAATTGGGCTTCTCGGATCAACAAGTATGCATAACTTGAATCGTTTGTTTTATAAAGTCACCAAGTACGCATGATGTGACCCAATTCGCCTTCTCGGATCAACAAGGACCAACAATTTGACTCCGTTCGACTTCACGAATCATTAAGGCTTGTATTTGAACCTAATTGACTTCTCGGATCAACAAGTCTTTCAATTGACCCAATTCGGCTTCTCGGATCAACAAGTATCCATAACATGATCCGTTTGTTATACCAAGTCACTAAGTACGCACAATGTGACCCAATTCGCCTTCTCGGATCAACAAGCACCAACAATTTGACTCCGTTCGACTTCACGAATCATTAAGGCTTGTATTTGAACCCAATTGACTTCTCGGATCAACAAGTCTTTCAATTGACCCAATTCGGCTTCTCGGATCAACAAGTATCCATAACTTGATCCGTTTGTTTTACCAAGTCACCAAGTACGCACAATGTGACCCAATTCGCCTTCTCGAATCAACAAGCACCAACTAATTGACTCAGTTCGACTTCACGAATCATTAAGGCTTGTATTCGAACCCAATTGACTTATGGGATCAACAAGTCTTTCAATTGACCCAATTCGGCTTCTCGGATCAACAAGTATCCATAACATGATCCGTTTGTTATACCAAGTCACTAAGTACGCACAATGTGACCCAATTCGCCTTCTCGGATCAACAAGCACCAACAATTTGACTCCGTTCGACTTCACGAATCATTAAGGCTTGTATTTGAACCCAATTGACTTCTCGGATCAACAAGTCATTCAATTGACCCAATTCGGCTCCTCGGATTAACAAGTATCCATAACTTGATCCATTTGTTTTACCAAGTCACCAAGTACGCACAATGTGACCCAATTCGCCTTCTCGGATCAACAAGCACCAACAATTTGACTCCGTTCGACTTCACGAATCATTAAGGCTTGTATTTGAACCCAATTGACTTCTCGAATCAACTAGTCTTTCAATTGACCCAATTCGGCTTCTCGGATAAACAAGTATCCATAACTTGATCCGTTTGTTTTACCAAGTCACCAAGTACGCACAATGTGACCCAATTCGCCTTCTCGGATCAACATGCACCAACTACTTGACTCCGTTCGACTTCACGAATGATTAAGGCTTGTAGTTGAACCCAATTGACTTCTCGGATCAACAAGTCTTCCATTTGACTTAATTGGGCTTCTCGGATCAACAAGTATGCATAACTTGATTCGTTTGTTTTATAAAGTCACCAAGTACGCATGATGTGACCCAATTCGCCTTCTCGGATCAACAAGGACCAACAATTTGACTCCGTTCGACTTCACGAATCATTAAGGCTTGTATTTGAACCTAATTGACTTCTCGGATCAACAAGTCTTTCAATTGACCCAATTCGGCTTCTCGGATCAACAAGTATCCATAACATGATCCGTTTGTTATACCAAGTCACTAAGTACGCACAATGTGACCCAATTCGCCTTCTCGAATCAACAAGCACCAACAATTTGACTCCGTTCGACTTCACGAATCATTAAGGCTTGTATTTGAACCCAATTGACTTCTCGGATCAACAAGTCTTTCAATTGACCCAATTCGGCTTCTCGGATCAACAAGTATCCATAACTTGATCCGTTTGTTTTACCAAGTCACCAAGTACGCACAATGTGACCCAATTCGCCTTCTCGAATCAACAAGCACCAACTATTTGACTTCGTTCGACTTCACGAATCATTAATGCTTGTATTTGAACCCAATTGACTTCTCGGATCAACAAGTCTTTCAATTGACCCGATTCGGCTTCTCGGATCAACAAGTATATATAACTTGATCCATTTGTTTTACCAAGTCACCAAGTACGCACAATGTGACCCAATTCGCCTTCTCGGATCAACAAGCACCAGCTACTTGACTCCGTTCGACTTCACGAATCATTAATGCTTGTATTTGAACCCAATTGACTTCTCGGATCAAAAAGTCTTCCATTTGACTTAATTGGGCTTTTCGGATCAACAAGTATCCATAACTTGATTCATTTGTTTTATAACGTCACCAAGTACGCATGATGTGACCCAATTCGCCTTCTCGGACCAACAATTTGACTCCGTTCGACTTCACGAATCATTAGGGCTTGTATTTGAACCCAATTGACTTCTCGGATCAACAAGTCTTTCAATTGACCCAATTCGGCTTCTCGGATCAACAAGTATCCATAACTTGATCCGTTTGTTTTACCAAGTCACCAAGTACGCACAATGTGACCCAATTCGCCTTCTCGAATCAACAAGCACCAACAATTTGACTTCGTTCGACTTCACGAATCATTAATGCTTGTATTTGAACCCAATTGACTTCTCGGATCAACAAGTCTTTCAATTGACCCGATTCGGCTTCTCGGATCAACAAGTATATATAACTTGATCCATTTGTTTTACCAAGTCACCAAGTACGCACAATGTGACCCAATTCGCCTTCTCGGATCAACAAGCACCAACAATTTGACTCCGTTCGACTTCACGAATCATTAAGGCTTGTATTTGAACCCAATTGACTTGTCGGATCAACAAGTCTTTCAATTGACCCAATTCGGCTCCTCGGATTAACAAGTATCGATAACATGATCCGTTTGTTTTACCAAGTCACCAAGTACGCACAATGTGACCCAATTCGCCTTCTCGAATCAACAAGCACCAACTATTTGACTTCGTTCGACTTCACGAATCATTAAGGCTTGTATTTGAACCCAATTGACTTCTCGGATCAACAAGTCTTTCAATTGACCCAATTCGGCTCCTCGGATCAACAAGTATCCATAACTTGATCCATTTGTTTTACCAAGTCACCAAGTACGCACAATGTGACCCAATTCGCCTTCTCGGATCAACAAGCACCAGCTACTTGACTCCGTTCGACTTCACGAATCATTAAGGCTTGTATTTGAACCCAATTGACTTCTCGGATCAAAAAGTCTTCAATTTTACTTAATTGGGCTTTTCGGATCAACAAGTATCCATAACTTGATTCATTTGTTTTATAAAGTCACCAAGTACGCATGATGTGACCCAATTCGCCTTCTCGGATCAACAAGGACCAACAATTTGACTCCGTTCGACTTCACGAATCATTAAGGCTTGTATTTGAACCCAATTGACTTCTCGGATCAACAAGTCTTTCAATTGACCCAATTCGGCTCCTCGGATTAACAAGTATCCATAACTTGATCCATTTGTTTTACCAAGTCACCAAGTACGCACAATGTGACCCAATTCGCATTCTCGGATCACCAAGCACCAACTATTTGACTCCGTTCAGCTTCACGAATCATTAAGGCTTGTATTTGAACCCAATTGACTTCTCGGATCAACAAGTCTTCCATTTGACTTAATTGGGCTTCTCGGATCAACAAGTATCCATAACTTGATTCGTTTGTTTTATAAAGTCACGAGGTACGCACAATGTGACCAAATTCGCCTTCTCGGATCAACAAGCACCAACAATTTGACTCCGTTCGACTTCACGAATCATTAAGGCTTGTATTTGAACCCAATTGAATTCTCGGATCAACAAGTCTTTCAATTGACCCAATTCGGCTCCTCGGATTAACAAGTATCCATAACTTGATCCATTTGTTTTACCAAGTCACCATGTACGCACAATGTGACCCAATTCGCCTTCTCGGATCAACAAGCACCAACTACTTGACTCCGTTCGACTTCACGAATGATTAAGGCTTGTAGTTGAACCCAATTGACTTATGGGATCAACAAGTCTTTCAATTGACCCAATTCGGCTTCTCGGATCAACAAGTATCCATAACATGATCCGTTTGTTATACCAAGTTACTAAGTACGCACAATGTGACCCTATTCGCCTTCTCGGATCAACAAGCACCAACAATTTGACTCCGTTCGACTTCACGAATCATTAAGGCTTGTATTTGAACCCAATTGACTTCTCGGATCAACAAGTCTTTCAATTGACCCAATTCGGCTTCTCGGATCAACAAGTATCCATAACTTGATCCGTTTGTTTTACCAAGTCACCAAGTACGCACAATGTGACCCAATTCGCCTTCTCGGATCAACAAGCACCAACTACTTGACTCCGTTCGACTTCACGAATGATTAAGGCTTGTAGTTGAACCCAATTGAGTTCTCGGATCAACAAGTCTTCCATTTGACTTAATTGGGCTTCTCGGATCAACAAGTATCCATAACTTGATTCGTTTGTTTTATAAAGTCACCAAATACGCACAATGTGACCCAATTCGCCTTCTCGGATCAACAAGCACCAACTAATTGACTCCGTTCGACTTCACAAATCATTAAGGCTTGTATTTGAACCCAATTGACTTCTCGGATCAACAAGTCTTTCAATTGACCCAATTCGGCTCCTCGGATCAACAAGTATCCATAACTTGATCCATTTGTTTTACCAAGTCACCAAGTACGCACAATGTGACCCAATTCGCCTTCTCGGATCAACAAGCACCAGCTACTTGACTCCGTTCGACTTCACGAATCATTAAGGCTTGTATTTGAACCCAATTGACTTCTCGGATCAAAAAGTCTTCCATTTGACTTAATTGGGCTTTTCGGATCAACAAGTATCCATAACTTGATTCATTTGTTTTATAAAGTCACCAAGTACGCATGATGTGACCCAATTCGCCTTCTCGGATCAACAAGCACCAACAATTTGACTCCGTTCGACTTCACGAATCATTAAGGCTTGTATTCGAACCCAATTGACTTCTCGAATCAACTAGTCTTTCAATTGACCCAATTCGGCTTCTCGGATCAACAAGTATCCATAACTTGATCCGTTTGTTTTACCAAGTCACCAAGTACGCACAATGTGATCCAATTCGCCTTCTCGGATCAACAAGCACCAACTACTTGACTCCGTTCGACTTCACGAATGATTAAGGCTTGTAGTTGAACCCAATTGACTTCTCGGATCAACAAGTCTTCCATTTGACTTAATTGGGCTTCTCGGATCAACAAGTATCCATAACTTGATTCGTTTGTTTTATAAAGTCACCAAGTACGCATGATGTGACCCAATTCGCCTTCTCGGATCAACAAGGACCAACAATTTGACTCCGTTCGACTTCACGAATCATTAAGGCTTGTATTTGAACCTAATTGACTTCTCGGATCAACAAGTCATTCAATTGACCCAATTCGGCTCCTCGGATTAACAAGTATCGATAACATGATCCGTTTGTTTTACCAAGTCACCAAGTACGCACAATGTGACCCAATTCGCCTTCTCGAATCAACAAGCACCAACTATTTGACTTCGTTCGACTTCACGAATCATTAAGGCTTGTATTTGAACCCAATTGACTTCTCGGATCAACAAGTCTTTCAATTGACCCAATTCGGCTCCTCGGATCAACAAGTATCCATAACTTGATCCATTTGTTTTACCAAGTCACCAAGTACGCACAATGTGACCCAATTCGCCTTCTCGGATCAACAAGCACCAGCTACTTGACTCCGTTCGACTTCACAAATCATTAAGGCTTGTATTTGAACCCAATTGACTTCTCGGATCAAAAAGTCTTCAATTTTACTTAATTGGGCTTTTCGGATCAACAAGTATCCATAACTTGATTCATTTGTTTTATAAAGTCACCAAGTACGCATGATGTGACCCAATTCGCCTTCTCGGATCAACAAGGACCAACAATTTGACTCCGTTCGACTTCACGAATCATTAAGGCTTGTATTTGAACCCAATTGACTTCTCGGATCAACAAGTCTTTCAATTGACCCAATTCGGCTCCTCGGATTAACAAGTATCCATAACTTGATCCATTTGTTTTACCAAGTCACCAAGTACGCACAATGTGACCCAATTCGCATTCTCGGATCACCAAGCACCAACTATTTGACTCCGTTCAGCTTCACGAATCATTAAGGCTTGTATTTGAACCCAATTGACTTCTCGGATCAACAAGTCTTCCATTTGACTTAATTGGGCTTCT
This sequence comes from Ajuga chamaepitys, assembly GCA_958295605.1. Lineage (NCBI taxonomy): Eukaryota > Viridiplantae > Streptophyta > Magnoliopsida > Lamiales > Lamiaceae > Ajuga > Ajuga chamaepitys. The sequence goes on from OY282495.1 coordinate 43,128,755, forward strand.
CGGATCAACAAGTATCCATAACTTGATTCGTTTGTTTTATAAAGGCACGAGGTACGCACAATGTGACCAAATTCGCCTTCTCGGATCAACAAGCACCAACAATTTGACTCCGTTCGACTTCACGAATCATTAAGGCTTGTATTTGAACCCAATTGACTTCTCGGATCAACAAGTCTTTCAATTGACCCAATTCGGCTCCTCGGATTAACAAGTATCCATAACTTGATCCATTTGTTTTACCAAGTCACCATGTACGCACAATGTGACCCAATTCGCCTTCTCGGATCAACAAGCACCAACTAATTGACTCAGTTCGACTTCACGAATCATTAAGGCTTGTATTCGAACCCAATTGACTTATGGGATCAACAAGTCTTTCAATTGACCCAATTCGGCTTCTCGGATCAACAAGTATCCATAACATGATCCGTTTGTTATACCAAGTTACTAAGTACGCACAATGTGACCCAATTCGCCTTCTCGGATCAACAAGCACCAACAATTTGACTCCGTTCGACTTCACGAATCATTAAGGCTTGTATTTGAACCCAATTGACTTCTCGGATCAACAAGTCTTTCAATTGACCCAATTCGGCTTCTCGGATCAACAAGTATCCATAACTTGATCCGTTTGTTTTACCAAGTCACCAAGTACGCACAATGTGACCCAATTCGCCTTCTCGGATCAACAAGCACCAACTACTTGACTCCGTTCGACTTCACGAATGATTAAGGCTTGTAGTTGAACCCAATTGAGTTCTCGGATCAACAAGTCTTCCATTTGACTTAATTGGGCTTCTCGGATCAACAAGTATCCATAACTTGATTCGTTTGTTTTATAAAGTCACCAAATACGCACAATGTGACCCAATTCGCCTTCTCGGATCAACAAGCACCAACTAATTGACTCCGTTCGACTTCACGAATCATTAAGGCTTGTATTTGAACCCAATTGACTTCTCGGATCAACAAGTCTTTCAATTGACCCAATTCGGCTCCTCGGATCAACAAGTATCCATAACTTGATCCATTTGTTTTACCAAGTCACCAAGTACGCACAATGTGACCCAATTCGCCTTCTCGGATCAACAAGCACCAGCTACTTGACTCCGTTCGACTTCACGAATCATTAAGGCTTGTATTTGAACCCAATTGACTTCTCGGATCAAAAAGTCTTCCATTTGACTTAATTGGGCTTTTCGGATCAACAAGTATCCATAACTTGATTCATTTGTTTTATAAAGTCACCAAGTACGCATGATGTGACCCAATTCGCCTTCTCGGATCAACAAGCACCAACAATTTGACTCCGTTCGACTTCACGAATCATTAAGGCTTGTATTTGAACCAAATTGACTTCTCGAATCAACTAGTCTTTCAATTGACCCAATTCGGCTTCTCGGATCAACAAGTATCCATAACTTGATCCGTTTGTTTTACCAAGTCACCAAGTACGCACAATGTGATCCAATTCGCCTTCTCGGATCAACAAGCACCAACTACTTGACTCCGTTCGACTTCACGAATGATTAAGGCTTGTAGTTGAACCCAATTGACTTCTCGGATCAACAAGTCTTCCATTTGACTTAATTGGGCTTCTCGGATCAACAAGTATCCATAACTTGATTCGTTTGTTTTATAAAGTCACCAAGTACGCATGATGTGACCCAATTCGCCTTCTCGGATCAACAAGGACCAACAATTTGACTCCGTTCGACTTCACGAATCATTAAGGCTTGTATTTGAACCTAATTGACTTCTCGGATCAACAAGTCATTCAATTGACCCAATTCGGCTCCTCGGATTAACAAGTATCGATAACATGATCCGTTTGTTTTACCAAGTCACCAAGTACGCACAATGTGACCCAATTCGCCTTCTCGAATCAACAAGCACCAACTATTTGACTTCGTTCGACTTCACGAATCATTAAGGCTTGTATTTGAACCCAATTGACTTCTCGGATCAACAAGTCTTTCAATTGACCCAATTCGGCTCCTCGGATCAACAAGTATCCATAACTTGATCCATTTGTTTTACCAAGTCACCAAGTACGCACAATGTGACCCAATTCGCCTTCTCGGATCAACAAGCACCAGCTACTTGACTCCGTTCGACTTCACGAATCATTAAGGCTTGTATTTGAACCCAATTGACTTCTCGGATCAAAAAGTCTTCAATTTTACTTAATTGGGCTTTTCGGATCAACAAGTATCCATAACTTGATTCATTTGTTTTATAAAGTCACCAAGTACGCATGATGTGACCCAATTCGCCTTCTCGGATCAACAAGGACCAACAATTTGACTCCGTTCGACTTCACGAATCATTAAGGCTTGTATTTGAACCCAATTGACTTCTCGGATCAACAAGTCTTTCAATTGACCCAATTCGGCTTCTCGGATCAACAAGTATCCATAACTTGATCCGTTTGTTTTACCAAGTCACCAAGTACGCACAATGTGACCCAATTCGCCTTCTCGGATCAACAAGCACCAACTACTTGACTCCGTTCGACTTCACGAATGATTAAGGCTTGTAGTTGAACCCAATTGAGTTCTCGGATCAACAAGTCTTCCATTTGACTTAATTGGGCTTCTCGGATCAACAAGTATCCATAACTTGATTCGTTTGTTTTATAAAGTCACCAAATACGCACAATGTGACCCAATTCGCCTTCTCGGATCAACAAGCACCAACTAATTGACTCCGTTCGACTTCACGAATCATTAAGGCTTGTATTTGAACCCAATTGACTTCTCGGATCAACAAGTCTTTCAATTGACCCAATTCGGCTCCTCGGATCAACAAGTATCCTTAACTTGATCCATTTGTTTTACCAAGTCACCAAGTACGCACAATGTGACCCAATTCGCCTTCTCGGATCAACAAGCACCAACTAATTGACTCAGTTCGACTTCACGAATCATTAAGGCTTGTATTCGAACCCAATTGACTTATGGGATCAACAAGTCTTTCAATTGACCCAATTCGGCTTCTCGGATCAACAAGTATCCATAACATGATCCGTTTGTTATACCAAGTTACTAAGTACGCACAATGTGACCCAATTCGCCTTCTCGGATCAACAAGCACCAACAATTTGACTCCGTTCGACTTCACGAATCATTAAGGCTTGTATTTGAACCCAATTGACTTCTCGGATCAACAAGTCTTTCAATTGACCCAATTCGGCTTCTCGGATCAACAAGTATCCATAACTTGATCCGTTTGTTTTACCAAGTCACCAAGTACGCACAATGTGACCCAATTCGCCTTCTCGGATCAACAAGCACCAACTACTTGACTCCGTTCGACTTCACGAATGATTAAGGCTTGTAGTTGAACCCAATTGAGTTCTCGGATCAACAAGTCTTCCATTTGACTTAATTGGGCTTCTCGGATCAACAAGTATCCATAACTTGATTCGTTTGTTTTATAAAGTCACCAAATACGCACAATGTGACCCAATTCGCCTTCTCGGATCAACAAGCACCAACTAATTGACTCCGTTCGACTTCACGAATCATTAAGGCTTGTATTTGAACCCAATTGACTTCTCGGATCAACAAGTCTTTCAATTGACCCAATTCGGCTCCTCGGATCAACAAGTATCCATAACTTGATCCATTTGTTTTACCAAGTCACCAAGTACGCACAATGTGACCCAATTCGCCTTCTCGGATCAACAAGCACCAGCTACTTGACTCCGTTCGACTTCACGAATCATTAAGGCTTGTATTTGAACCCAATTGACTTCTCGGATCAAAAAGTCTTCCATTTGACTTAATTGGGCTTTTCGGATCAACAAGTATCCATAACTTGATTCATTTGTTTTATAAAGTCACCAAGTACGCATGATGTGACCCAATTCGCCTTCTCGGATCAACAAGCACCAACAATTTGACTCCGTTCGACTTCACGAATCATTAAGGCTTGTATTTGAACCAAATTGACTTCTCGAATCAACTAGTCTTTCAATTGACCCAATTCGGCTTCTCGGATCAACAAGTATCCATAACTTGATCCGTTTGTTTTACCAAGTCACCAAGTACGCACAATGTGATCCAATTCGCCTTCTCGGATCAACAAGCACCAACTACTTGACTCCGTTCGACTTCACGAATGATTAAGGCTTGTAGTTGAACCCAATTGACTTCTCGGATCAACAAGTCTTCCATTTGACTTAATTGGGCTTCTCGGATCAACAAGTATCCATAACTTGATTCGTTTGTTTTATAAAGTCACCAAGTACGCATGATGTGACCCAATTCGCCTTCTCGGATCAACAAGGACCAACAATTTGACTCCGTTCGACTTCACGAATCATTAAGGCTTGTATTTGAACCTAATTGACTTCTCGGATCAACAAGTCATTCAATTGACCCAATTCGGCTCCTCGGATTAACAAGTATCGATAACATGATCCGTTTGTTTTACCAAGTCACCAAGTACGCACAATGTGACCCAATTCGCCTTCTCGAATCAACAAGCACCAACTATTTGACTTCGTTCGACTTCACGAATCATTAAGGCTTGTATTTGAACCCAATTGACTTCTCGGATCAACAAGTCTTTCAATTGACCCAATTCGGCTCCTCGGATCAACAAGTATCCATAACTTGATCCATTTGTTTTACCAAGTCACCAAGTACGCACAATGTGACCCAATTCGCCTTCTCGGATCAACAAGCACCAGCTACTTGACTCCGTTCGACTTCACGAATCATTAAGGCTTGTATTTGAACCCAATTGACTTCTCGGATCAAAAAGTCTTCAATTTTACTTAATTGGGCTTTTCGGATCAACAAGTATCCATAACTTGATTCATTTGTTTTATAAAGTCACCAAGTACGCATGATGTGACCCAATTCGCCTTCTCGGATCAACAAGGACCAACAATTTGACTCCGTTCGACTTCACGAATCATTAAGGCTTGTATTTGAACCCAATTGACTTCTCGGATCAACAAGTCTTTCAATTGACCCAATTCGGCTTCTCGGATCAACAAGTATCCATAACTTGATCCGTTTGTTTTACCAAGTCACCAAGTACGCACAATGTGACCCAATTCGCCTTCTCGGATCAACAAGCACCAACTACTTGACTCCGTTCGACTTCACGAATGATTAAGGCTTGTAGTTGAACCCAATTGAGTTCTCGGATCAACAAGTCTTCCATTTGACTTAATTGGGCTTCTCGGATCAACAAGTATCCATAACTTGATTCGTTTGTTTTATAAAGTCACCAAATACGCACAATGTGACCCAATTCGCCTTCTCGGATCAACAAGCACCAACTAATTGACTCCGTTCGACTTCACGAATCATTAAGGCTTGTATTTGAACCCAATTGACTTCTCGGATCAACAAGTCTTTCAATTGACCCAATTCGGCTCCTCGGATCAACAAGTATCCTTAACTTGATCCATTTGTTTTACCAAGTCACCAAGTACGCACAATGTGACCCAATTCGCCTTCTCGGATCAACAAGCACCAACTACTTGACTCCGTTCGACTTCACGAATGATTAAGGCTTGTATTTGAACCCAATTGACTTCTCGGATCAAAAAGTCTTCCATTTGACTTAATTGGGCTTTTCGGATCAACAAGTATCCATAACTTGATCCGTTTGTTTTACCAAGTCACCAAGTACGCACAATGTGACCCAATTCGCCTTCTCGGATCAACAAGCACCAACTACTTGACTCCGTTCGACTTCACGAATGATTAAGGCTTGTAGTTGAACCCAATTGACTTCTCGGATCAACAAGTCTTCCATTTGACTTAATTGGGCTTCTCGGATCAACAAGTATGCATAACTTGATTCGTTTGTTTTATAAAGTCACCAAGTACGCATGATGTGACCCAATTCGCCTTCTCAGATCAACAAGGACCAACAATTTGACTCCGTTCGACTTCACGAATCATTAAGGCTTGTATTTGAACCTAATTGACTTCTCGGATCAACAAGTCTTTCAATTGACCCAATTCGGCTTCTCGGATCAACAAGTATCCATAACATGATCCGTTTGTTATACCAAGTCACTAAGTACGCACAATGTGACCCAATTCGCCTTCTCGGATCAACAAGCACCAACAATTTGACTCCGTTCGACTTCACGAATCATTAAGGCTTGTATTTGAACCCAATTGACTTCTCGGATCAACAAGTCTTTCAATTGACCCAATTCGGCTTCTCGGATCAACAAGTATCCATAACTTGATCCGTTTGTTTTACCAAGTCACCAAGTACGCACAATGTGACCCAATTTGCCTTCTCGAATCAACAAGCACCAACTATTTGACTTCGTTCGACTTCACGAATCATTAATGCTTGTATTTGAACCCAATTGACTTCACGGATCAACAAGTCTTTCAATTGACCCGATTCGGCTTCTCGGATCAACAAGTATATATAACTTGATCCATTTGTTTTACCAAGTCACCAAGTACGCACAATGTGACCCAATTCGCCTTCTCGGATCAACAAGCACCAGCTACTTGACTCCGTTCGACTTCACGAATCATTAATGCTTGTATTTGAACCCAATTGACTTCTCGGATCAAAAAGTCTTCCATTTGACTTAATTGGGCTTTTCGGATCAACAAGTATCCATAACTTGATTCATTTGTTTTATAACGTCACCAAGTACGCATGATGTGACCCAATTCGCCTTCTCGGATCAACAAGGACCAACAATTTGACTCCGTTCGACTTCACGAATCATTAAGGCTTGTATTTGAACCCAATTGACTTCTCGGATCAACAAGTCTTTCAATTGACCCAATTCGGCTCCTCGGATTAACAAGTATCCATAACTTGATCCATTCGTTTTACCAAGTCACCAAGTACGCACAATGTGACCCAATTCGCATTCTCGGATCACCAAGCACCAACTATTTGACTCCGTTCAGCTTCACGAATCATTAAGGCTTGTATTTGAACCCAATTTACTTCTCGGATCAACAAGTCTTCCATTTGACTTAATTGGGCTTCTCGGATCAACAAGTATCCATAACTTGATTCGTTTGTTTTATAAAGTCACGAGGTACGCACAATGTGACCAAATTCGCCTTCTCGGATCAACAAGCACCAACAATTTGACTCCGTTCGACTTCACGAATCATTAAGGCTTGTATTTGAACCCAATTGACTTCTCGGATCAACAAGACTTTCAATTGACCCAATTCGGCTCCTCGGATTAACAAGTATCCATAACTTGATCCATTTGTTTTACCAAGTCACCATGTACGCACAATGTGACCCAATTCGCCTTCTCGGATCAACAAGCACCAACTAATTGACTCAGTTCGACTTCAAGAATCATTAAGGCTTGTATTCGAACCCAATTGACTTATGGGATCAACAAGTCTTTCAATTGACCCAATTCGGCTTCTCGAATCAACAAGTATCCATAACATGATCCGTTTGTTATACCAAGTCACTAAGTACGCACAATGTGACCCAATTCGCCTTCTCGGATCAACAAGCACCAACAATTTGACTCCGTTCGACTTCACGAATCATTAAGGCTTGTATTTGAACCCAATTGACTTGTCGGATCAACAAGTCTTTCAATTGACCCAATTCGGCTCCTCGGATTAACAAGTATCGATAACATGATCCGTTTGTTTTACCAAGTCACCAAGTACGCACAATGTGACCCAATTCGCCTTCTCGAATCAACAAGCACCAACTATTTGACTTCGTTCGACTTCACGAATCATTAAGGCTTGTATTTGAACCCAATTAACTTCTCGGATCAACAAGTCTTTCAATTGACCCAATTCGGCTCCTCGGATCAACAAGTATCCATAACTTGATCCATTTGTTTTACCAAGTCACCAAGTACGCACAATGTGACCCAATTCGCCTTCTCGGATCAACAAGCACCAGCTACTTGACTCCGTTCGACTTCACGAATCATTAAGGCTTGTATTTGAACCCAATTGACTTCTCGGATCAAAAAGTCTTCAATTTGACTTAATTGGGCTTTTCGGATCAACAAGTATCCATAACTTGATTCATTTGTTTTATAAAGTCACCAAGTACGCATGATGTGACCCAATTCGCCTTCTCGGATCAACAAGGACCAACAATTTGACTCCGTTCGACTTCACGAATCATTAAGGCTTGTATTTGAACCCAATTGACTTCTCGGATCAACAAGTCTTCCATTTGACTTAATTGGGCTTCTCGGATCAACAAGTATCCATAACTTGATTCGTTTGTTTCATAAAATCACGAGGTACGCACAATGTGACCAAATTCGCCTTCTCGGATCAACAAGCACCAACAATTTGACTCCGTTCGACTTCACGAATCATTAAGGCTTGTATTTGAACCCAATTGACTTCTCGGATCAACAAGTCTTTCAATTGACCCAATTCGGCTCCTTGGATTAACAAGTATCCATAACTTGATCCATTTGTTTTACCAAGTCACCATGTACGCACAATGTGACCCAATTCGCCTTCTCGGATCAACAAGCACCAACTAATTGACTCAGTTCGACTTCACGAATCATTAAGGCTTGTATTCGAACCCAATTGACTTATGGGATCAACAAGTCTTTCAATTGACCCAATTCGGCTTCTCGGATCAACAAGTATCCATAACATGATCCGTTTGTTATACCAAGTCACTAAGTACGCACAATGTGACCCAATTCGCCTTCTCGGATTAACAAGCACCAACAATTTGACTCCGTTCGACTTCACGAATCATTAAGGCTTGTATTTGAACCCAATTGACTTCTCGGATCAACAAGTCTTTCAATTGACCCAATTCGGCTTCTCGGATCAACAAGTATCCATAACTTGATCCGTTTGTTTTACCAAGTCACCAAGTACGCACAATGTGACCCAATTCGCCTTCTCGGATCAACAAGCACCAACTACTTGACTCCGTTCGACTTCACGAATGATTAAGGCTTGTAGTTGAACCCAATTGAGTTCTCGGATCAACAAGTCTTCCATTTGAGTTAATTGGGCTTCTCGGATCAACAAGTATCCATAACTTGATTCGTTTGTTTTATAAAGTCACGAGGTACGCACAATGTGACCAAATTCGCCTTCTCGGATCAACAAGCACCAACTAATTGACTCCGTTCGACTTCACGAATCATTAAGGCTTGTATTTGAACCCAATTGACTTCTCGGATCAACAAGTCTTTCAATTGACCCAATTCGGCTCCTCGGATCAACAAGTATCCATAACTTGATCCATTTGTTTTACCAAGTCACCAAGTACGCACAATGTGACCCAATTCGCCTTCTCGGATCAACAAGCACCAGCTACTTGACTCCGTTCGACTTCACGAATCATTAAGGCTTGTATTTGAACCCAATTGACTTCTCGGATCAAAAAGTCTTCCATTTGACTTAATTGGGCTTTTCGGATCAACAAGTATCCATAACTTGATTCATTTGTTTTATAAAGTCACCAAGTACGCATGATGTGACCCAATTCGCCTTCTCGGATCAACAAGCACCAACAATTTGACTCCGTTCGACTTCACGAATCATTAAGGCTTGTATTTGAACCCAATTGACTTCTCGAATCAACTAGTCTTTCAATTGACCCAATTCGGCTTCTCGGATCAACAAGTATCCATAACTTGATCCGTTTGTTTTACTAAGTCACCAAGTACGCACAATGTGACCCAATTCGCCTTCTCGGATCAACAAGCACCAACTACTTGACTCCGTTCGACTTCACGAATGATTAAGGCTTGTAGTTGAACCCAATTGACTTCTCGGATCAACAAGTCTTCCATTTGACTTAATTGGGCTTCTCGGATCAACAAGTATCCATAACTTGATTCGTTTGTTTTATAAAGTCACCAAGTACGCATGATGTGACCCAATTCGCCTTCTCGGATCAACAAGGACCAACAATTTGACTCCGTTCGACTTCACGAATCATTAAGGCTTGTATTTGAACCTAATTGACTTCTCGGATCAACAAGTCATTCAATTGACCCAATTCGGCTCCTCGGATTAACAAGTATCCATAACTTGATCCATTTGTTTTACCAAGTCACCAAGTACGCACAATGTGACCCAATTCGCCTTCTCGGATCAACAAGCACCAACAATTTGACTCCGTTCGACTTCACGAATCATTAATGCTTGTATTTGAACCCAATTGACTTCTCGAATCAACTAGTCTTTCAATTGACCCAATTCGGCTTCTCGGATCAACATGTATCCATAACTTGATCCGTTTGTTTTACCAAGTCACCAAGTACGCACAATGTGACCCAATTCGCCTTCTCGGATCAACATGCACCAACTACTTGACTCCGTTCGACTTCACGAATGATTAAGGCTTGTAGTTGAACCCAATTGACTTCTCGGATCAACAAGTCTTCCATTTGACTTAATTGGGCTTCTCGGATCAACAAGTATCCATAACTTGATCCGTTTGTTTTACCAAGTCACCAAGTACGCACAATGTGACCCAATTCGCCTTCTCGGATCAACAAGCACCAGCTACTTGACTCCGTTCGACTTCACGAATCATTAATGCTTGTATTTGAACCCAATTGACTTCTCGGATCAAAAAGTCTTCCATTTGACTTAATTGGGCTTTTCGGATCAACAAGTATCCATAACTTGATTCATTTGTTTTATAACGTCACCAAGTACGCATGATGTGACCCAATTCGCCTTCTCGGATCAACAAGGACCAACAATTTGACTCCGTTCGACTTCACGAATCATTAAGGCTTGTATTTGAACCCAATTGACTTCTCGGATCAACAAGTCTTTCAATTGACCCAATTCGGCTCCTCGGATTAACAAGTATCCATAACATGATCCGTCTGTTTTACCAAGTCACCAAGTACGCACAATGTGACCCAATTCGCCTTCTCGAATCAACAAGCACCAACTATTTGACTCCGTTCGACTTCACGAATCATTAAGGCTTGTATTTGAACCCCATTGAGTTCTCGGATCAACAAGTCTTTCAATTGACCCGATTCGGCTTCTCGGATCAACAAGTATATATAACTTGATCCATTTGTTTTACCAAGTCACCAAGTACGCACAATGTGACCCAATTCGCCTTCTCGGATCAACAAGCACCAGCTACTTGACTCCGTTCGACTTCACGAATCATTAATGCTTGTATTTGAACCCAATTGACTTCTCGGATCAAAAAGTCTTCCATTTGACTTAATTGGGCTTTTCGGATCAACAAGTATCCATAACTTGATTCATTTGTTTTATAAAGTCACCAAGTACGCATGATGTGACCCAATTCGCCTTCTCGGATCAACAAGGACCAACAATTTGACTCCGTTCGACTTCACGAATCATTAAGGCTTGTATTTGAACCCAATTGACTTCTCGGATCAACAAGTCTTTCAATTGACCCAATTCGGCTCCTCGGATTAACAAGTATCCATAACTTGATCCATTTGTTTTACCAAGTCACCAAGTACGCACAATGTGACCCAATTCGCATTCTCGGATCACCAAGCACCAACTATTTGACTCCATTCAGCTTCACGAATCATTAAGGCTTGTATTTGAACCCAATTGACTTCTCGGATCAACAAGTCTTCCATTTGACTTAATTGGGCTTCTCGGATCAACAAGTATCCATAACTTGATTCGTTTGTTTTATAAAGTCACGAGGTACGCACAATGTGACCAAATTCGCCTTCTCGGATCAACAAACACCAACAATTTGACTCCGTTCGACTTCACGAATCATTAAGGCTTGTATTTGAACCCAATTGACTTCTCGGATCAACAAGTCTTTCAATTGACCCAATTCGGCTCCTCGGATTAACAAGTATCCATAACTTGATCCATTTGTTTTACCAAGTCACCATATACGCACAATGTGACCCAATTCGCCTTCTCGGATCAACAAGCACCAACTAATTGACTCAGTTCGACTTCACGAATCATTAAGGCTTGTATTCGAACCCAATTGACTTATGGGATCAACAAGTCTTTCAATTGACCCAATTCGGCTTCTCGGATCAACAAGTATCCATAACTTGATCCGTTTGTTTTACCAAGTCACCAAGTACGCACAATGTGACCCAATTCGCCTTCTCGGATCAACAAGCACCAGCTACTTGACTCCGTTTGACTTCACGAATCATTAAGGCTTGTATTTGAACCCAATTGACTTCTCGGATCAAAAAGTCTTCCATTTGACTTAATTGGGCTTTTCGGATCAACAAGTATCCATAACTTGATTCATTTGTTTTATAAAGTCACCAAGTACGCATGATGTGACCCAATTAGCCTTCTCGGATCAACAAGGACCAACAATTTGACTCCGTTCGACTTCACGAATCATTAAGGCTTGTATTTGAACCTAATTGACTTCTCGGATCAACAAGTCTTTCAATTGACCCAATTCGGCTCCTCGGATTAACAAGTATCCATAACTTGATCCATTTATTTTACCAAGTCACCAAGTACGCACAATGTGACCCAATTCGCATTCTCGGATCACCAAGCACCAAGTATTTGACTCCGTTCAGCTTCACGAATCATTAAGGCTTGTATTTGAACCCAATTGACTTCTCGGATCAACAAGTCTTCCATTTGACTTAATTGGGCTTCTCGGATCAACAAGTATCCATAACTTGATTCGTTTGTTTTATAAAGTCACGAGGTACGCATAATGTGACTAAATTCGCCTTCTCGGATCAACAAGCACCAACAATTTGACTCCGTTCGACTTCACGAATCATTAAGGCTTGTATTTGAACCCAATTGACTTGTCGGATCAACAAGTCTTTCAATTGACCGAATTCGGCTCCTCGGATTACAAGTATCGATAACATGATCCGTTTGTTTTACCAAGTCACCAAGTACGCACAATGTGACCCAACTCGCCTTCTCGAATCAACAAGCACCAACTATTTGACTCCGTTCGACTTCACGAATCATTAAGGCTTGTATTTGAACCCAATTGAGTTCTCGGATCAACAAGTCTTTCAATTGACCCGATTCGACTTCTCGGATCAACAAGTATATATAACTTGATCCATTTGTTTTACCAAGTCACCAAGTACGCACAATGTGACCCAATTCGCCTTCTCGGATCAACAAGCACCAGCTACTTGACTCCGTTCGACTTCACGAATCATTAATGCTTGTATTTGAACCCAATTGACTTCTCGGATCAAAAAGTCTTCCATTTGACTTAATTGGGCTTTTCGGATCAACAAGTATCCATAACTTGATTCATTTGTTTTATAAAGTCACCAAGTACGCATGATGTGACCCAATTCGCCTTCTCGGATCAACAAGGACCAACAATTTGACTCCGTTCGACTTCACGAATCATTAAGGCTTGTATTTGAACCCAATTGACTTCTCGGATCAACAAGTCTTTCAATTGACCCAATTCGGCTCCTCGGATTAACAAGTATCCATAACTTGATCCATTTGTTTTACCAAGTCAGCAAGTACGCACAATGTGACCCAATTCGCCTTCTCGGATCAACAAGCACCAGCTAATTGACTCCGTTCAGCTTCACGAATCATTAAGGCTTGTATTTGAACCCAATTGACTTCTCGGATCAACAAGTCTTCCATTTGACTTAATTGGGCTTCTCGGATCAACAAGTATCCATAACTTGATTCGTTTGTTTTATAAAGTCACGAGGTACGCACAATGTGACCAAATTCGCCTTCTCGGATCAACAAGCACCAACAATTTGACTCCGTTCGACTTCACGAATCATTAAGGCTTGTATTTGAACCCAATTGACTTCTCGGATCAACAAGTCTTTCAATTGACCCAATTCGGCTCCTCGGATTAACAAGTATCCATAACTTGATCCATTTGTTTTACCAAGTCACCATGTACGCACAATGTGACCCAATTCGCCTTCTCGGATCAACAAGCACCAACTAATTGACTCAGTTCGACTTCACGAATCATTAAGGCTTGTATTCGAACCCAATTGACTTATGGGATCAACAAGTCTTTCAATTGACCCAATTCGGCTTCTCGGATCAACAAGTATCCATAACATGATCCGTTTGTCATACCAAGTCACTAAGTACGCACAATGTGACCCAATTCGCCTTCTCGGATCAACAAGCACCAACAATTTGACTCCGTTCGACTTCACGAATCATTAAGGCTTGTATTTGAACCCAATTGACTTCTCGGATCAACAAGTCTTTCAATTGACCCAATTCGGCTTCTCGGATCAACAAGTATCCATAACTTGATCCGTTTGTTTTACCAAGTCACCAAGTACGCACAATGTGACCCAATTCGCCTTCTCGGATCAACAAGCACCAACTACTTGACTCCGTTCGACTTCACGAATGATTAAGGCTTGTAGTTGAACCCAATTGACTTCTCGGATCAACAAGTCTTCCATTTGACTTAATTGGGCTTCTCGGATCAACAAGTATCCATAACTTGATTCGTTTGTTTTATAAAGTCACCAAGTACGCATGATGTGACCCAATTCGCCTTCTCGGATCAACAAGGACCAACAATTTAACTCCGTTCGACTTCACGAATCATTAAGGCTTGTATTTGAACCTAATTGACTTCTCGGATCAACAAGTCTTTCAATTGACCCAATTCGGCTCCTCGCATTAACAAGTATCGATAACATGATCCGTTTGTTTTACCAAGTCACCAAGTACGCACAATGTGACCCAATTCGCCTTCTCGAATCAACAAGCACCAACTATTTGACTCCGTTCGACTTCACGAATCATTAAGGCTTGTATTTGAACCCAATTGACTTCTCGGATCAACAAGTCTTTCAATTGGCCCAATTCGGCTCCTCGGATTAACAAGTATCCATAACTTGATCCATTTGTTTTACCAAGTCACCAAGTACGCACAATGTGACCCAATTCGCATTCTCGGATCACCAAGCACCAACTATTTGACTCCATTCAGCTTCACGAATCATTAAGGCTTGTATTTGAACCCAATTGACTTCTCGGATCAACAAGTCTTCCATTTGACTTAATTGCGCTTCTCGGATCAACAAGTATCCATAACTTGATTCGTTTGTTTTATAAAGTCACGAGGTACGCACAATGTGACCAAATTCGCCTTCTCGGATCAACAAGCACCAACAATTTGACTCCGTTCGACTTCACGAATCATTAAGGCTTGTATTTGAACCCAATTGACTTCTCGGATCAACAAGTCTTTCAATTGACCCAATTCGGCTCCTCGGATTAACAAGTATCCATAACTTGATCCATTTGTTTTACCAAGTCACCATGTACGCACAATGTGACCCAATTCGCCTTCTCGGATCAACAAGCACCAACTAATTGACTCAGTTCGACTTCACGAATCATTAAGGCTTGTATTCGAACCCAATTGACTTATGGGATCAACAAGTCTTTCAATTGACCCAATTCGGCTTCTCGGATCAACAAGTATCCATAACATGATCCGTTTGTCATACCAAGTCACTAAGTACGCACAATGTGACCCAATTCGCCTTCTCGGATCAACAAGCACCAACAATTTGACTCCGTTCGACTTCACGAATCATTAAGGCTTGTATTTGAACCCAATTGACTTCTCGGATCAACAAGTCTTTCAATTGACCCAATTCGGCTTCTCAGATCAACAAGTATCCATAACTTGATCCGTTTGTTTTACCAAGTCACCAAGTACGCACAATGTGACCCAATTCGCCTTCTCGGATCAACAAGCACCAACTACTTGACTCCGTTCGACTTCACGAATGATTAAGGCTTGTAGTTGAACCCAATTGACTTCTCGGATCAACAAGTCTTCCATTTGACTTAATTGGGCTTCTCGGATCAACAAGTATCCATAACTTGATTCGTTTGTTTTATAAAGTCACCAAGTACGCATGATGTGACCCAATTCGCCTTCTCGGATCAACAAGGACCAACAATTTGACTCCGTTCGACTTCACGAATCATTAAGGCTTGTATTTGAACCTAATTGACTTCTCGGATCAACAAGTCTTTCAATTGACCCAATTCGGCTTCTCGGATCAACAAGTATCCATAACATGATCCGTTTGTTATACCAAGTCACTAAGTACGCACAATGTGACCCAATTCGCCTTCTCGGATCAACAAGCACCAACAATTTGACTCCGTTCGACTTCACGAATCATTAAGGCTTGTATTTGAACCCAATTGACTTCTAGGATCAACAAGTCTTTCAATTGACCCAATTCGGCTTCTCGGATCAACAAGCACCAGCTACTTGACTCCGTTCGACTTCACGAATCATTAAGGCTTGTATTTGAACCCAATTGACTTCTCGGATCAAAAAGTCTTCCATTTGACTTAATTGGGCTTTTCGGATCAACAAGTATCCATAACTTGATTCATTTGTTTTATAAAGTCACCAAGTACGCATGATGTGACTCAATTCGCCTTCTCGGATCAACAAGGACCAACAATTTGACTCCGTTCGACTTCACGAATCATTAAGGCTTGTATTTGAACCTAATTGACTTCTCGGATCAACAAGTCTTTCAATTGACCCAATTCGGCTCCTCGGATTAACAAGTATCCATAACTTGATCCATTTGTTTTACCAAGTCACCAAGTACGCACAATGTGACCCAATTCGCATTCTCGGATCACCGAGCACCAACTATTTGACTCCGTTCAGCTTCACGAATCATTAAGGCTTGTATTTGAACCCAATTGACTTCTCGGATCAACAAGTCTTCCACTTGACTTAATTGGGCTTCTCGGATCAACAAGTATCCATAACTTGATTCGTTTGTTTTATAAAGTCACGAGGTACGCACAATGTGACCAAATTCGCCTTCTCGGATCAACAAGCACCAACAATTTGACTCCGTTCGACTTCACGAATCATTAAGGCTTGTATTTGAACCCAATTGACTTGTCGGATCAACAAGTCTTTCAATTGACCCAATTCGGCTCCTCGGATTAACAAGTATCGATAACATGATCCGTTTGTTTTACCAAGTCACCAAGTACGCACAATGTGACCCAATTCGCCTTCTCGAATCAACAAGTACCAACTATTTGACTCCGTTCGACTTCACGAATCATTAAGGCTTGTATTTGAACCCAATTGACTTCTCGGATCAACAAGTCTTTCAATTGACCCGATTCGGCTTCTCGGATCAACAAGTATATATAACTTGATCCATTTGCTTTACCAAGTCACCAAGTACGCACAATGTGACCCAATTCGCCTTCTCGGATCAACAAGCACCAGCTACTTGACTCCGTTCGACTTCACGAATCATTAATGCTTGTATTTGAACCCAATTGACTTCTCGGATCAAAAAGTCTTCCATTTGACTTAATTGGGCTTTTCGGATCAACAAGTATCCATAACTTGATTCATTTATTTTATAAAGTCACCAAGTACGCATGATGTGACCCAATTCGCCTTCTCGGATCAACAAGGACCAACAATTTGACTCCGTTTGACTTCACGAATCATTAAGGCTTGTATTTGAACCCAATTGACTTCTCGGATCAATCAGCCATCCCCGTTGCCTCACTCTACCCGGCAGATCAAGCCATATGAGCCTTTTCTCAGAGGCGACACTTACATGGTTAAGGTGGACGAGACTCGGTACCGACAGCGTGTTCAGTTCTTCTCGAACACTCTTATTGGTCGGCTCTTTTATGTCAAGAATGATAAGCCCCGGGACCTGCCATCTCTCAAAGCTAAGCTAACTGAGACCTGGAAAACTGAACGCTCTTGGAAACTCATTCCACTAGGGAAAGGCTATTATAATATTCAGTTTGAAGACAATCAGGATAAATCAAAAGCCTATGCTCACTCCGTTTGGTCTCTTAAGCCGGGAACCCTTCGTCTATCTCGTTGGGTCCCCAACTTTAATCCATATAAGCTGAACTCCTCTATCGCCCAAGTTTGGATCAGAATTTTTGAATTGGGAATGGAGCACTGGGATTCCTTCACGCTTTGGGGTATTGCCAAGGCGGTTGGCAATCCGTTGCATATAGACGATCGTGCTTTGGAAGGTTCAGTCGGACATTTCGTACGGGTTCTGGTCGAAATCGACCTTGCTAAAACCACCTGCCTTCCAGAGTCGGTGACTGTTGATGCGGAAGGCTCTTACACCACTGCCTCTATTAGTTATGAAAACTTGCCGGACTTTTGCTCCCACTGCCGGTTTGTGGGACATTTGGTTTCCAACTGCCAGAAGAAGAAGGTTACTCGGAAGGAGAATATCGTCCTGCAAGCCTCTCAGCCGCGTTCAAAGTCTCGCCCGCGATCTTCACGCGGACGCTCTCAGGCCCGTCAACCACATATTCGCCAAGTTTACAGACCGAAACCATCTGCCACATCACCTTCTCAGACCACGCCTGTTTCAGTCTCAAATTCATTTCAAGCCTTGGGTGATCTAAATACTACGGACCATCTTCACGGCCCGTCCACTTCAGTTTTCACATCTCAGACATGCGCTACTGTTCAAAACCAGATCCCAGGTCTAACACACTCCTCGCCAATGAACTCCAGCTCCACAGGTTCATCGCTGCAGGATATTTCAGCTTCCACGCTTCTTTCGGATCAGACGGGCTTAATTTCAAGCTCTACAGGTTACATGCAGCAAGTTCTTGCCTCTTCGGGCACCATGCAAACCGGGTTCATGCAGACCGGGCCCGTACAGTCCGGGCATTTGCAGAGCGGGCCTACTCACTCAGGCCCGGATACTATGATATCTCGTGCTGAAGATTTGCATGGGGATACATCAGATTTTAATGCTTCCAGAGCCATGCATTCAGGTGATATTTTATTCGGTGGGCCCTATTCCCATAAGCAAAGTCAACTTCCCATGAAGACCGGGCCCATGCAGTCCGGGCCCGTGCAGACCGGGCCTCGTGTTCCAGAATCGCATGGTGCAGCTTTTGTTTCCAGGCCCATGCATGGGACTTCAGCTGCTATTTATGCATCCAGGGCCATGCACTCACGTGATGGGCCCCATTTCCATGCTCACACTCACCCCATGGACGTCGCATTGCCGGATTCTTGTTCCATGGATGTGGTATTACATAAGGATTCGACTTCGGATGTGTCTTTGCATGTGATCCCTCTTTCCGTAGCCCCACCGATTCACGTCGAGTCTCTTCGCAAGTGGTGTGCTAACACTTCGCGCCCTCGCTCTTCGTCGATTCCCCCTCGGAGGGGTAAAATTATTTCGGACATGGAATCAGTCGCTAAATCGGATTTCCAGATTCTTGATACACCAATTTTGCCCGCCCTGCGTGACATGCACCGGGCAGCTTTGGGAAATTGGTCGGACGAAGTCGATTTGGACGACCCGCCGCCTGAGCACGGCGCTTATTCGGGTTGGACATGAAGATGATGATATGGAACATCCGTGGATTGGGGAATGAGCAGTCCAGGAATTCTCTTCGTGATTTTTGTCGACTTCATTCTCCGGACTGGCTCGCCATTGTCGAGCCTAAGGTACGTTCGTCTTCCACTCCTCGTACTTTTTGGAGGTCTCTCCACCTTCATTTTCTGGGTGAAAATTCCCGTCCCCCATTGCTCCCCAATATTTGGATTCTTTGTCGTCCTGATTTTGTTGAGGCCTCTACGGTTAATTATTTTTCTAATCAGTTGCTTGTGGTTTATTTTGTTATTCGGGATGTTCCCGTGCATTTAGCTTTTGTACATGCTTGTAATGAGTACATTGCTCGTCGCTCTTTATGGACTGATCTTGTGCATGTCGCTTCTTTACCCTGTTGTATTATTGGTGACTTTAATGCCGTCTTTGGTGCTCATGAGCGCTTGAGTATGGCTTCCCCTCCCCCTATTGCTTGCTCTGAGTTTCGACAGGCTATCGATGATGCTGAGTTGCTTGAAATTGAGAATGAGGGATGCACGTATACATGGTGTTCTCGTCGTACCGTTGGATCTTTCAAAGCATCCAAGTTGGACCGGGGTTTTGTCAACAATGATTTTGTGGCTCTATGGAATTCTATTCAAGCGTTGATACTCCCCCGGAATAACTCGGATCATCATCCTCTCTTGATTACCTGCACAGACTCTCCTCCTGCTTATCCTCGGCCTTTCCGGTTTCAAAAGATGTGGACGAATCACCTTGATTTTCGTTCTTTGGTCAATGATTCATGGGCTGGCCCATTAGCCCATACGGATCCCCTCTCTCGGGTTATTCGTAAATTGAAGAGACTAAAGGACGAGATCAAAGTTTGGAACGTCAATATTTTCCGGAATATCCACACCACCTTGGCGGAGCACTATGCGGATCTCGCCGCCCTTCAGGAGATGATTTATGAACAGGGTTATTCTGATGCCCTTTTTGAGAAGGAGGTGGACTTGCAGGTTCTCATCAATCGCACACTTGGCCAGCAACAGGACTTTATTAGTCAGAAAAATCGGCTCAACTGGCTTAAGGATGGTGATCGTAATTCCTCTTTTTTCCACAGAATGCATTCTGTCTCTAAGGTGAGGCAGCACCTTTCGGCTCTCATGATTGATGGTGTGTTGGTTGAAGACCGGGCCTCTCTTGCAGATCACATTGTTCAGTTCTTCACCAACCTTTTCACGGAGCCCACTGCTTCGTCACCCATTGATCTCTCTGTTGTGGGGGACTTTGTTAGTCCCTCCATCTCTGCTGATGAGAATGCCCTTCTCATGGCGGACCCCACTCCTGAGGAAATTCATTCGGCAGTTTTCTCTCTTTCGGCAGACAGCTCTCCAGGCCCGGATGGTTTTTCTGGCTGCTTTTTTCAAGTTTATTGGGATATTGTTCGTCACGATGTGGTTGCTGCTGTGAGTTACTTTTTTCGTCATGGTTTCATTCCCACTGGTTTGAATTCGAGCTTTGTGGTCCTCATTCCTAAAAAGAAGGGGGCCAATCGAGTTGAGAACTTTCGACCTATTGTGCTTAGCAATTTTTTGTTTAAGGTCCTCACTAAGATCCTTGCTTCTAGGTTGGGCAGTTTCGTGGGCTCCCACATTTCTCCCTATCAGTTCGGCTTCGTGCCAGGTAGGCGTATCCATCATTGCATTGCCTATGCTTCTGAGTGTTTTAATTGTATGGACAGGCATAATGAGGGTGGTAATGTGGCCTTCAAAATTGATATCCGTAAAGCTTTTGATACTGTTCGTTGGGATTTTCTTCTGCATTTTCTGAGATGTTTAGGCTTTTCGGATTGGTTTGTGGATCGTGTCTCCTCTATTCTGCTCTCTGCCAGACTTTCCATTCTGATCAATGGTTCCCCTGTTGGTTACTTTGCATGCTCACGTGGTGTTAGGCAGGGGGATCCGCTTTCCCCTCTCCTATTTTGTCTTGCTGAAGAGTTTTTAGGTAGGCTCATTGTTGATTGCCACATCAAGCAGTCTCTCCGCCCGGCTATGGCTATGATGGGGGTTCCCTGTCCTCCCTTTTTGTTCTATGCAGATGACATCCTCATCTTCTGCAATGCGGACTTGTCTAATGTGAGGAAGCTGAGTCAAATCCTCAACCTTTATGGTAGACTCTCGGGCCAAATCGTCAGCACAGATAAGTCTAGAGTTTTCTTTGGAGCGAAGGCAACTACTAACATCAAGCGGCGGATTCTCCGTGTCTCTAAGATGGTTGAAGGCTCTTTGCCAATGCAATACCTTGGGGTTCCTATCTTTGTTGGAGCACCAAGGCTTGCTTACTTTCAACCCTTAGCGGATTCCATTTGTGCAAAGTTTTCCAACTGGGTGGGATCTTCACTCTCGATGGCGGGTCGGGCTTGCCTTGTGAATTCTGTGATCACTAGTTCCTTCGTTCACTCGATGATGGTGTACCGTTGGCCTTTATCCCTCATTGCAGAAGTTGAGAAGGCCATGCGCAATTTTATATGGACGGGCAACACGGCCCACAGCGGTAAATTTAACATCTCCTGGAAACGTGTTTGTGCGCCGAAAGCTGAAGGAGGTTTGGGTCTTCGTTCGATTCGCAAGGCTAATGCGGCTTTTCTGCTCAAATTTGCCTGGGATTTCTTGACTTCTACAGACAATGGCATGGATCTTCTTCGTTCTCGTTGGTTCTCTGCCTCTGGTGATCTTAAGACCTCCTACATTCGCTCCTCCCTCTTTGGTTCCACTAGACCTTACATCAGACAGCTCCTCTCGGAATCTCAGTGGATTGTCGGACCGAACACTTCGGTTAGATTTTGGCTTGATAATTGGCTCGGTTACTCCATTGCTGACAGGATTGGCATGCCTATTGAGGCACGTTTACATTTTCAGCATTTGATTTCGGATTATCACATTGATGGGGTCTGGCATTTGGACGGGCTTTTTGTTCAGAATTTCCCTATTATTGCAAAGGACATAGTTGCTACGGCCATCTCTCCCTCTATCCCGGATCATAGAGTTTGGACTCGCTCTCCGACGGGCACTGTGACGTCCACTCTGGCTTACAATTACTTTCGGACCTCCTTTCCGGCCACTTCTTGGGGGAAATGGATTTGGGCTTCCTTCATCCCTCCCTGTCGATCTTATACGGTTTGGCGTGCGATACATCATAGACTTCCTTCTTGGGAGATTATTCAGTCACACCGCATTCAGGGTCCTTCCATATGCACTCTATGCCATACATCAGGGGAGTCTGCTGATCATATTTTTTCTAGTTGTTCTTTCTCTCTGGCCATTTTTTCTAAACTCTGTTGGGCTTTTGATATACCACTTGTTTTTCATGAAGGTTTCCACAGATTGCTTTTACAGTCTATGCAGGTACAGTTCAGCTCCCAAGTCACAGCGCTCTGGCGAGTTGCTTTTGTCACTGCCATTTGGGCTATTTGGGCTACCAGGAACAAGTCCATTTTCGATGATCAGGAGGCTAATTCCACACAGGCTGTCTCAGTTATCCTTTCCAACATTCGGGAATCGGCCTCCCTGATCTCTGGACACATGCACAACTCGGTTCGGGAGCTCAGCATTTTGACTCGGCTAGGTGTGCGTGGTGTTCCATCTAAACCTCTTCAGGCGAAGTCTGTCACTTGGATTCCCCCCTCCCCTGGGTGGATCAAGGTTAACACGGATGGTAGTGCCGAAGGGGCACCTGGCCTCACTTTTGGGGGAGGCATTTTTCGGAACTGCAGAGGTTTCACTTTGGGAGGGTTCTCTGTCTCATTCGGCCGTGGTTTTGCTTTTGAAGCGGAACTCCAGGCGGCCATCTACGCGATTGAGCTGGCTAGGGATCGTGGTTGGCATAAGATTTGGCTTGAGTCTGACTCCATGTACGTCGTACAAGCATTTCAGTCCCGATCTCTTGATGTACCATGGCGACTTCGTGCACGTTGGATTCGAGCCTTGCATTTTTTAGGGGATATCACTTTTAAGGTTTCGCACATATACAGAGAAGGCAATCAGGCTGCTGATGCCCTATTTGCTCTTCGCACGCCTTTTACTTGGTGGAATCCCCTCCCTCCACACGTTTCACATATTTCTTCTCGTGACTTCTATACCCAGTATTATCGTGTACATTGAGCCTTCTGATGTTCCCCTCCCCAGTGTTTTTGCAGATCTTGTGGACGCTTTAGAGGAATTCTCGGCTCTTTATTTTTACCACATCCCTCCCCCGTCTTTATGTGCAGGCACCTGCTTTGGATTTATTATGTATTGACGGATTATAGATTTGACGGACATTGGTCTTTTTGGCCGATGCTGGTACTCTTTTTCCCACTATTGGCTTTTTCCCTCAGGGTTTTTTCAGTAGTGGGTTTTAACGAGGCCAGCAGAGTCTCTCCCACTCTGGGAAGATTCTTACATGCTTCACAGCATTTGGAACTCTGGTTCCTAGGCGTCTCACTAGTGTTGCACGCCCGGCAGTTCTATCGCCCCTGGACGGAACCTCTATGGCACTCATTGCTCTGCCGCCTTCAGCTGGTGTTGCTTGTTCCAGCATAGCATTCCCTACTCTACATGTCCTTTGCGGTCCGGATGCTGTTCCCGGACCACAGATCTCACTCTCTTCTATGAGTGTCTGGCCTCACACTCACGGCGCTTGGTTCCATTTAGTGGTTACTCCCCCACTTTTAGCGTCTTAGATCTGTTAGACTTTTTTAGTCTACTACCGGCTTGTGGTAGTTTCGATTTTGGACTTAGATATACGCACTGCCTCGGCTATTGTATTAGCCTTCTCTTAGAGCGTTTTGGGTTTTGCTACTTCTTTTTTGTACACACTTTATTTTCATTATTTTATACAAGCAACTATTTAACTTCACGACTCATTAAGGCTTGTATTTGAACCCAATTGACTTCTCGGATCAACAAGTCTTCCATTTGACTTAATTGGGCTTCTCGGATCAACAAGTATCCATAACTTGATTCGTTTGTTTTATAAAATCACGAGGTACGCACAATGTGACCAAATTCGCCTTCTCGGATCAACAAGCACCAACAATTTGACTCCGTTCAACTTCACGAATCATTAAGGCTTGTATTTGAACCCAATTGACTTCTCGGATCAACAAGTCTTTCAATTGACCCAATTCGGCTCCTCGGATTAACAAGTATCCATAACTTGATCCATTTGTTTTACCAAGTCACCAAGTACGCACAATGTGACCCAATTCGCCTTCTCGGATCAACAAGCACCAACTAATTGACTCCGTTCGACTTCACGAATCATTAAGGCTTGTATTCGAACCCAATTGACTTATGGGATCAACAAATCTTTCAATTGACCCAATTCGGCTTCTCGGATCAACAAATATCCATAACTTGATCCGTTTGTTATACCAAGTCACTAAGTACGCACAATGTGACCCAATTCGCCTTCTCGGATCAACAAGCACCAACAATTTGACTCCGTTCGACTTCACGAATCATTAAGGCTTGTATTTGAACCCAATTGACTTCTCGGATCAACAAGTCTTTCAATTGACCCAATTCGGCTTCTCGGATCAACAAGTATCCATAACTTGATCCGTTTGTTTTACCAAGTCACCAAGTACGCACATTGTGACCCAATTCGCCTTCTCGGATCAACAAGCACCAACTACTTGACTCCGTTCGACTTCACGAATGATTAAGGCTTGTAGTTGAACCCAATTGACTTCACGGATCAACAAGTCTTCCATTTGACTTAATTGGGCTTCTCGGATCAACAAGTATCCATAACTTGATTCTTTTGTTTTATAAAGTCACCAAGTAAGCACAATGTGACCCAATTCGCCTTCTCGGATCAACAAGCACCAACTAATTGACTCCGTTCGACTTCACGAATCATTAAGGCTTGTATTTGAACCCAATTGACTTCTCGGATCAACAAGTCTTTCAATTGACCCAATTCGGCTCCTCGGATTAACAAGTATCCATAACTTGATCCGTTTGTTTTACCAAGTCACCAAGTACGCACAATGTGACCCAATTCGCCTTCTCGAATCAACAAGCACCAACTATTTGACTCCGTTCGACTTCACAAATCATTAAGGCTTGTATTTGAACCCAATTGACTTCCCGGATCAACAAGTCTTTCAATTGACCCAATTCGGTTTCTCGGATCAACAAGTATCCATAACTTGATTCATTTGTTTTACCAAGTCACCAAGTACGCAAAATGTGACCCAATTCGCCTTCTCGGATCAACAAGCACCAACTACTTGACTCCGTTCGACTTCACGAATCATTAAGGCTTGTATTAGAACCCAATTGACTTCTCGGATCAATAAGTCTTCCATTTGACTTAATTGGGCTTCTCGGATCAGCCAGTATCCATAACTTGATTCATTTTTTTATAAAGTTACCAAGTACGCATGATGTGACCCAATTCGCCTTCTCGGATCAACAAGGACCAACAATTTGACTCCGTTCGACTTCACAAATCATTAAGGCTTGTATTTGAACCCAATTGACTTCTCAGATCAACAAGTCTTTCAATTGACCCAATTCGGCTCCTCGGATTAACAAGTATCCATAACTTGATCAATTTGTTTTACCAAGTCACCAAGTACGCACAATGTCACCCAATTCGCATTCTCGGATCACCAAGCACCAACTATTTGACTCCCTTCAACTTCACAAATCATTAAGGCTTGTATTTGAACCCAATTGACTTCTCTGATCAACAAGTCTTCCATTAGACTTAATTGGGCTTCTCGGATCAACAAATATCCATAACTTGATTCGTTTGTTTTATAAAATCACGAGGTACGCACAATGTGACCAAATTCGCCTTCTCGGATCAACAAGCACCAACAATTTGAGTCCGTTCAACTTCACGAATCATTAAGGCTTGTATTTGAACCCAATTAACTTCTCGGATCAACAAGTCTTTCAATTGACCCAATTCGGCTCCTCGGATTAACAAGTATCCATAAGTTGATCCATTTGTTTTACCAAGTCACCAAGTACGCACAATGTGACCCAATTCGCCTTCTCGAATCAACAAGCACCAAATATTTGACTCCGTTCGACTTCACAAATCATTAAGGCTTGTATTAGAACCCAATTGACTTCCCGGATCAACAAGTCTTTCAATTGACCCAATTCGGCTTCTCGGATCAACAAGTATCCATAACTTGATTCATTTGTTTTGTAAATTCACCAAGTACACATGATGTGACCCAATTCGCCTTCTCGGATCAACAAGGACCAACAATTTGACTCCGTTCGACTTCACGAATCATTAAGGCTTGAATTTGAACACAATGGACTTCTCGGATCAACAAGTCTTTCAATTGACCCAATTCGGCTCCTCGGATCAACAAGTATCCATAACTTGATCCATTTGTTTTACCAAGTCACCAAGTACGCAAAATGTGACCCAATTCGCCTTCTCGGATCAACAAGCACCAACTACTTGACTCCATTCGACTTCACGAATCATTAAGGCTTGTATTTGAACCCAATTGACTTCTCGGATCAATAAGTCTTCTATTTGACTTCATTGGGCTTCTCGGATCAGCAAGTATCCATAACTTGATTCATTTTTTTATAAAGTCACCAAGTACGCACAATGTGACCAAATTCGCCTTCTCGGATCAACAAGCACCAACAATTTGACTCCGTTCAACTTCACGAATCATTAAGGCTTGTATTTGAACCCAATTGACTTCTCGGATCAACAAGTCTTTCAATTGACCCAATTCGACTCCTCGGATTAACAAGTATCCATAACTTGATCCATTTGTTTTACCAAGTCTCCAAGTACGCACAATGTGACCCAATTCGCCTTCTCGGATCAACAAGCACCAACTAATTGACACCGTTCGACTTCACGAATCATTAAGGCTTGTATTTGAACCCAATTGACTTAAGGGATCAACAAGTCTTTCAATTGACCCAATTCGGCTTTTTGATCAACAAGTATCAATAACTTGATCCGTTTGTTATACCAAGTCACTAAGTACGCACAATGTGACCCAATTCGCCTTCTCGGATCAACAAGCACCAACAATTTGACTCCGTTCGACTTCACGAATCATTAAGGCTTGTATTTGAACCCAATTGACTTCTCGGATCAACAATCTTTCAATTGACCCATTTGGGCTTCTCGGATCAACAAGTGTCCATAACTTGATCCGTTTGTTTTACCAAGTCACCAAGTACGCACATTATGACCCAATTCGCCTTCTCGGATCAACAAGCACCAACTACTTGACTCCGTTCGACTTCACGAATGATTAAGGCTTGTATTTGAACCCAATTGACTTCTCGGATCAATAAGTCTTCCATTTGACTTAATTGGGCTTCTCGGATCAGCAAGTATCCATAACTTGAATCATTTTTTTATAAAGTCACCAAGTACGCATGATGTGACCCAATTCGCCTTCTCGGATCAACAACGACCAACAATTTGACTCCGTTCGACTTCACAAATCATTAAGGCTTGTATTTGAACCCAATTGACTTCTCGGATCAACAAGTCTTTCAGTTGACCCAATTCGGCTCCTTGGATTAACAAGTATCCATAACTTGATCCATTTGTTTTACCAAGTCACCAAGTACGCACAATGTGACCCAATTCGCATTCTCGGATCACCAAGCACCAACTATTTGACTCCTTTCAACTTCACGAATCATTAAGGCTTGTACTTGAACCCAATTGACTTCTCGGATCAACAAGTCTTCCATTTGACTTAATTGGGCTTCTCGGATCAACAAGTATCCATAACTTGATTCGTTTGTTTTATAAAATCACGAGGTACTCACAATGTGACCAAATTCGCCTTCTCGGATCAACAAGCACCAACAATTTGAGTCCGTTCAACTTCACGAATCATTAAGGCTTGTATTTGAACCCAATTGACTTCTCGGATCAACAAGTCTTTCAATTGACCCAATTCGGCTCCTCGGATTAACAAGTATCCATAACTTGATCCATTTGTTTTACCAAGTCACCAAGTACGCACAATGTGACCCAATTCGCCTTCTCGGATCAACAAGCACCAACTAATTGACTCCGTTCGACTTCACGAATCATTAAGGCTTGTATTCGAACCCAATTGACTTATGGGATCAACAAGTCTTTCAATTGACCCAATTCGGCTTCTCGGATCAACAAGTATCCATAACTTGATCCGTTTGTTATACCAAGTCCCTAAGTACGCACAATGTGACCCAATTCGCCTTCTCGGATCAACAAGCACCAACAATTTGACTCCGTTCGACTTCACGAATCATTAAGGCTTGTATTTGAACCCAATTGACTTCTCGGATCAATAAGTCTTCTATTTGACTTCATTGGGATTCTCGGATCAGCAAGTATCCATAACTTGATTCATTTTTTTATAAAGTCACCAAGTACGCATGATGTGACCCAATTCGCCTTCTCGGATCAACAAGGACCAACAATTTGACTCCGTTCGACTTCAAAAATCATTAAGGCTTGTATTTGAACCCAATTGACTTCTCGGATCAACAAGTCTTTCAATTGACCCAATTCGGCTCCTCGGATTAACAAGTATCCATAACTTGATCCATTTGTTTTACCAAGTCACCAAGTACGCACAATGTGACCCAATTCGCCTTCTCGGATCAACAAGCACCAACTAATTGACTCCGTTCGACTTCACGAATCATTAAGGCTTGTATTCGAACCCAATTGACTTATGGGATCAACAAGTCTTTCAATTGACCCAATTCGGCTTTTTGACCAACAAGTATCCATAACTTGATCCGTTTGTTATACCAAGTCACTAAGTACGCACAATGTGACCCAATTCGCCTTCTCGGATCAACAAGGACCAACAATTTGACTCCGTTCGACTTCACAAATCATTAAGGCTTGTATTTGAACCCAATTGACTTCTCGGATCAACAAGTCTTTCAATTGACCCAATTCGGCTCCTTGGATTAACAAGTATCCATAACTTGATCCATTTGTTTTACCAAGTCACCAAGTACGCACAATGTGACCCAATTCGCATTCTCGGATCACCAAGCACCAACTATTTGACTCCTTTCAACTTCACGAATCATTAAGGCTTGTATTTGAACCCAATTGACTTCTCAGATCAACAAGTCTTCCATTTGACTTAATTGGGCTTCTCGGATCAACAAGTATCCATAACTTGATTCGTTTGTTTCATAAAATCACGAGGTACGCACAATGTGACCAAATTCGCCTTCTCGGATCAACAAGCACCAACAATTTGACTCCGTTCAACTTCACGAATCATGAAGGCTTGTATTTGAACCCAATTGACTTCTCGGATCAACAAGTCTTTCAATTGACCCAATTCGGCTCCTCGGATTAACAAGTATCCATAACTTGATCCATTTGTTTTACCAAGTCACCAAGTACGCACAATGAGACCCAATTCGCCTTCTCGGATCAACAAGCACCAACTAATTGACACCGTTCGACTTCACGAATCATTAAGGCTTGTATTCGAACCCAATTGACTTATGGGATCAACAAGTCTTTCAATTGACCCAATTCGGCTCCTTGGATTAACAAGTATCCATAACTTGATCCATTTGTTTTACCAAGTCACCAAGTACGCACAATGTGACCCAATTCGCATTCTCGGATCACCAAGCACCAACTATTTGACTCCTTTCAACTTCACGAATCATTAAGGCTTGTATTTGAACCCAATTGACTTCTCGGATCAACAAGTCTTCCATTTGACTTAATTGGGCTTCTCGGATCAACAAGTATCCATAACTTGATTCGTTTGTTTCATAAAATCACGAGGTACGCACAATGTGACCAAATTCGCCTTCTCGGATCAACAAGCACCAACAATTTGACTCCGTTCAACTTCACGAATCATTAAGGCTTGTATTTGAACCCAATTGACTTCTCGGATCAACAAGTCTTTCAATTGACCCAATTCGGCTCCTCGGATTAACAAGTATCCATAACTTGATCCATTTGTTTTACCAAGTCACCAAGTACGCACAATGTGACCCAATTCTCCTTCTCGGATCAATAAGCACCAACTGATTGACACCGTTCGACTTAACGAATCATTAAGGCTTGTATTCGAACCCAATTGACTTATGGGATCAACAAGTCTTTCAATTGACCCAATTCGGCTTTTTGATCAACAAGTATCAATAAACTTGATCCGTTTGTTATACCAAGTCACTAAGTAAGCACAATGTGACCCAATTCGCCTTCTCGGATCAACAAGCACCAACAATTTGACTCCGTTCGACTTCACGAATCATTAAGGCTTGTATTTGAACCCAATTGACTTCTCGGATCAATAAGTCTTCTATTTGACTTCATTGGGATTCTCGGATCAGCAAGTATCCATAACTTGATTCATTTTTTTATAAAGTCACCAAGTACGCATGATGTGACCCAATTCGCCTTCTCGGATCAACAAGGACCAACAATTTGACTCCGTTCGACTTCAAAAATCATTAAGGCTTGTATTTGAACCCAATTGACTTCTCGGATCAACAAGTCTTTCAATTGACCCAATTCGGCTCCTCGGATTAACAAGTATCCATAACTTGATCCATTTGTTTTACCAAGTCACCAAGTACGCACAATGTGACCCAATTTGCCTTCTCGGATCAACAAGCACCAACTAATTGACTCCGTTCGACTTCACGAATCATTAAGGGTTGTATTCGAACCCAATTGACTTATGGGATCAACAAGTCTTTCAATTGACCCAATTCGGCTTTTTGATCAACAAGTATCCATAACTTGATCCGTTTGTTATACCAAGTCACTAAGTACGCACAATGTGACCCAATTCGCCTTCTCGGATCAACAAGGACCAACAATTTGACTCCGTTCGACTTCACAAATCATTAAGGCTTGTATTTGAACCCAATTGACTTCTCGGATCAACAAGTCTTTCAATTGACCCAATTCGGCTCCTTGGATTAACAAGTATCCATAACTTGATCCATTTGTTTTACCAAGTCACCAAGTACGCACAATGTGACCCAATTCGCATTCTCGGATCACCAAGCACCAACTATTTGACTCCTTTCAACTTCACGAATCATTAAGGCTTGTATTTGAACCCAATTGACTTCTCGGATCAACAAGTCTTCCATTTGACTTAATTGGGCTTCTCGGATCAACAAGTATCCATAACTTGATTCGTTTGTTTCATAAAATCACGAGGTACGCACAATGTGACCAAATTCGCCTTCTCGGATCAACAAGCACCAACAATTTGACTCCGTTCGACTTCACGAATCATTAAGGCTTGTATTTGAACCCAATTGACTTCTCGGATCAACAAGTCTTTCAATTGACCCATTTCGGCTTCTCGGATCAAAAAGTATCCATAACTTGATCCGTTTGTTTTACCAAGTCACCAAGTACGCACATTATGACCCAATTCGCCTTCTCGGATCAACAAGCACCAACTACTTGACTCCGTTCGACTTCACGAATGATTAAGGCTTGTAGTTGAACCCAATTGACTTCACGGATCAACAAGTCTTCCATTTGAATTAATTGGGCTTCTCGGATCAACAAGTATCCATAACTTGATTCGTTTGTTTTATAAAGTCACCAAGTACGCAAAATGTGACCCAATTCGCCTTCTCGGATCAACAAGCACCAACTACTTGACTCCGTTCGACTTCACGAATCATTAAGGCTTGTATTTGAACCCAATTGACTTCTCGGATCAATAAGTCTTCCATTTGACTTAATTGGGCTTCTCGGATCAGCAAGTATCCATAACTTGATTCATTTTTTTATAAAGTCACCAAGTACGCATGATGTGACCCAATTCGCCTTCTCGGATCAACAAGGACCAACAATTTGACTCCGTTCGACTTCACAAATCATTAAGGCTTGTATTTGAACCCAATTGACTTCTCGGATCAACAAGTCTTTCAATTGACCCAATTCGGCTCCTTGGATTAACAAGTATCCATAACTTGATCCATTTCTTTTACCAAGTCACCAAGTACGCACAATGTGACCCAATTCGCATTCTCGGATCATCAAGCACCAACTATTTGACTCCGTTCGACTTCACGAATCATTAAGGCTTGTATTTGAACCCAATTGACTTCTCGGATCAACAAGTCTTCCATTTGACTTAATTGGGCTTCTCGGATCAACAAGTATCCATAACTTGATTCGTTTGTTTTATAAAATCACGAGGTACTCACAATGTGACCAAATTCGCCTTCTCGGATCAACAAGCACCAACAATTTGAGTCCGTTCAACTTCACGAATCATTAAGGCTTGTATTTGAACCCAATTGACTTCTCGGATCAACAAGTCTTTCAATTGACCCAATTCGGCTCCTCGGATTAACAAGTATCCGTAACTTGATCCATTTGTTTTACCAAGTCACCAAGTACGCACAATGTGACCCAATTCGCCTTCTCGGATCAACAAGCACCAACTAATTGACTCCGTTCGACTTCACGAATCATTAAGGCTTGTATTCGAACCCAATTGACTTATGGGATCAACAAGTCTTTCAATTGACCCAATTCGGCTTCTCGGATCAACAAGTATCCATAACTTGATCCGTTTGTTATACCAAGTCACTAAGTACGCACAATGTGACCCAATTCGCCTTCTCGGATCAACAAGCACCAACAATTTGACTCCGTTCGACTTCACGAATCATTAAGGCTTGTATTTGAACCCAATTGACTTCTCGGATCAACAAGTCTTTCAATTGACCCAATTCGGCTTCTCGGATCAACAAGTATCCATAACTTGATCCGTTTGTTTTACCAAGTCACCAAGTACGCACATTGTGACCCAATTCACCTTCTCGGATCAACAAGCACCAACTACTTGACTCCGTTCGACTTCACGAATGATTAAGGCTTGTAGTTGAACCCAATTGACTTCACGGATCAACAAGTCTTCCATTTGACTTAATTGGGCTTCTCGGATCAACAAGTATCCATAACTTAATTCGTTTGTTTTATATAGTCACCAAGTACGCACAATGTGACCCAATTCGCCTTCTCGGATCAACAAGCACCAACTAATTGACTCCGTTCGACTTCACGAATCATTAAGGCTTGTATTTGAACCCAATTGACTTCTCGGATCAACAAGTCTTTCAATTGACCCAATTCGGCTCCTCGGATTAACAAGTATCCATAACTTGATCCGTTTGTTTTACCAAGTCACCAAGTACGCACAATGTGACCCAATTCGCCTTCTCGAATCAACAAGCACCAACTATTTGACTCCGTTCGACTTCACAAATCATTAAGGCTTGTATTTGAACCCAATTGACTTCCCGGATCAACAAGTCTTTCAATTGGCCCAATTCGGCTTCTCGGATCAACAAGTATCCATAACTTGATTCATTTGTTTTGTAAAGTCACCAAGTACACATGATGTGACCCAATTCGCCTTCTCGAATCAACAAGCACCAACAATTTGACTCCGTTCGACTTCACGAATCATTAAGGCTTGAATTTGAACACAATGGACTTCTCGGATCAACAAGTCTTTCAATTGACCCAATTCGGCTCCTCGGATCAACAAGTATCCATAACTTGATCCATTTGTTTTACCAAGTCACCAAGTACGCAAAATGTGACCCAATTCGCCTTCTCGGATCAACAAGCACCAACTACTTGACTCCGTTCGACTTCACGAATCATTAGGGCCTGTATTTGAACCCAATTGACTTCTCGGATCAACAAGTCTTCCATTTGACTTAATTGGGCTTCTCGGATCAACAAGTATCCATAACTTGATTCGTTTGTTTTATAAAATCACGAGGTACGCACAATGTGACCAAATTCGCCTTCTCGGATCAACAAGCACCAACAATTTGACTCCGTTCAACTTCACGAATCATTAAGGCTTGTATTTGAACCCAATTGACTTCTCGGATCAACAAGTCTTTCAATTGACCCAATGCGGCTCCTCGGATTAACAAGTATCCATAACTTGATCCATTTGTTTTACCAAGTCACCAAGTACGCACAATGTGACCCAATTCGCCTTCTCGGATCAACAAGCACCACCTAATTGACCCCGTTCGACTTCACGAATCATTAAGGCTTGTATTCGAACCCAATTGACTTATGGGATCAACAAGTCTTTCAATTGACCCAATTCGGCTTTTTGATCAACAAGTATCCATAACTTGATCCGTTTGTTATACCAAGTCACTAAGTACGCACAATGTGACCCAATTCGCCTTCTCGGATCAACAAGGACCAACAATTTGACTCCGTTCGACTTCACAAATCATTAAGGCTTGTATTTGAACCCAATTGACTTCTCGGATCAACAAGTCTTTCAATTGACCCAATTCGGCTCCTTGGATTAACAAGTATCCATAACTTGATCCATTTGTTTTACCAAGTCACCAAGTACGCACAATGTGACCCAATTCGCATTCTCGGATCTCCAAGCACCAACTATTTGACTCCTTTCAACTTCACGAATCATTAAGGCTTGTATTTGAACCCAATTGACTTCTCGGATCAACAAGTCTTCCATTTGACTTAATTGGGCTTCTCGGATCAACAAGTATCCATAACTTGATTCGTTTGTTTCATAAAATCACGAGGTACGCACAATGTGACCAAATTCGCCTTCTCGGATCAACAAGCACCAACAATTTGACTCCGTTCGACTTCACGAATCATTAAGGCTTGTATTTGAACCCAATTGACTTCTCGGATCAACAAGTCTTTCAATTGACCCATTTCGGCTTCTCGGATCAAAAAGTATCCATAACTTGATCCGTTTGTTTTACCAAGTCACCAAGTACGCACATTATGACCCAATTCGCCTTCTCGGATCAACAAGCACCAACTACTTGACTCCGTTCGACTTCACGAATGATTAAGGCTTGTAGTTGAACCCAATTGACTTCACGGATCAACAAGTCTTCCATTTGAATTAATTGGGCTTCTCGGATCAACAAGTATCCATAACTTGATTCGTTTGTTTTATAAAGTCACCAAGTACGCAAAATGTGACCCAATTCGCCTTCTCGGATCAACAAGCACCAACTACTTGACTCCGTTCGACTTCACGAATCATTAAGGCTTGTATTTGAACCCAATTGACTTCTCGGATCAATAAGTCTTCCATTTGACTTAATTGGGCTTCTCGGATCAGCAAGTATCCATAACTTGATTCATTTTTTTATAAAGTCACCAAGTACGCATGATGTGACCCAATTCGCCTTCTCGGATCAACAAGGACCAACAATTTGACTCCGTTCGACTTCACAAATCATTAAGGCTTGTATTTGAACCCAATTGACTTCTCGGATCAACAAGTCTTTCAATTGACCCAATTCGGCTCCTTGGATTAACAAGTATCCATAACTTGATCCATTTGTTTTACCAAGTCACCAAGTACGCACAATGTGACCCAATTCGCATTCTCGGATCACCAAGCACCAACTATTTGACTCCGTTCGACTTCACGAATCATTAAGGCTTGTATTTGAACCCAATTGACTTCTCGGATCAACAAGTCTTCCATTTGACTTAATTGGGCTTCTCGGATCAACAAGTATCCATAACTTGATTCGTTTGTTTTATAAAATCACGAGGTACTCACAATGTGACCAAATTCGCCTTCTCGGATCAACAAGCACCAACAATTTGAGTCCGTTCAACTTCACGAATCATTAAGGCTTGTATTTGAACCCAATTGACTTCTCGGATCAACAAGTCTTTCAATTGACCCAATTCGGCTCCTCGGATTAACAAGTATCCGTAACTTGATCCATTTGTTTTACCAAGTCACCAAGTACGCACAATGTGACCCAATTCGCCTTCTCGGATCAACAAGCACCAACTAATTGACTCCGTTCGACTTCACGAATCATTAAGGCTTGTATTCGAACCCAATTGACTTATGGGATCAACAAGTCTTTCAATTGACCCAATTCGGCTTCTCGGATCAACAAGTATCCATAACTTGATCCGTTTGTTATACCAAGTCACTAAGTACGCACAATGTGACCCAATTCGCCTTCTCGGATCAACAAGCACCAACAATTTGACTCCGTTCGACTTCACGAATCATTAAGGCTTGTATTTGAACCCAATTGACTTCTCGGATCAACAAGTCTTTCAATTGACCCAATTCGGCTTCTCGGATCAACAAGTATCCATAACTTGATCCGTTTGTTTTACCAAGTCACCAAGTACGCACATTGTGACCCAATTCACCTTCTCGGATCAACAAGCACCAACTACTTGACTCCGTTCGACTTCACGAATGATTAAGGCTTGTAGTTGAACCCAATTGACTCCACGGATCAACAAGTCTTCCATTTGACTTAATTGGGCTTCTCGGATCAACAAGTATCCATAACTTAATTCGTTTGTTTTATATAGTCACCAAGTACGCACAATGTGACCCAATTCGCCTTCTCGGATCAACAAGCACCAACTAATTGACTCCGTTCGACTTCACGAATCATTAAGGCTTGTATTTGAACCCAATTGACTTCTCGGATCAACAAGTCTTTCAATTGACCCAATTCGGCTCCTCGGATTAACAAGTATCCATAACTTGATCCGTTTGTTTTACCAAGTCACCAAGTACGCACAATGTGACCCAATTCGCCTTCTCGAATCAACAAGCACCAACTATTTGACTCCGTTCGACTTCACAAATCATTAAGGCTTGTATTTGAACCCAATTGACTTCCCGGATCAACAAGTCTTTCAATTGACCCAATTCGGCTTCTCGGATCAACAAGTATCCATAACTTGATTCATTTGTTTTGTAAAGTCACCAAGTACACATGATGTGACCCAATTCGCCTTCTCGAATCAACAAGCACCAACAATTTGACTCCGTTCGACTTCACGAATCATTAAGGCTTGAATTTGAACACAATGGACTTCTCGGATCAACAAGTCTTTCAATTGACCCAATTCGGCTCCTCGGATCAACAAGTATCCATAACTTGATCCATTTGTTTTACCAAGTCACCAAGTACGCAAAATGTGACCCAATTCGCCTTCTCGGATCAACAAGCACCAACTACTTGACTCCGTTCGACTTCACGAATCATTAGGGCCTGTATTTGAACCCAATTGACTTCTCGGATCAACAAGTCTTCCATTTGACTTAATTGGGCTTCTCGGATCAACAAGTATCCATAACTTGATTCGTTTGTTTTATAAAATCACGAGGTACGCACAATGTGACCAAATTCGCCTTCTCGGATCAACAAGCACCAACAATTTGACTCCGTTCAACTTCACGAATCATTAAGGCTTGTATTTGAACCCAATTGACTTCTCGGATCAACAAGTCTTTCAATTGACCCAATGCGGCTCCTCGGATTAACAA
The DNA here is from genome assembly GCA_958295605.1 of Ajuga chamaepitys. NCBI lineage: Eukaryota > Viridiplantae > Streptophyta > Magnoliopsida > Lamiales > Lamiaceae > Ajuga > Ajuga chamaepitys. The sequence goes on from OY282495.1 coordinate 43,166,437, forward strand.
GTATCCATAACTTGATCCATTTGTTTTACCAAGTCACCAAGTACGCACAATGTGACCCAATTCGCCTTCTCGGATCAACAAGCACCACCTAATTGACCCCGTTCGACTTCACGAATCATTAAGGCTTGTATTCGAACCCAATTGACTTATGGGATCAACAAGTCTTTCAATTGACCCAATTCGGCTTTTTGATCAACAAGTATCCGTAACTTGATCCGTTTGTTATACCAAGTCACTAAGTAAGCACAATGTGACCCAATTCGCCTTCTCGGATCAACAAGGACCAACAATTTGACTCCGTTCGACTTCACAAATCATTAAGGCTTGTATTTGAACCCAATTGACTTCTCGGATCAACAAGTCTTTCAATTGACCCAATTCGGCTCCTTGGATTAACAAGTATCCATAACTTGATCCATTTGTTTTACCAAGTCACCAAGTACGCACAATGTGACCCAATTCGCATTCTCGGATCACCAAGCACCAACTATTTGACTCCTTTCAACTTCACGAATCATTAAGGCTTGTATTTGAACCCAATTGACTTCTCGGATCAACAAGTCTTCCATTTGACTTAATTGGGCTTCTCGGATCAACAAGTATCCATAACTTGATTCGTTTGTTTTATAAAATCACGAGGTACGCACAATGTGACCAAATTCGCCTTCTCGGATCAACAAGCACCAACAATTTGACTCCGTTCAACTTCACGAATCATTAAGGCTTGTATTTGAACCCAATTGACTTCTCGGATCAACAAGTCTTTCAATTGACCCAATTCAGCTCCTCGGATTAACAAGTATCTAAATAGGTAGTTTTATAAAAAAGAAAAGAAAACAAAGAAACAAGCGAGTAATGTGGAGACCACATGACGGTCACTCACAAGGGACAAACTAAAAACCTTTTCATGCCACAAGGCGGCAGATAAAGGTGTACATAATAAGTGTAAAATTGGCTAAAGAAAATATAAGCAAATACAAGAACAAGCCAATATGGTGCAATGAATAGAATTGTCATTTGACATACTGCAGGTGCGAAGCACCTTGCCCTATGTCACGAAATCCAAGCGTGGGGGAAGTCCAACACTTCTCACATCGGCGTGAGTCCAAAATCCCTGGGAAGATTTCAATGCATTAGCTCAGAGCTGTCTAATCTGTAAGCACGACCAAATGACATCCCAGAACACAGCAATAACGGAGGGATTGCGAGATGGAAGCAGGTCAGCCCTAAAAGCTGAAGATACCAGCAGCAGCTGGGATGAATCATCACACGAAAGCATCATAAAAACCACCATCATGCACAACAGAGATGCTCGACGTGATGAATAATACAAAGGGGCCTGACTGCTCGTCAAAATCGCAATCAAAATACACAAGCCCTTGGTGAAACGTGAAAATTGGCTCACAGGCCATCAAAGACAGCAAAAAATGTTCCAGAAAATGCAATCCACTCATAAGATTAGCCCATAATCAACAAAACGGGTGCATCTCTTGACAAAGTAGCAGCCAAAAACAAGACCCATGGTCATGCTCTTTAATCCAAAACAAGACCCAGGATCTTGGGACACCCCGTCCCAGCAGCCGCGGCGAACAAGCAACTGGAGCGGTTCGCGAAGTGGACTCGCTGAGTTGACCTGGCAAAGCAACCGACTCAGAGAATCAAAAATGACTCACAGGGTCGACTCGGTCAGGCGGCGAACTCAGTGAGGGCAGGGCCACCATGAAGGTCACCACGCAAGGCGGCGGAGTGAAGAAGGCCACCATGGGTGGAGCACCTACTAATCGAGATCTTCAAATCGGCAATAGATCTTTTCATTGGTCGCGATCTTCAAATCCTCTTCGATGGCGGATGGAGGAAAGCCGGTACACCCAAATCTTCAGTCTTCAAGATTGATATGAAGGTCAATGACCGACTGTCGCCTGCAGACGTGATGGAATAAGAACGCAGAGGCCTGCGATGGGAGAGAAGGCCATCTCGAAGCATCGGTGATACAGAATCAGAGAAGAGCATCTTGTCCTATCTGCAATAGGACTCAAACCAAAAGCCCCAAACTGGCCCCTTGTAAAGAATCAAATATACGCCACAAATGAACACGGTGCATTGTCCAAAAGGGATCTGCAGCATTGCGACCTCTTCATTACAGAAATACAAATCAATAGACTAGGTATGTGCTGCAGAAGCGAATAATACGAAAAGTTCATCCTAAAAATATAAAATAAGAACTAAATATGGACGAACTTGATATGAAAACAACAACAAACGAAAGAAAAATAAATAAAGACAAAAAAGGGGGGGGGGGTGGCCGGCGACTGGTGGTCCGCGACTTCCGGCGGCAACAGTCGCCGGCCAAGATGGGAGAAGACAAAGGTTGTGCTTTTGCTTGTAGAAAGAGGAGAGAGAAGAGAGCGTTTCGGGGAGAGCTGACTCGGATTAACAAGTATCCATAACTTGATCCATTTGTTTTACCAAGTCACCAAGTACGCACAATGTGACCCAATTCGCCTTCTCGGATCAACAAGCACCAACTAATTGACTCCGTTCGACTTCACGAATCATTAAGGCTTGTATTCGAACCCAATTGACTTATGGGATCAACAAGTCTTTCAATTGACCCAATTCGGCTTTTTGATCAACAAGTATCAATAACTTGATCCGTTTGTTATACCAAGTCACTAAGTACGCACAATGTGACCAAATTCGCCTTCTCGGATCAACAAGCACCAACAATTTGACTCCGTTCGACTTCACGAATCATTAAGGCTTGTATTTGAACCCAATTGACTTCTCGGATCAACAAGTCTTTCAATTGACCCATTTCGGCTTCTCGGATCAACAAGTATCCATAACTTGATCCGTTTGTTTTACCAAGTCACCAAGTACGCACATTATGACCCAATTCGCCTTCTCGGATCAACAAGCACCAACTACTTGACTCCGTTCGACTTCACGAATGATTAAGGCTTGTAGTTGAACCCAATTGACTTCACGGATCAACAAGTCTTCCATTTGACTTAATTGGGCTTCTCGGAACAACAAGTATCCATAACTTGATTCGTTTGTTTTATAAAGTCACCAAGTACGCAAAATGTGACCCAATTCGCCTTCTCGGATCAACAAGCACCAACTACTTGACTCCGTTCGACTTCACGAATCATTAAGGCTTGTATTTGAACCCAATTGACTTCTCGGATCAATAAGTCTTCCATTTGACTTAATTGGGCTTCTCGGATCAGCAAGTATCCATAACTTGATTCATTTTTTTATAGAGTCACCAAGTACGCATGATGTGACCCAATTTGCCTTCTCGGATCAACAAGGACCAACAATTTGACTCCGTTCGACTTCACAAATCATTAAGGCTTGTATTTGAACCCAATTGACTTCTCGGATCAACAAGTCTTTCAATTGACCCAATTCGGCTCCTTGGATTAACAAGTATCCATAACTTGATCCATTTGTTTTACCAAGTCACCAAGTACGCACAATGTGACCCAATTCGCATTCTCGGATCACCAAGCACCAACTATTTGACTCCTTTCAACTTCACGAATCATTAAGGCTTGTACTTGAACCCAATTGACTTCTCGGATCAACAAGTCTTCCATTTGACTTAATTGGGCTTCTCGGATCAACAAGTATCCATAACTTGATTCGTTTGTTTTATAAAATCACGAGGTACTCACAATGTGACCAAATTCGCCTTCTCGGATCAACAAGCACCAACAATTTGAGTCCGTTCAACTTCACGAATCATTAAGGCTTGTATTTGAACCCAATTGACTTCTCGGATCAACAAGTCTTTCAATTGACCCAATTCGGCTCCTCGGATTAACAAGTATCCATAACTTGATCCATTTGTTTTACCAAGTCACCAAGTACGCACAATGTGACCCAATTCGCCTTCTCGGATCAACAAGCACCAACTAATTGACTCCGTTCGACTTCACGAATCATTAAGGCTTGTATTCGAACCCAATTGACTTATGGGATCAACAAGTCTTTCAATTGACCCAATTCGGCTTCTCGGATCAACAAGTATCCATAACTTGATCCGTTTGTTATACCAAGTCACTAAGTACGCACAATGTGACCCAATTCGCCTTCTCGGATCAACAAGCACCAACAATTTGACTCCGTTCGACTTCACGAATCATTAAGGCTTGTATTTGAACCCAATTGACTTCTCGGATCAACAAGTCTTTCAATTGACCCAATTCGGCTTCTCGGATCAACAAGTATCCATAACTTGATCCGTTTGTTTTACCAAGTCACCAAGTACGCACATTGTGACCCAATTCACCTTCTCGGATCAACAAGCACCAACTACTTGACTCCGTTCGACTTCACGAATGATTAAGGCTTGTAGTTGAACCCAATTGACTTCACGGATCAACAAGTCTTCCATTTGACTTAATTGGGCTTCTCGGATCAACAAGTATCCATAACTTGATTCGTTTGTTTCATAAAATCACGAGGTACGCACAATGTGACCAAATTCGCCTTCTCGGATCAACAAGCACCAACAATTTGACTCCGTTCAACTTCACGAATCATTAAGGCTTGTATTTGAACCCAATTGACTTCTCGGATCAACAAGTCTTTCAATTGACCCAATTCGGCTCCTCGGATTAACAAGTATCCATAACTTGATCCATTTGTTTTACCAAGTCACCAAGTACGCACAATGTGACCCAATTCGCCTTCTCGGATCAACAAGCACCAACTAATTGACACCGTTCGACTTCACGAATCATTAAGGCTTGTATTCGAACCCAATTGACTTATGGGATCAACAAGTCTTTCAATTGACCCAATTCGGCTTTTTGATCAACAAGTATCAATAAACTTGATCCGTTTGTTATACCAAGTCACTAAGTAAGCACAATGTGACCCAATTCGCCTTCTCGGATCAACAAGCACCAACAATTTGACTCCGTTCGACTTCACGAATCATTAAGGCTTGTATTTGAACCCAATTGACTTCTCGGATCAACAAGTCTTTCAATTGACCCATTTCGGCTTCTCGGATCAACAAGTATCCATAACTTGATCCGTTTGTTTTACCAAGTCACCAAGTATGCACATTATGACCCAATTCGCCTTCTCGGATCAACAAGCACCAACTACTTGACTCCGTTCGACTTCACGAATGATTAAGGCTTGTAGTTGAACCCAATTGACTTCACGGATCAACAAGTCTTCCATTTGATTTAATTGGGCTTCTCGGATCAACAAGTATCCATAACTTGATTCATTTTTTTATAAAGTCACCAAGTACGCATGATGTGACCCAATTCGCCTTCTCGGATCAACAAGGACCAACAATTTGACTCCGTTCGACTTCACAAATCATTAAGGCTTGTATTTGAACCCAATTGACTTCTCGGATCAACAAGTCTTTCAATTGACCCAATTCGGCTCCTTGGATTAACAAGTATCCATAACTTGATCCATTTGTTTTACCAAGTCACCAAGTACGCACAATGTGACCCAATTCGCATTCTCGGATCACCAAGCACCAACTATTTGACTCCTTTCAACTTCACGAATCATTAAGGCTTGTACTTGAACCCAATTGACTTCTCGGATCAACAAGTCTTCCATTTGACTTAATTGGGCTTCTCGGATCAACAAGTATCCATAACTTGATTCGTTTGTTTTATAAAATCACGAGGTACTCACAATGTGACCAAATTCGCCTTCTCGGATCAACAAGCACCAACAATTTGAGTCCGTTCAACTTCACGAATCATTAAGGCTTGTATTTGAACCCAATTGACTTCTCGGATCAACAAGTCTTTCAATTGACCCAATTCGGCTCCTCGGATTAACAAGTATCCATAACTTGATCCATTTGTTTTACCAAGTCACCAAGTACGCACAATGTGACCCAATTCGCCTTCTCGGATCAACAAGCACCAACTAATTGACTCCGTTCGACTTCACGAATCATTAAGGCTTGTATTCGAACCCAATTGACTTATGGGATCAACAAGTCTTTCAATTGACCCAATTCGGCTTCTCGGATCAACAAGTATCCATAACTTGATCCGTTTGTTATACCAAGTCACTAAGTACGCACAATGTGACCCAATTCGCCTTCTCGGATCAACAAGCACCAACAATTTGACTCCGTTCGACTTCACGAATCATTAAGGCTTGTATTTGAACCCAATTGACTTCTCGGATCAACAAGTCTTTCAATTGACCCAATTCGGCTTCTCGGATCAACAAGTATCCATAACTTGATCCGTTTGTTTTACCAAGTCACCAAGTACGCACATTGTGACCCAATTCACCTTCTCGGATCAACAAGCACCAACTACTTGACTCCGTTCGACTTCACGAATGATTAAGGCTTGTAGTTGAACCCAATTGACTTCACGGATCAACAAGTCTTCCATTTGACTTAATTGGGCTTCTCGGATCAACAAGTATCCATAACTTAATTCGTTTGTTTTATAAAGTCACCAAGTACGCACAATGTGACCCAATTCGCCTTCTCGGATCAACAAGCACCAACTAATTGACTCCGTTCGACTTCACGAATCATTAAGGCTTGTATTTGAACCCAATTGACTTCTCGGATCAACAAGTCTTTCAATTGACCCAATTCGGCTCCTCGGATCAACAAGTATCCATAACTTGATCCATTTGTTTTACCAAGTCACCAAGTACGCAAAATGTGACCCAATTCGCCTTCTCGGATCAACAAGCACCAACTACTTGACTCCGTTCGACTTCACGAATCATTAGGGCCTGTATTTGAACCCAATTGACTTCTCGGATCAACAAGTCTTCCATTTGACTTAATTGGGCTTCTCGGATCAACAAGTATCCATAACTTGATTCGTTTGTTTTATAAAATCACGAGGTACGCACAATGTGACCAAATTCGCCTTCTCGGATCAACAAGCACCAACAATTTGACTCCGTTCAACTTCACGAATCATTAAGGCTTGTATTTGAACCCAATTGACTTCTCGGATCAACAAGTCTTTCAATTGACCCAATTCGGCTCCTCGGATTAACAAGTATCCATAACTTGATCCATTTGTTTTACCAAGTCACCAAGTACGCACAATGTGACCCAATTCGCCTTCTCGGATCAACAAGCACCACCTAATTGACCCCGTTCGACTTCACGAATCATTAAGGCTTGTATTTGAACCCAATTGACTTATGGGATCAACAAGTCTTTCAATTGACCCAATTCGGCTTTTTGATCAACAAGTATCCATAACTTGATCCGTTTGTTATACCAAGTCACTAAGTAAGCACAATGTGACCCAATTCGCCTTCTCGGATCAACAAGGACCAACAATTTGACTCCGTTCGACTTCACAAATCATTAAGGCTTGTATTTGAACCCAATTGACTTCTCGGATCAACAAGTCTTTCAATTGACCCAATTCGGCTCCTTGGATTAACAAGTATCCATAACTTGATCCATTTGTTTTACCAAGTCACCAAGTACGCACAATGTGACCCAATTCGCATTCTCGGATCACCAAGCACCAACTATTTGACTCCTTTCAACTTCACGAATCATTAAGGCTTGTACTTGAACCCAATTGACTTCTCGGATCAACAAGTCTTCCATTTGACTTAATTGGGCTTCTCGGATCAACAAGTATCCATAACTTGATTCGTTTGTTTTATAAAATCACGAGGTACTCACAATGTGACCAAATTCGCCTTCTCGGATCAACAAGCACCAACAATTTGAGTCCGTTCAACTTCACGAATCATTAAGGCTTGTATTTGAACCCAATTGACTTCTCGGATCAACAAGTCTTTCAATTGACCCAATTCGGCTCCTCGGATTAACAAGTATCCATAACTTGATCCATTTGTTTTACCAAGTCACCAAGTACGCACAATGTGACCCAATTCGCCTTCTCGGATCAACAAGCACCAACTAATTGACTCCGTTCGACTTCACGAATCATTAAGGCTTGTATTCGAACCCAATTGACTTATGGGATCAACAAGTCTTTCAATTGACCCAATTCGGCTTCTCAGATCAACAAGTATCCATAACTTGATCCGTTTGTTATACCAAGTCACTAAGTACGCACAATGTGACCCAATTCGCCTTCTCGGATCAACAAGCACCAACAATTTGACTCCGTTCGACTTCACGAATCATTAAGGCTTGTATTTGAACCCAATTGACTTCTCGGATCAACAAGTCTTTCAATTGACCCAATTCGGCTTCTCGGATCAACAAGTATCCATAACTTGATCCGTTTGTTTTACCAAGTCACCAAGTACGCACATTGTGACCCAATTCACCTTCTCGGATCAACAAGCACCAACTACTTGACTCCGTTCGACTTCACGAATGATTAAGGCTTGTAGTTGAACCCAATTGACTTCACGGATCAACAAGTCTTCCATTTGACTTAATTGGGCTTCTCGGATCAACAAGTATCCATAACTTGATTCGTTTGTTTCATAAAATCACGAGGTACGCACAATGTGACCAAATTCGCCTTCTCGGATCAACAAGCACCAACAATTTGACTCCGTTCAACTTCACGAATCATTAAGGCTTGTATTTGAACCCAATTGACTTCTCGGATCAACAAGTCTTTCAATTGACCCAATTCGGCTCCTCGGATTAACAAGTATCCATAACTTGATCCATTTGTTTTACCAAGTCACCAAGTACGCACAATGTGACCCAATTCGCCTTCTCGGATCAACAAGCACCAACTAATTGACTCCGTTCGACTTCACGAATCATTAAGGCTTGTATTCGAACCCAATTGACTTATGGGATCAACAAGTCTTTCAATTGACCCAATTCGGCTTTTTGATCAACAAGTATCAATAAACTTGATCCGTTTGTTATACCAAGTCACCAAGTACACACGATGTGACTCAATTCACCTTCTCGGATCAACAAGCACCAACAATTTGACTCCGTTCGACTTCACGAATCATTAAGGCTTGTATTTGAACCCAATTGACTTCTCGGATCAACAAGTCTTTCAATTGACCCATTTCGGCTTCTCGGATCAACAAGTATCCATAACTTGATCCGTTTGTTTTACCAAGTCACCAAGTATGCACATTATGACCCAATTCGCCTTCTCGGATCAACAAGCACCAACTACTTGACTCCGTTCGACTTCACGAATGATTAAGGCTTGTAGTTGAACCCAATTGACTTCACGGATCAACAAGTCTTCCATTTGATTTAATTGGGCTTCTCGGATCAACAAGTATCCATAACTTGATTCATTTTTTTATAAAGTCACCAAGTACGCATGATGTGACCCAATTCGCCTTCTCGGATCAACAAGGACCAACAATTTGACTCCGTTCGACTTCACAAATCATTAAGGCTTGTATTTGAACCCAATTGACTTCTCGGATCAACAAGTCTTTCAATTGACCCAATTCGGCTCCTTGGATTAACAAGTATCCATAACTTGATCCATTTGTTTTACCAAGTCACCAAGTACGCACAATGTGACCCAATTCGCATTCTCGGATCAACAAGCACCAACTATTTGACTCCTTTCAACTTCACGAATCATTAAGGCTTGTATTTGAACCCAATTGACTTCTCGGATCAACAAGTCTTCCATTTGACTTAATTGGGCTTCTCGGATCAACAAGTATCCATAACTTGATTCGTTTGTTTTATAAAATCACGAGGTACGCACAATGTGACCAAATTCGCCTTCTCGGATCAACAAGCACCAACAATTTGACTCCGTTCAACTTCACGAATCATTAAGGCTTGTATTTGAACCCAATTGACTTCTCGGATCAACAAGTCTTTCAATTGACCCAATTCAGCTCCTCGGATTAACAAGTATCCATAACTTGATCCATTTGTTTTACCAAGTCACCAAGTACGCACAATGTGACCCAATTCGCCTTCTCGGATCAACAAGCACCAACTAATTGACTCCGTTCGACTTCACGAATCATTAAGGCTTGTATTCGAACCCAATTGACTTATGGGATCAACAAGTCTTTCAATTGACCCAATTCGGCTTTTTGATCAACAAGTATCAATAACTTGATCCGTTTGTTTTACCAAGTCACTAAGTACGCACAATGTGACCAAATTCGCCTTCTCGTATCAACAAGCACCAACAATTTGACTCCGTTCGACTTCACGAATCATTAAGGCTTGTATTTGAACCCAATTGACTTCTCGGATCAACAAGTCTTTCTATTGACCCATTTCGGCTTCTCGGATCAACAAGTATCCATAACTTGATCCGTTTGTTTTACCAAGTCACCAAGTACGCACATTATGACCCAATTCGCCTTCTCGGATCAACAAGCACCAACTACTTGACTCCGTTCGACTTCACGAATGATTAAGGCTTGTAGTTGAACCCAATTGACTTCACGGATCAACAAGTCTTCCATTTGACTTAATTGGGCTTCTCGGATCAACAAGTATCCATAACTTGATTCGTTTGTTTTATAAAGTCACCAAGTACGCAAAATGTGACCCAATTCGCCTTCTCGGATCAACAAGCACCAACTACTTGACTCCGTTCGACTTCACGAATCATTAAGGCTTGTATTTGAACCCAATTGACTTCTCGGATCAATAAGTCTTCCATTTGACTTAATTGGGCTTCTCGGATCAGCAAGTATCCATAACTTGATTCATTTTTTTATAAAGTCACCAAGTACGCATGATGTGACCCAATTTGCCTTCTCGGATCAACAAGGACCAACAATTTGACTCCGTTCGACTTCACAAATCATTAAGGCTTGTATTTGAACCCAATTGACTTCTCGGATCAACAAGTCTTTCAATTGACCCAATTCGGCTCCTTGGATTAACAAGTATCCATAACTTGATCCATTTGTTTTACCAAGTCACCAAGTACGCACAATGTGACCCAATTCGCATTCTCGGATCACCAAGCACCAACTATTTGACTCCTTTCAACTTCACGAATCATTAAGGCTTGTACTTGAACCCAATTGACTTCTCGGATCAACAAGTCTTCCATTTGACTTAATTGGGCTTCTCGGATCAACAAGTATCCATAACTTGATTCGTTTGTTTTATAAAATCACGAGGTACTCACAATGTGACCAAATTCGCCTTCTCGGATCAACAAGCACCAACAATTTGAGTCCGTTCAACTTCACGAATCATTAAGGCTTGTATTTGAACCCAATTGACTTCTCGGATCAACAAGTCTTTCAATTGACCCAATTCGGCTCCTCGGATTAACAAGTATCCATAACTTGATCCATTTGTTTTACCAAGTCACCAAGTACGCACAATGTGACCCAATTCGCCTTCTCGGATCAATAAGCACCAACTAATTGACTCCGTTCGACTTCACGAATCATTAAGGCTTGTATTCGAACCCAATTGACTTATGGGATCAACAAGTCTTTCAATTGACCCAATTCGACTTCTCGGATCAACAAGTATCCATAACTTGATCCGTTTGTTATACCAAGTCACTAAGTACGCACAATGTGACCCAATTCGCCTTCTCGGATCAACAAGCACCAACAATTTGACTCCGTTCGACTTCACGAATCATTAAGGCTTGTATTTGAACCCAATTGACTTCTCGGATCAACAAGTCTTTCAATTGACCCAATTCGGCTTCTCGGATCAACAAGTATCCATAACTTGATCCGTTTGTTTTACCAAGTCACCAAGTACGCACATTGTGACCCAATTCACCTTCTCGGATCAACAAGCACCAACTACTTGACTCCGTTCGACTTCACGAATGATTAAGGCTTGTAGTTGAACCCAATTGACTTCACGGATCAACAAGTCTTCCATTTGACTTAATTGGGCTTCTCGGATCAACAAGTATCCATAACTTGATTCGTTTGTTTCATAAAATCACGAGGTACGCACAATGTGACCAAATTCGCCTTCTCGGATCAACAAGCACCAACAATTTGACTCCGTTCAACTTCACGAATCATTAAGGCTTGTATTTGAACCCAATTGACTTCTCGGATCAACAAGTCTTTCAATTGACCCAATTCGGCTCCTCGGATTAACAAGTATCCATAACTTGATCCATTTGTTTTACCAAGTCACCAAGTACGCACAATGTGACCCAATTCGCCTTCTCGGATCAATAAGCACCAACTAATTGACACCGTTCGACTTCACGAATCATTAAGGCTTGTATTCGAACCCAATTGACTTATGGGATCAACAAGTCTTTCAATTGACCCAATTCGGCTTTTTGATCAACAAGTATCAATAAACTTGATCCGTTTGTTATACCAAGTCACCAAGTACACACGATGTGACTCAATTCACCTTCTCGGATCAACAAGCACCAACAATTTGACTACGTTCGACTTCACGAATCATTAAGGCTTGTATTTGAACCCAATTGACTTCTCGGATCAACAAGTCTTTCAATTGACCCATTTCGGCTTCTAAAATCAACAAGTATCCATAACTTGATCCGTTTGTTTTACCAAGTCACCAAGTATGCACATTATGACCCAATTCGCCTTCTCGGATCAACAAGCACCAACTACTTGACTCCGTTCGACTTCACGAATGATTAAGGCTTGTAGTTGAACCCAATTGACTTCACGGATCAACAAGTCTTCCATTTGATTTAATTGGGCTTCTCGGATCAACAAGTATCCATAACTTGATTCATTTTTTTATAAAGTCACCAAGTACGCATGATGTGACCCAATTCGCATTCTCGGATCACCAAGCACCAACTATTTGACTCCTTTCAACTTCACGAATCATTAAGGCTTGTATTTGAACCCAATTGACTTCTCGGATCAACAAGTCTTCCATTTGACTTAATTGGGCTTCTCGGATCAACAAGTATCCATAACTTGATTCGTTTGTTTCATAAAATCACGAGGTACGCACAATGTGACCAAATTCGCCTTCTCGGATCAACAAGCACCAACAATTTGACTCCGTTCAACTTCACGAATCATTAAGGCTTGTATTTGAACCCAATTGACTTCTCGGATCAACAAGTCTTTCAATTGACCCAATTCAGCTCCTCGGATTAACAAGTATCCATAACTTGATCCATTTGTTTTACCAAGTCACCAAGTACGCACAATGTGACCCAATTCGCCTTCTCGGATCAACAAGCACCAACTAATTGACTCCGTTCGACTTCACGAATCATTAAGGCTTGTATTCGAACCCAATTGACTTATGGGATCAACAAGTCTTTCAATTGACCCAATTCGGCTTCTCGGATCAACAAGTATCCATAACTTGATCCGTTTGTTATACCAAGTCACTAAGTACGCACAATGTGACCCAATTCGCCTTCTCGGATCAACAAGCACCAACAATTTGACTCCGTTCGACTTCACGAATCATTAAGGCTTGTATTTGAACCCAATTGACTTCTCGGATCAACAAGTCTTTCAATTGACCCAATTCGGCTTCTCGGATCAACAAGTATCCATAACTTGATCCGTTTGTTTTACCAAGTCACCAAGTACGCACATTGTGACCCAATTCACCTTCTCGGATCAACAAGCACCAACTACTTGACTCCGTTCGACTTCACGAATGATTAAGGCTTGTAGTTGAACCCAATTGACTTCACGGATCAACAAGTCTTCCATTTGACTTAATTGGGCTTCTCGGATCAACAAGTATCCATAACTTGATTCGTTTGTTTCATAAAATCACGAGGTACGCACAATGTGACCAAATTCGCCTTCTCGGATCAACAAGCACCAACAATTTGACTCCGTTCAACTTCACGAATCATTAAGGCTTGTATTTGAACCCAATTGACTTCTCGGATCAACAAGTCTTTCAATTGACCCAATTCGGCTCCTCGGATTAACAAGTATCCATAACTTGATCCATTTGTTTTACCAAGTCACCAAGTACGCACAATGTGACCCAATTCGCCTTCTCGGATCAATAAGCACCAACTAATTGACACCGTTCGACTTCACGAATCATTAAGGCTTGTATTCGAACCCAATTGACTTATGGGATCAACAAGTCTTTCAATTGACCCAATTCGGCTTTTTGATCAACAAGTATCAATAAACTTGATCCGTTTGTTATACCAAGTCACCAAGTACACACGATGTGACTCAATTCACCTTCTCGGATCAACAAGCACCAACAATTTGACTCCGTTCGACTTCACGAATCATTAAGGCTTGTATTTGAACCCAATTGACTTCTCGGATCAACAAGTCTTTCAATTGACCCATTTCGGCTTCTCGGATCAACAAGTATCCATAACTTGATCCGTTTGTTTTACCAAGTCACCAAGTATGCACATTATGACCCAATTCGCCTTCTCGGATCAACAAGCACCAACTACTTGACTCCGTTCGACTTCACGAATGATTAAGGCTTGTAGTTGAACCCAATTGACTTCACGGATCAACAAGTCTTCCATTTGATTTAATTGGGCTTCTCGGATCAACAAGTATCCATAACTTGATTCATTTTTTTATAAAGTCACCAAGTACGCATGATGTGACCCAATTCGCATTCTCGGATCACCAAGCACCAACTATTTGACTCCTTTCAACTTCACGAATCATTAAGGCTTGTATTTGAACCCAATTGACTTCTCGGATCAACAAGTCTTCCATTTGACTTAATTGGGCTTCTCGGATCAACAAGTATCCATAACTTGATTCGTTTGTTTCATAAAATCACGAGGTACGCACAATGTGACCAAATTCGCCTTCTCGGATCAACAAGCACCAACAATTTGACTCCGTTCAACTTCACGAATCATTAAGGCTTGTATTTGAACCCAATTGACTTCTCGGATCAACAAGTCTTTCAATTGACCCAATTCAGCTCCTCGGATTAACAAGTATCCATAACTTGATCCATTTGTTTTACCAAGTCACCAAGTACGCACAATGTGACCCAATTCGCCTTCTCGGATCAACAAGCACCAACTAATTGACTCCGTTCGACTTCACGAATCATTAAGGCTTGTATTCGAACCCAATTGACTTATGGGATCAACAAGTCTTTCAATTGACCCAATTCGGCTTCTCGGATCAACAAGTATCCATAACTTGATCCGTTTGTTATACCAAGTCACTAAGTACGCACAATGTGACCCAATTCGCCTTCTCGGATCAACAAGCACCAACAATTTGACTCCGTTCGACTTCACGAATCATTAAGGCTTGTATTTGAACCCAATTGACTTCTCGGATCAACAAGTCTTTCAATTGACCCAATTCGGCTTCTCGGATCAACAAGTATCCATAACTTGATCCGTTTGTTTTACCAAGTCACCAAGTACGCACATTGTGACCCAATTCACCTTCTCGGATCAACAAGCACCAACTACTTGACTCCGTTCGACTTCACGAATGATTAAGGCTTGTAGTTGAACCCAATTGACTTCACGGATCAACAAGTCTTCCATTTGACTTAATTGGGCTTCTCGGATCAACAAGTATCCATAACTTGATTCGTTTGTTTCATAAAATCACGAGGTACGCACAATGTGACCAAATTCGCCTTCTCGGATCAACAAGCACCAACAATTTGACTCCGTTCAACTTCACGAATCATTAAGGCTTGTATTTGAACCCAATTGACTTCTCGGATCAACAAGTCTTTCAATTGACCCAATTCGGCTCCTCGGATTAACAAGTATCCATAACTTGATCCATTTGTTTTACCAAGTCACCAAGTACGCACAATGTGACCCAATTCGCCTTCTCGGATCAACAAGCACCAACTAATTGACACCGTTCGACTTCACGAATCATTAAGGCTTGTATTCGAACCCAATTGACTTATGGGATCAACAAGTCTTTCAATTGACCCAATTCGGCTTTTTGATCAACAAGTATCAATAAACTTGATCCGTTTGTTATACCAAGTCACCAAGTACACACGATGTGACTCAATTCACCTTCTCGGATCAACAAGCACCAACAATTTGACTCCGTTCGACTTCACGAATCATTAAGGCTTGTATTTGAACCCAATTGACTTCTCGGATCAACAAGTCTTTCAATTGACCCATTTCGGCTTCTCGGATCAACAAGTATCCATAACTTGATCCGTTTGTTTTACCAAGTCACCAAGTATGCACATTATGACCCAATTCGCCTTCTCGGATCAACAAGCACCAACTACTTGACTCCGTTCGACTTCACGAATGATTAAGGCTTGTAGTTGAACCCAATTGACTTGACGGATCAACAAGTCTTCCATTTGATTTAATTGGGCTTCTCGGATCAACAAGTATCCATAACTTGATTCATTTTTTTATAAAGTCACCAAGTACGCATGATGTGACCCAATTCGCCTTCTCGGATCAACAAGGACCAACAATTTGACTCCGTTCGACTTCACAAATCATTAAGGCTTGTATTTGAACCCAATTGACTTCTCGGATCAACAAGTCTTTCAATTGACCCAATTCGGCTCCTTGGATTAACAAGTATCCATAACTTGATCCATTTGTTTTACCAAGTCACCAAGTACGCACAATGTGACCCAATTCGCATTCTCGGATCACCAAGCACCAACTATTTGACTTCTTTCAACTTCACGAATCATTAAGGCTTGTACTTGAACCCAATTGACTTCTCGGATCAACAAGTCTTCCATTTGACTTAATTGGGCTTCTCGGATCAACAAGTATCCATAACTTGATTCGTTTGTTTTATAAAATCACGAGGTACTCACAATGTGACCAAATTCGCCTTCTCGGATCAACAAGCACCAACAATTTGAGTCCGTTCAACTTCACGAATCATTAAGGCTTGTATTTGAACCCAATTGACTTCTCGGATCAACAAGTCTTTCAATTGACCCAATTCGGCTCCTCGGATTAACAAGTATCCATAACTTGATCCATTTGTTTTACCAAGTCACCAAGTACGCACAATGTGACCCAATTCGCCTTCTCGGATCAACAAGCACCAACTATTTGACTCCGTTCGACTTCACAAATCATTAAGGCTTGTATTTGAACCCAATTGACTTCCCGGATCAACAAGTCTTTCAATTGACCCAATTCGGCTTCTCGGATCAACAAGTATCCATAACTTGATTCATTTGTTTTGTAAAGTCACCAAGTACACATGATGTGACCCAATTCGCCTTCTCGGATCAACAAGCACCAACAATTTGACTCCGTTCAACTTCACGAATCATTAAGGCTTGTATTTGAACCCAATTGACTTCTCGGATCAACAAGTCTTTCAATTGACCCAATTCGGCTCCTCGGATTAACAAGTATCCATAACTTGATCTATTTGTTTTACCAAGTCACCAAGTACGCACAATGTGACCCAATTCGCCTTCTCGGATCAACAAGCACCAACTAATTGACCCCGTTCGACTTCACGAATCATTAAGGCTTGTATTCGAACCCAATTGACTTATGGGATCAACAAGTCTTTCAATTGACCCAATTCGGCTTTTTGATCAACAAGTATCCATAACTTGATCCGTTTGTTATACCAAGTCACTAAGTACGCACAATGTGACCCAATTCGCCTTCTCGGATCAACAAGGACCAACAATTTGACTCCGTTCGACTTCACAAATCATTAAGGCTTGTATTTGAACCCAATTGATTTCTCGGATCAACAAGTGTTTCAATTGACCCAATTCGGCTCCTTGGATTAACAAGTATCCATAACTTGATCCATTTGTTTTACCAAGTCACCAAGTACGCACAATGTGACCCAATTCGCATTCTCGGATCACCAAGCACCAACTATTTGACTCCTTTCAACTTCACGAATCATTAAGGCTTGTATTTGAACCCAATTGACTTCTCGGATCAACAAGTCTTCCATTTGACTTAATTGGGCTTCTCGGATCAACAAGTATCCATAACTTGATTCGTTTGTTTCATAAAATCACGAGGTACGCACAATGTGACCAAATTCGCCTTCTCGGATCAACAAGCACCAACAATTTGACTCCGTTCAACTTCACGAATCATTAAGGCTTGTATTTGAACCCAATTGACTTCTCGGATCAACAAGTCTTTCAATTGACCCAATTCCGCTCCTCGGATTAACAAGTATCCATAACTTGATCCATTTGTTTTACCAAGTCACCAAGTACGCACAATGTGACCCAATTCGCCTTCTCGGATCAACAAGCACCAACTAATTGACACCGTTCGACTTCACGAATCATTAAGGCTTGTATTCGAACCCAATTGACTTATGGGATCAACAAGTCTTTCAATTGACCCAATTCGGCTTTTTGATCAACAAGTATCAATAACTTGATCCGTTTGTTATACCAAGTCACTAAGTACGCACAATGTGACCAAATTCGCCTTCTCGGATCAACAAGCACCAACAATTTGACTCCGTTCGACTTCACGAATCATTAAGGCTTGTATTTGAACCCAATTGACTTCTCGGATCAACAAGTCTTTCAATTGACCCAATTCGGCTCCTTGGATTAACAAGTATCCATAACTTGATCCATTTGTTTTACCAAGTCACCAAGTACGCAAAATGTGACCCAATTCGCCTTCTCGGATCAACAAGCACCAACTACTTGACTCCGTTCGACTTCACGAATCATTAAGGCTTGTATTTGAACCCAATTGACTTCTCGGATCAACAAGTCTTCCATTTGACTTAATTGGGCTTCTCGGATCAGCAAGTATCCATAACTTGATTCATTTTTTTATAAAGTCACCAAGTACGCATGATGTGACCCAATTCGCCTTCTCGGATCAACAAGGACCAACAATTTGACTCCGTTCGACTTCACGAATCATTAAGGCTTGTATTTGAACCCAATTGACTTCTCGGATCAACAAGTCTTTCAATTGACCCAATTCGGCTCCTTGGATTAACAAGTATCCATAACTTGATCCATTTGTTTTACCAAGTCACCAAGTACGCACAATGTGACCCAATTCGCCTTCTCGGATCAACAAGCACCAACAATTTGACTCCGTTCGACTTCACGAATCATTAAGGCTTGTATTCGAACCCAATTGACTTATGGGATCAACAAGTCTTTCAATTGACCCAATTCGGCTTTTTGATCAACAAGAACTTGATCCGTTTGTTATACCAAGTCACTAAGTACGCAAAATGTGACCCAATTCGTCTTCTCGGATCAACAAGGACCAACAATTTGACTCCGTTCGACTTCACAAATCATTAAGGCTTGTATTTGAACTCAATTGACTTCTCGGATCAACAAGTCTTCCATTTGACCCAATTCGGCTCCTCGGATTAACAAGTATCCATAACTTGATCCGTTTGTTTTACCAAGTCACCAAGTACGCACAATGTGACCCAATTCGCCTTCTCGGATCACCAAGCACCAACTATTTGACTCCTTTCAACTTCATGAATCATTAAGGCATGTATTTGAACCTAATTGACTTCTCGGATCAACAAGTCTTTCAATTGACCCAATTCGGCTTCTCGGATCAACGAGTATCCATAACTTCATCCGTTTGTGATACCAAGTCACCAAGTACGCACAATGTGACCCAATTCGCCTTCTCGGATCAACAAGCACCAACTACTTGACTCAGTTCGACTTCACGAATCATTAAGGCTTGTAGTTGAACCCAATATGTGGATCGAGCCTTTGGGGTTCCACTTGGTATTTTTTATTTTAAAGGTCTGAGCCACATTTCTTCTACGCTGATTTCAGAACTTTTCGCGACTATGGAGGCGATCGCTCACGGCGGACTCTCCTCGCCGCGACTTGTCTCCTCCCTTTCTAAACTGCAGTGATTCCAGGGTTGAGTTTTTTCACAATAATATTTCAGACTTGAAGGTTTCGGTCTGGGATTTCTTGCAGGCGGTCTGAAGTTCCGGGTCCGCGATCTGGGTTGTCTCTCAGGTCGCGATTCAAGGATCGCCGTTCTTGATGGCCGTGGTCGGAACCTGGACATGCCGCGCATATTTGGGCTCAGTGAGTCAGATTTTGCTGAGTCAAATCAGTGAGTAGAATCTATACCGGGTTGGTGGGTCAGTCTACACTGCGCTGAGTTGGTTGCTGCGAACTGGGTTGACTGGTTCCGGCTTCACTCGCGACTTTTAGGCGGCCTCTCTCGGCTTATCGACGCCGGGCCTTCTCCGACGATGGCGGCCCGTCTGTTGCCCAACTTGGATACAGATTCCATAATCTTTGAAGATTTGATGTTAATGAGTGCGAGTTTTTTTTATAACCTGCATCTTCATTTTTGGAACAAAACTGAAGCGGATTCTTGTTTGGCTGCTGCGAACATGATATTCTTCTTCAGGTTTGGCGATTCCTATTTTTCGAATTACCGCCTGGTATTCTGCTGCTGGGACTGTGGTTCCCACTTCGTTTATGCATTATCGTTGATCAGCTCTACCTTTTTCTGCTGATTTATTACTACTGGGATGGACTCATGTTGTGAATATTGATGGCCCGTGTGCCTTGGTCAACCCGTTTGATTTGCAATTTTCGTTTTCACTATCATTCACCTTGGTCTATTTTTGGGAATGTATTGTACACTTGTGACTGATGGTGATTAGAACAGATTATTTTCCGAAGTGTTATAGCTGGGTTTGTATGTTGCTTGTCCAAGTCAATATGCCGTCGGAATTCTGATTTGTTTAGCTGGACTCTACTGGGTTAGTGTTTGAGATTTGTACACGTCTTGGAATTTGTCGTTGGGTCGCAATTACAGATTTGACAGCTCTGAGCTAAGGCATGATAATCTTCAGAGGGATTTTTGGACTCACGCTGATGTGAGGAGCGTTGCTAATCCCCCACGCTCGATTTTCGTGACATAGAGCAACAAGATTGGGAGCTCGACTTCTGTAGTTTGTTCGACGACAGTTCTAAACTGGTTCATCTCTCCAACCGAACCGGCCAGTTCCAGTTTTCTTTGCACTAAATTGGCTTTGTCTTGTAATTGCTTTATTTTCATTAGCCATTTTTAGTTTTTCTGGATACCTTTATCTGCCGACTTGTGGCATGAAAAGGTTTTTCGCTTTACCTTTGTGAGTGACCGTCCTGTGGTCTCCACATTTTTTGTTCCCGTTATTTTCTTTTCTTTATTTATAATACTATCTATTTATCTTCCATTTGACTTAATTGCGCTTCTCGGATCAACAGGTATCCATAACTTGATTCATTTGTTTTATTAAGTCACCAAGTACGCACAATGTGACCCAATTCGCCTTCTCGGATCAACAAGCACCAACAAATTGACTCTGTTCGACTTCACGAATCATTAAGGCTTGTATTTGAACCCAATTGACTTCTCGGATCAACAAGTCTTTCAATTGACCCAATTCGGCTTCTCGGATCAACAAGTATCCATAACTTGATCCGTTTGTTATACCAAGTCACCAAGTACGCACAATGTGACCCAATTCGCCTTCTCGGATCAACAAGCACCAACTAATTGACTCCGTTCGACTTCACGAATCATTAAGGCTTGTATTTGAACCCAATTGACTTCTCGGATCAACAAGTCTTTCAATTGACCCAATTCGACTTCTCGGATCAACAAGTATCCATAACGTGATCTGTTTGTTATACCAAGTCACCAAGTACGCACAATGTGACCCAATTCGCCTTCTCGGATCAACAAGCACCAACTACTTGACTCCGTTCGATTTCACGAATCACTCAGGCTTGTAGTTGAACCCAATTGACTTCTCGGATCAACAAGTCTTCCATTTGACTTAATTGGGCTTCTCGGATCAACAAGTATCCATAACTTGATTCATTTGTTTTATTAAGTCACCAAGTACGCACAATGTGACCCAATTCGCCTTCTCGGATCAAAAAGCACCAACTAATTGACTCCGTTCGACTTCACGAATCATTAAGGCTTGTATTTGAACCCAATTGACTTCTCGGATCAACAAGTCTTTCAATTGACCCAATTCGGCTTCTCGGATCAACAAGTATCCATAACTTGATCCGTTTGTTATACCAAGTCACCAAGTACGCACAATGTGACCCAATTCGCCTTCTCGGATCAACAAGCACCAACTACTTGACTCCGTTCGACTTCACGAATGATTAAGGCTTGTAGTTGAACCCAATTGACTTCTCGGATCAACAAGTCTTGCATTTGACTTAATTGGGCTTCTGGGATTAACAAGTATCCATAACTTGATTCATTTGTTTTATAAAGTCACCAAGTACGCACGATGTGACCCAATTCGCCTTCTCGGATCAACAAGCACCAACAATTTGACTCCGTTCGACTTCACGAATCATTAAGGCTTGTATTTGAACCCAATTGACTTCTCGGATCAACAAGTCTTTCAATTGACCCAATTCGGCTACTCGGATTAACAAGTATCCATAACTTGATCCGTTTGTTTTACCAAGTCACCAAGTACGCACAATGTGACCCAATTCGCCTTCTCGGATCACCAAGCACCAACTATTTGACTCCTTTCAACTTCATGAATCATTCAGCCTTGTATTTGAACCCAATTGACTTCTCGGATCAACAAGTCTTTCAATTGACCCAATTCGGCTTCTCGGATCAACAAGTATCCATAACTTGATCCGTTTGTTATACCAAGTCACCAAGTACGCACAATGTGACCCAATTCGCCTTCTCGGATCAACAAGCACCAACTACTTGACTCCGTTCGAGTTCACGAATCATTAAGGCTTGTATTTGAACCCAATTGACTTCTCGGATCAACATGTCTTCCATTTGACTTAATTGGGCTTCTCGGATTAACAAGTATCCATAACATGATTCATTTGTTTTATAAAGTCACCAAGTACGCACGATGTGACCCAATTCGCCTTCTCGGATCAACAAGCACCAACACTTTGACTACGTTCGACTTCACGAATCATTAAGGCTTGTATTTGAACTCAATTGACTTCTCGGATAAACAAGTCTTCCATTTGACCCAATTCGGCTCCTCGGATTAACAAGTATCCATAACTTGATCCGTTTGTTTTACCAAGTCACCAAGTACGCACAATGTGACCCAATTCGCCTTCTCGGATCACCAAGCACCAACTATTTGACTCCTTTCAACTTCATGAATCATTAAGGCATGTATTTGAACCTAATTGACTTCTCGGATCAACAAGTCTTTCAATTGACCCAATTCGGCTTCTCGGATCAACGAGTATCCATAACTTCATCCGTTTGTTATACCAAGTCACCAAGTACGCACAATGTGACCCAATTCGCCTTCTCGGATCAACAAGCACCAACTACTTGACTCCGTTCGACTTCACGAATCATTAAGGCTTGTATTTGAACCCAATTGACTTCTCGGATCAACAAGTCTTCCATTTGACTTAATTGGGCTACTCGGATTAACAAGTATCCATAACTTGATTCATTTGTTTTATAAAGTCACCAAGTACGCACGATGTGACCCAATTCGCCTTCTCGGATCAACAAGCACCAACACTTTGACTCCGTTCGACTTCACGAATCATTAAGGCTTGTATTTGAACTCAATTGACTTCTCGGATCAACAAGTCTTTTAATTGACCCAATTCGGCTCCTCGGATTAACAAGTATCCATAACTTCATCCATTTGTTTTACCAAGTCACCAAGTACGCACAATGTGACCCAATTCGCCTTCTCGGATCACCAAGCACCAACTATTTGACTCCTTTCGACTTCATGAATCATTAAGGCATGTATTTGAACCCAATTGACTTCTCGGATCAACAAGTCTTTCAATTGACCCAATTCGGCTTCTCGGATCAACGAGTATCCATAACTTCATCCGTTTGTTATACCAAGTCACCAAGTACGCACAATGTGACCCAATTCGCCTTCTCGGATCAACAATCACCAACTACTTGACTCAGTTCGACTTCACGAATCATTATGGCTTGTAGTTGAACCCAATTGACTTCTCGGATCAACAAGTCTTCCATTTGACTTAATTGGGCTTCTCGGATCAACAAGTATCCATAACTTGATTCATTTGTTTTATTAAGTCACCAAGTACGCACAATGTGACCCAATTCGCCTTCTCGGATCAACAAGCACCAACTAATTGACTCCGTTCGACTTCACGAATCATTAAGGCTTGTATTTGAACCCAATTGACTTCTCGGATCAACAAGTCTTTCAATTGACCCAATTCGGCTTCTCGGATCAACAAGTATCCATAACTTGATCCGTTTGTTATACCAAGTCACCAAGTACGCACAATGTGACCCAATTCGCCTTCTCGGATCAACAAGCACCAACTACTTGACTCCGTTCGACTTCACGAATGATTAAGGCTTGTAGTTGAACCCAATTGACTTCTCGGATCAACAAGTCTTGCATTTGACTTAATTGGGCTTCTGGGATTAACAAGTATCCATAACTTGATTCATTTGTTTTATAAAGTCACCAAGTACACACGATGTGACTCAATTCACCTTCTCGGATCAACAAGCACCAACAATTTGACTCCGTTCGACTTCACGAATCATTAAGGCTTGTATTTGAACCCAATTGACTTCTCGGATCAACAAGTCTTTCAATTGACCCAATTCGGCTTCTCGGATCAACAAGTATCCATAACTTGATCCGTTTGTTATACCAAGTCACCAAGTACGCACAATGTGACCCAATTCGCCTTCTCGGATCAACAAGCACCAACTACTTGACTCCGTTCGAGTTCACGAATCATTAAGGCTTGTATTTGAACCCAATTGACTTCTCGGATCAACATGTCTTCCATTTGACTTAATTGGGCTTCTCGGATTAACAAGTATCCATAACTTGATTCATTTGTTTTATAAAGTCACCAAGTACGCACGATGTGACCCAATTCGCCTTCTCGGATCAACAAGCACCAACACTTTGACTCCGTTCGACTTCACGAATCATTAAGGCTTGTATTTGAACTCAATTGACTTCTCGGATAAACAAGTCTTCCATTTGACCCAATTCGGCTCCTCGGATTAACAAGTATCCATAACTTGATCCGTTTGTTTTACCAAGTCACCAAGTACGCACAATGTGACCCAATTCGCCTTCTCGGATCACCAAGCACCAACTATTTGACTCCTTTCAACTTCATGAATCATTAAGGCATGTATTTGAAATTGACTTCTCGGATCAACAAGTCTTTCAATTGACCCAATTCGGCTTCTCGGATCAACGAGTATCCATAACTTCATCCGTTTGTTATACCAAGTCACCAAGTACGCACAATGTGACCCAATTCGCCTTCTCGGATCAACAAGCACCAACTACTTGACTCCGTTCGACTTCACGAATCATTAAGGCTTGTATTTGAACCCAATTGACTTCTCGGATCAACAAGTCTTCCATTTGACTTAATTGGGCTACTCGGATTAACAAGTATCCATAACTTGATTCATTTGTTTTATAAAGTCACCAAGTACGCACGATGTGACCCAATTCGCCTTCTCGGATCAACAAGCACCAACACTTTGACTCCGTTCGACTTCACGAATCATTAAGGCTTGTATTTGAACTCAATTGACTTCTCGGATCAACAAGTCTTTTAATTGACCCAATTCGGCTCCTCGGATTAACAAGTATCCATAACTTCATCCATTTGTTTTACCAAGTCACCAAGTACGCACAATGTGACCCAATTCGCCTTCTCGGATCACCAAGCACCAACTATTTGACTCCTTTCGACTTCATGAATCATTAAGGCATGTATTTGAACCCAATTGACTTCTCGGATCAACAAGTCTTTCAATTGACCCAATTCGGCTTCTCGGATCAACGAGTATCCATAACTTCATCCGTTTGTTATACCAAGTCACCAAGTACGCACAATGTGACCCAATTCGCCTTCTCGGATCAACAATCACCAACTACTTGACTCAGTTCGACTTCACGAATCATTATGGCTTGTAGTTGAACCCAATTGACTTCTCGGATCAACAAGTCTTCCATTTGACTTAATTGGGCTTCTCGGATCAACAAGTATCCATAACTTGATTCATTTGTTTTATTAAGTCACCAAGTACGCACAATGTGACCCAATTCGCCTTCTCGGATCAACAAGCACCAACTAATTGACTCCGTTCGACTTCACGAATCATTAAGGCTTGTATTTGAACCCAATTGACTTCTCGGATCAACAAGTCTTTCAATTGACCCAATTCGGCTTCTCGGATCAACAAGTATCCATAACTTGATCCGTTTGTTATACCAAGTCACCAAGTACGCACAATGTGACCCAATTCGCCTTCTCGGATCAACAAGCACCAACTACTTGACTCCGTTCGAGTTCACGAATCATTAAGGCTTGTATTTGAACCCAATTGACTTCTCGGATCAACATGTCTTCCATTTGACTTAATTGGGCTTCTCGGATTAACAAGTATCCATAACTTGATTCATTTGTTTTATAAAGTCACCAAGTACGCACGATGTGACCCAATTCGCCTTCTCGGATCAACAAGCACCAACACTTTGACTCCGTTCGACTTCACGAATCATTAAGGCTTGTATTTGAACTCAATTGACTTCTCGGATAAACAAGTCTTCCATTTGACCCAATTCGGCTCCTCGGATTAACAAGTATCCATAACTTGATCCGTTTGTTTTACCAAGTCACCAAGTACGCACAATGTGACCCAATTCGCCTTCTCGGATCACCAAGCACCAACTATTTGACTCCTTTCAACTTCATGAATCATTAAGGCATGTATTTGAACCTAATTGACTTCTCGGATCAACAAGTCTTTCAATTGACCCAATTCGGCTTCTCGGATCAACGAGTATCCATAACTTCATCCGTTTGGTATACCAAGTCACCAAGTACGCACAATGTGACCCAATTCGCCTTCTCGGATCAACAAGCACCAACTACTTGACTCCGTTCGACTTCACGAATCATTAAGGCTTGTATTTGAACCCAATTGACTTCTCGGATCAACAAGTCTTCCATTTGACTTAATTGGGCTACTCGGATTAACAAGTATCCATAACTTGATTCATTTGTTTTATAAAGTCACCAAGTACGCACGATGTGACCCAATTCGCCTTCTCGGATCAACAAGCACCAACACTTTGACTCCGTTCGACTTCACGAATCATTAAGGCTTGTATTTGAACTCAATTGACTTCTCGGATCAACAAGTCTTTTAATTGACCCAATTCGGCTCCTCGGATTAACAAGTATCCATAACTTCATCCATTTGTTTTACCAAGTCACCAAGTACGCACAATGTGACCCAATTCGCCTTCTCGGATCACCAAGCACCAACTATTTGACTCCTTTCGACTTCATGAATCATTAAGGCATGTATTTGAACCCAATTGACTTCTCGGATCAACAAGTCTTTCAATTGACCCAATTCGGCTTCTCGGATCAACGAGTATCCATAACTTCATCCGTTTGTTATACCAAGTCACCAAGTACGCACAATGTGACCCAATTCGCCTTCTCGGATCAACAATCACCAACTACTTGACTCAGTTCGACTTCACGAATCATTATGGCTTGTAGTTGAACCCAATTGACTTCTCGGATCAACAAGTCTTCCATTTGACTTAATTGGGCTTCTCGGATCAACAAGTATCCATAACTTGATTCATTTGTTTTATTAAGTCACCAAGTACGCACAATGTGACCCAATTCGCCTTCTCGGATCAACAAGCACCAACTAATTGACTCCGTTCGACTTCACGAATCATTAAGGCTTGTATTTGAACCCAATTGACTTCTCGGATCAACAAGTCTTTCAATTGACCCAATTCGGCTTCTCGGATCAACAAGTATCCATAACTTGATCCGTTTGTTATACCAAGTCACCAAGTACGCACAATGTGACCCAATTCGCCTTCTCGGATCAACAAGCACCAACTACTTGACTCCGTTCGACTTCACGAATGATTAAGGCTTGTAGTTGAACCCAATTGACTTCTCGGATCAACAAGTCTTGCATTTGACTTAATTGGGCTTCTGGGATTAACAAGTATCCATAACTTGATTCATTTGTTTTATTAAGTCACCAAGTACGCACAATGTGACCCAATTCGCCTTCTCGGATCAACAAGCACCAACTAATTGACTCCGTTCGACTTCACGAATCATTAAGGCTTGTATTTGAACCCAATTGACTTCTCGGATCAACAAGTCTTTCAATTGACCCAATTCGGCTTCTCGGATCAACAAGTATCCATAACTTGATCCGTTTGTTATACCAAGTCACCAAGTACGCACAATGTGACCCAATTCGCCTTCTCGGATCAACAAGCACCAACTACTTGACTCCGTTCGACTTCACGAATGATTAAGGCTTGTAGTTGAACCCAATTGACTTCTCGGATCAACAAGTCTTGCATTTGACTTAATTGGGCTTCTGGGATTAACAAGTATCCATAACTTGATTCATTTGTTTTATAAAGTCACCAAGTACACACGATGTGACTCAATTCACCTTCTCGGATCAACAAGCACCAACAATTTGACTCCGTTCGACTTCACGAATCATTAAGGCTTGTATTTGAACCCAATTGACTTCTCGGATCAACAAGTCTTTCAATTGACCCAATTCGGCTTCTCGGATCAACAAGTATCCATAACTTGATCCGTTTGTTATACCAAGTCACCAAGTACGCACAATGTGACCCAATTCGCCTTCTCGGATCAACAAGCACCAACTACTTGACTCCGTTCGAGTTCACGAATCATTAAGGCTTGTATTTGAACCCAATTGACTTCTCGGATCAACATGTCTTCCATTTGACTTAATTGGGCTTCTCGGATTAACAAGTATCCATAACTTGATTCATTTGTTTTATAAAGTCACCAAGTACGCACGATGTGACCCAATTCGCCTTCTCGGATCAACAAGCACCAACACTTTGACTCCGTTCGACTTCACGAATCATTAAGGCTTGTATTTGAACTCAATTGACTTCTCGGATAAACAAGTCTTCCATTTGACCCAATTCGGCTCCTCGGATTAACAAGTATCCATAACTTGATCCGTTTGTTTTACCAAGTCACCAAGTACGCACAATGTGACCCAATTCGCCTTCTCGGATCACCAAGCACCAACTATTTGACTCCTTTCAACTTCATGAATCATTAAGGCATGTATTTGAAATTGACTTCTCGGATCAACAAGTCTTTCAATTGACCCAATTCGGCTTCTCGGATCAACGAGTATCCATAACTTCATCCGTTTGTTATACCAAGTCACCAAGTACGCACAATGTGACCCAATTCGCCTTCTCGGATCAACAAGCACCAACTACTTGACTCCGTTCGACTTCACGAATCATTAAGGCTTGTATTTGAACCCAATTGACTTCTCGGATC
Source organism: Ajuga chamaepitys (assembly GCA_958295605.1). Taxonomy (NCBI): domain Eukaryota; kingdom Viridiplantae; phylum Streptophyta; class Magnoliopsida; order Lamiales; family Lamiaceae; genus Ajuga; species Ajuga chamaepitys. The sequence goes on from OY282495.1 coordinate 43,195,664, forward strand.
AACAAGTCTTCCATTTGACTTAATTGGGCTACTCGGATTAACAAGTATCCATAACTTGATTCATTTGTTTTATAAAGTCACCAAGTACGCACGATGTGACCCAATTCGCCTTCTCGGATCAACAAGCACCAACACTTTGACTCCGTTCGACTTCACGAATCATTAAGGCTTGTATTTGAACTCAATTGACTTCTCGGATCAACAAGTCTTTTAATTGACCCAATTCGGCTCCTCGGATTAACAAGTATCCATAACTTCATCCATTTGTTTTACCAAGTCACCAAGTACGCACAATGTGACCCAATTCGCCTTCTCGGATCACCAAGCACCAACTATTTGACTCCTTTCGACTTCATGAATCATTAAGGCATGTATTTGAACCCAATTGACTTCTCGGATCAACAAGTCTTTCAATTGACCCAATTCGGCTTCTCGGATCAACGAGTATCCATAACTTCATCCGTTTGTTATACCAAGTCACCAAGTACGCACAATGTGACCCAATTCGCCTTCTCGGATCAACAATCACCAACTACTTGACTCAGTTCGACTTCACGAATCATTATGGCTTGTAGTTGAACCCAATTGACTTCTCGGATCAACAAGTCTTCCATTTGACTTAATTGGGCTTCTCGGATCAACAAGTATCCATAACTTGATTCATTTGTTTTATTAAGTCACCAAGTACGCACAATGTGACCCAATTCGCCTTCTCGGATCAACAAGCACCAACTAATTGACTCCGTTCGACTTCACGAATCATTAAGGCTTGTATTTGAACCCAATTGACTTCTCGGATCAACAAGTCTTTCAATTGACCCAATTCGGCTTCTCGGATCAACAAGTATCCATAACTTGATCCGTTTGTTATACCAAGTCACCAAGTACGCACAATGTGACCCAATTCGCCTTCTCGGATCAACAAGCACCAACTACTTGACTCCGTTCGAGTTCACGAATCATTAAGGCTTGTATTTGAACCCAATTGACTTCTCGGATCAACATGTCTTCCATTTGACTTAATTGGGCTTCTCGGATTAACAAGTATCCATAACTTGATTCATTTGTTTTATAAAGTCACCAAGTACGCACGATGTGACCCAATTCGCCTTCTCGGATCAACAAGCACCAACACTTTGACTCCGTTCGACTTCACGAATCATTAAGGCTTGTATTTGAACTCAATTGACTTCTCGGATAAACAAGTCTTCCATTTGACCCAATTCGGCTCCTCGGATTAACAAGTATCCATAACTTGATCCGTTTGTTTTACCAAGTCACCAAGTACGCACAATGTGACCCAATTCGCCTTCTCGGATCACCAAGCACCAACTATTTGACTCCTTTCAACTTCATGAATCATTAAGGCATGTATTTGAACCTAATTGACTTCTCGGATCAACAAGTCTTTCAATTGACCCAATTCGGCTTCTCGGATCAACGAGTATCCATAACTTCATCCGTTTGGTATACCAAGTCACCAAGTACGCACAATGTGACCCAATTCGCCTTCTCGGATCAACAAGCACCAACTACTTGACTCCGTTCGACTTCACGAATCATTAAGGCTTGTATTTGAACCCAATTGACTTCTCGGATCAACAAGTCTTCCATTTGACTTAATTGGGCTACTCGGATTAACAAGTATCCATAACTTGATTCATTTGTTTTATAAAGTCACCAAGTACGCACGATGTGACCCAATTCGCCTTCTCGGATCAACAAGCACCAACACTTTGACTCCGTTCGACTTCACGAATCATTAAGGCTTGTATTTGAACTCAATTGACTTCTCGGATCAACAAGTCTTTTAATTGACCCAATTCGGCTCCTCGGATTAACAAGTATCCATAACTTCATCCATTTGTTTTACCAAGTCACCAAGTACGCACAATGTGACCCAATTCGCCTTCTCGGATCACCAAGCACCAACTATTTGACTCCTTTCGACTTCATGAATCATTAAGGCATGTATTTGAACCCAATTGACTTCTCGGATCAACAAGTCTTTCAATTGACCCAATTCGGCTTCTCGGATCAACGAGTATCCATAACTTCATCCGTTTGTTATACCAAGTCACCAAGTACGCACAATGTGACCCAATTCGCCTTCTCGGATCAACAATCACCAACTACTTGACTCAGTTCGACTTCACGAATCATTATGGCTTGTAGTTGAACCCAATTGACTTCTCGGATCAACAAGTCTTCCATTTGACTTAATTGGGCTTCTCGGATCAACAAGTATCCATAACTTGATTCATTTGTTTTATTAAGTCACCAAGTACGCACAATGTGACCCAATTCGCCTTCTCGGATCAACAAGCACCAACTAATTGACTCCGTTCGACTTCACGAATCATTAAGGCTTGTATTTGAACCCAATTGACTTCTCGGATCAACAAGTCTTTCAATTGACCCAATTCGGCTTCTCGGATCAACAAGTATCCATAACTTGATCCGTTTGTTATACCAAGTCACCAAGTACGCACAATGTGACCCAATTCGCCTTCTCGGATCAACAAGCACCAACTACTTGACTCCGTTCGACTTCACGAATGATTAAGGCTTGTAGTTGAACCCAATTGACTTCTCGGATCAACAAGTCTTGCATTTGACTTAATTGGGCTTCTGGGATTAACAAGTATCCATAACTTGATTCATTTGTTTTATAAAGTCACCAAGTACACACGATGTGACTCAATTCACCTTCTCGGATCAACAAGCACCAACAATTTGACTCCGTTCGACTTCACGAATCATTAAGGCTTGTATTTGAACCCAATTGACTTCTCGGATCAACAAGTCTTTCAATTGACCCAATTCGGCTTCTCGGATCAACGAGTATCCATAACTTCATCCGTTTGTTATACCAAGTCACCAAGTACGCACAATGTGACCCAATTCGCCTTCTCGAATCAACAAGCACCAACTACTTGACTCCGTTCGACTTCACGAATCATTAAGGCTTGTATTTGAACCCAATTGACTTCTCGGATCAACAAGTCTTCCATTTGACTTAATTGGGCTTCTCGGATTAACAAGTATCCATAACTTGATTCATTTGTTTTATAAAGTCACCAAGTACGCACGATGTGACCCAATTCGCCTTCTCGGATCAACAAGCACCAACACTTTGACTCCGTTCGACTTCACGAATCATTAAGGCTTGTATTTGAACTCAATTGACTTCTCGGATCAACAAGTCTTTCAATTGACCCAATTCGGCTCCTCGGATTAACAAGTATCCATAACTTGATCCGTTTGTTTTACCAGGTCACCAAGTACGCACAATGTGACCCAATTCGCCTTCTCGGATCACCAAGCACCAACTATTTGACTCCTTTCAACTTCATGAATCATTAAGGCATGTATTTGAACCCAATTGACTTCTCGGATCAACAAGTCTTTCAATTGACCCAATTCGGCTTCTCGGATCAACGAGTATCCATAACTTCATCCGTTTGTTATACCAAGTCACCAAGTACGCACAATGTGACCCAATTCGCCTTCTCGGATCAACAAGCACCAACTACTTGACTCAGTTCGACTTCACGAATCATTATGGCTTGTAGTTGAACCCAATTGACTTCTCGGATCAACAAGTCTTCCATTTGACTTAATTGGGCTTCTCGGATCAACAAGTATCCATAACTTGATTCATTTGTTTTATTAAGTCACCAAGTACGCACAATGTGACCCAATTCGCCTTCTCGGATCAACAAGCACCAACTAATTGACTCCGTTCGACTTCACGAATCATTAAGGCTTGTATTTGAACCCAATTGACTTCTCGGATCAACAAGTCTTTCAATTGACCCAATTCGGCTTCTCGGATCAACAAGTATCCATAACTTGATCCGTTTGTTATACCAAGTCACCAAGCACGCACAATGTGACCCAATTCGCCTTCTCGGATCAACAAGCACCAACTACTTGACTCCATTCGACTTCACGAATCATTAAGGCTTGTAGTTGAACACAATTGACTTCTCGGATCAACAAGTCTTCCATTTGACTTAATTGGGCTTCTCGGATCAACAAGTATCCATAACTTGATTCATTTGTTTTATTAAGTCACCAAGTACGCACAATGTGACCCAAATCGCCTTCTCGGATCAACAAGCACCAACTAATGACTCCGTTCGACTTCACAAATCATTAAGGCTTGTATTTGAACCCAATTGGCTTCTCGGATCAACAAGTCTTTCAATTGACCCAATTCGGCTCCTCGGATTAACAAGTATCCATAACTTGATCCGTTTGTTTTACCAAGTCACCAAGTACGCACAATGTGACCCAATTCGCCTTCTCGAATCAACAAGCACCAACTATTTGACTCCGTTCGACTTCACGAATCATTAAGGCTTGTATTTGAACCCAATTGACTTCTCGGATCAACAAGTCTTTCAATTGACCCAATTCGGCTTCTCGGATCAACAAGTATTCATAACTTGATCTGTTTGTTATACCAAGTCACCAAGTACGCACAATGTGACCCAATTCGCCTTCTCGGATCAACAAGCACCAACTACTTGACTCCGTTCGACTTCACGAATCATTAAGGCTTGTAGTTGAACCCAATTGACTTCTCGGATCAACAAGTCTTGCATTTGACTTAATTGAGCTTCTGGAATTAACAAGTATCCATAACTTGATTCATTTGTTTTATAAAGTCACCAAGTACGCACAATGTGACCCAATTCGCCTTCTCGGATCAACAAGCACCAACAATTTGACTCCGTTCGACTTCACGAATCATTAAGGCTTGTATTTGAACCCAATTGACTTGAACCCAATTGACTTCTCGGATAAACAAGGCTTTCAATTGACCCAATTCGGCTTCTCGGATCAACAAGTATCCATAACTTGATCCGTTTTTTATACCAAGTCACCAAGTACGCACAATGTGACCCAATTCGCCTTCTCGGATCAACAAGCACCAACTACTTGACTCCGTTCGACTTCACGAATCATTAAGACTTGTATTTGAACCCAATTGACTTCTCGGATCAACAAGTCTTCCATTTGACTTAATTGGGCTTCTCGGATTAACAAGTATCCATAACTTGATTCATTTGTTTTATAAAGTCACAAACTACGCACGATGTGACCCAATTCGCCTTCTCGGATCAACAAGCACCAACAATTTGACTCCGTTCCACTTCACGAATCATTAAGGCTTGTATTTGAACCCAATTGACTTCTTGGATCAACAAGTCTTTCAATTGACCCAATTCGGCTCCTCGGATTAACAAGTATCCATAACTTGATCCGTTTGTTTTACCAAGTTACCAAGTACGCACAATGTGACCCAATTCGCCTTCTCGGATCACCAAGCACCAACTATTTGACTCCTTTCAACTTCATGAATCATTAAGGCATGTATTTGAACCCAATTGACTTCTCGGATCAACAAGTCTTTCAATTGACCCAATTCGGCTTCTCGGATCAACAAGTATCCATAACTTGATCCGTTTGTTATACCAAGTCACCAAGTACGCACAATGTGACCCAATTCGCCTTCTCGGATCAACAAGCACCAACTACTTGACTCAATTCGACTTCACGAATCATTAAGGCTTGTAGTTGAACCCAATTGACTTCTCGGATCAACAAGTCTTCCATTTGACTTAATTGGGCTTCTCGGATCAACAAGTATCCATAACTTGATTCATTTGTTTTATAAAGTCACCAAGTACGCACAATGTGACCCAATTCGCCTTCTCGGATCAACAAGCACCAACAATTTGACTCCGTTCGACTTCACGAATCATTAAGGCTTGTATTTGAACCCAATTGACTTCTCGGATCAACAAGTCTTTCAATTGACCCAATTCGGCTACTCGGATTAACAAGTATCCATAACTTGATCCGTTTGTTTTACCAAGTCACCAAGTACGCACAATGTGACCCAATTCGCCTTCTCGGATCACCAAGCACCAACTATTTGATTCCTTTCAACTTCATGAATCATTAAGCCTTGTATTTGAACCCAATTGACTTCTCGGATCAACAAGGCTTTCAATTGACCCAATTCGGCTTCTCGGATCAACAAGTATCCATAACTTGATCCGTTTGTTATACCAAGTCACCAAGTACGCACAATGTGACCCAATTCGCCTTCTCGGATCAACAAGCACCAACTACTTGACTCCGTTCGACTTCACGAATCATTAAGGCTTGTATTTGAACCCAATTGACTTCTCGGATCAACAAGTCTTCCATTTGACTTAATTGGGCTTCTCGGATTAACAAGTATCCATAACTTGATTCATTTGTTTTATAAAGTCACAAACTACGCACGATGTGACCCAATTCGCCTTCTCGGATCAACAAGCACCAACAATTTGACTCCGTTCCACTTCACGAATCATTAAGGCTTGTATTTGAACCCAATTGACTTCTTGGATCAACAAGTCTTTCAATTGACCCAATTCGGCTCCTCGGATTAACAAGTATCCATAACTTGATCCGTTTGTTTTACCAAGTTACCAAGTACGCACAATGTGACCCAATTCGCCTTCTCGGATCACCAAGCACCAACTATTTGACTCCTTTCAACTTCATGAATCATTAAGGCATGTATTTGAACCCAATTGACTTCTCGGATCAACAAGTCTTTCAATTGACCCAATTCGGCTTCTCGGATCAACAAGTATCCATAACTTGATCCGTTTGTTATACCAAGTCACCAAGTACGCACAATGTGACCCAATTCGCCTTCTCGGATCAACAAGCACCAACTACTTGACTCAGTTCGACTTCACGAATCATTAAGGCTTGTAGTTGAACCCAATTGACTTCTCGGATCAACAAGTCTTCCATTTGACTTAATTGGGCTTCTCGGATCAACAAGTATCCATAACTTGATTCATTTGTTTTATTAAGTCACCAAGTACGCACAATGTGACCCAATTCGCCTTCTCGGATCAACAAGCACCAACTACTTGACTCAGTTCGACTTCACGAATCATTAAGGCTTGTAGTTGAACCCAATTGACTTCTCGGATCAACAAGTCTTCCATTTGACTTAATTGGGCTTCTCGGATCAACAAGTATCCATAACTTGATTCATTTGTTTTATTAAGTCACCAAGTACGCACAATGTGACCCAATTCGCCTTCTCGGATCAACAAGCACCAACTAATTGACTCCGTTCGACTTCACGAATCATTAAGGCTTGTATTTGAACCCAATTGACTTCTCGGATCAACAAGTCTTTCAATTGACCCAATTCGGCTTCTCGGATCAACAAGTATCCATAACTTGATCCGTTTGTTATACCAAGTCACCAAGTACGCACAATGTGACCCAATTCGCCTTCTCGAATCAACAAGCACCAACTAATTGACTTCGTTCGACTTCACGAATCATTAAGGCTTGTATTTGAACCCAATTGACTTCTCGGATCAACTAGTCTTTCAATTGACCCAATTCGGATTCTCGGATCAACAAGTATCCATAACTTGATCTGTTTGTTATACCAAGTCACCAAGTACGCACAATGTGACCCAATTCGCCTTCTCGGATCAACAAGCACCAACTACTTGACTCCGTTTGACTTCACGAATCATTAAGGCTTGTAGTTGAACCCAATTGACTTCTCGGACCAACAAGTCTTCCATTTGACTTAATTGGGCTTCTCGGATCAACAAGTATCCATAACTTGATTCATTTGTTTTATTAAGTCACCAAGTACGCACAATGTGACCCAATTCGCCTTCTCGGATCAACAAGCACCAACTAATTGCCTCCGTTCGACTTCACGAATCATTAAGGCTTGTATTTGAACCCAATTGACTTCTCGGATCAACAAGTCTTTCAATTGACCCAATTCGGCTTCTCGGATCAACAAGTATCCATAACTTGATCCGTTTGTTATACCAAGTCACCAAGTACGCACAATGTGACCCAATTCGCCTTCTCGGATCACCAAGCACCAACTATTTGACTCCTTTCAACTTCATGAATCATTAAGCCTTGTATTTGAACCCAATTGACTTCTCGGATCAACAAGCACCAACTACTTGACTCCGTTCGACTTCACGAATCATTAAGGCTTGTATTTGAACCCAATTGACTTCTCGGATCAACAAGTCTTCCATTTGACTTAATTGGGCTTCTCGGATTAACAAGTATCCATAACTTGATTCATTTGTTTTATAAAGTCACAAACTACGCACGATGTGACCCAATTCGCCTTCTCGGATCAACAAGCACCAACAATTTGACTCCGTTCCACTTCACGAATCATTAAGGCTTGTATTTGAACCCAATTGACTTCTTGGATCAACAAGTCTTTCAATTGACCCAATTCGGCTCCTCGGATTAACAAGTATCCATAACTTGATCCGTTTGTTTTACCAAGTTACCAAGTACGCACAATGTGACCCAATTCGCCTTCTCGGATCACCAAGCACCAACTATTTGACTCCTTTCAACTTCATGAATCATTAAGGCATGTATTTGAACCCAATTGACTTCTCGGATCAACAAGTCTTTCAATTGACCCAATTCGGCTTCTCGGATCAACAAGTATCCATAACTTGATCCGTTTGTTATACCAAGTCACCAAGTACGCACAATGTGACCCAATTCGCCTTCTCGGATCAACAAGCACCAACTACTTGACTCAGTTCGACTTCACGAATCATTAAGGCTTGTAGTTGAACCCAATTGACTTCTCGGATCAACAAGTCTTCCATTTGACTTAATTGGGCTTCTCGGATCAACAAGTATCCATAACTTGATTCATTTGTTTTATTAAGTCACCAAGTACGCACAATGTGACCCAATTCGCCTTCTCGGATCAACAAGCACCAACTAATTGACTCCGTTCGACTTCACGAATCATTAAGGCTTGTATTTGAACCCAATTGACTTCTCGGATCAACAAGTCTTTCAATTGACCCAATTCGGCTTCTCGGATCAACAAGTATCCATAACTTGATCCGTTTGTTATACCAAGTCACCAAGTACGCACAATGTGACCCAATTCGCCTTCTCGAATCAACAAGCACCAACTAATTGACTCCGTTCGACTTCACGAATCATTAAGGCTTGTATTTGAACCCAATTGACTTCTCGGATCAACAAGTCTTTCAATTGACCCAATTCGGATTCTCGGATCAACAAGTATCCATAACTTGATCTGTTTGTTATACCAAGTCACGAAGTACGCACAATGTGACCCAATTCGCCTTCTCGGATCAACAAGCACCAACTACTTGACTCCGTTTGACTTCACGAATCATTAAGGCTTGTAGTTGAACCCAATTGACTTCTCGGACCAACAAGTCTTCCATTTGACTTAATTGGGCTTCTCGGATCAACAAGTATCCATAACTTGATTCATTTGTTTTATTAAGTCACCAAGTACGCACAATGTGACCCAATTCGCCTTCTCGGATCAACAAGCACCAACTAATTGCCTCCGTTCGACTTCACGAATCATTAAGGCTTGTATTTGAACCCAATTGACTTCTCGGATCAACAAGTCTTTCAATTGACCCAATTCGGCTTCTCGGATCAACAAGTATCCATAACTTGATCCGTTTGTTATACCAAGTCACCAAGTACGCACAATGTGACCCAATTCGCCTTCTCGGATCACCAAGCACCAACTATTTGACTCCTTTCAACTTCATGAATCATTAAGCCTTGTATTTGAACCCAATTGACTTCACGGATCAACAAGTCTTTCAATTGACCCAATTCGGCTTCTCGGATCAACAAGTATCCATAACTTGATCCGTTTGTTATACCAAGTCACCAAGTACGCACAATGTGACCCAATTCGCCTTCTCGGATCAACAAGCACCAACTACTTGACTCCGTTCGACTTCACGAATCATTAAGGCTTGTATTTGAACCCAATTGACTTCTCGGGTCAACAAGTCTTCCATTTGACTTAATTGGGCTTCTCGGATCAACAAGTATCCATAACTTGATTCATTTGTTTTATTAAGTCACCAAGTACGCACAATGTGACCCAATTCGCCTTCTCGGATCAACAAGCACCAACTACTTGACTCCGTTCGACTTCACGAATCATTAAGGCTTGTATTTGAACCCAATTGACTTCTCGGATCAACAAGTCTTCCATTTGACTTAATTGGGCTTCTCGGATTAACAAGTATCCATAACTTGATTCATTTGTTTTATAAAGTCACCAAGTACGCATGATGTGACCCAATTCGCCTTCTCGGATCAACAAGCACCAACAATTTGACTCCGTTCGACTTCACGAATCATTAAGGCTTGTATTTGACCCCAATTGACTTCTCGGATCAACAAGTCTTTCAATTGACCCAATTCGGCTCCTCGGATTAACAAGTATCCATAACTTGATCCGTTTGTTTTACCAAGTCACCAAGTACGCACAATGTGACCCAATTCGCCTTCTCGGATCACCAAGCACCAACTATTTGACTCCTTTCAACTTCATGAATCATTAAGGCATGTATTTGAACCCAATTGACTTCTCGGATCAACAAGTTTATCAATTGACCCAATTCGGCTTCTCGGATCAACAAGTATCCATAACTTGATCCGTTTGTTATACCAAGTCACCAAGTACGCACAATGTGACCCAATTCGCCTTCTCGAATCAACAAGCACCAACTACTTGACTCCGTTCGACTTCACGAATCATTAAGGCTTGTATTTGAACCCAATTGACTTCTCGGATCAACAAGTCTTCCATTTGACTTAATTGGGCTTCTCGGATCAACAAGTATCCATAACTTGATTCATTTGTTTTATTAAGTCACCAAGTACGCACAATGTGACCCAATTCGCCTTCTCGGATCAACAAGCACCAACTAATTGACTCCGTTCGACTTCACGAATCATTAAGGCTTGTATTTGAACCCAATTGACTTCTCGGATCAACAAGTCTTTCAATTGACCCAATTCGGCTTCTCGGATCAACAAGTATCCATAACTTGATCCGTTTGTTATACCAAGTCACCAAGTACGCACAATGTGACCCAATTCGCCTTCTCGGATCAACAAGCACCAACTACTTTACTCCATTCGACTTCACGAATCATTAAGGCTTGTAGTTGAACACAATTGACTTCTCGGATCAACAAGTCTTCCATTTGACTTAATTGGGCTTCTCGGATCAACAAGTATCCATAACTTGATTCATTTGTTTTATTAAGTCACCAAGTACGCACAATGTGACCCAATTCGCCTTCTCGGATCAACAAGCACCAACTAATTGACTCCGTTCGACTTCACAAATCATTAAGGCTTGTATTTGAACCCAATTGGCTTCTCGGATCAACAAGTCTTTCAATTGACCCAATTCGGCTCCTCGGATTAACAAGTATCCATAACTTGATCCGTTTGTTTTACCAAGTCACCAAGTACGCACAATGTGACCCAATTCGCCTTCTCGAATCAACAAGCACCAACTACTTGACTCCGTTCGACTTCACGAATCATTAAGGCTTGTATTTAAACCCAATTGACTTCTCGGATCAACAAGTCTTTCAATTGACCCAATTCGGCTTCTCGGATCAACAAGTATCCATAACTTGATCCGTTTGTTATACCAAGTCACCAAGTACGCACAATGTGACCCAATTCTCCTTCTCGGATCAACAAGCACCAACTACTTGACTCCGTTCGACTTCACGAATGATTAAGGCTTGTAGTTGAACCCAATTGACTTCTCGGATCAACAAGTCTTGCATTTGACTTAATTGGGCTTCTGGAATTAACAAGTATCCATAACTTGATTCATTTGTTTTATAAAGTCACCAAGTACGCACAATGTGACCCAATTCGCCTCCTCGGATCAACAAGCACCAACAATTTGACTCCGTTCGACTTCACGAATCATTAAGGCTTGTATTTGAACCCAATTGACTTGAACCCAATTGACTTCTCGGATAAACAAGGCTTTCAATTGACCCAATTCGGCTTCTCGGATCAACAAGTATCCATAACTTGATCCGTTTGTTATACCAAGTCACCAAGTACGCACAATGTGACCCAATTCGCCTTCTCGGATCAACAAGCACCAACTACTTGACTCCGTTCGACTTCACGAATCATTAAGACTTGTATTTGAACCCAATTGACTTCTCGGATCAACAAGTCTTCCATTTGACTTAATTGGGCTTCTCGGATTAACAAGTATCCATAACTTGATTCATTTGTTTTATAAAGTCACAAACTACGCACGATGTGACCCAATTCGCCTTCTCGGATCAACAAGCACCAACAATTTGACTCCGTTCCACTTCACGAATCATTAAGGCTTGTATTTGAACCCAATTTACTTCTTGGATCAACAAGTCTTTCAATTGACCCAATTCGGCTCCTCGGATTAACAAGTATCCATAACTTGATCCGTTTGTTTTACCAAGTTACCAAGTACGCACAATGTGACCCAATTCGCCTTCTCGGATCACCAAGCACCAACTATTTGATTCCTTTCAACTTCATGAATCATTAAGGCATGTATTTGAACCCAATTGACTTCTCGGATCAACAAGTCTTTCAATTGACCCAATTCGGCTTCTCGGATCAACAAGTATCCATAACTTGATCCGTTTGTTATACCAAGTCACCAAGTACGCACAATGTGACCCAATTCGCCTTCTCGGATCAACAAGCACCAACTACTTGACTCAATTCGACTTCACGAATCATTAAGGCTTGTAGTTGAACCCAATTGACTCCTCGGATCAACAAGTCTTCCATTTGACTTAATTGGGCTTCTCGGATCAACAAGTATCCATAACTTGATTCATTTATTTTATTAAGTCACCAAGTACGCACAATGTGACCCAATTCGCCTTCTCGGATCAACAAGCACCAACTACTTGACTCAGTTCGACTTCACGAATCATTAAGGCTTGTAGTTGAACCCAATTGACTTCTCGGATCAACAAGTCTTCCATTTGACTTAATTGGGCTTCTCGGATCAACAAGTATCCATAACTTGATCCGTTTGTTATACCAAGTCACCAAGTACGCACAATGTGACCCAATTCTCCTTCTCGGATCAACAAGCACCAACTACTTGACTCCGTTCGACTTCACGAATGATTAAGGCTTGTAGTTGAACCCAATTGACTTCTCGGATCAACAAGTCTTGCATTTGACTTAATTGGGCTTCTGGAATTAACAAGTATCCATAACTTGATTCATTTGTTTTATAAAGTCACCAAGTACGCACAATGTGACCCAATTCGCCTTCTCGGATCAACAAGCACCAACAATTTGACTCCGTTCGACTTCACGAATCATTAAGGCTTGTATTTGAACCCAATTGACTTCTCGGATCAACAAGTCTTTCAATTGACCCAATTCGGCTACTCGGATTAACAAGTATCCATAACTTGATCCGTTTGTTTTACCAAGTCACCAAGTACGCACAATGTGACCCAATTCGCCTTCTCGGATCACCAAGCACCAACTATTTGATTCCTTTCAACTTCATGAATCATTAAGCCTTGTATTTGAACCCAATTGACTTCTCGGATCAACAAGGCTTTCAATTGACCCAATTCGGCTTCTCGGATCAACAAGTATCCATAACTTGATCCGTTTGTTATACCAAGTCACCAAGTACGCACAATGTGACCCAATTCGCCTTCTCGGATCAACAAGCACCAACTACTTGACTCCGTTCGACTTCACGAATCATTAATCAATTCGACTTCTGTCAATCAATCGAGTAAAGTGAAGAAAAGTCACGATGCACGCTCTCTTCTCTCTCCTAATTCACCTCACCGTCTACCTTCCACTTTCACGGCCATAATCGGTCTTCCGGCCACTATTATCCGACCTTCACTGATGTCGGACATATATACTGCCTATGGCCAACATTTCGACTCACTATGTTATCACCACCCATGGTTGCGATCGTTTGCGACTAAGGTTTCCCAACAACAGGCGCCGCCGCCTGTAACAGCTCCTTCTCCGCTGTCGCCGGCGTTTTCCCTACCACCTGACGAACGGCAACAACAGCAAGCCTTCACGGATTTATGTCGACACCTCCCCTGGCTTCAGCCTTACGTCAATTCTGGGGTTCCCTTCTTACACCCCATTTTCCCTGCTGCAACTATTTCCGGCGACGGCGCTGTCGTGCCTCGATTCGTCGTCTCACAGTCGGAATGGACGGCACCAGCCACAACCCAAGGCTGCCCTGTCTGTTCTAGCTCGCAAACTCGCCTCTCGAGTCCTCCGGTCACACAGGTATCTCCGGTTTCTAGTTTGAATTGCAGTTCTGGAGCTCATTCATCTTTGAATAATACATTCGTGTCCCATGCTTTTGGGGGTATGGGTCTGCAATCGAGCTGGGTTTCTGATAATTTGGGTTCTGGGAATGAGTTAACTCGGCAAAGTTGCACTTCTACTTTGGGTCCTGAGACTGAGTTAACTCGGCCCCAGCCGGACTTTGCTCCTGCTATGCCCACGTCCTGGCCTGTTGCTTCGGGATCGGACACAATTCCTCTTTTGGCTTCCAACAATTCCCTGCATCCGTCGTCCCTCTCACACGTTATTTTCTCTTCCATGCATGCATTTAATGCCCCTTCTCTCTCTTCTGTCCCATGCTCATGCATGTCTACTACAGCATTTAATGCCTTACCTCTTTCGGACACTCATTTACATGCCAATATACCTGTTGTGGCTCCTGCTTCTTCTTTTAGTTCTTGCATAACTCGGCCCCAGCCGGACTTTGCTCCTGCTATGACCACGTCCTGGCCTGTTGCTTCGGGATCGGACACAATTCCTCCGGTGATTCACGTGGGTTCACATCCATTGCAGCTGGGACACTCTGTCCAGCAAACGGATGCAGTTGTTGTGTCGTCAACTTTGCATCAGAATATTACAAATCAGGAATTGGACTCTCCCAAGCCTTACGAACCTATTTTCAGTGGAGGGATGCATACCATTTCTGTGGATAATAGTAGATATGATCAGCGTGTGAAGTTCCTTTCAACGACGTTAATTGGTCGTTTGTTTCATTTAAAAAATGATAAACCTCGTTCCCTTCCAGAGCTTAAGACTTTGTTGCAACAGATTTGGGGCACTGAACACAGCTGGAAAATTATTCCCTTGGGAAGGGGTTGTTTTAATTTTCAGTTTGAGGTAGACAGTGATCGTATGAAGGCTTTGGTTCATAAGGCATGGTCTCTTAAACCCGGAACTTTACGGCTGATGAAATGGGTACCGGGATTTAATCCGTATCGTGTTAATACGTCTACAGCTCAAGTTTGGATACGCATCTATGAATTGGGAATGGAACATTGGGACACCCCGTGCTTATGGGGGATCGCTAAATCAGTCGGGAATCCCTTACAAATAGATGATCGTGCTTCTGCCGGTTCGTATGGTCATTTTGTGCGAGTTTTGGTTGAGATTGATTTCAACACGTCTCAATTTCCGGAACAGGTCAAGGTTAATGCTTCAGGTAAATGTACGATTGCCTCCATTGCTTATGAAAACTGCCCATTGTTTTGCTCCCACTGTCGTATTATAGGACACGACAACACCTCTTGTAAGAAGCTTAACCAGCCTCCTGCTACGAGCCAACCAGCTCCTTCTGCTACTGTTGATAATATTTCGCTGGTTCATCCCCAGCGGACAAATCGAGTACGTTCAGCTTCTCGGCTTAGAAACACGAATCGGGGGCGTTCTCGTGGTCGTCCGCATCAAACATATCGTCCCAAACCTACCACTCCGGGGTCGCGTGCTCAAGACCCGGCTCTGGTCACCTCTAATTCATTTCAGACTCTCTCTGAAAATAGTGGCTCTAATGAGCCGTCTACTGATTATATGGAGAAGGATATGTTTCCCACACAAAAGGAGGATTCGTTGACCATGCATTTGTCCTCTACTCACTCCACGTCCATGCATTCATCTCCCAAGTCGGTGGAAACAATGATGAGCCCCCACAAAGCTTTGTCTCCCATGTCGGTGGATACAATGATGAGGTCCCCCACCTCCTTGAAGCTGTCCCCACAAGTGTCGGCCACCCATAACATGTTCATGCATGATCCTAAGGATATGGTCACATTACCTATACCTGTTATCTTGCCAATCTCACCTACTGACTCGGCGGCTCTTGTGTGTTCCAAGGCAATAGTTAATGTCTCACCAACAGACCCGGTTAACCCTTCGGATTTGGATTCCCCTCACGTCTCCCAAGACACGACAGTTTTAAACGACATAGTTCCTCTATTGACAGCACCCCCAGAATCAGTTGAGGCATTTCGTAGATGGTTTTCCAAACCCAATCGTTCGAGGTCTTCTTCCATACCCCCACGTCGGGGAACGTTTAAGTCACGGATCACAACAAACAAACAAGTCCTTGAACAGCGATCCAAGGTCCATGTGCAGCCCAACACTGACGCTCTCCGAGCAATGCATAATGCAGCATCAGGCCTTTGGTCAGACGAACTCGAACTAGAAGATCCCCCGTCTCAGTCCGGCGGTTGTCCTGGATGGGTTTGATATTCTCACGCTCTGCGTAGCGTTCTTTTGCTAGCCTGTTAGCAATTTTTAATAGAGTGTGTAGTTTTCTGTTTCTTTCTTCTTGGACTCTTTTGTTACTCTTTATTTTCCTTTCTCTTTTTATAAAATCACCTATTTAACTTCACGAATCATTAAGGCTTGTATTTGAACCCAATTGACTTCTCGGATCAACAAGTCTTCCATTTGACTTAATTGGGCTTCTCGGATTAACAAGTATCCATAACTTGATTCATTTGTTTTATAAAGTCACAAACTACGCACGATGTGACCCAATTCGCCTTCTCGGATCAACAAGCACCAACAATTTGACTCCGTTCCACTTCACGAATCATTAAGGCTTGTATTTGAACCCAATTGACTTCTTGGATCAACAAGTCTTTCAATTGACCCAATTCGGCTCCTCGGATTAACAAGTATCCATAACTTGATCCGTTTGTTTTACCAAGTTACCAAGTACGCACAATGTGACCCAATTCGCCTTCTCGGATCACCAAGCACCAACTATTTGACTCCTTTCAACTTCATGAATCATTAAGGCATGTATTTGAACCCAATTGACTTCTCGGATCAACAAGTCTTTCAATTGACCCAATTCGGCTTCTCGGATCAACAAGTATCCATAACTTGATCCGTTTGTTATACCAAGTCACCAAGTACGCACAATGTGACCCAATTCGCCTTCTCGGATCAACAAGCACCAACTACTTGACTCAGTTCGACTTCACGAATCATTAAGGCTTGTAGTTGAACCCAATTGACTTCTCGGATCAACAAGTCTTCCACTTGACTTAATTGGGCTTCTCGGATCAACAAGTATCCATAACTTGATTCATTTGTTTTATTAAGTCACCAAGTACGCACAATGTGACCCAATTCGCCTTCTCGGATCAACAAGCACCAACTACTTGACTCAGTTCGACTTCACGAATCATTAAGGCTTGTAGTTGAACCCAATTGACTTCTCGGATCAACAAGTCTTCCATTTGACTTAATTGGGCTTCTCGGATCAACAAGTATCCATAACTTGATTCATTTGTTTTATTAAGTCACCAAGTACGCACAATGTGACCCAATTCGCCTTCTCGGATCAACAAGCACCAACTAATTGACTCCGTTCGACTTCACGAATCATTAAGGCTTGTATTTGAACCCAATTGACTTCTCGGATCAACAAGTCTTTCAATTGACCCAATTCAGCTTCTCGGATCAACAAGTATCCATAACTTGATCCGTTTGTTATACCAAGTCACCAAGTACGCATAATGTGACCCAATTCGCCTTCTCGAATCAACAAGCACCAACTAATTGACTCCGTTCGACTTCACGAATCATTAAGGCTTGTATTTGAACCCAATTGACTTCTCGGATCAACAAGTCTTTCAATTGACCCAATTCGGATTCTCGGATCAACAAGTATCCATAACTTGATCTGTTTGTTATACCAAGTCACCAAGTACGCACAATGTGACCCAATTCCCCTTCTCGGATCAACAAGCACCAACTACTTGACTCCGTTTGACTTCACGAATCATTAAGGCTTGTAGTTGAACCCAATTGACTTCTCGGACCAACAAGTCTTCCATTTGACTTAATTGGGCTTCTCGGATCAACAAGTATCCATAACTTAATTCATTTGTTTTATTAAGTCACCAAGTACGCACAATGTGACCCAATTCGCCTTCTCGGATCAACAAGCACCAACTAATTGCCTCCGTTCGACTTCACGAATCATTAAGGCTTGTATTTGAACCCAATTGACTTCTCGGATCAACAAGTCTTTCAATTGACCCAATTCGGCTTCTCGGATCAACAAGTATCCATAACTTGATCCGTTTGTTATACCAAGTCACCAAGTACGCACAATGTGACCCAATTCGCCTTCTCGGATCACCAAGCACCAACTATTTGACTCCTTTCAACTTCATGAATCATTAAGCCTTGTATTTGAACCCAATTGACTTCTCGGATCAACAAGTCTTTCAATTGACCCAATTCGGCTTCTCGGATCAACAAGTATCCATAACTTGATCCGTTTGTTATACCAAGTCACCAAGTACGCACAATGTGACCCAATTCGCCTTCTCGGATCAACAAGCACCAACTACTTGACTCCGTTCGACTTCACGAATCATTAAGGCTTGTATTTGAACCCAATTGACTTCTCGGATCAACAAGTCTTCCATTTGACTTAATTGGGCTTCTCGGATCAACAAGTATCCATAACTTGATTCATTTGTTTTATTAAGTCACCAAGTACGCACAATGTGACCCAATTCGCCTTCTCGGATCAACAAGCACCAACTACTTGACTCCGTTCGACTTCACGAATCATTAAGGCTTGTATTTGAACCCAATTGACTTCTCGGATCAACAAGTCTTCCATTTGACTTAATTGGGCTTCTCGGATTAACAAGTATCCATAACTTGATTCATTTGTTTTATAAAGTCACCAAGTACGCATGATGTGACCCAATTCGCCTTCTCGGATCAACAAGCACAAACAATTTGACTCCGTTCGACTTCACGAATCATTAAGGCTTGTATTTGACCCCAATTGACTTCTCGGATCAACAAGTCTTTCAATTGACCCAATTCGGCTCCTCGGATTAACAAGTATCCATAACTTGATCCGTTTGTTTTACCAAGTCACCAAGTACGCACAATGTGACCCAATTCGCCTTCTCGGATCACCAAGCACCAACTATTTGACTCCTTTCAACTTCATGAATCATTAAGGCATGTATTTGAACCCAATTGACTTCTCGGATCAACAAGTTTATCAATTGACCCAATTCGGCTTCTCGGATCAACAAGTATCCATAACTTGATCCGTTTGTTATACCAAGTCACCAAGTACGCACAATGTGACCCAATTCGCCTTCTCGGATCAACAAGCACCAACTACTTGACTCCGTTCGACTTCATGAATCATTAAGGCTTGTATTTGAACCCAATTGACTTCTCGGATCAACAAGTCTTCCATTTGACTTAATTGGGCTTCTCGGATCAACAAGTATCCATAACTTGATTCATTGTTTTTATTAAGTCACCAAGTACGCACAATGTGACCCAATTCGCCTTCTCGGATCAACAAGCACCAACTAATGGACTCCGTTCGACTTCACGAATCATTAAGGCTTGTATTTGAATCCAATTGGCTTCTCGGATCAACAAGTCTTTCAATTGACCCAATTCGGCTCCTCGGATTAACAAGTATCCATAACTTGATCCGTTTGTTATACCAAGTCACCAAGTACGCACAATGTGGCCCAATTCGCCTTCTCGGATCAACAAGCACCAACTAATTGACTCCGTTCGACTTCACGAATCATTAAGGCTTGTATTTGAACCCAATTGACTTCTCGGATCAACAAGTCTTTCAATTGACCCAATTCGGCTTCTCGGATCAACAAGTATCCATAACTTGATCCGTTTGTTATACCAAGTCACCAAGTACGCACAATGTGACCCAATTCGCCTTCTCGAATCAACAAGCACCAACTAATTGACTCCGTTCGACTTCACGAATCATTAAGGCTTGTATTTGAACCCAATTGACTTCTCGGATCAACAAGTCTTTCAATTGACCCAATTCGGCTTATCGGATCAACAAGTATCCATAACTTGATCCGTTTGTTATACCAAGTCACCAAGTACGCACAATGTGACCCAATTCGCCTTCTCGGATCACCAAGCACCAACTATTTGACTCCTTTCAACTTCATGAATCATTAAGCCTTGTATTTGAACCCAATTGACTTCTCGGATCAACAAGTCTTTCAATTGACCCAATTCGGCTTATCGGATCAACAAGTATCCATAACTTGATCCGTTTGTTATACCAAGTCACCAAGTACGCACAATGTGACCCAATTCGCCTTCTCGGATCAACAAGCACCAACTACTTGACTCCGTTCGATTGCACGAATCATTAAGGCTTGTATTTGAACCCAATTGACTTCTCGGATCAACAAGTCTTCTATTTGACTTAATTGGGCTTCTCGGATTAACAAGTATCCATAACTTGATTCATTTGTTTTATAAAGTCACCAAGTACGCACGATGTGACCCAATTCGCCTTCTCGGATCAACAAGCACCAACAATTTGACTCCGTTCGACTTCACGAATCATTAAGGCTTGTATTTGAACCCAATTGACTTCTCGGATCAACAAGTCTTCCATTTGACTTAATTGGGCTTCTCGGATTAACAAGTATCCATAACTTGATTCATTTGTTTTATAAAGTCACAAACTACGCACGATGTGACCCAATTCGCCTTCTCGGATCAACAAGCACCAACAATTTGACTCCGTTCCACTTCACGAATCATTAAGGCTTGTATTTGAACCCAATTGACTTCTCGGATCAACAAGTCTTTCAATTAACCCAATTCGGCTCCTCGGATTAACAAGTATCCATAACTTGATCCGTTTGTTTTACCAAGTCACCAAGTACGCACAATGTGACCCAATTCGCCTTCTCGGATCACCAAGCACCAACTATTTGACTCCTTTCAACTTCATGAATCATTAAGGCATGTATTTGAACCCAATTGACTTCTCGGATCAACAAGTCTTTCAATTGACCCAATTCGGCTTCTCGGATCAACAAGTATCCATAACTTGATCCGTTTGTTATACCAAGTCACCAAGTACGCACAATGTGACCCAATTCGCCTTCTCGGATCAACAAGCACCAACTACTTGACTCAGTTCCACTTCACGAATCATTAAGGCTTGTAGTTGAACCCAATTGACTTCTCGGATCAACAAGTCTTCCATTTGACTTAATTGGGCTTCTCGGATCAACAAGTATCCATAACTTGATTCATTTGTTTTATTAAGTCACCAAGTACGCACAATGTGACCCAATTCGCCTTCTCGGATCAACAAGCACCAACTAATTGCCTCCGTTCGACTTCACGAATCATTAAGGCTTGTATTTGAACCCAATTGACTTCTCGGATCAACAAGTCTTTCAATTGACCCAATTCGGCTTCTCGGATCAACAAGTATCCATAACTTGATCCGTTTGTTATACCAAGTCACCAAGTACGCACAATGTGACCCAATTCGCCTTCTCGGATCACCAAGCACCAACTATTTGACTCCTTTCAACTTCATGAATCATTAAGCCTTGTATTTGAACCCAATTGACTTCTCGGATCAACAAGTCTTTCAATTGACCCAATTCGGCTTCTCGGATCAACAAGTATCCATAACTTGATCCGTTTGTTATACCAAGTCACCAAGTACGCACAATGTGACCCAATTCGCCTTCTCGGATCAACAAGCACCAACTACTTGACTCCGTTCGACTTCACGAATCATTAAGGCTTGTATTTGAACCCAATTGACTTCTCGGATCAACAAGTCTTCCATTTGACTTAATTGGGCTTCTCGGATCAACAAGTATCCATAACTTGATTCATTTGTTTTATTAAGTCACCAAGTACGCACAATGTGACCCAATTCGCCTTCTCGGATCAACAAGCACCAACTACTTGACTCCGTTCGACTTCACGAATCATTAAGGCTTGTATTTGAACCCAATTGACTTCTCGGATCAACAAGTCTTCCATTTGACTTAATTGGGCTTCTCGGATTAACAAGTATCCATAACTTGATTCATTTGTTTTATAAAGTCACCAAGTACGCACAATGTGACCCAATTCGCCTTCTCGGATCACCAAGCACCAACTATTTGACTCCTTTCAACTTCATGAATCATTAAGGCATGTATTTGAACCCAATTGACTTCTCGGATCAACAAGTTTATCAATTGACCCAATTCGGCTTCTCGGATCAACAAGTATCCATAACTTGATCCGTTTGTTATACCAAGTCACCAAGTACGCACAATGTGACCCAATTCGCCTTCTCGGATCAACAAGCACCAACTACTTGACTCCGTTCGACTTCACGAATCATTAAGGCTTGTATTTGAACCCAATTGACTTCTCGGATCAACAAGTCTTCCATTTGACTTAATTGGGCTTCTCGGATCAACAAGTATCCATAACTTGATTCATTTGTTTTATTAAGTCACCAAGTACGCACAATGTGACCCAATTCGCCTTCTCGGATCAACAAGCACCAACTAATGGACTCCGTTCGACTTCACGAATCATTAAGGCTTGTATTTGAACCCAATTGGCTTCTCGGATCAACAAGTCTTTCAATTGACCCAATTCGGCTCCTCGGATTAACAAGTATCCATAACTTGATCCGTTTGTTATA
Source organism: Ajuga chamaepitys (assembly GCA_958295605.1). Lineage (NCBI taxonomy): Eukaryota > Viridiplantae > Streptophyta > Magnoliopsida > Lamiales > Lamiaceae > Ajuga > Ajuga chamaepitys. The sequence goes on from OY282495.1 coordinate 43,218,411, forward strand.
CCAAGTCACCAAGTACGCACAATGTGACCCAATTCGCCTTCTCGGATCAACAAGCACCAACTAATTGACTCCGTTCGACTTCACGAATCATTAAGGCTTGTATTTGAACCCAATTGACTTCTCGGATCAACAAGTCTTTCAATTGACCCAATTCGGCTTCTCGGATCAACAAGTATCCATAACTTGATCCGTTTGTTATACCAAGTCACCAAGTACGCACAATGTGACCCAATTCGCCTTCTCGAATCAACAAGCACCAACTAATTGACTCCGTTCGACTTCACGAATCATTAAGGCTTGTATTTGAACCCAATTGACTTCTCGGATCAACAAGTCTTGCATTTGACTTAATTGGGCTTCTGGGATTAACAAGTATCCATAACTTGATTCATTTGTTTTATAAAGTCACCAAGTACGCACGATGTGACCCAATTCGCCTTCTCGGATCAACAAGCACCAACAATTTGACTCCGTTCGACTTCACGAATCATTAAGGCTTGTATTTGAACCCAATTGACTTCTCGGATCAACAAGTCTTTCAATTGACCCAATTCGGCTACTCGGATTAACAAGTATCCATAACTTGATCCGTTTGTTTTACCAAGTCACCAAGTACGCACAATGTGACCCAATTCGCCTTCTCGGATCACCAAGCACCAACTATTTGACTCCTTTCAACTTCATGAATCATTAAGCCTTGTATTTGAACCCAATTGACTTCTCGGATCAACAAGTCTTTCAATTGACCCAATTCGGCTTATCGGATCAACAAGTATCCATAACTTGATCCGTTTGTTATACCAAGTCACCAAGTACGCACAATGTGACCCAATTCGCCTTCTCGGATCAACAAGCACCAACTACTTGACTCCGTTCGATTGCACGAATCATTAAGGCTTGTATTTGAACCCAATTGACTTCTCGGATCAACAAGTCTTCTATTTGACTTAATTGGGCTTCTCGGATTAACAAGTATCCATAACTTGATTCATTTGTTTTATAAAGTCACCAAGTACGCACGATGTGACCCAATTCGCCTTCTCGGATCAACAAGCACCAACAATTTGACTCCGTTCGACTTCACGAATCATTAAGGCTTGTATTTGAACCCAATTGACTTCTCGGATCAACAAGTCTTCCATTTGACTTAATTGGGCTTCTCGGATTAACAAGTATCCATAACTTGATTCATTTGTTTTATAAAGTCACAAACTACGCACGATGTGACCCAATTCGCCTTCTCGGATCAACAAGCACCAACAATTTGACTCCGTTCCACTTCACGAATCATTAAGGCTTGTATTTGAACCCAATTGACTTCTCGGATCAACAAGTCTTTCAATTGACCCAATTCGGCTCCTCGGATTAACAAGTATCCATAACTTGATCCGTTTGTTTTACCAAGTCACCAAGTACGCACAATGTGACCCAATTCGCCTTCTCGGATCACCAAGCACCAACTATTTGACTCCTTTCAACTTCATGAATCATTAAGGCATGTATTTGAACCCAATTGACTTCTCGGATCAACAAGTCTTTCAATTGACCCAATTCGGCTTCTCGGATCAACAAGTATCCATAACTTGATCCGTTTGTTATACCAAGTCACCAAGTACGCACAATGTGACCCAATTCGCCTTCTCGGATCAACAAGCACCAACTACTTGACTCAGTTCCACTTCACGAATCATTAAGGCTTGTAGTTGAACCCAATTGACTTCTCGGATCAACAAGTCTTCCATTTGACTTAATTGGGCTTCTCGGATCAACAAGTATCCATAACTTGATTCATTTGTTTTATTAAGTCACCAAGTACGCACAATGTGACCCAATTCGCCTTCTCGGATCAACAAGCACCAACTACTTGACTCCGTTTGACTTCACGAATCATTAAGGCTTGTATTTGAACCCAATTGACTTCTCGGATCAACAAGTCTTCCATTTGACTTAATTGGGCTTCTCGGATTAACAAGTATCCATAACTTGATTCATTTGTTTTATAAAGTCACCAAGTACGCATGATGTGACCCAATTCGCCTTCTCGGATCAACAAGCACCAACAATTTGACTCCGTTCGACTTCACGAATCATTAAGGCTTGTATTTGACCCCAATTGACTTCTCGGATCAACAAGTCTTTCAATTGACCCAATTCGGCTCCTCGGATTAACAAGTATCCATAACTTGATCCGTTTGTTTTACCAAGTCACCAAGTACGCACAATGTGACCCAATTCGCCTTCTCGGATCACCAAGCACCAACTATTTGACTCCTTTCAACTTCATGAATCATTAAGGCATGTATTTGAACCCAATTGACTTCTCGGATCAACAAGTTTATCAATTGACCCAATTCGGCTTCTCGGATCAACAAGTATCCATAACTTGATCCGTTTGTTATACCAAGTCACCAAGTACGCACAATGTGACCCAATTCGCCTTCTCGGATCAACAAGCACCAACTACTTGACTCCGTTCGACTTCACGAATCATTAAGGCTTGTATTTGAACCCAATTGACTTCTCGGATCAACAAGTCTTCCATTTGACTTAATTGGGCTTCTCGGATCAACAAGTATCCATAACTTGATTCATTTGTTTTATTAAGTCACCAAGTACGCACAATGTGACCCAATTCGCCTTCTCGGATCAACAAGCACCAACTAATGGACTCCGTTCGACTTCACGAATCATTAAGGCTTGTATTTGAACCCAATTGGCTTCTCGGATCAACAAGTCTTTCAATTGACCCAATTCGGCTCCTCGGATTAACAAGTATCCATAACTTGATCCGTTTGTTATACCAAGTCACCAAGTACGCACAATGTGACCCAATTCGCCTTCTCGGATCAACAAGCACCAACTAATTGACTCCGTTCGACTTCACGAATCATTAAGGCTTGTATTTGAACCCAATTGACTTCTCGGATCAACAAGTCTTTCAATTGACCCAATTCGGCTTCTCGGATCAACAAGTATCCATAACTTGATCCGTTTGTTATACCAAGTCACCAAGTACGCACAATGTGACCCAATTCGCCTTCTCGAATCAACAAGCACCAACTAATTGACTCCGTTCGACTTCACGAATCATTAAGGCTTGTATTTGAACCCAATTGACTTCTCGGATCAACAAGTCTTGCATTTGACTTAATTGGGCTTCTGGGATTAACAAGTATCCATAACTTGATTCATTTGTTTTATAAAGTCACCAAGTACGCACGATGTGACCCAATTCGCCTTCTCGGATCAACAAGCACCAACAATTTGACTCCGTTCGACTTCACGAATCATTAAGGCTTGTATTTGAACCCAATTGACTTCTCGGATCAACAAGTCTTTCAATTGACCCAATTCGGCTACTCGGATTAACAAGTATCCATAACTTGATCCGTTTGTTTTACCAAGTCACCAAGTACGCACAATGTGACCCAATTCGCCTTCTCGGATCACCAAGCACCAACTATTTGACTCCTTTCAACTTCATGAATCATTAAGCCTTGTATTTGAACCCAATTGACTTCTCGGATCAACAAGTCTTTCAATTGACCCAATTCGGCTTATCGGATCAACAAGTATCCATAACTTGATCCGTTTGTTATACCAAGTCACCAAGTACGCACAATGTGACCCAATTCGCCTTCTCGGATCAACAAGCACCAACTACTTGACTCCGTTCGATTGCACGAATCATTAAGGCTTGTATTTGAACCCAATTGACTTCTCGGATCAACAAGTCTTCTATTTGACTTAATTGGGCTTCTCGGATTAACAAGTATCCATAACTTGATTCATTTGTTTTATAAAGTCACCAAGTACGCACGATGTGACCCAATTCGCCTTCTCGGATCAACAAGCACCAACAATTTGACTCCGTTCGACTTCACGAATCATTAAGGCTTGTATTTGAACCCAATTGACTTCTCGGATCAACAAGTCTTCCATTTGACTTAATTGGGCTTCTCGGATTAACAAGTATCCATAACTTGATTCATTTGTTTTATAAAGTCACAAACTACGCACGATGTGACCCAATTCGCCTTCTCGGATCAACAAGCACCAACAATTTGACTCCGTTCCACTTCACGAATCATTAAGGCTTGTATTTGAACCCAATTGACTTCTCGGATCAACAAGTCTTTCAATTGACCCAATTCGGCTCCTCGGATTAACAAGTATCCATAACTTGATCCGTTTGTTTTACCAAGTCACCAAGTACGCACAATGTGACCCAATTCGCCTTCTCGGATCACCAAGCACCAACTATTTGACTCCTTTCAACTTCATGAATCATTAAGGCATGTATTTGAACCCAATTGACTTCTCGGATCAACAAGTCTTTCAATTGACCCAATTCGGCTTCTCGGATCAACAAGTATCCATAACTTGATCCGTTTGTTATACCAAGTCACCAAGTACGCACAATGTGACCCAATTCGCCTTCTCGGATCAACAAGCACCAACTACTTGACTCAGTTCCACTTCACGAATCATTAAGGCTTGTAGTTGAACCCAATTGACTTCTCGGATCAACAAGTCTTCCATTTGACTTAATTGGGCTTCTCGGATCAACAAGTATCCATAACTTGATTCATTTGTTTTATTAAGTCACCAAGTACGCACAATGTGACCCAATTCGCCTTCTCGGATCAACAAGCACCAACTACTTGACTCCGTTCGACTTCACGAATCATTAAGGCTTGTATTTGAACCCAATTGACTTCTCGGATCAACAAGTCTTCCATTTGACTTAATTGGGCTTCTCGGATTAACAAGTATCCATAACTTGATTCATTTGTTTTATAAAGTCACCAAGTACGCATGATGTGACCCAATTCGCCTTCTCGGATCAACAAGCACCAACAATTTGACTCCGTTCGACTTCACGAATCATTAAGGCTTGTATTTGACCCCAATTGACTTCTCGGATCAACAAGTCTTTCAATTGACCCAATTCGGCTCCTCGGATTAACAAGTATCCATAACTTGATCCGTTTGTTTTACCAAGTCACCAAGTACGCACAATGTGACCCAATTCGCCTTCTCGGATCACCAAGCACCAACTATTTGACTCCTTTCAACTTCATGAATCATTAAGGCATGTATTTGAACCCAATTGACTTCTCGGATCAACAAGTTTATCAATTGACCCAATTCGGCTTCTCGGATCAACAAGTATCCATAACTTGATCCGTTTGTTATACCAAGTCACCAAGTACGCACAATGTGACCCAATTCGCCTTCTCGGATCAACAAGCACCAACTACTTGACTCCGTTCGACTTCACGAATCATTAAGGCTTGTATTTGAACCCAATTGACTTCTCGGATCAACAAGTCTTCCATTTGACTTAATTGGGCTTCTCGGATCAACAAGTATCCATAACTTGATTCATTTGTTTTATTAAGTCACCAAGTACGCACAATGTGACCCAATTCGCCTTCTCGGATCAACAAGCACCAACTAATGGACTCCGTTCGACTTCACGAATCATTAAGGCTTGTATTTGAACCCAATTGGCTTCTCGGATCAACAAGTCTTTCAATTGACCCAATTCGGCTCCTCGGATTAACAAGTATCCATAACTTGATCCGTTTGTTATACCAAGTCACCAAGTACGCACAATGTGACCCAATTCGCCTTCTCGGATCAACAAGCACCAACTAATTGACTCCGTTCGACTTCACGAATCATTAAGGCTTGTATTTGAACCCAATTGACTTCTCGGATCAACAAGTCTTTCAATTGACCCAATTCGGCTTCTCGGATCAACAAGTATCCATAACTTGATCCGTTTGTTATACCAAGTCACCAAGTACGCACAATGTGACCCAATTCGCCTTCTCGAATCAACAAGCACCAACTAATTGACTCCGTTCGACTTCACGAATCATTAAGGCTTGTATTTGAACCCAATTGACTTCTCGGATCAACAAGTCTTGCATTTGACTTAATTGGGCTTCTGGGATTAACAAGTATCCATAACTTGATTCATTTGTTTTATAAAGTCACCAAGTACGCACGATGTGACCCAATTCGCCTTCTCGGATCAACAAGCACCAACAATTTGACTCCGTTCGACTTCACGAATCATTAAGGCTTGTATTTGAACCCAATTGACTTCTCGGATCAACAAGTCTTTCAATTGACCCAATTCGGCTACTCGGATTAACAAGTATCCATAACTTGATCCGTTTGTTTTACCAAGTCACCAAGTACGCACAATGTGACCCAATTCGCCTTCTCGGATCACCAAGCACCAACTATTTGACTCCTTTCAACTTCATGAATCATTAAGCCTTGTATTTGAACCCAATTGACTTCTCGGATCAACAAGTCTTTCAATTGACCCAATTCGGCTTATCGGATCAACAAGTATCCATAACTTGATCCGTTTGTTATACCAAGTCACCAAGTACGCACAATGTGACCCAATTCGCCTTCTCGGATCAACAAGCACCAACTACTTGACTCCGTTCGATTGCACGAATCATTAAGGCTTGTATTTGAACCCAATTGACTTCTCGGATCAACAAGTCTTCTATTTGACTTAATTGGGCTTCTCGGATTAACAAGTATCCATAACTTGATTCATTTGTTTTATAAAGTCACCAAGTACGCACGATGTGACCCAATTCGCCTTCTCGGATCAACAAGCACCAACAATTTGACTCCGTTCGACTTCACGAATCATTAAGGCTTGTATTTGAACCCAATTGACTTCTCGGATCAACAAGTCTTCCATTTGACTTAATTGGGCTTCTCGGATTAACAAGTATCCATAACTTGATTCATTTGTTTTATAAAGTCACAAACTACGCACGATGTGACCCAATTCGCCTTCTCGGATCAACAAGCACCAACAATTTGACTCCGTTCCACTTCACGAATCATTAAGGCTTGTATTTGAACCCAATTGACTTCTCGGATCAACAAGTCTTTCAATTGACCCAATTCGGCTCCTCGGATTAACAAGTATCCATAACTTGATCCGTTTGTTTTACCAAGTCACCAAGTACGCACAATGTGACCCAATTCGCCTTCTCGGATCACCAAGCACCAACTATTTGACTCCTTTCAACTTCATGAATCATTAAGGCATGTATTTGAACCCAATTGACTTCTCGGATCAACAAGTCTTTCAATTGACCCAATTCGGCTTCTCGGATCAACAAGTATCCATAACTTGATCCGTTTGTTATACCAAGTCACCAAGTACGCACAATGTGACCCAATTCGCCTTCTCGGATCAACAAGCACCAACTACTTGACTCCGTTCGACTTCATGAATCATTAAGGCTTGTATTTGAACCCAATTGACTTCTCGGATCAACAAGTCTTCCATTTGACTTAATTGGGCTTCTCGGATCAACAAGTATCCATAACTTGATTCATTGTTTTTATTAAGTCACCAAGTACGCACAATGTGACCCAATTCGCCTTCTCGGATCAACAAGCACCAACTAATGGACTCCGTTCGACTTCACGAATCATTAAGGCTTGTATTTGAATCCAATTGGCTTCTCGGATCAACAAGTCTTTCAATTGACCCAATTCGGCTCCTCGGATTAACAAGTATCCATAACTTGATCCGTTTGTTATACCAAGTCACCAAGTACGCACAATGTGGCCCAATTCGCCTTCTCGGATCAACAAGCACCAACTAATTGACTCCGTTCGACTTCACGAATCATTAAGGCTTGTATTTGAACCCAATTGACTTCTCGGATCAACAAGTCTTTCAATTGACCCAATTCGGCTTCTCGGATCAACAAGTATCCATAACTTGATCCGTTTGTTATACCAAGTCACCAAGTACGCACAATGTGACCCAATTCGCCTTCTCGAATCAACAAGCACCAACTAATTGACTCCGTTCGACTTCACGAATCATTAAGGCTTGTATTTGAACCCAATTGACTTCTCGGATCAACAAGTCTTGCATTTGACTTAATTGGGCTTCTGGGATTAACAAGTATCCATAACTTGATTCATTTGTTTTATAAAGTCACCAAGTACGCACGATGTGACCCAATTCGCCTTCTCGGATCAACAAGCACCAACAATTTGACTCCGTTCGACTTCACGAATCATTAAGGCTTGTATTTGAACCCAATTGACTTCTCGGATCAACAAGTCTTTCAATTGACCCAATTCGGCTACTCGGATTAACAAGTATCCATAACTTAATCCGTTTGTTTTACCAAGTCACCAAGTACGCACAATGTGACCCAATTCGCCTTCTCGGATCACCAAGCACCAACTATTTGACTCCTTTCAACTTCATGAATCATTAAGCCTTGTATTTGAACCCAATTGACTTCTCGGATCAACAAGTCTTTCAATTGACCCAATTCGGCTTATCGGATCAACAAGTATCCATAACTTGATCCGTTTGTTATACCAAGTCACCAAGTACGCACAATGTGACCCAATTCGCCTTCTCGGATCAACAAGCACCAACTACTTGACTCCGTTCGATTGCACGAATCATTAAGGCTTGTATTTGAACCCAATTGACTTCTCGGATCAACAAGTCTTCTATTTGACTTAATTGGGCTTCTCGGATTAACAAGTATCCATAACTTGATTCATTTGTTTTATAAAGTCACCAAGTACGCACGATGTGACCCAATTCGCCTTCTCGGATCAACAAGCACCAACAATTTGACTCCGTTCGACTTCACGAATCATTAAGGCTTGTATTTGAACCCAATTGACTTCTCGGATCAACAAGTCTTCCATTTGACTTAATTGGGCTTCTCGGATTAACAAGTATCCATAACTTGATTCATTTGTTTTATAAAGTCACAAACTACGCACGATGTGACCCAATTCGCCTTCTCGGATCAACAAGCACCAACAATTTGACTCCGTTCCACTTCACGAATCATTAAGGCTTGTATTTGAACCCAATTGACTTCTCGGATCAACAAGTCTTTCAATTAACCCAATTCGGCTCCTCGGATTAACAAGTATCCATAACTTGATCCGTTTGTTTTACCAAGTCACCAAGTACGCACAATGTGACCCAATTCGCCTTCTCGGATCACCAAGCACCAACTATTTGACTCCTTTCAACTTCATGAATCATTAAGGCATGTATTTGAACCCAATTGACTTCTCGGATCAACAAGTCTTTCAATTGACCCAATTCGGCTTCTCGGATCAACAAGTATCCATAACTTGATCCGTTTGTTATACCAAGTCACCAAGTACGCACAATGTGACCCAATTCGCCTTCTCGGATCAACAAGCACCAACTACTTGACTCAGTTCCACTTCACGAATCATTAAGGCTTGTAGTTGAACCCAATTGACTTCTCGGATCAACAAGTCTTCCATTTGACTTAATTGGGCTTCTCGGATCAACAAGTATCCATAACTTGATTCATTTGTTTTATTAAGTCACCAAGTACGCACAATGTGACCCAATTCGCCTTCTCGGATCAACAAGCACCAACTAATTGCCTCCGTTCGACTTCACGAATCATTAAGGCTTGTATTTGAACCCAATTGACTTCTCGGATCAACAAGTCTTTCAATTGACCCAATTCGGCTTCTCGGATCAACAAGTATCCATAACTTGATCCGTTTGTTATACCAAGTCACCAAGTACGCACAATGTGACCCAATTCGCCTTCTCGGATCACCAAGCACCAACTATTTGACTCCTTTCAACTTCATGAATCATTAAGCCTTGTATTTGAACCCAATTGACTTCTCGGATCAAAAAGTCTTTCAATTGACCCAATTCGGCTTCTCGGATCAACAAGTATCCATAACTTGATCCGTTTGTTATACCAAGTCACCAAGTACGCACAATGTGACCCAATTCGCCTTCTCGGATCAACAAGCACCAACTACTTGACTCCGTTCGACTTCACGAATCATTAAGGCTTGTATTTGAACCCAATTGACTTCTCGGATCAACAAGTCTTCCATTTGACTTAATTGGGCTTCTCGGATCAACAAGTATCCATAACTTGATTCATTTGTTTTATTAAGTCACCAAGTACGCACAATGTGACCCAATTCGCCTTCTCGGATCAACAAGCACCAACTACTTGACTCCGTTCGACTTCACGAATCATTAAGGCTTGTATTTGAACCCAATTGACTTCTCGGATCAACAAGTCTTCCATTTGACTTAATTGGGCTTCTCGGATTAACAAGTATCCATAACTTGATTCATTTGTTTTATAAAGTCACCAAGTACGCACAATGTGACCCAATTCGCCTTCTCGGATCACCAAGCACCAACTATTTGACTCCTTTCAACTTCATGAATCATTAAGGCATGTATTTGAACCCAATTGACTTCTCGGATCAACAAGTTTATCAATTGACCCAATTCGGCTTCTCGGATCAACAAGTATCCATAACTTGATCCGTTTGTTATACCAAGTCACCAAGTACGCACAATGTGACCCAATTCGCCTTCTCGGATCAACAAGCACCAACTACTTGACTCCGTTCGACTTCACGAATCATTAAGGCTTGTATTTGAACCCAATTGACTTCTCGGATCAACAAGTCTTCCATTTGACTTAATTGGGCTTCTCGGATCAACAAGTATCCATAACTTGATTCATTTGTTTTATTAAGTCACCAAGTACGCACAATGTGACCCAATTCGCCTTCTCGGATCAACAAGCACCAACTAATGGACTCCGTTCGACTTCACGAATCATTAAGGCTTGTATTTGAACCCAATTGGCTTCTCGGATCAACAAGTCTTTCAATTGACCCAATTCGGCTCCTCGGATTAACAAGTATCCATAACTTGATCCGTTTGTTATACCAAGTCACCAAGTACGCACAATGTGACCCAATTCGCCTTCTCGGATCAACAAGCACCAACTAATTGACTCCGTTCGACTTCACGAATCATTAAGGCTTGTATTTGAACCCAATTGACTTCTCGGATCAACAAGTCTTTCAATTGACCCAATTCGGCTTCTCGGATCAACAAGTATCCATAACTTGATCCGTTTGTTATACCAAGTCACCAAGTACGCACAATGTGACCCAATTCGCCTTCTCGAATCAACAAGCACCAACTAATTGACTCCGTTCGACTTCACGAATCATTAAGGCTTGTATTTGAACCCAATTGACTTCTCGGATCAACAAGTCTTGCATTTGACTTAATTGGGCTTCTGGGATTAACAAGTATCCATAACTTGATTCATTTGTTTTATAAAGTCACCAAGTACGCACGATGTGACCCAATTCGCCTTCTCGGATCAACAAGCACCAACAATTTGACTCCGTTCGACTTCACGAATCATTAAGGCTTGTATTTGAACCCAATTGACTTCTCGGATCAACAAGTCTTTCAATTGACCCAATTCGGCTACTCGGATTAACAAGTATCCATAACTTGATCCGTTTGTTTTACCAAGTCACCAAGTACGCACAATGTGACCCAATTCGCCTTCTCGGATCACCAAGCACCAACTATTTGACTCCTTTCAACTTCATGAATCATTAAGCCTTGTATTTGAACCCAATTGACTTCTCGGATCAACAAGTCTTTCAATTGACCCAATTCGGCTTATCGGATCAACAAGTATCCATAACTTGATCCGTTTGTTATACCAAGTCACCAAGTACGCACAATGTGACCCAATTCGCCTTCTCGGATCAACAAGCACCAACTACTTGACTCCGTTCGATTGCACGAATCATTAAGGCTTGTATTTGAACCCAATTGACTTCTCGGATCAACAAGTCTTCTATTTGACTTAATTGGGCTTCTCGGATTAACAAGTATCCATAACTTGATTCATTTGTTTTATAAAGTCACCAAGTACGCACGATGTGACCCAATTCGCCTTCTCGGATCAACAAGCACCAACAATTTGACTCCGTTCGACTTCACGAATCATTAAGGCTTGTATTTGAACCCAATTGACTTCTCGGATCAACAAGTCTTCCATTTGACTTAATTGGGCTTCTCGGATTAACAAGTATCCATAACTTGATTCATTTGTTTTATAAAGTCACAAACTACGCACGATGTGACCCAATTCGCCTTCTCGGATCAACAAGCACCAACAATTTGACTCCGTTCCACTTCACGAATCATTAAGGCTTGTATTTTAACCCAATTGACTTCTCGGATCAACAAGTCTTTCAATTGACCCAATTCGGCTCCTCGGATTAACAAGTATCCATAACTTGATCCGTTTGTTTTACCAAGTCACCAAGTACGCACAATGTGACCCAATTCGCCTTCTCGGATCACCAAGCACCAACTATTTGACTCCTTTCAACTTCATGAATCATTAAGGCATGTATTTGAACCCAATTGACTTCTCGGATCAACAAGTCTTTCAATTGACCCAATTCGGCTTCTCGGATCAACAAGTATCCATAACTTGATCCGTTTGTTATACCAAGTCACCAAGTACGCACAATGTGACCCAATTCGCCTTCTCGGATCAACAAGCACCAACTACTTGACTCAGTTCCACTTCACGAATCATTAAGGCTTGTAGTTGAACCCAATTGACTTCTCGGATCAACAAGTCTTCCATTTGACTTAATTGGGCTTCTCGGATCAACAAGTATCCATAACTTGATTCATTTGTTTTATTAAGTCACCAAGTACGCACAATGTGACCCAATTCGCCTTCTCGGATCAACAAGCACCAACTACTTGACTCCGTTTGACTTCACGAATCATTAAGGCTTGTATTTGAACCCAATTGACTTCTCGGATCAACAAGTCTTCCATTTGACTTAATTGGGCTTCTCGGATTAACAAGTATCCATAACTTGATTCATTTGTTTTATAAAGTCACCAAGTACGCATGATGTGACCCAATTCGCCTTCTCGGATCAACAAGCACCAACAATTTGACTCCGTTCGACTTCACGAATCATTAAGGCTTGTATTTGACCCCAATTGACTTCTCGGATCAACAAGTCTTTCAATTGACCCAATTCGGCTCCTCGGATTAACAAGTATCCATAACTTGATCCGTTTGTTTTACCAAGTCACCAAGTACGCACAATGTGACCCAATTCGCCTTCTCGGATCACCAAGCACCAACTATTTGACTCCTTTCAACTTCATGAATCATTAAGGCATGTATTTGAACCCAATTGACTTCTCGGATCAACAAGTTTATCAATTGACCCAATTCGGCTTCTCGGATCAACAAGTATCCATAACTTGATCCGTTTGTTATACCAAGTCACCAAGTACGCACAATGTGACCCAATTCGCCTTCTCGGATCAACAAGCACCAACTACTTGACTCCGTTCGACTTCACGAATCATTAAGGCTTGTATTTGAACCCAATTGACTTCTCGGATCAACAAGTCTTCCATTTGACTTAATTGGGCTTCTCGGATCAACAAGTATCCATAACTTGATTCATTTGTTTTATTAAGTCACCAAGTACGCACAATGTGACCCAATTCGCCTTCTCGGATCAACAAGCACCAACTAATGGACTCCGTTCGACTTCACGAATCATTAAGGCTTGTATTTGAACCCAATTGGCTTCTCGGATCAACAAGTCTTTCAATTGACCCAATTCGGCTCCTCGGATTAACAAGTATCCATAACTTGATCCGTTTGTTATACCAAGTCACCAAGTACGCACAATGTGACCCAATTCGCCTTCTCGGATCAACAAGCACCAACTAATTGACTCCGTTCGACTTCACGAATCATTAAGGCTTGTATTTGAACCCAATTGACTTCTCGGATCAACAAGTCTTTCAATTGACCCAATTCGGCTTCTCGGATCAACAAGTATCCATAACTTGATCCGTTTGTTATACCAAGTCACCAAGTACGCACAATGTGACCCAATTCGCCTTCTCGAATCAACAAGCACCAACTAATTGACTCCGTTCGACTTCACGAATCATTAAGGCTTGTATTTGAACCCAATTGACTTCTCGGATCAACAAGTCTTGCATTTGACTTAATTGGGCTTCTGGGATTAACAAGTATCCATAACTTGATTCATTTGTTTTATAAAGTCACCAAGTACGCACGATGTGACCCAATTCGCCTTCTCGGATCAACAAGCACCAACAATTTGACTCCGTTCGACTTCACGAATCATTAAGGCTTGTATTTGAACCCAATTGACTTCTCGGATCAACAAGTCTTTCAATTGACCCAATTCGGCTACTCGGATTAACAAGTATCCATAACTTGATCCGTTTGTTTTACCAAGTCACCAAGTACGCACAATGTGACCCAATTCGCCTTCTCGGATCACCAAGCACCAACTATTTGACTCCTTTCAACTTCATGAATCATTAAGCCTTGTATTTGAACCCAATTGACTTCTCGGATCAACAAGTCTTTCAATTGACCCAATTCGGCTTATCGGATCAACAAGTATCCATAACTTGATCCGTTTGTTATACCAAGTCACCAAGTACGCACAATGTGACCCAATTCGCCTTCTCGGATCAACAAGCACCAACTACTTGACTCCGTTCGATTGCACGAATCATTAAGGCTTGTATTTGAACCCAATTGACTTCTCGGATCAACAAGTCTTCTATTTGACTTAATTGGGCTTCTCGGATTAACAAGTATCCATAACTTGATTCATTTGTTTTATAAAGTCACCAAGTACGCACGATGTGACCCAATTCGCCTTCTCGGATCAACAAGCACCAACAATTTGACTCCGTTCGACTTCACGAATCATTAAGGCTTGTATTTGAACCCAATTGACTTCTCGGATCAACAAGTCTTCCATTTGACTTAATTGGGCTTCTCGGATTAACAAGTATCCATAACTTGATTCATTTGTTTTATAAAGTCACAAACTACGCACGATGTGACCCAATTCGCCTTCTCGGATCAACAAGCACCAACAATTTGACTCCGTTCCACTTCACGAATCATTAAGGCTTGTATTTTAACCCAATTGACTTCTCGGATCAACAAGTCTTTCAATTGACCCAATTCGGCTCCTCGGATTAACAAGTATCCATAACTTGATCCGTTTGTTTTACCAAGTCACCAAGTACGCACAATGTGACCCAATTCGCCTTCTCGGATCACCAAGCACCAACTATTTGACTCCTTTCAACTTCATGAATCATTAAGGCATGTATTTGAACCCAATTGACTTCTCGGATCAACAAGTCTTTCAATTGACCCAATTCGGCTTCTCGGATCAACAAGTATCCATAACTTGATCCGTTTGTTATACCAAGTCACCAAGTACGCACAATGTGACCCAATTCGCCTTCTCGGATCAACAAGCACCAACTACTTGACTCAGTTCCACTTCACGAATCATTAAGGCTTGTAGTTGAACCCAATTGACTTCTCGGATCAACAAGTCTTCCATTTGACTTAATTGGGCTTCTCGGATCAACAAGTATCCATAACTTGATTCATTTGTTTTATTAAGTCACCAAGTACGCACAATGTGACCCAATTCGCCTTCTCGGATCAACAAGCACCAACTACTTGACTCCGTTTGACTTCACGAATCATTAAGGCTTGTATTTGAACCCAATTGACTTCTCGGATCAACAAGTCTTCCATTTGACTTAATTGGGCTTCTCGGATTAACAAGTATCCATAACTTGATTCATTTGTTTTATAAAGTCACCAAGTACGCATGATGTGACCCAATTCGCCTTCTCGGATCAACAAGCACCAACAATTTGACTCCGTTCGACTTCACGAATCATTAAGGCTTGTATTTGACCCCAATTGACTTCTCGGATCAACAAGTCTTTCAATTGACCCAATTCGGCTCCTCGGATTAACAAGTATCCATAACTTGATCCGTTTGTTTTACCAAGTCACCAAGTACGCACAATGTGACCCAATTCGCCTTCTCGGATCACCAAGCACCAACTATTTGACTCCTTTCAACTTCATGAATCATTAAGGCATGTATTTGAACCCAATTGACTTCTCGGATCAACAAGTTTATCAATTGACCCAATTCGGCTTCTCGGATCAACAAGTATCCATAACTTGATCCGTTTGTTATACCAAGTCACCAAGTACGCACAATGTGACCCAATTCGCCTTCTCGGATCAACAAGCACCAACTACTTGACTCCGTTCGACTTCACGAATCATTAAGGCTTGTATTTGAACCCAATTGACTTCTCGGATCAACAAGTCTTCCATTTGACTTAATTGGGCTTCTCGGATCAACAAGTATCCATAACTTGATTCATTTGTTTTATTAAGTCACCAAGTACGCACAATGTGACCCAATTCGCCTTCTCGGATCAACAAGCACCAACTAATGGACTCCGTTCGACTTCACGAATCATTAAGGCTTGTATTTGAACCCAATTGGCTTCTCGGATCAACAAGTCTTTCAATTGACCCAATTCGGCTCCTCGGATTAACAAGTATCCATAACTTGATCCGTTTGTTATACCAAGTCACCAAGTACGCACAATGTGACCCAATTCGCCTTCTCGGATCAACAAGCACCAACTAATTGACTCCGTTCGACTTCACGAATCATTAAGGCTTGTATTTGAACCCAATTGACTTCTCGGATCAACAAGTCTTTCAATTGACCCAATTCGGCTTCTCGGATCAACAAGTATCCATAACTTGATCCGTTTGTTATACCAAGTCACCAAGTACGCACAATGTGACCCAATTCGCCTTCTCGAATCAACAAGCACCAACTAATTGACTCCGTTCGACTTCACGAATCATTAAGGCTTGTATTTGAACCCAATTGACTTCTCGGATCAACAAGTCTTGCATTTGACTTAATTGGGCTTCTGGGATTAACAAGTATCCATAACTTGATTCATTTGTTTTATAAAGTCACCAAGTACGCACGATGTGACCCAATTCGCCTTCTCGGATCAACAAGCACCAACAATTTGACTCCGTTCGACTTCACGAATCATTAAGGCTTGTATTTGAACCCAATTGACTTCTCGGATCAACAAGTCTTTCAATTGACCCAATTCGGCTACTCGGATTAACAAGTATCCATAACTTGATCCGTTTGTTTTACCAAGTCACCAAGTACGCACAATGTGACCCAATTCGCCTTCTCGGATCACCAAGCACCAACTATTTGACTCCTTTCAACTTCATGAATCATTAAGCCTTGTATTTGAACCCAATTGACTTCTCGGATCAACAAGTCTTTCAATTGACCCAATTCGGCTTATCGGATCAACAAGTATCCATAACTTGATCCGTTTGTTATACCAAGTCACCAAGTACGCACAATGTGACCCAATTCGCCTTCTCGGATCAACAAGCACCAACTACTTGACTCCGTTCGATTGCACGAATCATTAAGGCTTGTATTTGAACCCAATTGACTTCTCGGATCAACAAGTCTTCTATTTGACTTAATTGGGCTTCTCGGATTAACAAGTATCCATAACTTGATTCATTTGTTTTATAAAGTCACCAAGTACGCACGATGTGACCCAATTCGCCTTCTCGGATCAACAAGCACCAACAATTTGACTCCGTTCGACTTCACGAATCATTAAGGCTTGTATTTGAACCCAATTGACTTCTCGGATCAACAAGTCTTCCATTTGACTTAATTGGGCTTCTCGGATTAACAAGTATCCATAACTTGATTCATTTGTTTTATAAAGTCACAAACTACGCACGATGTGACCCAATTCGCCTTCTCGGATCAACAAGCACCAACAATTTGACTCCGTTCCACTTCACGAATCATTAAGGCTTGTATTTGAACCCAATTGACTTCTCGGATCAACAAGTCTTTCAATTGACCCAATTCGGCTCCTCGGATTAACAAGTATCCATAACTTGATCCGTTTGTTTTACCAAGTCACCAAGTACGCACAATGTGACCCAATTCGCCTTCTCGGATCACCAAGCACCAACTATTTGACTCCTTTCAACTTCATGAATCATTAAGGCATGTATTTGAACCCAATTGACTTCTCGGATCAACAAGTCTTTCAATTGACCCAATTCGGCTTCTCGGATCAACAAGTATCCATAACTTGATCCGTTTGTTATACCAAGTCACCAAGTACGCACAATGTGACCCAATTCGCCTTCTCGGATCAACAAGCACCAACTACTTGACTCAGTTCCACTTCACGAATCATTAAGGCTTGTAGTTGAACCCAATTGACTTCTCGGATCAACAAGTCTTCCATTTGACTTAATTGGGCTTCTCGGATCAACAAGTATCCATAACTTGATTCATTTGTTTTATTAAGTCACCAAGTACGCACAATGTGACCCAATTCGCCTTCTCGGATCAACAAGCACCAACTACTTGACTCCGTTCGACTTCACGAATCATTAAGGCTTGTATTTGAACCCAATTGACTTCTCGGATCAACAAGTCTTCCATTTGACTTAATTGGGCTTCTCGGATTAACAAGTATCCATAACTTGATTCATTTGTTTTATAAAGTCACCAAGTACGCATGATGTGACCCAATTCGCCTTCTCGGATCAACAAGCACCAACAATTTGACTCCGTTCGACTTCACGAATCATTAAGGCTTGTATTTGACCCCAATTGACTTCTCGGATCAACAAGTCTTTCAATTGACCCAATTCGGCTCCTCGGATTAACAAGTATCCATAACTTGATCCGTTTGTTTTACCAAGTCACCAAGTACGCACAATGTGACCCAATTCGCCTTCTCGGATCACCAAGCACCAACTATTTGACTCCTTTCAACTTCATGAATCATTAAGGCATGTATTTGAACCCAATTGACTTCTCGGATCAACAAGTTTATCAATTGACCCAATTCGGCTTCTCGGATCAACAAGTATCCATAACTTGATCCGTTTGTTATACCAAGTCACCAAGTACGCACAATGTGACCCAATTCGCCTTCTCGGATCAACAAGCACCAACTACTTGACTCCGTTCGACTTCACGAATCATTAAGGCTTGTATTTGAACCCAATTGACTTCTCGGATCAACAAGTCTTCCATTTGACTTAATTGGGCTTCTCGGATCAACAAGTATCCATAACTTGATTCATTTGTTTTATTAAGTCACCAAGTACGCACAATGTGACCCAATTCGCCTTCTCGGATCAACAAGCACCAACTAATGGACTCCGTTCGACTTCACGAATCATTAAGGCTTGTATTTGAACCCAATTGGCTTCTCGGATCAACAAGTCTTTCAATTGACCCAATTCGGCTCCTCGGATTAACAAGTATCCATAACTTGATCCGTTTGTTATACCAAGTCACCAAGTACGCACAATGTGACCCAATTCGCCTTCTCGGATCAACAAGCACCAACTAATTGACTCCGTTCGACTTCACGAATCATTAAGGCTTGTATTTGAACCCAATTGACTTCTCGGATCAACAAGTCTTTCAATTGACCCAATTCGGCTTCTCGGATCAACAAGTATCCATAACTTGATCCGTTTGTTATACCAAGTCACCAAGTACGCACAATGTGACCCAATTCGCCTTCTCGAATCAACAAGCACCAACTAATTGACTCCGTTCGACTTCACGAATCATTAAGGCTTGTATTTGAACCCAATTGACTTCTCGGATCAACAAGTCTTGCATTTGACTTAATTGGGCTTCTGGGATTAACAAGTATCCATAACTTGATTCATTTGTTTTATAAAGTCACCAAGTACGCACGATGTGACCCAATTCGCCTTCTCGGATCAACAAGCACCAACAATTTGACTCCGTTCGACTTCACGAATCATTAAGGCTTGTATTTGAACCCAATTGACTTCTCGGATCAACAAGTCTTTCAATTGACCCAATTCGGCTACTCGGATTAACAAGTATCCATAACTTGATCCGTTTGTTTTACCAAGTCACCAAGTACGCACAATGTGACCCAATTCGCCTTCTCGGATCACCAAGCACCAACTATTTGACTCCTTTCAACTTCATGAATCATTAAGCCTTGTATTTGAACCCAATTGACTTCTCGGATCAACAAGTCTTTCAATTGACCCAATTCGGCTTATCGGATCAACAAGTATCCATAACTTGATCCGTTTGTTATACCAAGTCACCAAGTACGCACAATGTGACCCAATTCGCCTTCTCGGATCAACAAGCACCAACTACTTGACTCCGTTCGATTGCACGAATCATTAAGGCTTGTATTTGAACCCAATTGACTTCTCGGATCAACAAGTCTTCTATTTGACTTAATTGGGCTTCTCGGATTAACAAGTATCCATAACTTGATTCATTTGTTTTATAAAGTCACCAAGTACGCACGATGTGACCCAATTCGCCTTCTCGGATCAACAAGCACCAACAATTTGACTCCGTTCGACTTCACGAATCATTAAGGCTTGTATTTGAACCCAATTGACTTCTCGGATCAACAAGTCTTCCATTTGACTTAATTGGGCTTCTCGGATTAACAAGTATCCATAACTTGATTCATTTGTTTTATAAAGTCACAAACTACGCACGATGTGACCCAATTCGCCTTCTCGGATCAACAAGCACCAACAATTTGACTCCGTTCCACTTCACGAATCATTAAGGCTTGTATTTGAACCCAATTGACTTCTCGGATCAACAAGTCTTTCAATTGACCCAATTCGGCTCCTCGGATTAACAAGTATCCATAACTTGATCCGTTTGTTTTACCAAGTCACCAAGTACGCACAATGTGACCCAATTCGCCTTCTCGGATCACCAAGCACCAACTATTTGACTCCTTTCAACTTCATGAATCATTAAGGCATGTATTTGAACCCAATTGACTTCTCGGATCAACAAGTCTTTCAATTGACCCAATTCGGCTTCTCGGATCAACAAGTATCCATAACTTGATCCGTTTGTTATACCAAGTCACCAAGTACGCACAATGTGACCCAATTCGCCTTCTCGGATCAACAAGCACCAACTACTTGACTCAGTTCCACTTCACGAATCATTAAGGCTTGTAGTTGAACCCAATTGACTTCTCGGATCAACAAGTCTTCCATTTGACTTAATTGGGCTTCTCGGATCAACAAGTATCCATAACTTGATTCATTTGTTTTATTAAGTCACCAAGTACGCACAATGTGACCCAATTCGCCTTCTCGGATCAACAAGCACCAACTACTTGACTCAGTTCGACTTCACGAATCATTAAGGCTTGTAGTTGAACCCAATTGACTTCTCGAATCAACAAGTCTTCCATTTGACTTAATTGGGCTTCTCGGATCAACAAGTATCCATAACTTGATTCATTTGTTTTATTAAGTCACCAAGTACGCACAATGTGACCCAATTCGCCTTCTCGGATCAACAAGCACCAACTAATGGACTCCGTTCGACTTCACGAATCATTAACGCTTGTAGTTGAACCCAATTGACTTCTCGGATCAACAAGTCTTGCATTTGACTTAATTGGGCTTCTGGGATTAACAAGTATCCATAACTTGATTCATTTGTTTTATAAAGTCACCAAGTACGCACGATGTGACCCAATTCGCCTTCTCGGATCAACAAGCACCAACAATTTGACTCCGTTCGACTTCACGAATCATTAAGGCTTGTATTTGAACCCAATTGACTTCTCGGATCAACAAGTCTTTCAATTGACCCAATTCGGCTACTCGGATTAACAAGTATCCATAACTTGATCCGTTTGTTTTACCAAGTCACCAAGTACGCACAATGTGACCCAATTCGCCTTCTCGGATCACCAAGCACCAACTATTTGACTCCTTTCAACTTCATGAATCATTAAGCCTTGTATTTGAACCCAATTGACTTCTCGGATCAACAAGTCTTTCAATTGACCCAATTCGGCTTATCGGATCAACAAGTATCCATAACTTGATCCGTTTGTTATACCAAGTCACCAAGTACGCACAATGTGACCCAATTCGCCTTCTCGGATCAACAAGCACCAACTACTTGACTCCGTTCGATTGCACGAATCATTAAGGCTTGTATTTGAACCCAATTGACTTCTCGGATCAACAAGTCTTCTATTTGACTTAATTGGGCTTCTCGGATTAACAAGTATCCATAACTTGATTCATTTGTTTTATAAAGTCACCAAGTACGCACGATGTGACCCAATTCGCCTTCTCGGATCAACAAGCACCAACAATTTGACTCCGTTCGACTTCACGAATCATTAAGGCTTGTATTTGAACCCAATTGACTTCTCGGATCAACAAGTCTTCCATTTGACTTAATTGGGCTTCTCGGATTAACAAGTATCCATAACTTGATTCATTTGTTTTATAAAGTCACAAACTACGCACGATGTGACCCAATTCGCCTTCTCGGATCAACAAGCACCAACAATTTGACTCCGTTCCACTTCACGAATCATTAAGGCTTGTATTTGAACCCAATTGACTTCTCGGATCAACAAGTCTTTCAATTGACCCAATTCGGCTCCTCGGATTAACAAGTATCCATAACTTGATCCGTTTGTTTTACCAAGTCACCAAGTACGCACAATGTGACCCAATTCGCCTTCTCGGATCACCAAGCACCAACTATTTGACTCCTTTCAACTTCATGAATCATTAAGGCATGTATTTGAACCCAATTGACTTCTCGGATCAACAAGTCTTTCAATTGACCCAATTCGGCTTCTCGGATCAACAAGTATCCATAACTTGATCCGTTTGTTATACCAAGTCACCAAGTACGCACAATGTGACCCAATTCGCCTTCTCGGATCAACAAGCACCAACTACTTGACTCAGTTCCACTTCACGAATCATTAAGGCTTGTAGTTGAACCCAATTGACTTCTCGGATCAACAAGTCTTCCATTTGACTTAATTGGGCTTCTCGGATCAACAAGTATCCATAACTTGATTCATTTGTTTTATTAAGTCACCAAGTACGCACAATGTGACCCAATTCGCCTTCTCGGATCAACAAGCACCAACTACTTGACTCAGTTCGACTTCACGAATCATTAAGGCTTGTAGTTGAACCCAATTGACTTCTCGAATCAACAAGTCTTCCATTTGACTTAATTGGGCTTCTCGGATCAACAAGTATCCATTACTTGATTCATTTGTTTTATTAAGTCACCAAGTACGCACAATGTGACCCAATTCGCCTTCTCGGATCAACAAGCACCAACTAATTGACTCCGTTCGACTTCACGAATCATTAAGGCTTGTATTTGAACCCAATTGACTTCTCGGATCAACAAGTCTTTCAATTGACCCAATTCGGCTTCTCGGATCAACAAGTATCCATAACTTGATCCGTTTGTTATACCAAGTCACCAAGTACGCACAATGTGACCCAATTCGCCTTCTCGAATCAACAAGCACCAACTAATTGACTCCGTTCGACTTCACGAATCATTAAGGCTTGTATTTGAACCCAATTGACTTCTCGGATCAACAAGTCTTTCAATTGACCCAATTCGGATTCTCGGATCAACAAGTATCCATAACTTGATCTGTTTGTTATACCAAGTCACCAAGTACGCACAATGTGACCCAATTCGCCTTCTCGGATCAACAAGCACCAACTACTTGACTCCGTTTGACTTCACGAATCATTAAGGCTTGTAGTTGAACCCAATTGACTTCTCGGACCAACAAGTCTTCCATTTGACTTAATTGGGCTTCTCGGATCAACAAGTATCCATAACTTGATTCATTTGTTTTATTAAGTCACCAAGTACGCACAATGTGACCCAATTCGCCTTCTCGGATCAACAAGCACCAACTACTTGACTCCGTTCGACTTCACGAATCATTAAGGCTTGTATTTGAACCCAATTGACTTCTCGGATCAACAAGTCTTCCATTTGACTTAATTGGGCTTCTCGGATTAACAAGTATCCATAACTTGATTCATTTGTTTTATAAAGTCACCAAGTACGCACGATGTGACCCAATTCGCCTTCTCGGATCAACAAGCACCAACAATTTGACTCCGTTCGACTTCACGAATCATTAAGGCTTGTATTTGACCCCAATTGACTTCTCGGATCAACAAGTCTTTCAATTGACCCAATTCGGCTCCTCGGATTAACAAGTATCCATAACTTGACCCGTTTGTTTTACCAAGTCACCAAGTACGCACAATGTGACCCAATTCGCCTTCTCGGATCACCAAGCACCAACTATTTGACTCCTTTCAACTTCATGAATCATTAAGGCATGTATTTGAACCCAATTGACTTCTCGGATCAACAAGTTTTTCAATTGACCCAATTCGGCTTCTCGGATCAACAAGTATCCATAACTTGATCCGTTTGTTATACCAAGTCACCAAGTACGCACAATGTGACCCAATTCGCCTTCTCGGATCAACAAGCACCAACTAATTGACTCCGTTCGACTTCAAGAATCATTAAGGCTTGTAGTTGAACCCAATTGACTTCTCGGATCAACAAGTCTTTCAATTGACCCAATTCGGCTCCTCGGATTAACAAGTATCCATAACTTGATCCGTTTGTTATACCAAGTCAGCAAGTACGCACAATGTGACCCAATTCGCCTTCTCGGATCAACAAGCACCAACTAATTGACTTCGTTCGACTTCACGAATCATTAAGGCTTGTATTTGAACCCAATTGACTTCTCGGATCAACAAGTCTTCCATTTGACTTAATTGGGCTTCTCGGATCAACAAGTATCCATAACTTGATTCATTTGTTTTATTAAGTCACCAAGTACGCACAATGTGACCCAATTCGCCTTCTCGGATCAACAAGCACCAACTACTTGACTCCGTTCGACTTCACGAATCATTAAGGCTTGTATTTGAACCCAATTGACTTCTCGGATCAACAAGTCTTCCATTTGACTTAATTGGGCTTCTCGGATTAACAAGTATCCATAACTTGATTCATTTGTTTTATAAAGTCACCAAGTACGCACGATGTGACCCAATTCGCCTTCTCGGATCAACAAGCACCAACAATTTGACTCCGTTCGACTTCACGAATCATTAAGGCTTGTATTTGACCCCAATTGACTTCTCGGATCAACAAGTCTTTCAATTGACCCAATTCGGCTCCTCGGATTAACAAGTATCCATAACTTGACCCGTTTGTTTTACCAAGTCACCAAGTACGCACAATGTGACCCAATTCGCCTTCTCGGATCACCAAGCACCAACTATTTGACTCCTTTCAACTTCATGAATCATTAAGGCATGTATTTGAACCCAATTGACTTCTCGGATCAACAAGTTTTTCAATTGACCCAATTCGGCTTCTCGGATCAACAAGTATCCATAACTTGATCCGTTTGTTATACCAAGTCACCAAGTACGCACAATGTGACCCAATTCGCCTTCTCGGATCAACAAGCACCAACTAATTGACTCCGTTCGACTTCAAGAATCATTAAGGCTTGTAGTTGAACCCAATTGACTTCTCGGATCAACAAGTCTTTCAATTGACCCAATTCGGCTCCTCGGATTAACAAGTATCCATAACTTGATCCGTTTGTTATACCAAGTCAGCAAGTACGCACAATGTGACCCAATTCGCCTTCTCGGATCAACAAGCACCAACTAATTGACTCCGTTCGACTTCACGAATCATTAAGGCTTGTATTTGAACCCAATTGACTTCTCGGATCAACAAGTCTTTCAATTGACCCAATTCGGCTTCTCGGATCAACAAGTATCCATAACTTGATCCGTTTGTTATACCAAGTCACCAAGTACGCACAATGTGACCCAATTCGCCTTCTCGGATCAACTAGCACCAACTACTTGACTCCGTTCGACTTCACGAATGATTAACGCTTGTAGTTGAACCCAATTGACATCTCGGATCAACAAGTCTTGCATTTGACTTAATTGGGCTTCTGGGATTAACAAGTATCCATAACTTGATTCATTTGTTTTATAAAGTCACCAAGTACGCACAATGTGACCCAATTCGCCTTCTCGGATCACCAAGCACCAACTATTTGACTCCTTTCAACTTCATGAATCATTAAGCCTTGTATTTGAACCCAATTGACTTCTCGGATCAACAAGTCTTTCAATTGACCCAATTCGGCTTCTCGGATCAACAAGTATCCATAACTTGATCCGTTTGTTATACCAAGTCACCAAGTACGCACAATGTGACCCAATTCGCCTTCTCGGATCAACAAGCACCAACTACTTGACTTCGTTCGACTTCACGAATCATTAAGGCTTGTATTTGAACCCAATTGACTTCTCGGATCAACAAGTCTTCCATTTGACTTAATTGGGCTTCTCGGATCAACAAGTATCCATAACTTGATTCATTTGTTTTATTAAGTCACCAAGTACGCACAATGTGACCCAATTCGCCTTCTCGGATCAACAAGCACCAACTACTTGACTCCGTTCGACTTCACGAATCATTAAGGCTTGTATTTGAACCCAATTGACTTCTCGGATCAACAAGTCTTCCATTTGACTTAATTGGGCTTCTCGGATTAACAAGTATCCATAACTTGATTCATTTGTTTTATAAAGTCACCAAGTACGCACGATGTGACCCAATTCGCCTTCTCGGATCAACAAGCACCAACAATTTGACTCCGTTCGACTTCACGAATCATTAAGGCTTGTATTTGACCCCAATTGACTTCTCGGATCAACAAGTCTTTCAATTGACCCAATTCGGCTCCTCGGATTAACAAGTATCCATAACTTGATCCGTTTGTTTTACCAAGTCACCAAGTACGCACAATGTGACCCAATTCGCCTTCTCGGATCACCAAGCACCAACTATTTGACTCCTTTCAACTTCATGAATCATTAAGGCATGTATTTGAACCCAATTGACTTCTCGGATCAACAAGTTTTTCAATTGACCCAATTCGGCTTCTCGGATCAACAAGTATCCATAACTTGATCCGTTTGTTATACCAAGTCACCAAGTACGCACAATGTGACCCAATTCGCCTTCTCGGATCAACAAGCACCAACTAATTGACTCCGTTCGACTTCAAGAATCATTAAGGCTTGTAGTTGAACCCAATTGACTTCTCGGATCAACAAGTCTTCCATTTGACTTAATTGGGCTTCTCGGATCAACAAGTATCCATAACTTGATTCATTTGTTTTATTAAGTCACCAAGTACGCACAATGTGACCCAATTCGCCTTCTCGGATCAACAAGCACCAACTAATTGACTCCGTTCGACTTCACGAATCATTAAGGCTTGTATTTGAACCCAATTGGCTTCTCGGATCAACAAGTCTTTCAATTGACCCAATTCGGCTCCTCGGATTAACAAGTATCCATAACTTGATCCGTTTGTTATACCAAGTCAGCAAGTACGCACAATGTGACCCAATTCGCCTTCTCGGATCAACAAGCACCAACTAATTGACTCCGTTCGACTTCACGAATCATTAAGGCTTGTATTTGAACCCAATTGACTTCTCGGATCAACAAGTCTTTCAATTGACCCAATTCGGCTTCTCGGATCAACAAGTATCCATAACTTGATCCGTTTGTTATACCAAGTCACCAAGTACGCACAATGTGACCCAATTCGCCTTCTCGGATCAACTAGCACCAACTACTTGACTCCGTTCGACTTCACGAATGATTAACGCTTGTAGTTGAACCCAATTGACTTCTCGGATCAACAAGTCTTGCATTTGACTTAATTGGGCTTCTGGGATTAACAAGTATCCATAACTTGATTCATTTGTTTTATAAAGTCACCAAGTACGCACAATGTGACCCAATTCGCCTTCTCGGATCACCAAGCACCAACTATTTGACTCCTTTCAACTTCATGAATCATTAAGCCTTGTATTTGAACCCAATTGACTTCTCGGATCAACAAGTCTTTCAATTGACCCAATTCGGCTTATCGGATCAACAAGTATCCATAACTTGATCCGTTTGTTATACCAAGTCACCAAGTACGCACAATGTGACCCAATTCGCCTTCTCGGATCAACAAGCACCAACTACTTGACTCCGTTCGATTGCACGAATCATTAAGGCTTGTATTTGAACCCAATTGACTTCTCGGATCAACAAGTCTTCTATTTGACTTAATTGGGCTTCTCGGATTAACAAGTATCCATAACTTGATTCATTTGTTTTATAAAGTCACCAAGTACGCACGATGTGACCCAATTCGCCTTCTCGGATCAACAAGCACCAACAATTTGACTCCGTTCGACTTCACGAATCATTAAGGCTTGTATTTGAACCCAATTGACTTCTCGGATCAACAAGTCTTCCATTTGACTTAATTGGGCTTCTCGGATTAACAAGTATCCATAACTTGATTCATTTGTTTTATAAAGTCACAAACTACGCACGATGTGACCCAATTCGCCTTCTCGGATCAACAAGCACCAACAATTTGACTCCGTTCCACTTCACGAATCATTAAGGCTTGTATTTGAACCCAATTGACTTCTCGGATCAACAAGTCTTTCAATTGACCCAATTCGGCTCCTCGGATTAACAAGTATCCATAACTTGATCCGTTTGTTTTACCAAGTCACCAAGTACGCACAATGTGACCCAATTCGCCTTCTCGGATCACCAAGCACCAACTATTTGACTCCTTTCAACTTCATGAATCATTAAGGCATGTATTTGAACCCAATTGACTTCTCGGATCAACAAGTCTTTCAATTGACCCAATTCGGCTTCTCGGATCAACAAGTATCCATAACTTGATCCGTTTGTTATACCAAGTCACCAAGTACGCACAATGTGACCCAATTCGCCTTCTCGGATCAACAAGCACCAACTACTTGACTCAGTTCCACTTCACGAATCATTAAGGCTTGTAGTTGAACCCAATTGACTTCTCGGATCAACAAGTCTTCGATTTGACTTAATTGGGCTTCTCGGATCAACAAGTATCCATAACTTGATTCATTTGTTTTATTAAGTCACCAAGTACGCACAATGTGACCCAATTCGCCTTCTCGGATCAACAAGCACCAACTACTTGACTCAGTTCGACTTCACGAATCATTAAGGCTTGTAGTTGAACCCAATTGACTTCTCGAATCAACAAGTCTTCCATTTGACTTAATTGGGCTTCTCGGATCAACAAGTATCCATTACTTGATTCATTTGTTTTATTAAGTCACCAAGTACGCACAATGTGACCCAATTCGCCTTCTCGGATCAACAAGCACCAACTAATTGACTCCGTTCGACTTCACGAATCATTAAGGCTTGTATTTGAACCCAATTGACTTCTCGGATCAACAAGTCTTTCAATTGACCCAATTCGGCTTCTCGGATCAACAAGTATCCATAACTTGATCCGTTTGTTATACCAAGTCACCAGGTACGCACAATGTGACCCAATTCGCCTTCTCGGATCAACAAGCACCAACTAATTGACTCCGTTCGACTTCAAGAATCATTAAGGCTTGTAGTTGAACCCAATTGACTTCTCGGATCAACAAGTCTTCCATTTGACTTAATTGGGCTTCTCGGATCAACAAGTATCCATAACTTGATTCATTTGTTTTATTAAGTCACCAAGTACGCACAATGTGACCCAATTCGCCTTCTCGGATCAACAAGCACCAACTAATTGACTCCGTTCGACTTCACGAATCATTAAGGCTTGTATTTGAACCCAATTGGCTTCTCGGATCAACAAGTCTTTCAATTGACCCAATTCGGCTCCTCGGATTAACAAGTATCCATAACTTGATCCGTTTGTTATACCAAGTCAGCAAGTACGCACAATGTGACCCAATTCGCCTTCTCGGATCAACAAGCACCAACTAATTGACTCCGTTCGACTTCACGAATCATTAAGGCTTGTATTTGAACCCAATTGACTTCTCGGATCAACAAGTCTTTCAATTGACCCAATTCGGCTTCTCGGATCAACAAGTATCCATAACTTGATCCGTTTGTTATACCAAGTCACCAAGTACGCACAATGTGACCCAATTCGCCTTCTCGGATCAACTAGCACCAACTACTTGACTCCGTTCGACTTCACGAATGATTAACGCTTGTAGTTGAACCCAATTGACTTCTCGGATCAACAAGTCTTGCATTTGACTTAATTGGGCTTCTGGGATTAACAAGTATCCATAACTTGATTCATTTGTTTTATAAAGTCACCAAGTACGCACAATGTGACCCAATTCGCCTTCTCGGATCACCAAGCACCAACTATTTGACTCCTTTCAACTTCATGAATCATTAAGCCTTGTATTTGAACCCAATTGACTTCTCGGATCAACAAGTCTTTCAATTGACCCAATTCGGCTTATCGGATCAACAAGTATCCATAACTTGATCCGTTTGTTATACCAAGTCACCAAGTACGCACAATGTGACCCAATTCGCCTTCTCGGATCAACAAGCACCAACTACTTGACTCCGTTCGATTGCACGAATCATTAAGGCTTGTATTTGAACCCAATTGACTTCTCGGATCAACAAGTCTTCTATTTGACTTAATTGGGCTTCTCGGATTAACAAGTATCCATAACTTGATTCATTTGTTTTATAAAGTCACCAAGTACGCACGATGTGACCCAATTCGCCTTCTCGGATCAACAAGCACCAACAATTTGACTCCGTTCGACTTCACGAATCATTAAGGCTTGTATTTGAACCCAATTGACTTCTCGGATCAACAAGTCTTCCATTTGACTTAATTGGGCTTCTCGGATTAACAAGTATCCATAACTTGATTCATTTGTTTTATAAAGTCACAAACTACGCACGATGTGACCCAATTCGCCTTCTCGGATCAACAAGCACCAACAATTTGACTCCGTTCCACTTCACGAATCATTAAGGCTTGTATTTGAACCCAATTGACTTCTCGGATCAACAAGTCTTTCAATTGACCCAATTCGGCTCCTCGGATTAACAAGTATCCATAACTTGATCCGTTTGTTTTACCAAGTCACCAAGTACGCACAATGTGACCCAATTCGCCTTCTCGGATCACCAAGCACCAACTATTTGACTCCTTTCAACTTCATGAATCATTAAGGCATGTATTTGAACCCAATTGACTTCTCGGATCAACAAGTCTTTCAATTGACCCAATTCGGCTTCTCGGATCAACAAGTATCCATAACTTGATCCGTTTGTTATACCAAGTCACCAAGTACGCACAATGTGACCCAATTCGCCTTCTCGGATCAACAAGCACCAACTACTTGACTCAGTTCCACTTCACGAATCATTAAGGCTTGTAGTTGAACCCAATTGACTTCTCGGATCAACAAGTCTTCGATTTGACTTAATTGGGCTTCTCGGATCAACAAGTATCCATAACTTGATTCATTTGTTTTATTAAGTCACCAAGTACGCACAATGTGACCCAATTCGCCTTCTCGGATCAACAAGCATCAACTACTTGACTCAGTTCGACTTCACGAATCATTAAGGCTTGTAGTTGAACCCAATTGACTTCTCGGATCAACAAGTCTTTCAATTGACCCAATTCGGCTTCTCGGATCAACAAGTATCCATAACTTGATCCGTTTGTTATACCAAGTCACCAAGTACGCACAATGTGACCCAATTCGCCTTCTCGAATCAACAAGCACCAACTAATTGACTCCGTTCGACTTCACGAATCAGTAAGGCTTGTATTTGAACCCAATTGACTTCTCGGATCAACAAGTCTTTCAATTGACCCAATTCGGATTCTCGGATCAACAAGTATCCATAACTTAATCTGTTTGTTATACCAAGTCACCAAGTACGCACAATGTGACCCAATTCGCCTTCTCGGATCAACAAGCACCAACTACTTGACTCCGTTTGACTTCACGAATCATTAAGGCTTGTAGTTGAACCCAATTGACTTCTCGGACCAACAAGTCTTCCATTTGACTTAATTGGGCTTCTCGGATCAACAAGTATCCATAACTTGATTCATTTGTTTTATTAAGTCACCAAGTACGCACAATGTGACCCAATTCGCCTTCTCGGATCAACAAGCACCAACTAATTGCCTCCGTTCGACTTCACGAATCATTAAGGCTTGTATTTGAACCCAATTGACTTCTCGGATCAACAAGTCTTTCAATTGACCCAATTCGGCTTCTCGGATCAACAAGTATCCATAACTTGATCCGTTTGTTATACCAAGTCACCAAGTACGCACAATGTGACCCAATTCGCCTTCTCGGATCACCAAGCACCAACTATTTGACTCCTTTCAACTTCATGAATCATTAAGCCTTGTATTTGAACCCAATTGACTTCTCGGATCAACAAGTCTTTCAATTGACCCAATTCGGCTTCTCGGATCAACAAGTATCCATAACTTGATCCGTTTGTTATACCAAGTCACCAAGTACGCACAATGTGACCCAATTCGCCTTCTCGGATCAACAAGCACCAACTACTTGACTTCGTTCGACTTCACGAATCATTAAGGCTTGTATTTGAACCCAATTGACTTCTCGGATCAACAAGTCTTCCATTTGACTTAATTGGGCTTCTCGGATCAACAAGTATCCATAACTTGATTCATTTGTTTTATTAAGTCACCAAGTACGCACAATGTGACCCAATTCGCCTTCTCGGATCAACAAGCACCAACTACTTGACTCCGTTCGACTTCACGAATCATTAAGGCTTGTATTTGAACCCAATTGACTTCTCGGATCAACAAGTCTTCCATTTGACTTAATTGGGCTTCTCGGATTAACAAGTATCCATAACTTGATTCATTTGTTTTATAAAGTCACCAAGTACGCACGATGTGACCCAATTCGCCTTCTCGGATCAACAAGCACCAACAATTTGACTCCGTTCGACTTCACGAATCATTAAGGCTTGTATTTGACCCCAATTGACTTCTCGGATCAACAAGTCTTTCAATTGACCCAATTCGGCTCCTCGGATTAACAAGTATCCATAACTTGATCCGTTTGTTTTACCAAGTCACCAAGTACGCACAATGTGACCCAATTCGCCTTCTCGGATCACCAAGCACCAACTATTTGACTCCTTTCAACTTCATGAATCATTAAGGCATGTATTTGAACCCAATTGACTTCTCGGATCAACAAGTTTTTCAATTGACCCAATTCGGCTTCTCGGATCAACAAGTATCCATAACTTGATCCGTTTGTTATACCAAGTCACCAAGTACGCACAATGTGACCCAATTCGCCTTCTCGGATCAACAAGCACCAACTAATTGACTCCGATCGACTTCAAGAATCATTAAGGCTTGTAGTTGAACCCAATTGACTTCTCGGATCAACAAGTCTTCCATTTGACTTAATTGGGCTTCTCGGATCAACAAGTATCCATAACTTGATTCATTTGTTTTATTAAGTCACCAAGTACGCACAATGTGACCCAATTCGCCTTCTCGGATCAACAAGCACCAACTAATGGACTCCGTTCGACTTCACGAATCATTAAGGCTTGTATTTGAACCCAATTGGCTTCTCGGATCAACAAGTCTTTCAATTGACCCAATTCGGCTCCTCGGATTAACAAGTATCCATAACTTGATCCGTTTGTTATACCAAGTCACCAAGTACGCACAATGTGACCCAATTCGCCTTCTCGGATCAACAAGCACCAACTAATTGACTCCGTTCGACTTCACGAATCATTAAGGCTTGTATTTGAACCCAATTGGCTTCTCGGATCAACAAGTCTTTCAATTGACCCAATTCGGCTCCTCGGATTAACAAGTATCCATAACTTGATCCGTTTGTTATACCAAGTCAGCAAGTACGCACAATGTGACCCAATTCGCCTTCTCGGATCAACAAGCACCAACTAATTGACTCCGTTCGACTTCACGAATCATTAAGGCTTGTATTTGAACCCAATTGACTTCTCGGATCAACAAGTCTTTCAATTGACCCAATTCGGCTTCTCGGATCAACAAGTATCCATAACTTGATCCGTTTGTTATACCAAGTCACCAAGTACGCACAATGTGACCCAATTCGCCTTCTCGGATCAACTAGCACCAACTACTTGACTCCGTTCGACTTCACGAATGATTAACGCTTGTAGTTGAACCCAATTGACTTCTCGGATCAACAAGTCTTGCATTTGACTTAATTGGGCTTCTGGGATTAACAAGTATCCATAACTTGATTCATTTGTTTTATAAAGTCACCAAGTACGCACAATGTGACCCAATTCGCCTTCTCGGATCACCAAGCACCAACTATTTGACTCCTTTCAACTTCATGAATCATTAAGCCTTGTATTTGAACCCAATTGACTTCTCGGATCAACAAGTCTTTCAATTGACCCAATTCGGCTTATCGGATCAACAAGTATCCATAACTTGATCCGTTTGTTATACCAAGTCACCAAGTACGCACAATGTGACCCAATTCGCCTTCTCGGATCAACAAGCACCAACTACTTGACTCCGTTCGATTGCACGAATCATTAAGGCTTGTATTTGAACCCAATTGACTTCTCGGATCAACAAGTCTTCTATTTGACTTAATTAGGCTTCTCGGATTAACAAGTATCCATAACTTGATTCATTTGTTTTATAAAGTCACCAAGTACGCACGATGTGACCCAATTCGCCTTCTCGGATCAACAAGCACCAACAATTTGACTCCGTTCGACTTCACGAATCATTAAGGCTTGTATTTGAACCCAATTGACTTCTCGGATCAACAAGTCTTCCATTTGACTTAATTGGGCTTCTCGGATTAACAAGTATCCATAACTTGATTCATTTGTTTTATAAAGTCACAAACTACGCACGATGTGACCCAATTCGCCTTCTCGGATCAACAAGCACCAACAATTTGACTCCGTTCCACTTCACGAATCATTAAGGCTTGTATTTGAACCCAATTGACTTCTCGGATCAACAAGTCTTTCAATTGACCCAATTCGGCTCCTCGGATTAACAAGTATCCATAACTTGATCCGTTTGTTTTACCAAGTCACCAAGTACGCACAATGTGACCCAATTCGCCTTCTCGGATCACCAAGCACCAACTATTTGACTCCTTTCAACTTCATGAATCATTAAGGCATGTATTTGAACCCAATTGACTTCTCGGATCAACAAGTCTTTCAATTGACCCAATTCGGCTTCTCGGATCAACAAGTATCCATAACTTGATCCGTTTGTTATACCAAGTCACCAAGTACGCACAATGTGACCCAATTCGCCTTCTCGGATCAACAAGCACCAACTACTTGACTTAGTTCCACTTCACGAATCATTAAGGCTTGTTGTTGAACCCAATTGACTTCTCGGATCAACAAGTCTTCCATTTGACTTAATTGGGCTTCTCGGATCAACAAGTATCCATAACTTGATTCATTTGTTTTATTAAGTCACCAAGTACGCACAATGTGACCCAATTCGCCTTCTCGGATCAACAAGCACCAACTACTTGACTCAGTTCGACTTCACGAATCATTAAGGCTTGTAGTTGAACCCAATTGACTTCTCGAATCAACAAGTCTTCCATTTGACTTAATTGGGCTTCTCGGATCAACAAGTATCCATAACTTGATTCATTTGTTTTATTAAGTCACCAAGTACGCACAATGTGACCCAATTCGCCTTCTCGGATCAACAAGCACCAACTAATTGACTCCGTTCGACTTCACGAATCATTAAGGCTTGTATTTGAACCCAATTGACTTCTCGGATCAACAAGTCTTTCAATTGACCCAATTCGGCTTCTCGGATCAACAAGTATCCATAACTTGATCCATTTGTTATACCAAGTCACCAAGTACGCACAATGTGACCCAATTCGCCTTCTCGGATCAACAAGCACCAACTAATTGACTCCGTTCGACTTCACGAATCATTAAGGCTTGTATTTGAACCCAATTGACTTCTCGGATCAACAAGTCTTTCAATTGACCCAATTCGGCTTCTCGGATCAACAAGTATCCATAACTTGATCCATTTGTTATACCAAGTCACCAAGTACGCACAATGTGACCCAATTCGCCTTCTCGAATCAACAAGCACCAACTAATTGACTCCGTTCGACTTCACGAATCATTAAGGCTTGTATTTGAACCCAATTGACTTCTCGGACCAACAAGTCTTCCATTTGACTTAATTGGGCTTCTCGGATCAACAAGTATCCATAACTTGATTCATTTGTTTTATTAAGTCACCAAGTACGCACAATGTGACCCAATTCGCCTTCTCGGATCAACAAGCACCAACTAATTGCCTCCGTTCGACTTCACGAATCATTAAGGCTTGTATTTGAACCCAATTGACTTCTCGGATCAACAAGTCTTTCAATTGACCCAATTCGGCTTCTCGGATCAACAAGTATCCATAACTTGATCCGTTTGTTATACCAAGTCACCAAGTACGCACAATGTGACCCAATTCGCCTTCTCGGATCACCAAGCACCAACTATTTGACTCCTTTCAACTTCATGAATCATTAAGCCTTGTATTTGAACCCAATTGACTTCTCGGATCAACAAGTCTTTCAATTGACCCAATTCGGCTTCTCGGATCAACAAGTATCCATAACTTGATCCGTTTGTTATACCAAGTCACCAAGTACGCACAATGTGACCCAATTCGCCTTCTCGGATCAACAAGCACCAACTACTTGACTTCGTTCGACTTCACGAATCATTAAGGCTTGTATTTGAACCCAATTGACTTCTCGGATCAACAAGTCTTCCATTTGACTTAATTGGGCTTCTCGGATCAACAAGTATCCATAACTTGATTCATTTGTTTTATTAAGTCACCAAGTACGCACAATGTGACCCAATTCGCCTTCTCGGATCAACAAGCACCAACTAATGGACTCCGTTCGACTTCACGAATCATTAAGGCTTGTATTTGAACCCAATTGGCTTCTCGGATCAACAAGTCTTTCAATTGACCCAATTCGGCTCCTCGGATTAACAAGTATCCATAACTTGATCCGTTTGTTATACCAAGTCACCAAGTACGCACAATGTGACCCAATTCGCCTTCTCGGATCAACAAGCACCAACTAATTGACTCCGTTCGACTTCACGAATCATTAAGGCTTGTATTTGAACCCAATTGGCTTCTCGGATCAACAAGTCTTTCAATTGACCCAATTCGGCTCCTCGGATTAACAAGTATCCATAACTTGATCCGTTTGTTATACCAAGTCAGCAAGTACGCACAATGTGACCCAATTCGCCTTCTCGGATCAACAAGCACCAACTAATTGACTCCGTTCGACTTCACGAATCATTAAGGCTTGTATTTGAACCCAATTGACTTCTCGGATCAACAAGTCTTTCAATTGACCCAATTCGGCTTCTCGGATCAACAAGTATCCATAACTTGATCCGTTTGTTATACCAAGTCACCAAGTACGCACAATGTGACCCAATTCGCCTTCTCGGATCAACTAGCACCAACTACTTGACTCCGTTCGACTTCACGAATGATTAACGCTTGTAGTTGAACCCAATTGACTTCTCGGATCAACAAGTCTTGCATTTGACTTAATTGGGCTTCTGGGATTAACAAGTATCCATAACTTGATTCATTTGTTTTATAAAGTCACCAAGTACGCACAATGTGACCCAATTCGCCTTCTCGGATCACCAAGCACCAACTATTTGACTCCTTTCAACTTCATGAATCATTAAGCCTTGTATTTGAACCCAATTGACTTCTCGGATCAACAAGTCTTTCAATTGACCCAATTCGGCTTATCGGATCAACAAGTATCCATAACTTGATCCGTTTGTTATACCAAGTCACCAAGTACGCACAATGTGACCCAATTCGCCTTCTCGGATCAACAAGCACCAACTACTTGACTCCGTTCGATTGCACGAATCATTAAGGCTTGTATTTGAACCCAATTGACTTCTCGGATCAACAAGTCTTCTATTTGACTTAATTAGGCTTCTCGGATTAACAAGTATCCATAACTTGATTCATTTGTTTTATAAAGTCACCAAGTACGCACGATGTGACCCAATTCGCCTTCTCGGATCAACAAGCACCAACAATTTGACTCCGTTCGACTTCACGAATCATTAAGGCTTGTATTTGAACCCAATTGACTTCTCGGATCAACAAGTCTTCCATTTGACTTAATTGGGCTTCTCGGATTAACAAGTATCCATAACTTGATTCATTTGTTTTATAAAGTCACAAACTACGCACGATGTGACCCAATTCGCCTTCTCGGATCAACAAGCACCAACAATTTGACTCCGTTCCACTTCACGAATCATTAAGGCTTGTATTTGAACCCAATTGACTTCTCGGATCAACAAGTCTTTCAATTGACCCAATTCGGCTCCTCGGATTAACAAGTATCCATAACTTGATCCGTTTGTTTTACCAAGTCACCAAGTACGCACAATGTGACCCAATTCGCCTTCTCGGATCACCAAGCACCAACTATTTGACTCCTTTCAACTTCATGAATCATTAAGGCATGTATTTGAACCCAATTGACTTCTCGGATCAACAAGTCTTTCAATTGACCCAATTCGGCTTCTCGGATCAACAAGTATCCATAACTTGATCCGTTTGTTATACCAAGTCACCAAGTACGCACAATGTGACCCAATTCGCCTTCTCGGATCAACAAGCACCAACTACTTGACTTAGTTCCACTTCACGAATCATTAAGGCTTGTTGTTGAACCCAATTGACTTCTCGGATCAACAAGTCTTCCATTTGACTTAATTGGGCTTCTCGGATCAACAAGTATCCATAACTTGATTCATTTGTTTTATTAAGTCACCAAGTACGCACAATGTGACCCAATTCGCCTTCTCGGATCAACAAGCACCAACTACTTGACTCAGTTCGACTTCACGAATCATTAAGGCTTGTAGTTGAACCCAATTGACTTCTCGAATCAACAAGTCTTCCATTTGACTTAATTGGGCTTCTCGGATCAACAAGTATCCATAACTTGATTCATTTGTTTTATTAAGTCACCAAGTACGCACAATGTGACCCAATTCGCCTTCTCGGATCAACAAGCACCAACTAATTGACTCCGTTCGACTTCACGAATCATTAAGGCTTGTATTTGAACCCAATTGACTTCTCGGATCAACAAGTCTTTCAATTGACCCAATTCGGCTTCTCGGATCAACAAGTATCCATAACTTGATCCATTTGTTATACCAAGTCACCAAGTACGCACAATGTGACCCAATTCGCCTTCTCGGATCAACAAGCACCAACTAATTGACTCCGTTCGACTTCACGAATCATTAAGGCTTGTATTTGAACCCAATTGACTTCTCGGATCAACAAGTCTTTCAATTGACCCAATTCGGCTTCTCGGATCAACAAGTATCCATAACTTGATCCATTTGTTATACCAAGTCACCAAGTACGCACAATGTGACCCAATTCGCCTTCTCGAATCAACAAGCACCAACTAATTGACTCCGTTCGACTTCACGAATCATTAAGGCTTGTATTTGAACCCAATTGACTTCTCGGACCAACAAGTCTTCCATTTGACTTAATTGGGCTTCTCGGATCAACAAGTATCCATAACTTGATTCATTTGTTTTATTAAGTCACCAAGTACGCACAATGTGACCCAATTCGCCTTCTCGGATCAACAAGCACCAACTAATTGCCTCCGTTCGACTTCACGAATCATTAAGGCTTGTATTTGAACCCAATTGACTTCTCGGATCAACAAGTCTTTCAATTGACCCAATTCGGCTTCTCGGATCAACAAGTATCCATAACTTGATCCGTTTGTTATACCAAGTCACCAAGTACGCACAATGTGACCCAATTCGCCTTCTCGGATCACCAAGCACCAACTATTTGACTCCTTTCAACTTCATGAATCATTAAGCCTTGTATTTGAACCCAATTGACTTCTCGGATCAACAAGTCTTTCAATTGACCCAATTCGGCTTCTCGGATCAACAAGTATCCATAACTTGATCCGTTTGTTATACCAAGTCACCAAGTACGCACAATGTGACCCAATTCGCCTTCTCGGATCAACAAGCACCAACTACTTGACTTCGTTCGACTTCACGAATCATTAAGGCTTGTATTTGAACCCAATTGACTTCTCGGATCAACAAGTCTTCCATTTGACTTAATTGGGCTTCTCGGATCAACAAGTATCCATAACTTGATTCATTTGTTTTATTAAGTCACCAAGTACGCACAATGTGACCCAATTCGCCTTCTCGGATCAACAAGCACCAACTACTTGACTCCGTTCGACTTCACGAATCATTAAGGCTTGTATTTGAACCCAATTGACTTCTCGGATCAACAAGTCTTCCATTTGACTTAATTGGGCTTCTCGGATTAACAAGTATCCATAACTTGATTCATTTGTTTTATAAAGTCACCAAGTACGCACGATGTGACCCAATTCGCCTTCTCGGATCAACAAGCACCAACAATTTGACTCCGTTCCACTTCACGAATCATTAAGGCTTGTATTTGAACCCAATTGACTTCTCGGATCAACAAGTCTTTCAATTGACCCAATTCGGCTCCTCGGATTAACAAGTATCCATAACTTGATCCGTTTGTTTTACCAAGTCACCAAGTACGCACAATGTGACCCAATTCGCCTTCTCGGATCACCAAGCACCAACTATTTGACTCCTTTCAACTTCATGAATCATTAAGGCATGTATTTGAACCCAATTGACTTCTCGGATCAACAAGTCTTTCAATTGACCCAATTCGGCTTCTCGGATCAACAAGTATCCATAACTTGATCCGTTTGTTATACCAAGTCACCAAGTACGCACAATGTGACCCAATTCGCCTTCTCGGATCAACAAGCACCAACTACTTGACTTAGTTCCACTTCACGAATCATTAAGGCTTGTAGTTGAACCCAATTGACTTCTCGGATCAACAAGTCTTCCATTTGACTTAATTGGGCTTCTCGGATCAACAAGTATCCATAACTTGATTCATTTGTTTTATTAAGTCACCAAGTACGCACAATGTGACCCAATTCGCCTTCTCGGATCAACAAGCACCAACTACTTGACTCAGTTCGACTTCACGAATCATTAAGGCTTGTAGTTGAACCCAATTGACTTCTCGAATCAACAAGTCTTCCATTTGACTTAATTGCGCTTCTCGGATCAACAAGTATCCATAACTTGATTCATTTGTTTTATTAAGTCACCAAGTACGCACAATGTGACCCAATTCGCCTTCTCGGATCAACAAGCACCAACTAATTGACTCCGTTCGACTTCACGAATCATTAAGGCTTGTATTTGAACCCAATTGACTTCTCGGATCAACAAGTCTTTCAATTGACCCAATTCGGCTTCTCGGATCAACAAGTATCCATAACTTGATCCATTTGTTATACCAAGTCACCAAGTACGCACAATGTGACCCAATTCGCCTTCTCGAATCAACAAGCACCAACTAATTAACTCCGTTCGACTTCACGAATCATTAAGGCTTGTATTTGAACCTAATTGACTTCTCGGATCAACAAGTCTTTCAATTGACCCAATTCGGATTCTCGGATCAACAAGTATCCATAACTTGATCTGTTTGTTATACCAAGTCACCAAGTACGCACAATGTGACCCAATTCGCCTTCTCGGATCAACAAGCACCAACTACTTGACTCCGTTTGACTTCACGAATCATTAAGGCTTGTAGTTGAACCCAATTGACTTCTCGGACCAACAAGTCTTCCATTTGACTTAATTGGGCTTCTCGGATCAACAAGTATCCATAACTTGATTCATTTGTTTTATTAAGTCACCAAGTACGCACAATGTGACCCAATTCGCCTTCTCGGATCAACAAGCACCAACTAATGGACTCCGTTCGACTTCACGAATCATTAAGGCTTGTATTTGAACCCAATTGGCTTCTCGGATCAACAAGTCTTTCAATTGACCCAATTCGGCCCCTCGGATTAACAAGTATCCATAACTTGATCCGTTTGTTATACCAAGTCACCAAGTACGCACAATGTGACCCAATTCGCCTTCTCGGATCAACAAGCACCAACTAATTGACTCCGTTCGACTTCACGAATCATTAAGGCTTGTATTTGAACCCAATTGACTTCTCGGATCAACAAGTCTTTCAATTGACCCAATTCGGCTTCTCGGATCAACAAGTATCCATAACTTGATCCATTTGTTATACCAAGTCACCAAGTACGCACAATGTGACCCAATTCGCCTTCTCGGATCAACAAGCACCAACTACTTGACTCCGTTCGACTTCACGAATGATTAAGGCTTGTAGTTGAACCCAATTGACTTCTCGGATCAACAAGTCTTGCATTTGACTTAATTGGGCTTCTGGGATTAACAAGTATCCATAACTTGATTCATTTGTTTTATAAAGTCACCAAGTACGCACGATATGACCCAATTCGCCTTCTCGGATCAACAAGCACCAACAATTTGACTCCGTTCGACTTCACGAATCATTAAGGCTTGTATTTGAACCCAATTGACTTCTCGGATCAACAAGTCTTTCAATTGACCCAATT
The DNA here is from genome assembly GCA_958295605.1 of Ajuga chamaepitys. NCBI lineage: Eukaryota > Viridiplantae > Streptophyta > Magnoliopsida > Lamiales > Lamiaceae > Ajuga > Ajuga chamaepitys. The sequence continues at coordinate 43,260,764 of OY282495.1, forward strand.
CGGCTACTCGGATTAACAAGTATCCATAACTTGATCCGTTTGTTTTACCAAGTCACCAAGTACGCACAATGTGACCCAATTCGCCTTCTCGGATCACCAAGCACCAACTATTTGACTCCTTTCAACTTCATGAATCATTAACCCTTGTATTTGAACCCAATTGACTTCTCGGATCAACAAGTCTTTCAATTGACCCAATTCGGCTTCTCGGATCAACAAGTATCCATAACTTGATCCGTTTGTTATACCAAGGCCCCAAGTACGCACAATGTGACCCAATTCGCCTTCTTGGATCAACAAGCACCAACTACTTGACTCCGTTCGACTTCACGAATCATTAAGGCTTGTATTTGAACCCAATTGACTTCTCGGATCAACAAGTCTTGCATTTGACTTAATTGGACTTCTGGGATTAACAAGTATCCATAACTTGATTCATTTGTTTTATAAAGTCACCAAGTACGCACGATGTGACCCAATTCGCCTTCTCGGATCAACAAGCACCAACTAATTGACTCCGTTCGACTTCACGAATCATTAAGGCTTGTATTTGAACCCAATTGACTTCTCGGATCAACAAGTCTTTCAATTGACCCAATTCGGCTCCTCGGATTAACAAGTATCCATAACTTGATCCGTTTGTTTTACCAAGTCACCAAGTACGCACAATGTGACCCAATTCGCCTTCTCGAATCAACAAGCACCAACTATTTGACTCCGTTCGACTTCACTAATCATTGAGGCTTGTATTTGAACCCAATTGACTTCTCGGATCAACAAGTCTTTCAATTGACCCAATTCGGCTTCTCGGATCAACAAGTATCCATAACTTGATCCATTTGTTTTACCAAGTCACCAAGAACGCACAATGTGACCCAATTCGCCTTCTCGGATCAACAAGCACCAACTACTTGACTCCGTTCGACTTCACGAATCATTAAGGCTTGTATTTGAACCCAATTGACTTCTCGGATCAACAAGTCTGCCATTTGACTTAATTGGGCTTCTCGGATTAACAAGTATCCATAACTTGATTCGTTTGTTTTATAAAGTCACCAAGTACGCACGATGTGACCCAATTCGCCTTCTCGGATCAACAAGCACCAACAATTTGACTCCGTTCGACTTCACGAATCATTAAGGCTTGTATTTGAACCCAATTGACTTCTCGGATCAACAAGTCTTCCATTTGACTTAATTGGGCTTCTCGGATTAACAAGTATCGATAACTTGATTCATTTGTTTTATAAAGTCACCAAGTACGCACGATGTGACCCAATTCGCCTTCTCGGATCAACAAGCACCAACAATTTGACTCCGTTCGGCTTCACGAATCATTAAGGCTTGTATATGAACCCAATTGACTTCTCGGATCAACAAGTCTTTCAATTGACCCAATTCGGCTCCTCGGATTAACAAGTATCCATAACTTGATCCGTTTGTTTTACCAAGTCACCAAGTACGCACAATGTGACCCAATTCGCCTTCTCGGATCACCAAGCACCAACTATTTGACTCCTTTCAACTTCATGAATCATTAAGGCATGTATTTGAACCCAATTGACTTCTCGGATCAACAAGTCTTTCAATTGACCCAATTCGGCTTCTCGGATCAACAAGTATCCATAACTTGATCCGTTTGTTATACCAAGTCACCAAGTACGCACAATGTGACCCAATTCGCCTTCTCGGATCAACAAGCACCAACTACTTGACTCTGTTCGACTTCACGAATCATTAAGGCTTGTAGTTGAACCCAATTGACTTCTCGGATCAACAAGTCTTCCATTTGACTTAATTGGGCTTCTCGGATCAACAAGTATCCATAACTTGATTCATTTGTTTTATTAAGTCACCAAGTACGCACAATGTGACCTAATTCGCCTTCTCGGATCAACAAGCACCAACTAATTGACTCCGTTCGACTTCACGAATCATTAAGGCTTGTATTTGAACCCAATTGACTTCTCGGATCAACAAGTCTTTCAATTGACCTAATTCGGCTTCTCGGATCAACAAGTATCCATAACTTGATCCGTTTGTTATACCAAGTCACCAAGTACGCACAATGTGACCCAATTCGCCTTCTCGGATCAACAAGCACCAACTAATTGACTCCGTTCGACTTCACGAATCATTAAGGCTTGTATTTGAACCCAATTGACTTCTCGGATCAACAAGTCTTTCAATTGACCCAATTCGGCTTCTCGGATCAACAAGTATCCATAACTTGATCCGTTTGTTATACCAAGTCACCAAGTACGCACAATGTGACCCAATTCGCCTTCTCGGATCAACAAGCACCAACTACTTGACTCCGTTCGACTTCACGAATGATTAAGGCTTGTAGTTGAACCCAATTGACTTCTCGGATCAACAAGTCTTGCATTTGACTTAATTGGGCTTCTGGGATTAACAAGTATCCATAACTTGATTCATTTGTTTTATAAAGTCACCAAGTACGCACGATGTGACCCAATTCGCCTTCTCGGATCAACAAGCACCAACAAATTGACTCCGTTCGACTTCACGAATCATTAAGGCTTGTATTTGAACCCAATTGACTTCTCGGATCAACAAGTCTTTCAATTGACCCAATTCGGCTACTCGGATTAACAAGTATCCATAACTTGATCCGTTTGTTTTACCAAGTCACCAAGTACGCACAATGTGACCCAATTCGCCTTCTCGGATCACCAAGCACCAACTATTTGACTCCTTTCAACTTCATGAATCATTAAGCCTTGTATTTGAACCCAATTGACTTCTCGGATCAACAAGTCTTTCAATTGACCCAATTCGGCTTCTCGGATCAACAAGTATCCATAACTTGATCCGTTTGTTATACCAAGTCACCAAGTACGCACAATGTGACCCAATTCGCCTTCTCGGATCAACAAGCACTAACTACTTGACTCCGTTCGACTTCACGAATCATTAAGGCTTGTATTTGAACCCAATTGACTTCTTGGATCAACAAGTCTTCCATTTGACTTAATTGGGCTTCTCGGATTAACAAGTATCCATAACTTGATTCTTTTGTTTTATAAAGTCACCAAGTACGCACGATGTGACCCAATTCGCCTTCTCGGATCAACAAGCACCAACAATTTGACTCCGTTCGACTTCCAGAATCATTAAGGCTTGCATTTGAACCCAATTGACTTCTCGGATCAACAAGTCTTTCAATTGACCCAATTTGGCTCCTCGGATTAACAAGTATCCATAACTTGATCCGTTTGTTTTACCAAGTCACCAAGTACGCACAATGTGACCCAATTCGCCTTCTCGAATCAACAAGCACCAACTATTTGACTCCGTTCGACTTCACGAATCATTAAGGCTTGTATTTGAACCCAATTGACTTCTCGGATCAACAAGTCTTTCAATTGACCCAATTCGGCTTCTCGGATCAACAAGTATCCATAACTTGATCCATTTGTTTTACCAAGTCACCAAGTACGCACAATGTGACCCAATTCGCCTTCTCGGATCAACAAGCACCAACTACTTGACTCCGTTCGACTTCACGAATCATTAAGGCTTGTAGTTGAACTCAATTGACTTCTCGGATCAACAAGTCTTCCATTTGACTTAATTGGGCTTTCGGATCAACAAGTATCCATAACTTGATTCATTTGTTTTATTAAGTCACCAAGTACGCACAATGTGACCCAATTCGCCTTCTCGGATCAACAAGCACCAACTAATTGACTCCGTTCGACTTCACGAATCATTAAGGCTTGTATTTGAACCCAATTGACTTCTCGGATCAACAAGTCTTTCAATTGACCCAATTCGGCTTCTCGGATCAACAAGTATCCATAACTTGATCCGTTTGTTATACCAAGTCACCAAGTACGCACAATGTGACCAAATTCGCCTTCTCGGATCACCAAGCACCAACTATTTGACTCCTTTCAACTTCATGATTCATTAAGCCTTGTATTTGAACCCAATTGACTTCTCGGATCAACAAGTCTTTCAATTAACCCAATTCGGCTTCTCGGATCAACAAGTATCCATAACTTGATCCGTTTGTTATACCAAGTCACCAAGTACGCACAATGTGACCCAACTCGCCTTCTCGGATCAACAAGCACCAACTACTTGACTCCGTTCGACTTCACGAATCATTAAGGCTTGTATTTGAACCCAATTGACTTCTCGGATCAACAAGTCTTCCATTTGACTTAATTGGGCTTCTCGGATTAACAAGTATCCATAACTTGATTCATTTGTTTTATAAAGTCACCAAGTACGTACGATGTGACCCTATTCGCCTTCTCGGATCATCAAGCACCAACAATTTGACTCCGTTCGACTTCACGAATCATTAAGGCTTGTATTTGAACCCAATTGACTTCTCGGATCAACAAGTCTTTCAATTGACCCAATTCGGCTCCTCGGATTAACAAGTATCCATAACTTGATCCGTTTGTTTTACCAAGTCACCAAGTACGCACAATGTGACCAAATTCGCATTCTCGGATCACCAAGCACCAACTATTTGACACCTTTCAACTTCATGAATCATTAAGCCTTGTATTTGAACCCAATTGACTTCTCGGATCAACAAGTCTTTCAATTAACCCAATTCGGCTTCTCGGATCAACAAGTATCCATAACTTGATCCGTTTGTTATACCAAGTCACCAAGTACGCACAATGTGAGCCAACTCGCCTTCTCGGATCAACAAGCACCAACTACTTGACTCCGTTCGACTTCACGAATCATTAAGGCTTGTATTTGAACCCAATTAACTTCTCGGATCAACAAGTCTTCCATTTGACTTAATTGGGCTTCTCGGATTAACAAGTATCCATAACTTGATTCATTTGTTTTATAAACTCACCAAGTACGCACGATGTGACCCAATTCGCCTTCTCGGATCAACAAGCACCAACAATTTGACTCCGTTCGACTTCACGAATCATTAAGGCTTGTATTTGAACCCAATTGACTTCTCGGATCAACAAGTCTTTCAATTGACCCAATTCGGCTCCTCGGATTAACAAGTATCCATAACTTGATCCGTTTGTTTTACCAAGTCACCAAGTACGCACAATGTGACCCAATTCGCCTTCTCGGATCACCAAGCACCAACTATTTGACTCCTTTCAACTTCATGAATCATTAAGGCATGTATTTAAACCCAATTGACTCCTCGGATCAACAAGTCTTTCAATTAACCCAATTCGGCTTCTCGGATCAACAAGTATCCATAACTTGATCCGTTTGTTATACCAAGTCACCAAGTACGCACAATGTGACACAATTCGCCTTCTCGGATCAACAAGCACCAACTACTTGACTCTATTCGACTTCACGAATCATTAAGGCTTGTAGTTGAACCCAATTGACTTTTCGGATCAACAAGTCTTCCATTTGACTTAATTGGGCTTCTCGGATCAACAAGTATCCATAACTTGATTCATTTGTTTTTTTAAGTCACCAAGTACGCACAATGTGACCCAATTCGCCTTCTCGGATCAACAAGCACCAACTAATTGACTCCGTTCGACTTCACGAATCATTAAGGCTTGTATTTGAACCCAATTGACTTCTCGGATCAACAAGTCTTTCAATTGACCAATTCGGCTTCTCGGATGAACAAATATCCATAACTTGATCCATTTGTTTTACCAAGTCACCAAGTACGCACAATGTGACCCAATTCGCCTTCTCGGATCAACAAGCACCAACTACTTGACTCCGTTCGACTTCACGAATCATTAAGGCTTGTATTTGAACCCAATTGACTTCTCGGATCAACAAGTCTTTCAATTGACCCAATTCGGCTTCTCGGATCAACAAGTATCCATAACTTGATCCATTTGTTTTACCAAGTCACCAAGTACGCACAATGTGACCCAACTCGCCTTCTCGGATCAACAAGCACCAACTACTTGACTCCGTTCGACTTCACGAATCATTAAGGCTTGTATTTGAACCCAATTGACTTCTCGGATCAACAAGTCTTCCATTTGACTTAATTGGGCTTCTCGGATTAACAAGTATCCATAACTTGATTCATTTGTTTTATAAAGTCACCAAGTACGCACGATGTGACCCAATTCGCCTTCTCCGATCAACAAGCACCAACAATTTGACTCCGTTCGACTTCACGAATCATTAAGGCTTGTATTTGAACCCAATTGACTTCTCGGATCAACAAGTCTTTCAATTGACCCAATTCGGCTCCTCGGGTTAACAAGTATCCATAACTTGATCCGTTTGTTATACCAAGTCACCAAGTACGCACAATGTGACCCAATACGCCTTCTCGGATCAACAAGCACCAACTACTTGACTCCGTTCGACTTCACGAATCATTAAGGCTTGTAGTTGAACTCAATTGACTTCTCGGATCAACAAGTCTTCCATTTGACTTAATTGGGCTTCTCGGATCAACAAGTATCCATAACTTGATTCATTTGTTTTATTAAGTCACCAAGTACGCACAATGTGACCCAATTCGCCTTCTCGGATCAACAAGCACCAACTAATTGACTCCGTTCAACTTCACGAATCATTAAGGCTTGTATTTAAACCCAATTGACTTCTCGGATCAACAAGTCTTTCAATTGACCCAATTCGGCTTCTCGGATCAACAAGTATCCATAACTTGATCCGTTTGTTATACCAAGTCACCAAGTACGCACAATGTGACCCAATTCGCCTTCTCGGATCAACAAGCACCAACTACTTGACTCCGTTCGACTTCACGAATGATTAAGGCTTGTAGTTGAACCCAATTGACTTCTTGGATCAACAAGTCTTCCTTTTGACTTAATTGGGCTTCTCGGATCAACAAGTATCTATAACTTGATTCGTTTGTTTTATAAAGTCACCACATACGCACATTGTGACCCAATTCGCCTTCTCGGATCAACAAGCACCAACTAATTGACTCCGTTCGACTTCACGAATCATTAAGGCTTGTATTTGAACCCAATTGACTTCTCGGATCAACAAGTCTTTCAATTGACCCAATTCGGCTCCTCGGATTAACAAGTATCCATAACTTGATCCGTTTGTTTTACCAAGTCACCAAGTACGCACAATGTGACCAAATTCGCCTTCTCGGATCACCAAGCACCAACTATTTGACTCCTTTCAACTTCATGAATCATTAAGCCTTGTATTTGAACCCAATTGACTTCTCGGATCAACAAGTCTTTCAATTAACCCAATTCGGCTTCTCGGATCAACAAGTATCCATAACTTGATCCGTTTGTTATACCAAGTCACCAAGTACGCACAATGTGACCCAACTCGCCTTCTCGGATCAACAAGCACCAACTACTTGACTCCGTTCGACTTCACGAATCATTAAGGCTTGTATTTGAACCCAATTGACTTCTCGGATCAACAAGTCTTCCATTTGACTTAATTGGGCTTCTCGGATTAACAAGTATCCATAACTTGATTCATTTGTTTTATAAACTCACCAAGTACGCACGATGTGACCCAATTCGCCTTCTCGGATCAACAAGCACCAACAATTTGACTCCGTTCGACTTCACGAATCATTAAGGCTTGTATTTGAACCCAATTGACTTCTCGGATCAACAAGTCTTTCAATTGACCCAATTCGGCTCCTCGGATTAACAAGTATCCATAACTTGATCCGTTTGTTTTACCAAGTCACCAAGTACGCACAATGTGACCCAATTCGCCTTCTCGGATCACCAAGCACCAACTATTTGACTCCTTTCAACTTCATGAATCATTAAGGCATGTATTTGAACCCAATTGACTTCTCGGATCAACAAGTCTTTCAATTAACCCAATTCGGCTTCTCGGATCAACAAGTATCCATAACTTGATCCGTTTGTTATACCAAGTCACCATGTACGCACAATGTGACCCAATTCGCCTTCTCGGATCAACAAGCACCAACTACTTGACTCTATTCGACTTCACGAATCATTAAGGCTTGTAGTTGAACCCAATTGACTTCTCGGATCAACAAGTCTTCCATTTGACTTAATTGGGCTTCTCGGATCAACAAGTATCCATAACTTGATTCATTTGTTTTTTTAAGTCACCAAGTACGCACAATGTGACCCAATTCGCCTTCTCGGATCAACAAGCACCAACTAATTGACTCCGTTCGACTTCACGAATCATTAAGGCTTGTATTTGAACCCAATTGACTTCTCGGATCAACAAGTCTTTCAATTGACCCAATTCGGCTTCTCGGATGAACAAGTATCCATAACTTGATCCATTTGTTTTACCAAGTCACCAAGTACGCACAATGTGACCCAATTCGCCTTCTCGGATCAACAAGCACCAACTACTTGACTCCGTTCGACTTCACGAATCATTAAGGCTTGTATTTGAACCCAATTGACTTCTCGGATCAACAAGTCTTCCATTTGACTTAATTGGGCTTCTCGGATTAACAAGTATCCATAACTTGATTCATTTGTTTTATAAAGTCACCAAGTACGCACGATGTGACCCAATTCGCCTTCTCGGATCAACAAGCACCAACAATTTGACTCCGTTCGACTTCACGAATCATTAAGGCTTGTATTTGAACCCAATTGACTTCTTGGATCAACAAGTCTTCCAATTGACTTAATTGGGCTTCTCGGATCAACAAGTATCTGTAACTTGATTCGTTTGTTTTATAAAGTCACCAAGTACGCACATTGTGACCCAATTCGCCTTCTCGGATCAACAAGCACCAACAATTTGACTCCGTTCGACTTCACGAATCATTAAGGCTTGTATTTGAACCCGATTGACTTCTCGGATCAACAAGTCTTTTAATTGACCCAATTCGGCTCCTCGGGTTAACAAGTAACCATAACTTGATCCGTTTGTTATACCAAGTCACCAAGTACGCACAATGTGACCCAATTCGCCTTCTCGGATCAACAAGCACCAACTACTTGACTCCGTTCGACTTCACGAATCATTAAGGCTTGTAGTTGAACTCAATTGACTTCTCGGATCAACAAGTCTTCCATTTGACTTAATTGGGCTTCTCGGATCAACAAGTATCCATAACTTGATTCATTTGTTTTATAAAGTCACCAAGTACGCACAATGTGACCCAATTCGCCTTCTCGGATCAACAAGCACCAACTAATTGACTCCGTTCGACTTCACGAATCATTAAGGCTTGTATTTGAACCCAATTGACTTCTCGGATCAACAAGTCTTTCAATTGACCCAATTCGGCTTCTCGGATCAACAAGTATCCATAACTTGATCCGTTTGTTATACCAAGTCACCAAGTACGCACAATGTGACCCAACTCGCCTTCTCGGATCAACAAGCACCAACTACTTGACTCCGTTCGACTTCACGAATCATTAAGGCTTGTATTTGAACCCAATTGACTTCTCGGATCAACAAGTCTTCCATTTGACTTAATTGGGCTTCTCGGATTAACAAGTATCCATAACTTGATTCATTTGTTTTATAAAGTCACCAAGTACGCACGATGTGACCCAATTCGCCTTCTCGGATCATCAAGCACCAACAATTTGACTCCGTTCGACTTCACGAATCATTAAGGCTTGTATTTGAACCCAATTGACTTCTCGGATCAACAAGTCTTTCAATTGACCCAATTCGGCTCCTCGGATTAACAAGTATCCATAACTTGATCCGTTTGTTTTACCAAGTCACCAAGTACGCACAATGTGACCAAATTCGCCTTCTCGGATCACCAAGCACCAACTATTTGACTCCTTTCAACTTCATGAATCATTAAGCCTTGTATTTGAACCCAATTGACTTCTCGGATCAACAAGTCTTTCAATTAACCCAATTCGGCTTCTCGGATCAACAAGTATCCATAACTTGATCCGTTTGTTATACCAAGTCACCAAGTACGCACAATGTGAGCCAACTCGCCTTCTCGGATCAACAAGCACCAACTACTTGACTCCGTTCGACTTCACGAATCATTAAGGCTTGTATTTGAACCCAATTGACTTCTCGGATCAACAAGTCTTCCATTTGACTTAATTGGGCTTCTCGGATTAACAAGTATCCATAACTTGATTCATTTGTTTTATAAACTCACCAAGTACGCACGATGTGACCCAATTCGCCTTCTCGGATCAACAAGCACCAACAATTTGACTCCGTTCGACTTCACGAATCATTAAGGCTTGTATTTGAACCCAATTGACTTCTCGGATCAACAAGTCTTTCAATTGACCCAATTCGGCTCCTCGGATTAACAAGTATCCATAACTTGATCCGTTTGTTTTACCAAGTCACCAAGTACGCACAATGTGACCCAATTCGCCTTCTCGGATCACCAAGCACCAACTATTTGACTCCTTTCAACTTCATGAATCATTAAGGCATGTATTTGAACCCAATTGACTTCTCGGATCAACAAGTCTTTCAATTAACCCAATTCGGCTTCTCGGATCAACAAGTATCCATAACTTGATCCGTTTGTTATACCAAGTCACCATGTACGCACAATGTGACCCAATTCGCCTTCTCGGATCAACAAGCACCAACTACTTGACTCTATTCGACTTCACGAATCATTAAGGCTTGTAGTTGAACCCAATTGACTTCTCGGATCAACAAGTCTTCCATTTGACTTAATTGGGCTTCTCGGATCAACAAGTATCCATAACTTGATTCATTTGTTTTTTTAAGTCACCAAGTACGCACAATGTGACCCAATTCGCCTTCTCGGATCAACAAGCACCAACTAATTGACTCCGTTCGACTTCACGAATCATTAAGGCTTGTATTTGAACCCAATTGACTTCTCGGATCAACAAGTCTTTCAATTGACCCAATTCGGCTTCTCGGATCAACAAGTATCCATAACTTGATCCATTTGTTTTACCAAGTCACCAAGTACGCACAATGTGACCCAATTCGCCTTCTCGGATCAACAAGCACCAACTACTTGACTCCGTTCGACTTCACGAATCATTAAGGCTTGTATTTGAACCCAATTGACTTCTCGGATCAACAAGTCTTCCATTTGACTTAATTGGGCTTCTCGGATTAACAAGTACCCATAACTTGATTCATTTGTTTTATAAAGTCACCAAGTACGCACGATGTGACCCAATTCGCCTTCTCGGATCAACAAGCACCAACAATTTGACTCCGTTCGACTTCACGAATCATTAAGGCTCGTATTTGAACCCAATTGACTTCTCGGATCAACAAGTCTTTCAATTGACCCAATTCGGCTTCTCGGATGAACAAGTATCCATAACTTGATCCATTTGTTTTACCAAGTCACCAAGTACGCACAATGTGACCCAATTCGCCTTCTCGGATCAACAAGCACCAACTACTTGACTCCGTTCGACTTCACGAATCATTAAGGCTTGTATTTAAACCCAATTGACTTCTCGGATCAACAAGTCTTCCATTTGACTTAATTGGGCTTCTCGGATTAACAAGTATCCATAACTTGATTCATTTGTTTTATAAAGTCACCAAGTACGCACGATGTGACCCAATTCGCCTTCTCGGATCAACAAGCACCAACAATTTGACTCCGTTCGACTTCACGAATCATTAAGGCTTGTATTTGAACCCAATTGACTTCTTGGATCAACAAGTCTTCCAATTGACTTAATTGGGCTTCTCGGATCAACAAGTATCTGTAACTTGATTCGTTTGTTTTATAAAGTCACCAAGTACGCACATTGTGACCCAATTCGCCTTCTCGGATCAACAAGCACCAACAATTTGACTCCGTTCGACTTCACGAATCATTAAGGCTTGTATTTGAACCCGATTGACTTCTCGGATCAACAAGTCTTTCAATTGACCCAATTCGGCTCCTCGGGTTAACAAGTATCCATAACTTGATCCGTTTGTTATACCAAGTCACCAAGTACGCACAATGTGACCCAATTCGCCTTCTCGGATCAACAAGCACCAACTACTTGACTCCGTTCGACTTCACGAATCATTAAGGCTTGTAGTTGAACTCAATTGACTTCTCGGATCAACAAGTCTTCCATTTGACTTAATTGGGCTTCACGGATCAACAAGTATCCATAACTTGATTCATTTGTTTTATAAAGTCACCAAGTACGCACAATGTGACCCAATTCGCCTTCTCGGATCAACAAGCACCAACTAATTGACTCCGTTCGACTTCACGAATCATTAAGGCTTGTATTTGAACCCAATTGACTTCTCGGATCAACAAGTCTTTCAATTGACCCAATTCGGCTTCTCGGATCAACAAGTATCCATAACTTGATCCATTTGTTTTACCAAGTCACCAAGTACGCACAATGTGACCCAATTCGCCTTCTCGGATCAACAAGCACCAACTACTTGACTCCGTTCGACTTCACGAATCATTAAGGCTTGTATTTGAACCCAATTGACTTCTCGGATCAACAAGTCTTCCATTTGACTTAATTGGGCTTCTCGGATTAACAAGTATCCATAACTTGATTCATTTGTTTTATAAAGTCACCAAGTACGCACGATGTGACCCAATTCGCCTTCTCGGATCAACAAGCACCAACAATTTGACTCCGTTCGACTTCACGAATCATTAAGGCTTGTAGTTGAACTCAATTGACTTCTCGGATCAACAAGTCTTCCATTTGACTTAATTGGGCTTCTCGGATCAACAAGTATCTATAACTTGATTCGTTTGTTTTATAAAGTCACCAAGTACGCACATTGTGACCCAATTCGCCTTCTCGGATCAACAAGCACCAACTAATTGACTCCGTTCGACTTCACGAATCATTAAGGCTTGTATTTGAACCCAATTGACTTCTCGGATCAACAAGTCTTTCAATTGACCCAATTCGGCTCCTCGGATTAACAAGTATCCATAACTTGATCCGTTTGTTTTACCAAGTCACCAAGTACGCACAATGTGACCAAATTCGCCTTCTCGGATCACCAAGCACCAACTATTTGACTCCTTTCAACTTCATGAATCATTAAGCCTTGTATTTGAACCCAATTGACTTCTCGGATCAACAAGTCTTTCAATTAACCCAATTCGGCTTCTCGGATCAACAAGTATCCATAACTTGATCCGTTTGTTACACCAAGTCACCAAGTACGCACAATATGACCCAACTCGCCTTCTCGGATCAACAAGCACCAACTACTTGACTCCGTTCGACTTCACGAATCATTAAGGCTTGTATTTGAACCCAATTGACTTCTCGGATCAACAAGTCTTCCATTTGACTTAATTGGGCTTCTCGGATTAACAAGTATCCATAACTTGATTCATTTGTTTTATAAAGTCACCAAGTATGCACGATGTGACCCAATTCGCCTTCTCGGATCATCAAGCACCAACAATTTGACTCCGTTCGACTTCACGAATCATTAAGGCTTGTATTTGAACCCAATTGACTTCTCGGATCAACAAGTCTTTCAATTGACCCAATTCGGCTCCTCGGATTAACAAGTATCCATAACTTGATCCGTTTGTTTTACCAAGTCACCAAGTACGCACAATGTGACCCAATTCGCCTTCTCGGATCACCAAGCACCAACGATTTGACTCCTTTCAACTTCATGAATCATTAAGGCATGTATTTGAACCCAATTGACTTCTCGGATCAACAAGTCTTTCAATTAACCCAATTCGGCTTCTCGGATCAACAAGTATCCATAACTTGATCCGTTTGTTATACCAAGTCACCAAGTACGCACAATGTGACCCAATTCGCCTTCTCGGATCAACAAGCACCAACTACTTGACTCCGTTCGACTTCACGAATCATTAAGGCTTGTAGTTGAACCCAATTGACTTCTCGGATCAACAAGTCTTCCATTTGACTTAATTGGGCTTCTCGGATCAACAAGTATCCATAACTTGATTCATTTGTTTTTTTAAGTCACCAAGTACGCACAATGTGACCCAATTCGCCTTCTCGGATCAACAAGCACCAACTAATTGACTCCGTTCGACTTCACGAATCATTAAGGCTTGTATTTGAACCCAATTGACTTCTCGGATCAACAAGTCTTTCAATTGACCCAATTCGGCTTCTCGGATCAACAAGTATCCATAACTTGATCCATTTGTTTTACCAAGTCACCAAGTACGCACAATGTGACCCAATTCGCCTTCTCGGATCAACAAGCACCAACTACTTGACTCCGTTCGACTTCACGAATCATTAAGGCTTGTATTTGAACCCAATTGACTTCTCGGATCAACAAGTCTTTCAATTGACCCAATTCGGCTTCTCGGATCAACAAGTATCCATAACTTGATCCGTTTGTTATACCAAGTCACCAAGTAAACACAATGTGACCCAATTCGCCTTCTCGGATCAACAAGCATCAACTACTTGACTCCGTTCGACTTCACGAATCATTAAGGCTTGTATTTGAACCCAATTGACTTCTAGGATCAACAAGTCTTCCATTTGACTTAATTGGGCTTCTCGGATCAACAAGTATCCATAACTTGATTCATTTGTTTTATTAAGTCACCAAGTACGCACAATGTGACCCAATTCGCCTTCTCGGATCAACAAGCACCAACTAATTGACTCCGTTCGACTTCACGAATCATTAAGGCTTGTATTTGAACCCAATTGACTTCTCGGATCAACAAGTCTTTCAATTGACCCAATTCGGCTACTCGGATTAACAAGTATCCATAACTTGATCCGTTTGTTTTACCAAGTCACCAAGTACGTACAATGTGACCCAATTCGCCTTCTCGGATCACCAAGCACCAACTATTTGACTCCTTTCAACTTCATGAATCATTAAGCCTTGTATTTGAACCCAATTGACTTCTCGGATCAACAAGTCTTTCAATTGACCCAATTCGGCTTCTCGGATCAACAAGTATCCATAACTTGATCCGTTTGTTATACCAAGGCACCAAGTACGCACAATGTGACCCAATTCGCCTTCTCGGATCAACAAGCACCAACTACTTGACTCCGTTCGACTTCACAAATCATTAAGACTTGTATTTGAACCCAATAGACTTCTCGGATCAACAAGTCTTGCATTTGACTTAATTGGGCTTCTGGGATTAACAAGTATCCATAACTTGATTCATTTGTTTTATAAAGTCACCAAGTACGCACGATGTGACCCAATTCGCCTTCTCGGATCAACAAGCACCAACTAATTGACTCCGTTCGACTTCACGAATCATTGAGGCTTGTATTTGAACCCAATTGACTTCTCGGATCAACAAGTCTTTCAATTGACCCAATTCGGCTCCTCGGATTAACAAGTATCCATAACTTGATCCGTTAGTTTTACCAAGTCACCAAGTACGCACAATGTGACCCAATTCGCCTTCTCGAATCAACAAGCACCAACTATTTGACTCCGTTCGACTTCACTAATCATTAAGGCTTGTATTTGAACCCAATTGACTTCTCGGATCAACAAGTCTTTCAATTGACCCAATTCGGCTTCTCGGATCAACAAGTATCCATAACTTGATCCATTTGTTTTACCAAGTCACCAAGTACGCACAATGTGACCCAATTCGCCTTCTCGGATCAACAAGCACCAACTAATTGACTCCGTTCGACTTCACGAATCATTAAGGCTTGTATTTGAACCCAATTGACTTCTCGGATCAACAAGTCTTTCAATTGACCCAATTCGGCTTCTCGGATCAACAAGTATCCATAACTTGATCCATTTGTTTTACCAAGTCACCAAGTACGCACAATGTGACCCAATTCGCCTTCTCGGATCAACAAGCACCAACTACTTGACTCCGTTCGACTTCACGAATCATTAAGGCTTGTATTTGAACCCAATTGACTTCTCGGATCAACAAGTCTTCCATTTGACTTAATTGGGCTTCTCGGATTAACAAGTATCCATAACTTGATTCATTTATTTTATAAAGTCACCAAGTACGCACGATGTGACCCAATTCGCCTTCTCGGATCAACAAGCACCAACAATTTGACTCCGTTTGACTTCACGAATCATTAAGGCTCGTATTTGAACCCAATTGACTTCTCGGATCAACAAGTCTTTCAATTGACCCAATTCGGCTTCTCGGATGAACAAGTATCCATAACTTGATCCATTTGTTTTACCAAGTCACCAAGTACGCACAATGTGACCCAATTCGCCTTCTCGGATCAACAAGCACCAACTACTTGACTCCGTTCGACTTCACGAATCATTAAGGCTTGTATTTAAACCCAATTGACTTCTCGGATCAACAAGTCTTCCATTTGACTTAATTGGGCTTCTCGGATTAACAAGTATCCATAACTTGATTCATTTGTTTTATAAAGTCACCAAGTACGCACGATGTGACCCAATTCGCCTTCTCGGATCAACAAGCACCAACAATTTGACTCCGTTCGACTTCACGAATCATTAAGGCTTGTATTTGAACCCAATTGACTTCTTGGATCAACAAGTCTTCCAATTGACTTAATTGGGCTTCTCGGATCAACAAGTATCTGTAACTTGATTCGTTTGTTTTATAAAGTCACCAAGTACGCACATTGTGACCCAATTCGCCTTCTCGGATCAACAAGCACCAACAATTTGACTCCGTTCGACTTCACGAATCATTAAGGCTTGTATTTGAACCCGATTGACTTCTCGGATCAACAAGTCTTTCAATTGACCCAATTCGGCTCCTCGGGTTAACAAGTATCCATAACTTGATCCGTTTGTTATACCAAGTCACCAAGTACGCACAATGTGACCCAATTCGCCTTCTCGGATCAACAAGCACCAACTACTTGACTCCGTTCGACTTCACGAATCATTAAGGCTTGTAGTTGAACTCAATTGACTTCTCGGATCAACAAGTCTTCCATTTGACTTAATTGGGCTTCTCGGATCAACAAGTATCCATAACTTGATTCATTTGTTTTATAAAGTCACCAAGTACGCACAATGTGACCCAATTCGCCTTCTCGGATCAACAAGCACCAACTAATTGACTCCGTTCGACTTCACGAATCATTAAGGCTTGTATTTGAACCCAATTGACTTCTCGGATCAACAAGTCTTTCAATTGACCCAATTCGGCTTCTCGGATCAACAAGTATCCATAACTTGATCCATTTGTTTTACCAAGTCACCAAGTACGCACAATGTGACCCAATTCGCCTTCTCGGATCAACAAGCACCAACTACTTGACTCCGTTCGACTTCACGAATCATTAAGGCTTGTATTTGAACCCAATTGACTTCTCGGATCAACAAGTCTTCCATTTGACTTAATTGGGCTTCTCGGATTAACAAGTATCCATAACTTGATTCATTTGTTTTATAAAGTCACCAAGTACGCACGATGTGACCCAATTCGCCTTCTCGGATCAACAAGCACCAACAATTTGACTCCGTTCGACTTCACGAATCATTAAGGCTTGTAGTTGAACTCAATTGACTTCTCGGATCAACAAGTCTTCCATTTGACTTAATTGGGCTTCTCGGATCAACAAGTATCTATAACTTGATTCGTTTGTTTTATAAAGTCACCAAGTACGCACATTGTGACCCAATTCGCCTTCTCGGATCAACAAGCACCAACTAATTGACTCCGTTCGACTTCACGAATCATTAAGGCTTGTATTTGAACCCAATTGACTTCTCGGATCAACAAGTCTTTCAATTGACCCAATTCGGCTCCTCGGATTAACAAGTATCCATAACTTGATCCGTTTGTTTTACCAAGTCACCAAGTACGCACAATGTGACCAAATTCGCCTTCTCGGATCACCAAGCACCAACTATTTGACTCCTTTCAACTTCATGAATCATTAAGCCTTGTATTTGAACCCAATTGACTTCTCGGATCAACAAGTCTTTCAATTAACCCAATTCGGCTTCTCGGATCAACAAGTATCCATAACTTGATCCGTTTGTTACACCAAGTCACCAAGTACGCACAATATGACCCAACTCGCCTTCTCGGATCAACAAGCACCAACTACTTGACTCCGTTCGACTTCACGAATCATTAAGGCTTGTATTTGAACCCAATTGACTTCTCGGATCAACAAGTCTTCCATTTGACTTAATTGGGCTTCTCGGATTAACAAGTATCCATAACTTGATTCATTTGTTTTATAAAGTCACCAAGTATGCACGATGTGACCCAATTCGCCTTCTCGGATCATCAAGCACCAACAATTTGACTCCGTTCGACTTCACGAATCATTAAGGCTTGTATTTGAACCCAATTGACTTCTCGGATCAACAAGTCTTTCAATTGACCCAATTCGGCTCCTCGGATTAACAAGTATCCATAACTTGATCCGTTTGTTTTACCAAGTCACCAAGTACGCACAATGTGACCCAATTCGCCTTCTCGGATCACCAAGCACCAACTATTTGACTCCTTTCAACTTCATGAATCATTAAGGCATGTATTTGAACCCAATTGACTTCTCGGATCAACAAGTCTTTCAATTAACCCAATTCGGCTTCTCGGATCAACAAGTATCCATAACTTGATCCGTTTGTTATACCAAGTCACCAAGTACGCACAATGTGACCCAATTCGCCTTCTCGGATCAACAAGCACCAACTACTTGACTCCGTTCGACTTCACGAATCATTAAGGCTTGTAGTTGAACCCAATTGACTTCTCGGATCAACAAGTCTTCCATTTGACTTAATTGGGCTTCTCGGATCAACAAGTATCCATAACTTGATTCATTTGTTTTTTTAAGTCACCAAGTACGCACAATGTGACCCAATTCGCCTTCTCGGATCAACAAGCACCAACTAATTGACTCCGTTCGACTTCACGAATCATTAAGGCTTGTATTTGAACCCAATTGACTTCTCGGATCAACAAGTCTTTCAATTGACCCAATTCGGCTTCTCGGATCAACAAGTATCCATAACTTGATCCATTTGTTTTACCAAGTCACCAAGTACGCACAATGTGACCCAATTCGCCTTCTCGGATCAACAAGCACCAACTACTTGACTCCGTTCGACTTCACGAATCATTAAGGCTTGTATTTGAACCCAATTGACTTCTCGGATCAACAAGTCTTTCAATTGACCCAATTCGGCTTCTCGGATCAACAAGTATCCATAACTTGATCCGTTTGTTATACCAAGTCACCAAGTAAACACAATGTGACCCAATTCGCCTTCTCGGATCAACAAGCATCAACTACTTGACTCCGTTCGACTTCACGAATCATTAAGGCTTGTATTTGAACCCAATTGACTTCTAGGATCAACAAGTCTTCCATTTGACTTAATTGGGCTTCTCGGATCAACAAGTATCCATAACTTGATTCATTTGTTTTATTAAGTCACCAAGTACGCACAATGTGACCCAATTCGCCTTCTCGGATCAACAAGCACCAACTAATTGACTCCGTTCGACTTCACGAATCATTAAGGCTTGTATTTGAACCCAATTGACTTCTCGGATCAACAAGTCTTTCAATTGACCCAATTCGGCTAC
The DNA here is from genome assembly GCA_958295605.1 of Ajuga chamaepitys. Classification (NCBI taxonomy): domain Eukaryota; kingdom Viridiplantae; phylum Streptophyta; class Magnoliopsida; order Lamiales; family Lamiaceae; genus Ajuga; species Ajuga chamaepitys. The sequence continues at coordinate 43,280,169 of OY282495.1, forward strand.
TCGTATTAACAAGTATCCATAACTTGATCCGTTTGTTTTACCAAGTCACCAAGTACGCACAATGTGACCCAATTCGCCTTCTCGGATCACCAAGCACCAACTACTTGACTCCGTTCGACTTCACGAATCATTAAGGCTTGTATTTGAACCCAATTGACTTCTCGGATCAACAAGTCTTGCATTTGACTTAATTGGGCTTCAGGGATTAACAAGTATCCATAACTTGATTCATTTGTTTTATAAAGTCACCAAGTACGCACGATGTGACCCAATTCGCCTTCTCGGATCAACAAGCACCAACTAATTGACTCCGTTCGACTTCACGAATCATTAAGGCTTGTATTTGAACCCAATTGACTTCTCGGATCAATAAGTCTTTCAATTGACCCAATTCGGCTCCTCGGATTAACAAGTATCCATAACTTGATCCGTTTGTTTTACCAAGTCACCAAGTACGCACAATGTGACCCAATTCGCCTTCTCGAATCAACAAGCACCAACTATTTGACTCCGTTCGACTTCACTAATCATTAAGGCTTGTATTTGAACCCAATTGACTTCTCGGATCAACAAGTCTTTCAATTGACCCAATTCGGCTTCTCGGATCAACAAGTATCCATAACTTGATCCATTTGTTTTACCAAGTCACCAAGTACGCACAATGTGACCCAATTCGCCTTCTCGGATCAACAAGCACCAACTACTTGACTCCGTTCGACTTCACGAATCATTAAGACTTGTATTTGAACCCAATTGACTTCTCGGATCAACAAGTCTGCCATTTGACTTAATTGGGCTTCTCGGATTAACAAGTATCCATAACTTGATTCGTTTGTTTTATAAAGTCACCAAGTACGCACGATGTGACCCAATTCGCCTTCTCGGATCAACAAGCACCAACAATTTGACTCCGTTCGACTTCACGAATCATTAAGGCTTGTATTTGAACCCAATTGACTTCTCGGATCAACAAGTCTTCCATTTGACTTAATTGGGCTTCTCGGATTAACAAGTATCGATAACTTGATTCATTTGTTTATAAAGTCACCAAGTACGCACGATGTGACCCAATTCGCCTTCTCGGATCAACAAGCACCAACAATTTGACTCCGTTCGGCTTCACGAATCATTAAGGCTTGTATTTGAACCCAATTGACTTCTCGGATCAACAAGTCTTTCAATTAACCCAATTCGGTTTCTCGGATCAACAAGTATCCATAACTTGATCCGTTTGTTATACCAAGTCACCAAGTACGCACAATGTGACCCAATTCGCGTTCTCGGATCAACAAGCACCAACTACTTGACTCCGTTCGACTTCACGAATCATTAAGGCTTGTAGTTGAACCCAATTGACTTCTCGGATCAACAAGTCTTCCATTTGACTTAATTGGGCTTCTCGGATCAACAAGTATCCATAACTTGATTCATTTGTTTTTTTAAGTCACCAAGTACGCACAATGTGACCCAATTCGCCTTCTCGGATCAACAAGCACCAACTAATTGACTCCGTTCGACTTCACTAATCATTAAGGCTTGTATTTGAACCCAATTGACTTCTCGGATCAACAAGTCTTTCAATTGACCCAATTCGGCTTCTCGGATCAACAAGTATCCATAACTTGATCCATTTGTTTTACCAAGTCACCAAGTACGCACAATGTGACCCAATTCGCCTTCTCGGATCAACAAGCACCAACTACTTGACTCCGTTCGACTTCACGAATCATTAAGGCTTGTATTTGAACCCAATTGACTTCTCGGATCAACAAGTCTTTCAATTGACCCAATTCGGCTTCTCGGATCAACAAGTATCCATAACTTGATCCGTTTGTTATACCAAGTCACCAAGTACGCACAATGTGACCCAATTCGCCTTCTCGGATCAACAAGCATCAACTACTTGACTCCGTTCGACTTCACGAATCATTAAGGCTTGTATTTGAACCCAATTGACTTCTAGGATCAACAAGTCTTCCATTTGACTTAATTGGGCTTCTCGGATCAACAAGTATCCATAACTTGATTCATTTGTTTTATTAAGTCACCAAGTACGCACAATGTGACCCAATTCGCCTTCTCGGATCAACAAGCACCAACTAATTGACTCCGTTCGACTTCACGAATCATTAAGGCTTGTATTTGAACCCAATTGACTTCTCGGATCAACAAGTCTTTCAATTGACCCAATTCGGCTACTCGGATTAACAAGTATCCATAACTTGATCCGTTTGTTTTACCAAGTCACCAAGTACGTACAATGTGACCCAATTAGCCTTCTCGGATCACCAAGCACCAACTATTTGACTCCTTTCAACTTCATGAATCATTAAGCCTTGTATTTGAACCCAATTGACTTCTCGGATCAACAAGTCTTTCAATTGACCCAATTCGGCTTCTCGGATCAACAAGTATCCATAACTTGATCCATTTGTTATACCAAGGCACCAAGTACGCACAATGTGACCCAATTCGCCTTCTCGGATCAACAAGCACCAACTACTTGACTCCGTTCGACTTCATGAATCATTAGGGCTTGTATTTGAACCCAATAGACTTCTCGGATCAACAAGTCTTGCATTTGACTTAATTGGGCTTCTGGGATTAACAAGTATCCATAACTTGATTCATTTGTTTTATAAAGTCACCAAGTACGCACGATGTGACCCAATTCGCCTTCTCGGATCAACAAGCACCAACTAATTGACTCCGTTCGACTTCACGAATCATTGAGGCTTGTATTTGAACCCAATTGACTTCTCGGATCAACAAGTCTTTCAATTGACCCAATTCGGCTCCTCGGATTAACAAGTATCCATAACTTGATCCGTTTGTTTTACCAAGTCACCAAGTACGCACAATGTGACCCAATTCGCCTTCTCGAATCAACAAGCACCAACTATTTGACTCCGTTCGACTTCACTAATCATTAAGGCTTGTATTTGAACCCAATTGACTTCTCGGATCAACAAGTCTTTCAATTGACCCAATTCGGCTTCTCGGATCAACAAGTATCCATAACTTGATCCATTTGTTTTACCAAGTCACAAAGTACGCACAATGTGACCCAATTCGCCTTCTCGGATCAACAAGCACCAACTACTTGACTCCGTTCGACTTCACGAATCATTAAGACTTGTATTTGAACCCAATTGACTTCTCGGATCAACAAGTCTGCCATTTGACTTAATTGGGCTTCTCGGATTAACAAGTATCCATAACTTGATTCGTTTGTTTTATAAAGTCACCAAGTACGCACGATGTGACCCAATTCGCCTTCTCGGATCAACAAGCACCAACAATTTGACTCCGTTCGACTTCACGAATCATTAAGGCTTGTATTTGAACCCAATTGACTTCTCGGATCAACAAGTCTTCCATTTGACTTAATTGGGCTTCTCGGATTAACAAGTAACGATAACTTGATTCATTTGTTTTATAAAGTCACCAAGTACGCACGATGTGACCCAATTCGCCTTCTCGGATCAACAAGCACCAACAATTTGACTCCGTTCGGCTTCACGAATCATTAAGGCTTGTATTTGAACCCAATTGACTTCTCGGATCAACAAGTCTTTCAATTGACCCAATTCGGCTCCTCGGATTAACAAGTATCCATAACTTGATCCGTTTGTTTTACCAAGTCACCAAGTACGCACAATGTGACCCAATTCACCTTCTCGGATCGCCAAGCACCAACTATTTGACTCCATTCAACTTCATGAATCATTTCAGGCTTGTATTTGAACCCAATTGACTTCTCGGATCAACAAGTCTTTCAATTGACCCAATTCGGCTTCTCGGATCAACAAGTATCCATAACTTGATCCGTTTGTTATACCAAGTCACCAAGTACGCACAATGTGACCCAACTCGCCTTCTCGGATCAACAAGCACCAACTACTTGACTCCGTTCGACTTCACGAATCATTAAGGCTTGTAGTTGAACCCAATTGACTTCTCGGATCAACAAGTCTTCCATTTGACTTAATTGGGCTTCTCGGATCAACAAGTATCCATAACTTGATTCATTTGTTTTATTAAGTCACCAAGTACGCACAATGTGACCCAATTCGCCATCTCGGATCAACAAGCACCAACTAATTGACTCCGTTCGACTTCACGAATCATTAAGGCTTGTATTTGAACCCAATTGGCTTCTCGGATCAACAAGTCTTTCAATTGACCCAATTCGGCTCCTCGGATTAACAAGTATCCATAACTTGATCCGTTTGTTTTACCAAGTCACCAAGTACGCACAATGTGACCCAATTCGCCTTCTCGAATCAACAAGCACCAACTATTTGACTCCGTTCGACTTCACGAATCATTAAGGCTTGTATTTGAACCCAATTGACTTCTCGGATCAACAAGTCTTTCAATTGACCCAATTCGGCTCCTCGGATTAACAAGTATCCATAACTTGATCCGTTTGTTTTACCAAGTCACCAAGTACGCATAATGTGACCAAATTCGCCTTCTCGGATCACCAAGCACCAACTATTTGACTCCTTTCAACTTCATGAATCATTAAGCCTTGTATTTGAACCCAATTGACTTCTCGGATCAACAAGTCTTTCAATTAACCCAATTCGGCTTCTCGGATCAACAAGTATCCATAACTTGATCCGTTTGTTATACCAAGTCACCAAGTACGCACAATGTGACCCAACTCGCCTTCTCGGATCAACAAGCACCAACTACTTGACTCCGTTCGACTTCACGAATCATTAAGGCTTGTATTTGAACGCAATTGACTTCTCGGATCAACAAGTCTTCCATTTGACTTAATTGGGCTTCTCGGATTAACAAGTATCCATAACTTGATTCATTTGTTTTATAAAGTCACCAAGTACGCAAGATGTGACCCAATTCGCCTTCTCGGATCAACAAGCACCAACAATTTGACTCCGTTCGACTTCACGAATCATTAAGGCTTGTATTTGAACCCAATTGACTTCTCGGATCAACAAGTCTTTCAATTGACCCAATTCGGCTCCTCGGATTAACAAGTATCCATAACTTGATCCGTTTGTTTTACCAAGAAAACAAGTACGCACAATGTGACCCAATTCGCCTTCTCGGATCACCAAGCACCAACTATTTGACTCCTTTCAACTTCATGAATCATTAAGGCATGTATTTGAACCCAATTGACTTCTCGGATCAACAAGTCTTTCAATTAACCCAATTCGGCTTCTCGGATCAACAAGTATCCATAACTTGATCCGTTTGTTATACCAAGTCACCAAGTACGCACAATGTGACCCAATTCGCCTTCTCGGATCAACAAGCACCAACTACTTGACTCTGTTCGACTTCACGAATCATTAAGGCTTGTAGTTGAACCCAATTGACTTTTCGGATCAACAAGTCTTCCATTTGACTTAATTGGGCTTCTCGGATCAACAAGTATCCATAACTTGATTCATTTGTTTTTTTAAGTCACCAAGTACGCACAATGTGACCCAATTCGCCTTCTCGGATCAACAAGCACCAACTAATTGACTCCGTTCGACTTCACGAATCATTAAGGCTTGTATTTGAACCCAATTGACTTCTCGGATCAACAAGTCTTTCAATTGACCCAATTCGGCTTCTCGGATCAACAAGTATCCATAACTTGATCCATTTGTTTTACCAAGTCACCAAGTACGCACAATGTGACCCAATTCGCCTTCTCGGATCAACAAGCACCAACTACTTGACTCCGTTCGACTTCACGAATCATTAAGGCTTGTATTTGAACCCAATTGACTTCTCGGATCAACAAGTCTTTCAATTGACCCAATTCGGCTTCTCGGATCAACAAGTATCCATAACTTGATCCGTTTGTTATACCAAGTCACCAAGTACGCACAATGTGACCCAATTCGCCTTCTCGGATCAACAAGCATCAACTACTTGACTCCGTTCGACTTCACGAATCATTAAGGCTTGTATTTGAACCCAATTGACTTCTCGGATCAACAAGTCTTCCATTTGACTTAATTGGGCTTCTCGGATTAACAAGTATCCATAACTTGATTCGTTTGTTTTATAAAGTCACCAAGTACGCACGATGTGACCCAATTCGCCTTCTCGGATCAACAAGCACCAACAATTTGACTCCGTTCGACTTCGCGAATCATTAAGGCTTGTATTTGAACCCAATTGACTTCTTGGATCAACAAGTCTTCTAATTGACTTAATTGGGCTTCTCGGATCAACAAGTATCTGTAACTTGATTCGTTTGTTTTATAAAGTCACCAAGTACGCACATTGTGACCCAATTCGCCTTCTCGGATCAACAAGCACCAACAATTTGACTCCGTTCGACTTCACGAATCATTAAGGCTTGTATTTGAACCCAATTGACTTCTCGGATCAACAAGTCTTCCATTTGACTTAATTGGGCTTCTCGGATCAACAAGTATCCATAACTTGATTCATTTGTTTTATTAAGTCACCAAGTACGCACAATGTGACCCAATTCGCCATCTCGGATCAACAAGCACCAACTAATTGACTCCGTTCGACTTCACGAATCATTAAGGCTTGTATTTGAACCCAATTGGCTTCTCGGATCAACAAGTCTTTCAATTGACCCAATTCGGCTCCTCGGATTAACAAGTATCCATAACTTGATCCGTTTGTTTTACCAAGTCACCAAGTACGCACAATGTGACCCAATTCGCCTTCTCGAATCAACAAGCACCAACTATTTGACTCCGTTCGACTTCACGAATCATTAAGGCTTGTATTTGAACCCAATTGACTTCTCGGATCAACAAGTCTTTCAATTGACCCAATTCGGCTCCTCGGATTAACAAGTATCCATAACTTGATCCGTTTGTTTTACCAAGTCACCAAGTACGCATAATGTGACCAAATTCGCCTTCTCGGATCACCAAGCACCAACTATTTGACTCCTTTCAACTTCATGAATCATTAAGCCTTGTATTTGAACCCAATTGACTTCTCGGATCAACAAGTCTTTCAATTAACCCAATTCGGCTTCTCGGATCAACAAGTATCCATAACTTGATCCGTTTGTTATACCAAGTCACCAAGTACGCACAATGTGACCCAACTCGCCTTCTCGGATCAACAAGCACCAACTACTTGACTCCGTTCGACTTCACGAATCATTAAGGCTTGTATTTGAACGCAATTGACTTCTCGGATCAACAAGTCTTCCATTTGACTTAATTGGGCTTCTCGGATTAACAAGTATCCATAACTTGATTCATTTGTTTTATAAAGTCACCAAGTACGCAAGATGTGACCCAATTCGCCTTCTCGGATCAACAAGCACCAACAATTTGACTCCGTTCGACTTCACGAATCATTAAGGCTTGTATTTGAACCCAATTGACTTCTCGGATCAACAAGTCTTTCAATTGACCCAATTCGGCTCCTCGGATTAACAAGTATCCATAACTTGATCCGTTTGTTTTACCAAGAAAACAAGTACGCACAATGTGACCCTATTCGCCTTCTCGGATCACCAAGCACCAACTATTTGACTCCTTTCAACTTCATGAATCATTAAGGCATGTATTTGAACCCAATTGACTTCTCGGATCAACAAGTCTTTCAATTAACCCAATTCGGCTTCTCGGATCAACAAGTATCCATAACTTGATCCGTTTGTTATACCAAGTCACCAAGTACGCACAATGTGACCCAATTCGCCTTCTCGGATCAACAAGCACCAACTACTTGACTCTGTTCGACTTCACGAATCATTAAGGCTTGTAGTTGAACCCAATTGACTTTTCGGATCAACAAGTCTTCCATTTGACTTAATTGGGCTTCTCGGATCAACAAGTATCCATAACTTGATTCATTTGTTTTTTTAAGTCACCAAGTACGCACAATGTGACCCAATTCGCCTTCTCGGATCAACAAGCACCAACTAATTGACTCCGTTCGACTTCACGAATCATTAAGGCTTGTATTTGAACCCAATTGACTTCTCGGATCAACAAGTCTTTCAATTGACCCAATTCGGCTTCTCGGATCAACAAGTATCCATAACTTGATCCATTTGTTTTACCAAGTCACCAAGTACGCACAATGTGACCCAATTCGCCTTCTCGGATCAACAAGCACCAACTACTTGACTCCGTTCGACTTCACGAATCATTAAGGCTTGTATTTGAACCCAATTGACTTCTCGGATCAACAAGTCTTTCAATTGACCCAATTCGGCTTCTCGGATCAACAAGTATCCATAACTTGATCCGTTTGTTATACCAAGTCACCAAGTACGCACAATGTGACCCAATTCGCCTTCTCGGATCAACAAGCATCAACTACTTGACTCCGTTCGACTTCACGAATCATTAAGGCTTGTATTTGAACCCAATTGACTTCTCGGATCAACAAGTCTTCCATTTGACTTAATTGGGCTTCTCGGATTAACAAGTATCCATAACTTGATTCGTTTGTTTTATAAAGTCACCAAGTACGCACGATGTGACCCAATTCGCCTTCTCGGATCAACAAGCACCAACAATTTGACTCCGTTCGACTTCGCGAATCATTAAGGCTTGTATTTGAACCCAATTGACTTCTTGGATCAACAAGTCTTCTAATTGACTTAATTGGGCTTCTCGGATCAACAAGTATCTGTAACTTGATTCGTTTGTTTTATAAAGTCACCAAGTACGCACATTGTGACCCAATTCGCCTTCTCGGATCAACAAGCACCAACAATTTGACTCCGTTCGACTTCACGAATTATTAAGGCTTGTATTTGAACCCAATTGACTTCTCGGATCAACAAGTCTTTCAATTGACCCAATTCGGCTCCTCGGATTAACAAGTATCCATAACTTGATCCGTTTGTTATACCAAGTCACCAAGTACGCACAATGTGACCCAATTCGCCTTCTCGGATCAACAAGCACCAACTACTTGACTCCGTTCGACTTCACGAATCATTAAGGCTTGTAGTTGAACTCAATTGACTTCTCGGATCAACAAGTCTTCCATTTGACTTAATTGAGCTTCTCGGATCAACAAGTATCCATAACTTGATTCATTTGTTTTATTAAGTCACCAAGTACGCACAATGTGACCCAATTCGCCTTCTCGGATCAACAAACACCAACTAATTGACTCCGTTCGACTTCACGAATCATTAAGGCTTGTATTTGAACCCAATTGACTTCTCGGATCAACAAGTCTTTCAATTGACCCAATTCGGCTTCTCGGATCAACAAGTATCCATAACTTGATCCGTTTGTTATACCAAGTCACCAAGTACGCACAATGTGACCCAATTCGCCTTCTCGGATCAACAAGCATCAACTACTTGACTCCGTTCGACTTCACGAATCATTAAGGCTTGTATTTGAACCCAATTGACTTCTCGGATCAACAAGTCTTCCATTTGACTTAATTGGGCTTCTCGGATTAACAAGTATCCATAACTTGATTCGTTTGTTTTATAAAGTCACCAAGTACGCACGATGTGACCCAATTCGCCTTCTCGGATCAACAAGCACCAACAATTTGACTCCGTTCGACTTCGCGAATCATTAAGGCTTGTATTTGAACCCAATTGACTTCTTGGATCAACAAGTCTTCTAATTGACTTAATTGGGCTTCTCGGATCAACAAGTATCTGTAACTTGATTCGTTTGTTTTATAAAGTCACCAAGTACGCACATTGTGACCCAATTCGCCTTCTCGGATCAACAAGCACCAACAATTTGACTCCGTTCGACTTCACGAATTATTAAGGCTTGTATTTGAACCCAATTGACTTCTCGGATCAACAAGTCTTTCAATTGACCCAATTCGGCTCCTCGGATTAACAAGTATCCATAACTTGATCCGTTTGTTATACCAAGTCACCAAGTACGCACATTGTGACCCAATTCGCCTTCTCGGATCAACAAGCACCAACTAATTGACTCCGTTCGACTTCACGAATCATTAAGGCTTGTATTTGAACCCAATTGACTTCTTGGATCAACAAGTCTTTCTATTGACCCAATTCGGCTCCTCGGATTAACAAGTATCCATAACTTGATCCGTTTGTTTTACCAAGTCACCAAGTACGCACAATGTGACCAAATTCGCCTTCTCGGATCACCAAGCACCAACTATTTGACTCCTTTCAACTTCATGAATCATTAAGCCTTGTATTTGAACCCAATTGACTTCTCGGATCAACAAGTCTTTCAATTAACCCAATTCGGCTTCTCGGATCAACAAGTATCCATAACTTGATCCGTTTGTTATACCAAGTCACCAAGTACGCACAATGTGACCCAACTCGCCTTCTCGGATCAACAAGCACCAATACTTGACTCCATTCGACTTCACGAATCATTAAGGCTTGTATTTTAACCCAATTGACTTCTCGGATCAACAAGTCTTCCATTTGACTTAATTGGGCTTCTCGGATTAACAAGTATCCATAACTTGATTCATTTGTTTTATAAAGTCACCAAGTACGCACGATGTGACCCAATTCGCCTTCTCGGATCATCAAGCACCAACAATTTGACTCCGTTCGACTTCACGAATCATTAAGGCTTGTATTTGAACCCAATTGACTTCTCGGATCAACAAGTCTTTCAATTGACCCAATTCGGCTCCTCGGATTAACAAGTAGCCATTACTTGATCCGTTTGTTTTACCAAGTCGCCAAGTACGCACAATGTGACCCAATTCGCCTTCTCGGATCACCAAGCACCAACTATTTGACTCCTTTCAACTTCATGAATCATTAAGGCATGTATTTGAACCCAATTGACTTCTCGTATCAACAAGTCTTTCAATTAACCCAATTCGGCTTCTCGGATCAACAAGTATCCATAACTTGATCCGTTTGTTATACCAAGTCACCAAGTCCGCACAATGTGACCCAATTCGCCTTCTCGGATCAACAAGCACAAACTACTTGACTCCGTTCGACTTCACGAATCATTAGGGCTTGTATTTGAACCCAATAGACTTCTCGGATCAACAAGTCTTGCATTTGACTTAATTGGGCTTCTGGGATTAACAAGTATCCATAACTTGATTCATTTGTTTTATAAAGTCACCAAGTACGCACGATGTGACCCAATTCGCCTTCTCGGATCAACAAGCACCAACTAATTGACTCCGTTCGACTTCACGAATCATTGAGGCTTGTATTTGAACCCAATTGACTTCTCGGATCAACAAGTCTTTCAATTGACCCAATTCGGCTCCTCGGATTAACAAGTATCCATAACTTGATCCGTTTGTTTTACCAAGTCACCAAGTACGCACAATGTGACCCAATTCGCCTTCTCGAATCAACAAGCACCAACTATTTGACTCCGTTCGACTTCACTAATCATTAAGGCTTGTATTTGAACCCAATTGACTTCTCGGATCAACAAGTCTTTCAATTGACCCAATTCGGCTTCTCGGATCAACAAGTATCCATAACTTGATCCATTTGTTTTACCAAGTCACCAAGTACGCACAATGTGACCCAATTCGCCTTCTCGGATCAACAAGCACCAACTACTTGACTCCGTTCGACTTCACGAATCATTAAGACTTGTATTTGAACCCAATTGACTTCTCGGATCAACAAGTCTGCCATTTGACTTAATTGGGCTTCTCGGATTAACAAGTATCCATAACTTGATTCGTTTGTTTTATAAAGTCACCAAGTACGCACGATGTGACCCAATTCGCCTTCTCGGATCAACAAGCACCAACAATTTGACTCCGTTCGACTTCACGAATCATTAAGGCTTGTATTTGAACCCAATTGACTTCTCGGATCAACAAGTCTTCCATTTGACTTAATTGGGCTTCTCGGATTAACAAGTAACGATAACTTGATTCATTTGTTTTATAAAGTCACCAAGTACGCACGATGTGACCCAATTCGCCTTCTCGGATCAACAAGCACCAACAATTTGACTCCGTTCGGCTTCACGAATCATTAAGGCTTGTATTTGAACCCAATTGACTTCTCGGATCAACAAGTCTTTCAATTGACCCAATTCGGCTCCTCGGATTAACAAGTATCCATAACTTGATCCGTTTGTTTTACCAAGTCACCAAGTACGCACAATGTGACCCAATTCACCTTCTCGGATCGCCAAGCACCAACTATTTGACTCCATTCAACTTCATGAATCATTTCAGGCTTGTATTTGAACCCAATTGACTTCTCGGATCAACAAGTCTTTCAATTGACCCAATTCGGCTTCTCGGATCAACAAGTATCCATAACTTGATCCGTTTGTTATACCAAGTCACCAAGTACGCACAATGTGACCCAACTCGCCTTCTCGGATCAACAAGCACCAACTACTTGACTCCGTTCGACTTCACGAATCATTAAGGCTTGTAGTTGAACCCAATTGACTTCTCGGATCAACAAGTCTTCCATTTGACTTAATTGGGCTTCTCGGATCAACAAGTATCCATAACTTGATTCATTTGTTTTATTAAGTCACCAAGTACGCACAATGTGACCCAATTCGCCATCTCGGATCAACAAGCACCAACTAATTGACTCCGTTCGACTTCACGAATCATTAAGGCTTGTATTTGAACCCAATTGGCTTCTCGGATCAACAAGTCTTTCAATTGACCCAATTCGGCTCCTCGGATTAACAAGTATCCATAACTTGATCCGTTTGTTTTACCAAGTCACCAAGTACGCACAATGTGACCCAATTCGCCTTCTCGAATCAACAAGCACCAACTATTTGACTCCGTTCGACTTCACGAATCATTAAGGCTTGTATTTGAACCCAATTGACTTCTCGGATCAACAAGTCTTTCAATTGACCCAATTCGGCTCCTCGGATTAACAAGTATCCATAACTTGATCCGTTTGTTTTACCAAGTCACCAAGTACGCATAATGTGACCAAATTCGCCTTCTCGGATCACCAAGCACCAACTATTTGACTCCTTTCAACTTCATGAATCATTAAGCCTTGTATTTGAACCCAATTGACTTCTCGGATCAACAAGTCTTTCAATTAACCCAATTCGGCTTCTCGGATCAACAAGTATCCATAACTTGATCCGTTTGTTATACCAAGTCACCAAGTACGCACAATGTGACCCAACTCGCCTTCTCGGATCAACAAGCACCAACTACTTGACTCCGTTCGACTTCACGAATCATTAAGGCTTGTATTTGAACGCAATTGACTTCTCGGATCAACAAGTCTTCCATTTGACTTAATTGGGCTTCTCGGATTAACAAGTATCCATAACTTGATTCATTTGTTTTATAAAGTCACCAAGTACGCAAGATGTGACCCAATTCGCCTTCTCGGATCAACAAGCACCAACAATTTGACTCCGTTCGACTTCACGAATCATTAAGGCTTGTATTTGAACCCAATTGACTTCTCGGATCAACAAGTCTTTCAATTGACCCAATTCGGCTCCTCGGATTAACAAGTATCCATAACTTGATCCGTTTGTTTTACCAAGAAAACAAGTACGCACAATGTGACCCAATTCGCCTTCTCGGATCACCAAGCACCAACTATTTGACTCCTTTCAACTTCATGAATCATTAAGGCATGTATTTGAACCCAATTGACTTCTCGGATCAACAAGTCTTTCAATTAACCCAATTCGGCTTCTCGGATCAACAAGTATCCATAACTTGATCCGTTTGTTATACCAAGTCACCAAGTACGCACAATGTGACCCAATTCGCCTTCTCGGATCAACAAGCACCAACTACTTGACTCTGTTCGACTTCACGAATCATTAAGGCTTGTAGTTGAACCCAATTGACTTTTCGGATCAACAAGTCTTCCATTTGACTTAATTGGGCTTCTCGGATCAACAAGTATCCATAACTTGATTCATTTGTTTTTTTAAGTCACCAAGTACGCACAATGTGACCCAATTCGCCTTCTCGGATCAACAAGCACCAACTAATTGACTCCGTTCGACTTCACGAATCATTAAGGCTTGTATTTGAACCCAATTGACTTCTCGGATCAACAAGTCTTTCAATTGACCCAATTCGGCTTCTCGGATCAACAAGTATCCATAACTTGATCCATTTGTTTTACCAAGTCACCAAGTACGCACAATGTGACCCAATTCGCCTTCTCGGATCAACAAGCACCAACTACTTGACTCCGTTCGACTTCACGAATCATTAAGGCTTGTATTTGAACCCAATTGACTTCTCGGATCAACAAGTCTTTCAATTGACCCAATTCGGCTTCTCGGATCAACAAGTATCCATAACTTGATCCGTTTGTTATACCAAGTCACCAAGTACGCACAATGTGACCCAATTCGCCTTCTCGGATCAACAAGCATCAACTACTTGACTCCGTTCGACTTCACGAATCATTAAGGCTTGTATTTGAACCCAATTGACTTCTCGGATCAACAAGTCTTCCATTTGACTTAATTGGGCTTCTCGGATTAACAAGTATCCATAACTTGATTCGTTTGTTTTATAAAGTCACCAAGTACGCACGATGTGACCCAATTCGCCTTCTCGGATCAACAAGCACCAACAATTTGACTCCGTTCGACTTCGCGAATCATTAAGGCTTGTATTTGAACCCAATTGACTTCTTGGATCAACAAGTCTTCTAATTGACTTAATTGGGCTTCTCGGATCAACAAGTATCTGTAACTTGATTCGTTTGTTTTATAAAGTCACCAAGTACGCACATTGTGACCCAATTCGCCTTCTCGGATCAACAAGCACCAACAATTTGACTCCGTTCGACTTCACGAATCATTAAGGCTTGTATTTGAACCCAATTGACTTCTCGGATCAACAAGTCTTCCATTTGACTTAATTGGGCTTCTCGGATCAACAAGTATCCATAACTTGATTCATTTGTTTTATTAAGTCACCAAGTACGCACAATGTGACCCAATTCGCCATCTCGGATCAACAAGCACCAACTAATTGACTCCGTTCGACTTCACGAATCATTAAGGCTTGTATTTGAACCCAATTGGCTTCTCGGATCAACAAGTCTTTCAATTGACCCAATTCGGCTCCTCGGATTAACAAGTATCCATAACTTGATCCGTTTGTTTTACCAAGTCACCAAGTACGCACAATGTGACCCAATTCGCCTTCTCGAATCAACAAGCACCAACTATTTGACTCCGTTCGACTTCACGAATCATTAAGGCTTGTATTTGAACCCAATTGACTTCTCGGATCAACAAGTCTTTCAATTGACCCAATTCGGCTCCTCGGATTAACAAGTATCCATAACTTGATCCGTTTGTTTTACCAAGTCACCAAGTACGCATAATGTGACCAAATTCGCCTTCTCGGATCACCAAGCACCAACTATTTGACTCCTTTCAACTTCATGAATCATTAAGCCTTGTATTTGAACCCAATTGACTTCTCGGATCAACAAGTCTTTCAATTAACCCAATTCGGCTTCTCGGATCAACAAGTATCCATAACTTGATCCGTTTGTTATACCAAGTCACCAAGTACGCACAATGTGACCCAACTCGCCTTCTCGGATCAACAAGCACCAACTACTTGACTCCGTTCGACTTCACGAATCATTAAGGCTTGTATTTGAACGCAATTGACTTCTCGGATCAACAAGTCTTCCATTTGACTTAATTGGGCTTCTCGGATTAACAAGTATCCATAACTTGATTCATTTGTTTTATAAAGTCACCAAGTACGCAAGATGTGACCCAATTCGCCTTCTCGGATCAACAAGCACCAACAATTTGACTCCGTTCGACTTCACGAATCATTAAGGCTTGTATTTGAACCCAATTGACTTCTCGGATCAACAAGTCTTTCAATTGACCCAATTCGGCTCCTCGGATTAACAAGTATCCATAACTTGATCCGTTTGTTTTACCAAGAAAACAAGTACGCACAATGTGACCCAATTCGCCTTCTCGGATCACCAAGCACCAACTATTTGACTCCTTTCAACTTCATGAATCATTAAGGCATGTATTTGAACCCAATTGACTTCTCGGATCAACAAGTCTTTCAATTAACCCAATTCGGCTTCTCGGATCAACAAGTATCCATAACTTGATCCGTTTGTTATACCAAGTCACCAAGTACGCACAATGTGACCCAATTCGCCTTCTCGGATCAACAAGCACCAACTACTTGACTCTGTTCGACTTCACGAATCATTAAGGCTTGTAGTTGAACCCAATTGACTTTTCGGATCAACAAGTCTTCCATTTGACTTAATTGGGCTTCTCGGATCAACAAGTATCCATAACTTGATTCATTTGTTTTTTTAAGTCACCAAGTACGCACAATGTGACCCAATTCGCCTTCTCGGATCAACAAGCACCAACTAATTGACTCCGTTCGACTTCACGAATCATTAAGGCTTGTATTTGAACCCAATTGACTTCTCGGATCAACAAGTCTTTCAATTGACCCAATTCGGCTTCTCGGATCAACAAGTATCCATAACTTGATCCATTTGTTTTACCAAGTCACCAAGTACGCACAATGTGACCCAATTCGCCTTCTCGGATCAACAAGCACCAACTACTTGACTCCGTTCGACTTCACGAATCATTAAGGCTTGTATTTGAACCCAATTGACTTCTCGGATCAACAAGTCTTTCAATTGACCCAATTCGGCTTCTCGGATCAACAAGTATCCATAACTTGATCCGTTTGTTATACCAAGTCACCAAGTACGCACAATGTGACCCAATTCGCCTTCTCGGATCAACAAGCATCAACTACTTGACTCCGTTCGACTTCACGAATCATTAAGGCTTGTATTTGAACCCAATTGACTTCTCGGATCAACAAGTCTTCCATTTGACTTAATTGGGCTTCTCGGATTAACAAGTATCCATAACTTGATTCGTTTGTTTTATAAAGTCACCAAGTACGCACGATGTGACCCAATTCGCCTTCTCGGATCAACAAGCACCAACAATTTGACTCCGTTCGACTTCGCGAATCATTAAGGCTTGTATTTGAACCCAATTGACTTCTTGGATCAACAAGTCTTCTAATTGACTTAATTGGGCTTCTCGGATCAACAAGTATCTGTAACTTGATTCGTTTGTTTTATAAAGTCACCAAGTACGCACATTGTGACCCAATTCGCCTTCTCGGATCAACAAGCACCAACAATTTGACTCCGTTCGACTTCACGAATCATTAAGGCTTGTATTTGAACCCAATTGACTTCTCGGATCAACAAGTCTTCCATTTGACTTAATTGGGCTTCTCGGATCAACAAGTATCCATAACTTGATTCATTTGTTTTATTAAGTCACCAAGTACGCACAATGTGACCCAATTCGCCATCTCGGATCAACAAGCACCAACTAATTGACTCTGTTCGACTTCACGAATCATTAAGGCTTGTATTTGAACCCAATTGGCTTCTCGGATCAACAAGTCTTTCAATTGACCCAATTCGGCTCCTCGGATTAACAAGTATCCATAACTTGATCCGTTTGTTTTACCAAGTCACCAAGTACGCACAATGTGACCCAATTCGCCTTCTCGAATCAACAAGCACCAACTATTTGACTCCGTTCGACTTCACGAATCATTAAGGCTTGTATTTGAACCCAATTGACTTCTCGGATCAACAAGTCTTTCAATTGACCCAATTCGGCTCCTCGGATTAACAAGTATCCATAACTTGATCCGTTTGTTTTACCAAGTCACCAAGTACGCATAATGTGACCAAATTCGCCTTCTCGGATCACCAAGCACCAACTATTTGACTCCTTTCAACTTCATGAATCATTAAGCCTTGTATTTGAACCCAATTGACTTCTCGGATCAACAAGTCTTTCAATTAACCCAATTCGGCTTCTCGGATCAACAAGTATCCATAACTTGATCCGTTTGTTATACCAAGTCACCAAGTACGCACAATGTGACCCAACTCGCCTTCTCGGATCAACAAGCACCAACTACTTGACTCCGTTCGACTTCACGAATCATTAAGGCTTGTATTTGAACGCAATTGACTTCTCGGATCAACAAGTCTTCCATTTGACTTAATTGGGCTTCTCGGATTAACAAGTATCCATAACTTGATTCATTTGTTTTATAAAGTCACCAAGTACGCAAGATGTGACCCAATTCGCCTTCTCGGATCAACAAGCACCAACAATTTGACTCCGTTCGACTTCACGAATCATTAAGGCTTGTATTTGAACCCAATTGACTTCTCGGATCAACAAGTCTTTCAATTGACCCAATTCGGCTCCTCGGATTAACAAGTATCCATAACTTGATCCGTTTGTTTTACCAAGAAAACAAGTACGCACAATGTGACCCTATTCGCCTTCTCGGATCACCAAGCACCAACTATTTGACTCCTTTCAACTTCATGAATCATTAAGGCATGTATTTGAACCCAATTGACTTCTCGGATCAACAAGTCTTTCAATTAACCCAATTCGGCTTCTCGGATCAACAAGTATCCATAACTTGATCCGTTTGTTATACCAAGTCACCAAGTACGCACAATGTGACCCAATTCGCCTTCTCGGATCAACAAGCACCAACTACTTGACTCTGTTCGACTTCACGAATCATTAAGGCTTGTAGTTGAACCCAATTGACTTTTCGGATCAACAAGTCTTCCATTTGACTTAATTGGGCTTCTCGGATCAACAAGTATCCATAACTTGATTCATTTGTTTTTTTAAGTCACCAAGTACGCACAATGTGACCCAATTCGCCTTCTCGGATCAACAAGCACCAACTAATTGACTCCGTTCGACTTCACGAATCATTAAGGCTTGTATTTGAACCCAATTGACTTCTCGGATCAACAAGTCTTTCAATTGACCCAATTCGGCTTCTCGGATCAACAAGTATCCATAACTTGATCCATTTGTTTTACCAAGTCACCAAGTACGCACAATGTGACCCAATTCGCCTTCTCGGATCAACAAGCACCAACTACTTGACTCCGTTCGACTTCACGAATCATTAAGGCTTGTATTTGAACCCAATTGACTTCTCGGATCAACAAGTCTTTCAATTGACCCAATTCGGCTTCTCGGATCAACAAGTATCCATAACTTGATCCGTTTGTTATACCAAGTCACCAAGTACGCACAATGTGACCCAATTCGCCTTCTCGGATCAACAAGCATCAACTACTTGACTCCGTTCGACTTCACGAATCATTAAGGCTTGTATTTGAACCCAATTGACTTCTCGGATCAACAAGTCTTCCATTTGACTTAATTGGGCTTCTCGGATTAACAAGTATCCATAACTTGATTCGTTTGTTTTATAAAGTCACCAAGTACGCACGATGTGACCCAATTCGCCTTCTCGGATCAACAAGCACCAACAATTTGACTCCGTTCGACTTCGCGAATCATTAAGGCTTGTATTTGAACCCAATTGACTTCTTGGATCAACAAGTCTTCTAATTGACTTAATTGGGCTTCTCGGATCAACAAGTATCTGTAACTTGATTCGTTTGTTTTATAAAGTCACCAAGTACGCACATTGTGACCCAATTCGCCTTCTCGGATCAACAAGCACCAACAATTTGACTCCGTTCGACTTCACGAATTATTAAGGCTTGTATTTGAACCCAATTGACTTCTCGGATCAACAAGTCTTTCAATTGACCCAATTCGGCTCCTCGGATTAACAAGTATCCATAACTTGATCCGTTTGTTATACCAAGTCACCAAGTACGCACAATGTGACCCAATTCGCCTTCTCGGATCAACAAGCACCAACTACTTGACTCCGTTCGACTTCACGAATCATTAAGGCTTGTAGTTGAACTCAATTGACTTCTCGGATCAACAAGTCTTCCATTTGACTTAATTGAGCTTCTCGGATCAACAAGTATCCATAACTTGATTCATTTGTTTTATTAAGTCACCAAGTACGCACAATGTGACCCAATTCGCCTTCTCGGATCAACAAACACCAACTAATTGACTCCGTTCGACTTCACGAATCATTAAGGCTTGTATTTGAACCCAATTGACTTCTCGGATCAACAAGTCTTTCAATTGACCCAATTCGGCTTCTCGGATCAACAAGTATCCATAACTTGATCCGTTTGTTATACCAAGTCACCAAGTACGCACAATGTGACCCAATTCGCCTTCTCGGATCAACAAGCATCAACTACTTGACTCCGTTCGACTTCACGAATCATTAAGGCTTGTATTTGAACCCAATTGACTTCTCGGATCAACAAGTCTTCCATTTGACTTAATTGGGCTTCTCGGATTAACAAGTATCCATAACTTGATTCGTTTGTTTTATAAAGTCACCAAGTACGCACGATGTGACCCAATTCGCCTTCTCGGATCAACAAGCACCAACAATTTGACTCCGTTCGACTTCGCGAATCATTAAGGCTTGTATTTGAACCCAATTGACTTCTTGGATCAACAAGTCTTCTAATTGACTTAATTGGGCTTCTCGGATCAACAAGTATCTGTAACTTGATTCGTTTGTTTTATAAAGTCACCAAGTACGCACATTGTGACCCAATTCGCCTTCTCGGATCAACAAGCACCAACAATTTGACTCCGTTCGACTTCACGAATTATTAAGGCTTGTATTTGAACCCAATTGACTTCTCGGATCAACAAGTCTTTCAATTGACCCAATTCGGCTCCTCGGATTAACAAGTATCCATAACTTGATCCGTTTGTTATACCAAGTCACCAAGTACGCACAATGTGACCCAATTCGCCTTCTCGGATCAACAAGCACCAACTACTTGACTCCGTTCGACTTCACGAATCATTAAGGCTTGTAGTTGAACTCAATTGACTTCTCGGATCAACAAGTCTTCCATTTGACTTAATTGAGCTTCTCGGATCAACAAGTATCCATAACTTGATTCATTTGTTTTATTAAGTCACCAAGTACGCACAATGTGACCCAATTCGCCTTCTCGGATCAACAAACACCAACTAATTGACTCCGTTCGACTTCACGAATCATTAAGGCTTGTATTTGAACCCAATTGACTTCTCGGATCAACAAGTCTTTCAATTGACCCAATTCGGCTTCTCGGATCAACAAGTATCCATAACTTGATCCGTTTGTTATACCAAGTCACCAAGTACGCACAATGTGACCCAATTCGCCTTCTCGGATCAACAAGCACCAACTACTTGACTCCGTTCGACTTCACGAATGATTAAGGCTTGTAGTTGAACCCAATTGACTTCTTGGATCAACAAGTCTTCCATTTGACTTAATTGGGCTTCTCGGATCAACAAGTATCTATAACTTGATTCGTTTGTTTTATAAAGTCACCAAGTACGCACATTGTGACCCAATTCGCCTTCTCGGATCAACAAGCACCAACTAATTGACTCCGTTCGACTTCACGAATCATTAAGGCTTGTATTTGAACCCAATTGACTTCTTGGATCAACAAGTCTTTCTATTGACCCAATTCGGCTCCTCGGATTAACAAGTATCCATAACTTGATCCGTTTGTTTTACCAAGTCACCAAGTACGCACAATGTGACCAAATTCGCCTTCTCGGATCACCAAGCACCAACTATTTGACTCCTTTCAACTTCATGAATCATTAAGCCTTGTATTTGAACCCAATTGACTTCTCGGATCAACAAGTCTTTCAATTAACCCAATTCGGCTTCTCGGATCAACAAGTATCCATAACTTGATCCGTTTGTTATACCAAGTCACCAAGTACGCACAATGTGACCCAACTCGCCTTCTCGGATCAACAAGCACCAATACTTGACTCCGTTCGACTTCACGAATCATTAAGGCTTGTATTTTAACCCAATTGACTTCTCGGATCAACAAGTCTTCCATTTGACTTAATTGGGCTTCTCGGATTAACAAGTATCCATAACTTGATTCATTTGTTTTATAAAGTCACCAAGTACGCACGATGTGACCCAATTCGCCTTCTCGGATCATCAAGCACCAACAATTTGACTCCGTTCGACTTCACGAATCATTAAGGCTTGTATTTGAACCCAATTGACTTCTCGGATCAACAAGTCTTTCAATTGACCCAATTCGGCTTCTCGGATCAACAAGTATCCATAACTTGATCCGTTTGTTATACCAAGTCACCAAGTACGCACAATGTGACCCAACTCGCCTTCTCGGATCAACAAGCACCAATACTTGACTCCGTTCGACTTCACGAATCATTAAGGCTTGTATTTTAACCCAATTGACTTCTCGGATCAACAAGTCTTCCATTTGACTTAATTGGGCTTCTCGGATTAACAAGTATCCATAACTTGATTCATTTGTTTTATAAAGTCACCAAGTACGCACGATGTGACCCAATTCGCCTTCTCGGATCATCAAGCACCAACAATTTGACTCCGTTCGACTTCACGAATCATTAAGGCTTGTATTTGAACCCAATTGACTTCTCGGATCAACAAGTCTTTCAATTAACCCAATTCGGCTTCTCGGATCAACAAGTATCCATAACTTGATCCGTTTGTTATACCAAGTCACCAAGTCCGCACAATGTGACCCAATTCGCCTTCTCGGATCAACAAGCACCAACTACTTGACTCCGTTCGACTTCACGAATCATTAAGGCTTGTAGTTGAACCCAATTGACTTCTCGGATCAACAAGTCTTCCATTTGACTTAATTGGGCTTCTCGGATCAACAAGTATCCATAACTTGATTCATTTGTTTTTTTAAGTCACCAAGTACGCACAATGTGACCCAATTCGCCTTCTCGGATCAACAAGCACCAACTAATTGACTCCGTTCGACTTCACGAATCATTAAGGCTTGTATTTGAACCCAATTGACTTCTCGGATCAACAAGTCTTTCAATTGACCCAATTCGGCTTCTCGGATCAACAAGTATCCATAACTTGATCCATTTGTTTTACCATGTCACCAAGTACGCACAATGTGACCCAATTCGCCTTCTCGGATCAACAAGCACCAACTACTTGACTCCGTTCGACTTCACGAATCATTAAGACTTGTATTTGAACCCAATTGACTTCTCGGATCAACAAGTCTGCCATTTGACTTAATTGGGCTTCTCGGATTAACAAGTATCCATAACTTGATTCGTTTGTTTTATAAAGTCACCAAGTACGCACGATGTGACCCAATTCGCCTTCTCGGATCAACAAGCACCAACAATTTGACTCCGTTCGACTTCACGAATCATTAAGGCTTGTATTTGAACCCAATTGACTTCTCGGATCAACAAGTCTTCCATTTGACTTAATTGGGCTTCTCGGATTAACAAGTATCGATAACTTGATTCATTTGTTTTATAAAGTCACCAAGTACGCACGATGTGACCCAATTCGCCTTCTCGGATCAACAAGCACCAACAATTTGACTCCGTTCGGCTTCACGAATCATTAAGGCTTGTATTTGAACCCAATTGACTTCTCGGATCAACAAGTCTTTCAATTGACCAAATTCGGCTCCTCGGATTAACAAGTATCCATAACTTGATCCGTTTGTTTTACCAAGTCACCAAGTACGCACAATGTGACCCAATTCGCCTTCTCGGATCGCCAAGCACCAACTATTTGACTCCTTTCAACTTCATGAATCATTAAGGCTTGTATTTGAACCCAATTGACTTCTCGGATCAACAAGTCTTTCAATTGACCCAATTCGGCTTCTCGGATCAACAAGTATCCATAACTTGATCCGTTTGTTATACCAAGTCACCAAGTACGCACAATGTGACCCAACTCGCCTTCTCGGATCAACAAGCACCAACTACTTGACTCCGTTCGACTTCACGAATCATTAAGGCTTGTAGTTGAACCCAATTGACTTCTCGGATCAACAAGTCTTCCATTTGACTTAATTGGGCTTCTCGGATCAACAAGTATCCATAACTTGATTCATTTGTTTTATTAAGTCACCAAGTACGCACAATGTGACCCAATTCGCCATCTCGGATCAACAAGCACCAACTAATTGACTCCGTTCGACTTCACGAATCATTAAGGCTTGTATTTGAACCCAATTGGCTTCTCGGATCAACAAGTCTTTCAATTGACCCAATTCGCCTCCTCGGATTAACAAGTATCCATAACTTGATCCGTTTGTTTTACCAAGTCACCAAGTACGCACAATGTGACCCAATTCGCCTTCTCGAATCAACAAGAACCAACTATTTGACTCCGTTCGACTTCACGAATCATTAAGGCTTGTATTTGAACCCAATTGACTTCTCGGATCAACAAGTCTTTCAATTGACCCAATTCGGCTCCTCGGATTAACAAGTATCCATAACTTGATCCGTTTGTTTTACCAAGTCACCAAGTACGCACAATGTGACCAAATTCGCCTTCTCGGATCACCAAGCACCAACTATTTGACTCCTTTCAACTTCATGAATCATTAAGCCTTGTATTTGAACCCAATTGACTTCTCGGATCAACAAGTCTTTCAATTAACCCAATTCGGCTTCTCGGATCAACAAGTATCCATAACTTGATCCGTTTGTTATACCAAGTCACCAAGTACGCACAATGTGACCCAACTCGCCTTCTCGGATCAACAAGCACCAACTACTTGACTCCGTTCGACTTCACGAATAATTAAGGCTTGTATTTGAACCCAATTGACTTCTCGGATCAACAAGTCTTCCATTTGACTTAATTGGGCTTCTCGGATTAACAAGTATCCATAACTTGATTCATTTGTTTTATAAAGTCACCAAGTACGCAAGATGTGACCCAATTCGCCTTCTCGGATCAACAAGCACCAACAATTTGACTCCGTTCGACTTCACGAATCATTAAGGCTTGTATTTGAACCCAATTGACTTCTCCGATCAACAAGTCTTTCAATTGACCCAATTCGGCTCCTCGGATTAACAAGTATCCATAACTTGATCCGTTTGTTTTACCAAGTCAACAAGTACGCACAATGTGACCCAATTCGCCTTCTCGGATCACCAAGCACCAACTATTTGACTCCTTTCAACTTCATGAATCATTAAGGCATGTATTTGAACCCAATTGACTTCTCGGATCAACAAGTCTTTCAATTAACCCAATTCGGCTTCTCGGATCAACAAGTATCCATAACTTGATCCGTTTGTTATACCAAGTCACCAAGTACGCACAATGTGACCCAATTCGCCTTCTCGGATCAACAAGCATCAACTACTTGACTCCGTTCGACTTCACGAATCATTAAGGCTTGTATTTGAACCCAATTGACTTCTCGGATCAACAAGTCTTCCATTTGACTTAATTGGGCTTCTCGGATTAACAAGTATCCATAACTTGATTCGTTTGTTTTATAAAGTCACCAAGTACGCACGATGTGACCCAATTCGCCTTCTCGGATCAACAAGCACCAACAATTTGACTCCGTTCGACTTCACGAATCATTAAGGCTTGTATTTGAACCCAATTGACTTCTCGGATCAACAAGTCTTTCTATTGACCCAATTCGGCTCCTCGGATTAACAAGTATCCATAACTTGATCCGTTTGTTTTACCAAGTCACCAAGTACGCACAATGTGACCAAATTCGCCTTCTCGGATCACCAAGCACCAACTAATTGACTCCGTTCGACTTCACGAATCATTAAGGCTTGTATTTGAACCCAATTGACTTCTCGGATCAACAAGTCTTTCAATGGACCCAATTCGGCTTCTCGGATCAACAAGTATCCATAACTTGATCCATTTGTTTTACCAAGTCACCAAGTACGCACAATGTGACCCAATTCGCCTTCTCGGATCAACAAGCACCAACTACTTGACTCCGTTCGACTTCACGAATCATTAAGGCTTGTATTTGAACCCAATTGACTTCTCGGATCAACAAGTCTTTCAATTGACCCAATTCGGCTTCTCGGATCAACAAGTATCCATAACTTGATCCGTTTGTTATACCAAGTCACCAAGTACGCACAATGTGACCCAATTCGCCTTCTCGGATCAACAAGCATCAACTACTTGACTCCGTTCGACTTCACGAATCATTAAGGCTTGTATTTGAACCCAATTGACTTCTCGGATCAACAAGTCTTCCATTTGACTTAATTGGGCTTCTCGGATTAACAAGTATCCATAACTTGATTCGTTTGTTTTATAAAGTCACCAAGTACGCACGATGTGACCCAATTCGCCTTCTCGGATCAACAAGCACCAACAATTTGACTCCGTTCGACTTCACGAATCATTAAGGCTTGTATTTGAACCCAATTGACTTCTTGGATCAACAAGTCTTCCAATTGACTTAATTGGGCTTCTCGGATCAACAAGTATCTGTAACTTGATTCGTTTGTTTTATAAAGTCACCAAGTACGCACATTGTGACCCAATTCGCCTTCTCGGATCAACAAGCACCAACAATTTGACTCCGTTCGACTTCACGAATCATTAAGGCTTGTATTTGAACCCAATTGACTTCTCGGATCAACAAGTCTTTCAATTGACCCAATTCGGCTCCTCGGATTAACAAGTATCCATTACTTGATCCGTTTGTTTTACCAAGTCACCAAGTACGCACAATGTGACCCAATTCGCCTTCTCGGATCACCAAGCACCAACTATTTGACTCCTTTCAACTTCATGAATCATTAAGGCATGTATTTGAACCCAATTGACTTCTCGGATCAACAAGTCTTTCAATTAACCCAATTTGGCTTCTCGGATCAACAAGTATCCATAACTTGATCCGTTTGTTATACCAAGTCACCAAGTCCGCACAATGTGACCCAATTCGCCTTCTCGGATCAACAAGCACCAACTACTTGACTCCGTTCGACTTCACGAATCATTAAGGCTTGTAGTTGAACCCAATTGACTTCTCGGATCAACAAGTCTTCCATTTGACTTAATTGGGCTTCTCGGATCAACAAGTATCCATAACTTGATTCATTTGTTTTTTTAAGTCACCAAGTACGCACAATGTGACCCAATTCGCCTTCTCGGATCAACAAGCACCAACTAATTGACTCCGTTCGACTTCACAAATCATTAAGGCTTGTATTTGAACCCAATTGACTTCTCGGATCAACAAGTCTTTCAATTGACCCAATTCGGCTTCTCGGATCAACAAGTATCCATAACTTGATCCATTTGTTTTACCAAGTCACCAAGTACGCACAATGTGACCCAATTCGCCTTCTCGGATCAACAAGCACCAACTACTTGACTCCGTTCGACTTCACGAATCATTAAGGCTTGTATTTGAACCCAATTGACTTCTCGGATCAACAAGTCTTTCAATTGACCCAATTCGGCTTCTCGGATCAACAAGAATCCATAACTTGATCCGTTTGTTATACCAAGTCACCAAGTATGCACAATGTGACCCAATTCGCCTTCTCGGATCAACAAGTCTTTCAATTGACCCAATTCGGCTCCTCGGATTAACAAGTATCCATAACTTGATTCGTTTGTTTTATAAAGTCACCAAGTACGCACATTGTGACCCAATTCGCCTTCTCGGATCAACAAGCACCAACAATTTGACTCCGTTCGACTTCACGAATCATTAATGCTTGTATTTGAACCCAATTGACTTCTCGGATCAACAAGTCTTTCAATTGACCCAATTCGGCTCCTCGGATCAACAAGTATCCATAACTTGATCCGTTTGTTATACCAAGTCACCAAGTACGCACAATGTGACCCAATTCGCCTTCTCGGATCAACAAGCATCAACTACTTGACTCCGTTCGACTTCACGAATCATTAAAGCTTGTATTTGAACCCAATTGACTTCTAGGATCAACAAGTCTTCCATTTGACTTAATTGGGCTTCTCGGATCAACAAGTATCCATAACTTGATTCATTTGTTTCATTAAGTCACCAAGTACGCACAATGTGACCCAATTCGCCTTCTCGGATCAACAAGCACCAACTAATTGACTCCGTTCGACTTCACGAATCATTAAGGCTTGTGTTTGAACCCAATTGACTTCTCGGATCAACAAGTCTTTCAATTGACCCAATTCGGCTTCTCGGATCAACAAGTATCCATAACTTGATCCGTTTGTTATACCTAGTCACCAAGTACACACAAGGTGACCCAATTCGCCTTCTCGGATCAACAAGCACCAACTACTTGACTCCGTTCGACTTCACGAATGATTAAGGCTTGTAGTTGAACCCAATTGACGTCTTAGATCAACAAGTCTTCCATTTGACTTAATTGGGCTTCTCGGATCAACAAGTATCTATAACTTGATTCGTTTGTTTTATAAAGTCACCAAGTACGCACAATGTGACCCAATTCGCCTTCTCGGATCAACAAGCACCAACTAATTGACTCCGTTCGACTTCACGAATTTTTAAGGCTTGTATTTGAACACAATTAACTTCTCGGATCAACAAGTCTTTCAATTGACCCAATTCGGCTCCTCGGATTAACAAATATCCATAACTTGATCCGTTTGTTTTACCAAGTCACCAAGTACGCACAATGTGACCCAATTCGCCTTCTCGAATCAACAAGCACCAACTATTTGACTCCGTTCGACTTCATGAATCATTAAGGCTTGTATTTGAACCCAATTGACTTCTCGGATCAACAAGTCTTTCAATTGACCCAATTCGGCTTCTCGGATCAACAAATATCCATAACTTGATCCATTTGTTTTACCAAGTCACCAAGTACGCACAATGTGACCCAATTCGCCTTCTCGGATCAACAAGCACCAACTACTTGACTCCGTTCGACTTCACGAATCACTAAGGCTTGTATTTGAACCCAATTGACTTCTCGGATCAACAAGTCTTCCATTTGACTTAATTGGGCTTCTCGGATTAACAAGTATCCATAACTTGATTCGTTTGTTTTATAAAGTCACCAAGTACGCACATTGTGACCCAATTCGCCTTCTCGGATCAACAAGCACCAACAATTTGACTCCGTTCGACTTCACGAATCATTAAGGCTTGTATTTGAACCCAATTGACTTCTCGGATCAACAAGTCTTTCAATTGACCCAATTCGGCTCCTCGGATTAACAAGTATCCATAACTTGATCCGTTTGTTTTACCAAGTCACCAAGTACGCACAATGTGACCCAATTCGCCTTCTCGAATCAACAAGCACCAACTATTTGACTCCGTTCGACTTCACGAATCATTAAGGCTTATATTTGAACCCAATTGACTTCTCGGATCAACAAGTCTTTCAATTGACCCAATTCGGCTCCTCGGATTAACAAGTATCCATAACTTGATTCGTTTGTTTTATAAAGTCACCAAGTACGCACATTGTGACCCAATTCGCCTTCTCGGATCAACAAGCACCAACAATTTGACTCCGTTCGACTTCACGAATCATTAATGCTTGTATTTGAACCCAATTGACTTCTCGGATCAACAAGTCTTTCAATTGACCCAATTCGGCTCCTCGGATTAACAAGTATCCATAACTTGATCCGTTTGTTTTACCAAGTCACCAAGTACGCACAATGTGACCCAATTCGCCTTCTCGAATCAACAAGCACCAACTATTTGACTCCGTTCGACTTCACGAATCA
Source organism: Ajuga chamaepitys (assembly GCA_958295605.1). Classification (NCBI taxonomy): domain Eukaryota; kingdom Viridiplantae; phylum Streptophyta; class Magnoliopsida; order Lamiales; family Lamiaceae; genus Ajuga; species Ajuga chamaepitys. Next base: position 43,309,617 of record OY282495.1, read on the forward strand.
TTAAGGCTTGTATTTGAACCCAATTGACTTCTCGGATCAACAAGTCTTTCAATTGACCCAATTCGGCTTCTCGGATCAACAAGTATCCATAACTTGATCCGTTTGTTATACCAAGTCACCAAGTACGCACAATGTGACCAATTCGCCTTCTCGGATCAACAAGCACCAACTACTTGACTCCGTTCGACTTCACGAATGATTAAGGCTTGTAGTTGAACCCAATTGACTTCTTGGATCAACAAGTCTTCCAATTGACTTAATTGGGCTTCTCGGATCAACAAGTATCTATAACTTGATTCGTTTGTTTTATAAAGTCACCAAGTACGCACATTGTGACCCAATTCGCCTTCTCGGATCAACAAGCACCAACTAATTGACTCCGTTCGACTTCACGAATCATTAAGGCTTGTATTTGAACCCAATTGGCTTCTCGGATCAACAAGTCTTTCAATTGACCCAATTCGGCTCCTCGGATTAACAAGTATCCATAACTTGATCCGTTTGTTATACCAAGTCACCAAGTACGCACAATGTGACCCAATTCGCCTTCTCGGATCAACAAGCACCAACTACTTGACTCCGTTCGACTTCACGAATGATTAAGGCTTGTAGTTGAACCCAATTGACTTCTTGGATCAACAAGTCTTCCATTTGACTTAATTGGGCTTCTCGGATCAACAAGTATCTATAACTTGATTCGTTTATTTTATAAAGTCACCAAGTACGCACATTGTGACCCAATTCGCCTTCTCGGATCAACAAGCACCAACTAATTGACTCCGTTCGACTTCACGAATCATTAAGGCTTGTATTTGAACCCAATTGACTTCTCGGATCAACAAGTCTTTCAATTGACCCAATTCGGCTCCTCGGATTAACAAGTATCCATAACTTGATCCGTTTGTTTTACCAAGTCACCAAGTACGCACAATGTGACCCAATTCGCCTTCTCGGATCACCAAGCACCAACTATTTGACTCTGTTCGACTTCACGAATCATTAATGCTTGTATTTGAACCCAATTGACTTCTCGGATCAACAAGTCTTTCAATTGACCCAATTCGGCTTCTCGGATCAACAAGTATCCATAACTTGATCCGTTTGTTTTACCAAGTCACCAAGTACGCACAATGTGACCCAATTCGCCTTCTCGGATCACCAAGCACCAACTATTTGACTCTGTTCGACTTCACGAATCATTAATGCTTGTATTTGAACCCAATTGACTTCTCGGATCAACAAGTCTTTCAATTGACCCAATTCGGCTTCTCGGATCAACAAGTATCCATAACTTGATCCTTTTGTTTTACCAAGTCACCAAGTACGCACAATGTGACCCAATTCGCCTTCTCGGATCAACAAGCACCAACTACTTGACTCCGTTCGACTTCACGAATCATTAAGGCTTGTATTTGAACCCAATTGACTTCTCGGATCAACAAGTCTTCCACTTGACTTAATTGGGCTTCTCGGATTAACAAGTATCCATAACTTGATTCATTTGTTTTATAAATTCACCAAGTACGCACGATGTGACCCAATTCGCCTTCTCGGATCAACAAGCACCAACTACTTGACTCCGTTCGACTTCACGAATAATTAAGGCTTGTATTTGAACCCAATTGACTTCTCGGATCAACAAGTCTTTCAATTGACCAAATTCGGCTCCTTGGATTAACAAGTATCCATAACTTGATCCATTTGTTATACCAAGTCACCAAGTACGCACAATGTGACCCAATTCGCCTTCTCGGATCAACAAGCACCAACTACTTGACTCTGTTCGACTTCACGAATAATTAAGGCTTGTATTTGAACCCAATTGACTTCTCGGATCAACAAGTCTTTCAATTGACCAAATTCGGCTCCTTGGATTAACAAGTATCCATAACTTGATCCGTTTGTTTTACCAAGTCACCAAGTGCGCACAATGTGACCCAATTCGCCTTCTCGGATCACCAAGCACCAACTATTTGACTCCTTTCAACTTTATGAATCATTAAGGCTTGTATTTGAACCCAATTGACTTCTCGGATCAACAAGTCTTTCAATTGACCCAATTCGGCTTCTCGGATCAACAAGTATCCATAACTTGATCCGTTTGTTTTACCAAGTCACCAAGTACGCACAATGTGACCCAATTCGCCTTCTCGGATCACCAAGCACCAACTATTTGACTCTGTTCGACTTCACGAATCATTAATGCTTGTATTTGAACCCAATTGACTTCTCGGATCAACAAGTCTTTCAATTGTCCCAATTCGGCTCCTCGGATTAACAAGTATCCATAACTTGATCCGTTTGTTTTACCAAGTCACCAAGTGCGCACAATGTGACCCAATTCGCCTTCTCGGATCACCAAGCACCAACTATTTGACTCCTTTCAACTTTATGAATCATTAAGGCTTGTATTTGAACCCAATTGACTTCTCGGATCAACAAGTCTTTCAATTGACCCAATTCGGCTTCTCGGATCAACAAGTATCCATAACTTGATCCGTTTGTTATACCAAGTCACCAAGTACGCACAATGTGACCCAATTCGCCTTCTCGGATCAACAAGCACCAACTACTTGACTCCGTTCGACTTCACGAATCATTAAGGCTTGTAGTTGAACCCAATTGACTTCTCGGATCAACAAGTCTTCCATTTGACTTAATTGGGCTTCTCGGATCAACAAGTATCCATAACATGATTCATTTGTTTTATTAAGTCACCAAGTACGCACAATGTGACCCAATTCGCCTTCTCGGATCAACAAGCACCAACTAATTGACTCCGTTCGACTTCACGAATCATTAAGGCTTGTATTTGAACCCAATTGACTTCTCAGATCAACAAGTCTTTCAATTGACCCAATTCGGCTTCTCGGATCAACAAGTATCCATAACTTGATCCATTTGTTATACCAAGTCACCAAGTACGCACAATGTGACCCAATTCGCCTTCTCGGATCAACAAGCACCAACTACTTGACTCCGTTCGACTTCACGAATAATTAAGGCTTGTATTTGAACCCAATTGACTTCTCGGATCAACAAGTCTTTCAATTGACCAAATTCGGCTCCTTCGATTAACAAGTATCCATAACTTGATCCGTTTGTTTTACCAAGTCACCAAGTACGCACAATGTGACCCAATTCGCCTTCTCGAATCAACAAGCACCAACTATTTGACTCCGTTCGACTTCACGAGTCATTAAGTCTTGTATTTGAACCCAATTGACCTCTCGGATCAACAAGTCTTTCAATTGACCCAATTCGGCTCCTCGGATTAACAAGTATCCATAACTTGATCCGTTTGTTTTACCAAGTCACCAAGTACGCACAATGTCACCCAATTCGCCTTCTCGGATCACCAAGCACCAACTATTTGACTCCGTTCGACTTCACGAATCATTAATGCTTGTATTTGAACCCAATTGACTTCTCGGATCAACAAGTCTTTCAATTGACCCAATTCGGCTTCTCGGATCAACAAGTATCCATAACTTGATCCATTTGTTTTACCAAGTCACCAAGTACGCACAATGTGACCCAATTCGCCTTCTCGGATCAACAAGCACCAACTACGTGACTCCGTTCGACTTCACGAATCATTAAGGCTTGTATTTGAACCCAATTGACTTCTCGGATCAACAAGTCTTCCACTTGACTTAATTGGGCTTCTCGGATTAACAAGTATCCATAACTTGATTCATTTGTTTTATAAATTCACCAAGTACGCACGATGTGACCCAATTCGCCTTCCCGGATCAACAAGCACCAACAATTTGACTCCGTTCGACTTCACGAATCATTAAGGCTTGTATTTGAACCCAATTGACTTCTCGGATCAACAAGTCTTTCAATTGACCCAATTCGGCTTCTCGGATCAACAAGTATCCATAACTTGATCCGTTTGTTCTACCAAGTCACCAAGTACGCACAATGTGACCCAATTCGCCTTCTCGGATCAACAAGCACCAACTACTTGACTCCGTTCGACTTCACGAATCATTAAGGCTTGTAGTTGAACCCAATTGACTTCTCGGATCAACAAGTCTTCCATTTGACTTAATTGGGCTTCTCGGATCAACAAGTATCCATAACATGATTCATTTGTTTTATTAAGTCACCAAGTACGCACAATGTGACCCAATTCGCCTTCTCGGATCAACAAGCACCAACTAATTGACTCCGTTCGACTTCACGAATCATTAAGGCTTGTATTTGAACCCAATTGACTTCTCGGATCAACAAGTCTTTCAATTGACCCAATTCGGCTTCTCGGATCAACAAGTATCCATAACTTGATCCATTTGTTATACCAAGTCACCAAGTACGCACAATGTGACCCAATTCGCCTTCTCGGATCAACAAGCACCAACTACTTGACTCCGTTCGACTTCACGAATAATTAAGGCTTGTATTTGAACCCAATTGACTTCTCGGATCAACAAGTCTTTCAATTGACCAAATTCGGCTCCTTCGATTAACAAGTATCCATAACTTGATCCGTTTGTTTTACCAAGTCACCAAGTACGCACAATGTGACCCAATTCGCCTTCTCGAATCAACAAGCACCAACTATTTGACTCCGTTCGACTTCACGAGTCATTAAGTCTTGTATTTGAACCCAATTGACCTCTCGGATCAACAAGTCTTTCAATTGACCCAATTCGGCTCCTCGGATTAACAAGTATCCATAACTTGATCCGTTTGTTTTACCAAGTCACCAAGTACGCACAATGTGACCCAATTCGCCTTCTCGGATCACCAAGCACCAACTATTTGACTCCGTTCGACTTCACGAATCATTAATGCTTGTATTTGAACCCAATTGACTTCTCGGATCAACAAGTCTTTCAATTGACCCAATTCGGCTTCTCGGATCAACAAGTATCCATAACTTGATCCTTTTGTTTTACCAAGTCACCAAGTACGCACAATGTGACCCAATTCGCCTTCTCGGATCAACAAGCACCAACTACTTGACTCCGTTCGACTTCACGAATCATTAAGGCTTGTATTTGAACCCAATTGACTTCTCGGATCAACAAGTCTTCCACTTGACTTAATTGGGCTTCTCGGATTAACAAGTATCCATAACTTGATTCATTTGTTTTATAAATTCACCAAGTACGCACGATGTGACCCAATTCGCCTTCTCGGATCAACAAGCACCAACTACTTGACTCCGTTCGACTTCACGAATAATTAAGGCTTGTATTTGAACCCAATTGACTTCTCGGATCAACAAGTCTTTCAATTGACCAAATTCGGCTCCTTGGATTAACAAGTATCCATAACTTGATCCATTTGTTATACCAAGTCACCAAGTACGCACAATGTGACCCAATTCGCCTTCTCGGATCAACAAGCACCAACTACTTGACTCTGTTCGACTTCACGAATAATTAAGGCTTGTATTTGAACCCAATTGACTTCTCGGATCAACAAGTCTTTCAATTGACCAAATTCGGCTCCTTGGATTAACAAGTATCCATAACTTGATCCGTTTGTTTTACCAAGTCACCAAGTGCGCACAATGTGACCCAATTCGCCTTCTCGGATCACCAAGCACCAACTATTTGACTCCTTTCAACTTTATGAATCATTAAGGCTTGTATTTGAACCCAATTGACTTCTCGGATCAACAAGTCTTTCAATTGACCCAATTCGGCTTCTCGGATCAACAAGTATCCATAACTTGATCCGTTTGTTTTACCAAGTCACCAAGTACGCACAATGTGACCCAATTCGCCTTCTCGGATCACCAAGCACCAACTATTTGACTCTGTTCGACTTCACGAATCATTAATGCTTGTATTTGAACCCAATTGACTTCTCGGATCAACAAGTCTTTCAATTGTCCCAATTCGGCTCCTCGGATTAACAAGTATCCATAACTTGATCCGTTTGTTTTACCAAGTCACCAAGTGCGCACAATGTGACCCAATTCGCCTTCTCGGATCACCAAGCACCAACTATTTGACTCCTTTCAACTTTATGAATCATTAAGGCTTGTATTTGAACCCAATTGACTTCTCGGATCAACAAGTCTTTCAATTGACCCAATTCGGCTTCTCGGATCAACAAGTATCCATAACTTGATCCGTTTGTTATACCAAGTCACCAAGTACGCACAATGTGACCCAATTCGCCTTCTCGGATCAACAAGCACCAACTACTTGACTCCGTTCGACTTCACGAATCATTAAGGCTTGTAGTTGAACCCAATTGACTTCTCGGATCAACAAGTCTTCCATTTGACTTAATTGGGCTTCTCGGATCAACAAGTATCCATAACATGATTCATTTGTTTTATTAAGTCACCAAGTACGCACAATGTGACCCAATTCGCCTTCTCGGATCAACAAGCACCAACTAATTGACTCCGTTCGACTTCACGAATCATTAAGGCTTGTATTTGAACCCAATTGACTTCTCAGATCAACAAGTCTTTCAATTGACCCAATTCGGCTTCTCGGATCAACAAGTATCCATAACTTGATCCATTTGTTATACCAAGTCACCAAGTACGCACAATGTGACCCAATTCGCCTTCTCGGATCAACAAGCACCAACTACTTGACTCCGTTCGACTTCACGAATAATTAAGGCTTGTATTTGAACCCAATTGACTTCTCGGATCAACAAGTCTTTCAATTGACCAAATTCGGCTCCTTCGATTAACAAGTATCCATAACTTGATCCGTTTGTTTTACCAAGTCACCAAGTACGCACAATGTGACCCAATTCGCCTTCTCGAATCAACAAGCACCAACTATTTGACTCCGTTCGACTTCACGAGTCATTAAGTCTTGTATTTGAACCCAATTGACCTCTCGGATCAACAAGTCTTTCAATTGACCCAATTCGGCTCCTCGGATTAACAAGTATCCATAACTTGATCCGTTTGTTTTACCAAGTCACCAAGTACGCACAATGTCACCCAATTCGCCTTCTCGGATCACCAAGCACCAACTATTTGACTCCGTTCGACTTCACGAATCATTAATGCTTGTATTTGAACCCAATTGACTTCTCGGATCAACAAGTCTTTCAATTGACCCAATTCGGCTTCTCGGATCAACAAGTATCCATAACTTGATCCATTTGTTTTACCAAGTCACCAAGTACGCACAATGTGACCCAATTCGCCTTCTCGGATCAACAAGCACCAACTACGTGACTCCGTTCGACTTCACGAATCATTAAGGCTTGTATTTGAACCCAATTGACTTCTCGGATCAACAAGTCTTCCACTTGACTTAATTGGGCTTCTCGGATTAACAAGTATCCATAACTTGATTCATTTGTTTTATAAATTCACCAAGTACGCACGATGTGACCCAATTCGCCTTCCCGGATCAACAAGCACCAACAATTTGACTCCGTTCGACTTCACGAATCATTAAGGCTTGTATTTGAACCCAATTGACTTCTCGGATCAACAAGTCTTTCAATTGACCCAATTCGGCTTCTCGGATCAACAAGTATCCATAACTTGATCCGTTTGTTCTACCAAGTCACCAAGTACGCACAATGTGACCCAATTCGCCTTCTCGGATCAACAAGCACCAACTACTTGACTCCGTTCGACTTCACGAATCATTAAGGCTTGTAGTTGAACCCAATTGACTTCTCGGATCAACAAGTCTTCCATTTGACTTAATTGGGCTTCTCGGATCAACAAGTATCCATAACATGATTCATTTGTTTTATTAAGTCACCAAGTACGCACAATGTGACCCAATTCGCCTTCTCGGATCAACAAGCACCAACTAATTGACTCCGTTCGACTTCACGAATCATTAAGGCTTGTATTTGAACCCAATTGACTTCTCGGATCAACAAGTCTTTCAATTGACCCAATTCGGCTTCTCGGATCAACAAGTATCCATAACTTGATCCATTTGTTATACCAAGTCACCAAGTACGCACAATGTGACCCAATTCGCCTTCTCGGATCAACAAGCACCAACTACTTGACTCCGTTCGACTTCACGAATAATTAAGGCTTGTATTTGAACCCAATTGACTTCTCGGATCAACAAGTCTTTCAATTGACCAAATTCGGCTCCTTCGATTAACAAGTATCCATAACTTGATCCGTTTGTTTTACCAAGTCACCAAGTACGCACAATGTGACCCAATTCGCCTTCTCGAATCAACAAGCACCAACTATTTGACTCCGTTCGACTTCACGAGTCATTAAGTCTTGTATTTGAACCCAATTGACCTCTCGGATCAACAAGTCTTTCAATTGACCCAATTCGGCTCCTCGGATTAACAAGTATCCATAACTTGATCCGTTTGTTTTACCAAGTCACCAAGTACGCACAATGTGACCCAATTCGCCTTCTCGGATCACCAAGCACCAACTATTTGACTCCGTTCGACTTCACGAATCATTAATGCTTGTATTTGAACCCAATTGACTTCTCGGATCAACAAGTCTTTCAATTGACCCAATTCGGCTTCTCGGATCAACAAGTATCCATAACTTGATCCATTTGTTTTACCAAGTCACCAAGTACGCACAATGTGACCCAATTCGCCTTCTCGGATCAACAAGCACCAACTACGTGACTCCGTTCGACTTCACGAATCATTAAGGCTTGTATTTGAACCCAATTGACTTCTCGGATCAACAAGTCTTCCACTTGACTTAATTGGGCTTCTCGGATTAACAAGTATCCATAACTTGATTCATTTGTTTTATAAATTCACCAAGTACGCACGATGTGACCCAATTCGCCTTCCCGGATCAACAAGCACCAACAATTTGACTCCGTTCGACTTCACGAATCATTAAGGCTTGTATTTGAACCCAATTGACTTCTCGGATCAACAAGTCTTTCAATTGACCCAATTCGGCTTCTCGGATCAACAAGTATCCATAACTTGATCCGTTTGTTATACCAAGTCACCAAGTACGCACAATGTGACCCAATTCGCCTTCTCGGATCAACAAGCACCAACAATTTGACTCCGTTCGACTTCACGAATCATTAAGGCTTGTATTTGAACCCAATTGACTTCTCGGATCAACAAGTCTTTCAATTGACCCAATTCGGCTTCTCGGATCAACAAGTATCCATAACTTGATCCATTTGTTATACCAAGTCACCAAGTGCGCACAATGTGACCCAATTCGCCTTCTCGGATCACCAAGCACCAACTATTTGACTCCTTTCAACTTTATGAATCATTAAGGCTTGTATTTGAACCCAATTGACTTCTCGGATCAACAAGTCTTTCAATTGACCCAATTCGGCTTCTCGGATCAACAAGTATCCATAACTTGATCCGTTTGTTATACCAAGTCACCAAGTACGCACAATGTGACCCAATTCGCCTTCTCGGATCAACAAGCACCAACTACTTGACTCCGTTCGACTTCACGAATCATTAAGGCTTGTAGTTGAACCCAATTGACTTCTCGGATCAACAAGTCTTCCATTTGACTTAATTGGGCTTCTCGGATCAACAAGTATCCATAACATGATTCATTTGTTTTATTAAGTCACCAAGTACGCACAATGTGACCCAATTCGCCTTCTCGGATCAACAAGCACCAACTAATTGACTCCGTTCGACTTCACGAATCATTAAGGCTTGTATTTGAACCCAATTGACTTCTCGGATCAACAAGTCTTTCAATTGACCCAATTCGGCTTCTCGGATCAACAAGTATCCATAACTTGATCCATTTGTTATACCAAGTCACCAAATACGCACAATGTGACCCAATTCGCCTTCTCGGATCAACAAGCACCAACTACTTGACTCCGTTCGACTTCACGAATAATTAAGGCTTGTATTTGAACCCAATTGACTTCTCGGATCAACAAGTCTTTCAATTGACCAAATTCGGCTCCTTGGATTAACAAGTATCCATAACTTGATCCGTTTGTTTTACCAAGTCACCAAGTACGCACAATGTGACCCAATTCGCCTTCTCGAATCAACAAGCACCAACTATTTGACTCCGTTCGACTTCACGAGTCATTAAGTCTTGTATTTGAACCCAATTGACCTCTCGGATCAACAAGTCTTTCAATTGACCCAATTCGGCTCCTCGTATTAACAAGTATCCATAACTTGATCCGTTTGTTTTACCAAGTCACCAAGTACGCACAATGTGACCCAATTCGCCTTCTCGGATCACCAAGCACCAACTATTTGACTCCGTTCGACTTCACGAATCATTAATGCTTGTATTTGAACCCAATTGACTTCTCGGATCAACAAGTCTTTCAATTGACCCAATTCGGCTTCTCGGATCAACAAGTATCCATAACTTGATCCATTTGTTTTACCAAGTCACCAAGTACGCACAATGTGACCCAATTCGCCTTCTCGGATCAACAAGCACCAACTACGTGACTCCGTTCGACTTCACGAATCATTAAGGCTTGTATTTGAACCCAATTGACTTCTCGGATCAACAAGTCTTCCACTTGACTTAATTGGGCTTCTCGGATTAACAAGTATCCATAACTTGATTCATTTGTTTTATACATTCACCAAGTACGCACGATGTGACCCAATTCGCCTTCCCGGATCAACAAGCACCAACAATTTGACTCCGTTCGACTTCACGAATCATTAAGGCTTGTATTTGAACCCAATTGACTTCTCGGATCAACAAGTCTTTCAATTGACCCAATTCGGCTTCTCGGATCAACAAGTATCCATAACTTGATCCATTTGTTTTACCAAGTCACCAAGTACGCACAATGTGACCCAATTCGCCTTCTCGGATCAACAAGCACCAACTACGTGACTCCGTTCGACTTCACGAATCATTAAGGCTTGTATTTGAACCCAATTGACTTCTCGGATCAACAAGTCTTCCACTTGACTTAATTGGGCTTCTCGGATTAACAAGTATCCATAACTTGATTCATTTGTTTTATAAATTCACCAAGTACGCACGATGTGACCCAATTCGCCTTCCCGGATCAACAAGCACCAACAATTTGACTCCGTTCGACTTCACGAATCATTAAGGCTTGTATTTGAACCCAATTGACTTCTCGGATCAACAAGTCTTTCAATTGACCCAATTCGGCTTCTCGGATCAACAAGTATCCATAACTTGATCCATTTGTTATACCAAGTCACCAAGTGCGCACAATGTGACCCAATTCGCCTTCTCGGATCACCAAGCACCAACTACTTGACTCCGTTCGACTTCACGAATAATTAAGGCTTGTATTTGAACCCAATTGACTTCTCGGATCAACAAGTCTTTCAATTGACCAAATTCGGCTCCTTGGATTAACAAGTATCCATAACTTGATCCGTTTGTTTTACCAAGTCACCAAGTACGCACAATGTGACCCAATTCGCCTTCTTGAATCAACAAGCACCAACTATTTGACTCCGTTCGACTTCACGAGTCATTAAGTCTTGTATTTGAACCCAATTGACCTCTCGGATCAACAAGTCTTTCAATTGACCCAATTCGGCTCCTCGGATTAACAAGTATCCATAACTTGATCCGTTTGTTTTACCAAGTCACCAAGTACGCACAATGTGACCCAATTCGCCTTCTCGGATCACCAAGCACCAACTATTTGACTCCGTTCGACTTCACGAATCATTAATGCTTGTATTTGAACCCAATTGACTTCTCGGATCAACAAGTCTTTCAATTGACCCAATTCGGCTTCTCGGATCAACAAGTATCCATAACTTGATCCATTTGTTTTACCAAGTCACCAAGTACGCACAATGTGACCCAATTCGCCTTCTCGGATCAACAAGCACCAACTACGTGACTCCGTTCGACTTCACGAATCATTAAGGCTTGTATTTGAACCCAATTGACTTCTCGGATCAACAAGTCTTCCACTTGACTTAATTGGGCTTCTCGGATTAACAAGTATCCATAACTTGATTCATTTGTTTTATAAATTCACCAAGTACGCACGATGTGACCCAATTCGCCTTCTCGGATCAACAAGCACCAACAATTTGACTCCGTTCGACTTCACGAATCATTAAGGCTTGTATTTGAACCCAATTGACTTCTCGGATCAACAAGTCTTTCAATTGTCCCAATTCGGCTCCTCGGATTAACAAGTATCCATAACTTGATCCGTTTGTTTTACCAAGTCACCAAGTGCGCACAATGTGACCCAATTCGCCTTCTCGGATCACCAAGCACCAACTATTTGACTCCTTTCAACTTTATGAATCATTAAGGCTTGTATTTGAACCCAATTGACTTCTCGGATCAACAAGTCTTTCAATTGACCCAATTCGTCTTCTCGGATCAACAAGTATCCATAACTTGATCCATTTGTTTTACCAAGTCACCAAGTACGCACAATGTGACCCAATTCGCCTTCTCGGATCAACAAGCACCAACTACTTGACTCCGTTCGACTTCACGAATCATTAAGGCTTGTATTTGAACCCAATTGACTTCTCGGATCAACAAGTCTTTCAATTGACCCAATTCGGCTTCTCGGATCAACAAGTATCCATAACTTGATCCGTTTGTTATACCAAGTCACCAAGTACGCACAATGTGACCCAATTCGCCTTCTCGGATCAACAAGCATCAACTACTTGACTCCGTTCGACTTCACGAATCATTAAAGCTTGTATTTGAACCCAATTGACTTCTAGGATCAACAAGTCTTCCATTTGACTTAATTGGGCTTCTCGGATCAACAAGTATCCATAACTTGATTCATTTGTTTCATTAAGTCACCAAGTACGCACAATGTGACCCAATTCGCCTTCTCGGATCAACAAGCACCAACTAATTGACTCCGTTCGACTTCACGAATCATTAAGGCTTGTGTTTGAACCCAATTGACTTCTCGGATCAACAAGTCTTTCAATTGACCCAATTCGGCTTCTCGGATCAACAAGTATCCATAACTTGATCCGTTTGTTATACCTAGTCACCAAGTACACACAAGGTGACCCAATTCGCCTTCTCGGATCAACAAGCACCAACTACTTGACTCCGTTCGACTTCACGAATGATTAAGGCTTGTAGTTGAACCCAATTGACGTCTTGGATCAACAAGTCTTCCATTTGACTTAATTGGGCTTCTCGGATCAACAAGTATCTATAACTTGATTCGTTTGTTTTATAAAGTCACCAAGTACGCACAATGTGACCCAATTCGCCTTCTCGGATCAACAAGCACCAACTAATTGACTCCGTTCCACTTCACGAATTTTTAAGGCTTGTATTTGAACACAATTAACTTCTCGGATCAACAAGTCTTTCAATTGACCCAATTCGGCTCCTCGGATTAACAAGTATCCATAACTTGATCCGTTTGTTTTACCAAGTCACCAAGTACGCACAATGTGACCCAATTCGCCTTCTCGAATCAACAAGCACCAACTATTTGACTCCGTTCGACTTCACGAATCATTAAGGCTTGTATTTGAACCCAATTGACTTCTCGGATCAACAAGTCTTTCAATTGACCCAATTCGGCTTCTCGGATCAACAAATATCCATAACTTGATCCATTTGTTTTACCAAGTCACCAAGTACGCACAATGTGACCCAATTCGCCTTCTCGGATCAACAAGCACCAACTACTTGACTCCGTTCGACTTCACGAATCACTAAGGCTTGTATTTGAACCCAATTGACTTCTCGGATCAACAAGTCTTCCATTTGACTTAATTGGGCTTCTCGGATTAACAAGTATCCATAACTTGATTCGTTTGTTTTATAAAGTCACCAAGTACGCACATTGTGACCCAATTCGCCTTCTCGGATCAACAAGCACCAACAATTTGACTCCGTTCGACTTCACGAATCATTAAGGCTTGTATTTGAACCCAATTGACTTCTCGGATCAACAAGTCTTTCAATTGACCCAATTCGGCTCCTCGGATTAACAAGTATCCATAACTTGATCCGTTTGTTATACCAAGTCACCAAGTACGCACAATGTGACCCAATTCGCCTTCTCGGATCAACAAGCACCAACTACTTGACTCCGTTCGACTTCACGAATCATTAAGGCTTGTAGTTGAACCCAATTGACTTCTCGGATCAACAAGTCTTCCATTTGACTTAATTGGGCTTCTCGGATCAACAAGTATCCATAACTTGATTCATTTGTTTTATTAAGTCACCAAGTACGCACAATGTGACCCAATTCGCCTTCTCGGATCAACAAGCACCAACTAATTGACTCCGTTCGACTTCACGAATCATTAAGGCTTGTATTTGAACCCAATTGACTTCTCGGATCAACAAGTCTTTCAATTGACCCAATTCGGCTTCTCGGATCAACAAGTATCCATAACTTGATCCATTTGTTATACCAAGTCACCAAGTACGCACAATGTGACCCAATTCGCCTTCTCGGATCAACAAGCACCAACTACTTGACTCCGTTCGACTTCACGAATAATTAAGGCTTGTATTTGAACCCAATTGACTTCTCGGATCAACAAGTCTTTCAATTGACCAAATTCGGCTCCTTCGATTAACAAGTATCCATAACTTGATCCGTTTGTTTTACCAAGTCACCAAGTACGCACAATGTGACCCAATTCGCCTTCTCGAATCAACAAGCACCAACTATTTGACTCCGTTCGACTTCACGAGTCATTAAGTCTTGTATTTGAACCCAATTGACCTCTCGGATCAACAAGTCTTTCAATTGACCCAATTCGGCTCCTCGGATTAACAAGTATCCATAACTTGATCCGTTTGTTTTACCAAGTCACCAAGTACGCACAATGTGACCCAATTCGCCTTCTCGAATCAACAAGCACCAACTATTTGACTCCGTTCGACTTCACGAATCATTAATGCTTGTATTTGAACCCAATTGACTTCTCGGATCAACAAGTCTTTCAATTGACCCAATTCGGCTTCTCGGATCAACAAGTATCCATAACTTGATCCATTTGTTTTACCAAGTCACCAAGTACGCACAATGTGACCCAATTCGCCTTCTCGGATCAACAAGCACCAACTACGTGACTCCGTTCGACTTCACGAATCATTAAGGCTTGTATTTGAACCCAATTGACTTCTCGGATCAACAAGTCTTCCACTTGACTTAATTGGGCTTCTCGGATTAACAAGTATCCATAACTTGATTCATTTGTTTTATAAATTCACCAAGTACGCACGATGTGACCCAATTCGCCTTCCCGGATCAACAAGCACCAACAATTTGACTCCGTTCGACTTCACGAATCATTAAGGCTTGTATTTGAACCCAATTGACTTCTCGGATCAACAAGTCTTTCAATTGACCCAATTCGGCTTCTCGGATCAACAAGTATCCATAACTTGATCCATTTGTTATACCAAGTCACCAAGTACGCACAATGTGACCCAATTCGCCTTCTCGGATCAACAAGCACCAACTACTTGACTCCGTTCGACTTCACGAATAATTAAGGCTTGTATTTGAACCCAATTGACTTCTCGGATCAACAAGTCTTTCAATTGACCAAATTCGGCTCCTTCGATTAACAAGTATCCATAACTTGATCCGTTTGTTTTACCAAGTCACCAAGTACGCACAATGTGACCCAATTCGCCTTCTCGAATCAACAAGCACCAACTATTTGACTCCGTTCGACTTCACGAATCATTAATGCTTGTATTTGAACCCAATTGACTTCTCGGATCAACAAGTCTTTCAATTGACCCAATTCGGCTTCTCGGATCAACAAGTATCCATAACTTGATCCATTTGTTTTACCAAGTCACCAAGTACGCACAATGTGACCCAATTCGCCTTCTCGGATCAACAAGCACCAACTACGTGACTCCGTTCGACTTCACGAATCATTAAGGCTTGTATTTGAACCCAATTGACTTCTCGGATCAACAAGTCTTCCACTTGACTTAATTGGGCTTCTCGGATTAACAAGTATCCATAACTTGATTCATTTGTTTTATAAATTCACCAAGTACGCACGATGTGACCCAATTCGCCTTCCCGGATCAACAAGCACCAACAATTTGACTCCGTTCGACTTCACGAATCATTAAGGCTTGTATTTGAACCCAATTAACTTCTCGGATCAACAAGTCTTTCAATTGACCCAATTCGGCTTCTCGGATCAACAAGTATCCATAACTTGATCCATTTGTTATACCAAGTCACCAAGTACGCACAATGTGACCCAATTCGCCTTCTCGGATCAACAAGCACCAACTACTTGACTCCGTTCGACTTCACGAATAATTAAGGCTTGTATTTGAACCCAATTGACTTCTCGGATCAACAAGTCTTTCAATTGACCAAATTCGGCTCCTTCGATTAACAAGTATCCATAACTTGATCCGTTTGTTTTACCAAGTCACCAAGTACGCACAATGTGACCCAATTCGCCTTCTCGAATCAACAAGCACCAACTATTTGACTCCGTTCGACTTCACGAGTCATTAAGTCTTGTATTTGAACCCAATTGACCTCTCGGATCAACAAGTCTTTCAATTGACCCAATTCGGCTCCTCGGATTAACAAGTATCCATAACTTGATCCGTTTGTTTTACCAAGTCACCAAGTACGCACAATGTGACCCAATTCGCCTTCTCGGATCACCAAGCACCAACTATTTGACTCCGTTCGACTTCACGAATCATTAATGCTTGTATTTGAACCCAATTGACTTCTCGGATCAACAAGTCTTTCAATTGACCCAATTCGGCTTCTCGGATCAACAAGTATCCATAACTTGATCCATTTGTTTTACCAAGTCACCAAGTACGCACAATGTGACCCAATTCGCCTTCTCGGATCAACAAGCACCAACTACGTGACTCCGTTCGACTTCACGAATCATTAAGGCTTGTATTTGAACCCAATTGACTTCTCGGATCAACAAGTCTTCCACTTGACTTAATTGGGCTTCTCGGATTAACAAGTATCCATAACTTGATTCATTTGTTTTATAAATTCACCAAGTACGCACGATGTGACCCAATTCGCCTTCCCGGATCAACAAGCACCAACAATTTGACTCCGTTCGACTTCACGAATCATTAAGGCTTGTATTTGAACCCAATTGACTTCTCGGATCAACAAGTCTTTCAATTGTCCCAATTCGGCTCCTCGGATTAACAAGTATCCATAACTTGATCCGTTTGTTTTACCAAGTCACCAAGTGCGCACAATGTGACCCAATTCGCCTTCTCGGATCACCAAGCACCAACTATTTGACTCCTTTCAACTTCATGAATCATTAAGGCTTGTATTTGAACCCAATTGACTTCTCGGATCAACAAGTCTTTCAATTGACCCAATTCGGCTTCTCGGATCAACAAGTATCCATAACTTGATCCGTTTGTTATACCAAGTCACCAAGTACGCACAATGTGACCCAATTCGCCTTCTCGGATCAACAAGCACCAACTACTTGACTCCGTTCGACTTCACGAATGATTAAGGCTTGTAGTTGAACCCAATTGACTTCTTGGATCAACAAGTCTTCCAATTGACTTAATTGGGCTTCTCGGATCAACAAGTATCTATAACTTGATTCGTTTGTTTTATAAAGTCACCAAGTACGCACATTGTGACCCAATTCGCCTTCTCGGATCAACAAGCACCAACTAATTGACTCCGTTCGACTTCACGAATCATTAAGGCTTGTATTTGAATCCAATTGACTTCCCGGATCAACAAGTCTTTCAATTGACACAATTCGGCTTCTCGGATCAACGAGTATCCATAACTTGATCCATTTGTTTTACCAAGTCACCAAGTACGCACAATGTGACCCAATTCGCCTTCTCGGATCAACAAGCACCAACTAATTGACTCCGTTCGACTTCAAGGATCATTAAGGCTCGTATTTGAACTCAATTGACTTCTCGGATCAGCAATCCTTTCAATTAACTCAATTCGGCTTCTCGGATTAACAAGTATCCATAACTTGATCCATTTATTTTACCAAGTCACCAAGTACGCACAACGTGACCCAATTCGCCTTCTCGGATCAACAAGCACCAACTAATTGACTCCGTTCGACTTCACGAATCATTAAGGCTTGTATTTGAACCCAATTGACTTCTCGGATCAAAAAGTCTTTCAATTGTCCCAATTCGGCTTCTCGGATCAACAAGTATCCATAACTTGATCCGTTTGTTATACCAAGTCACCAAGTACGCACAATGTGACCCAATTCGCCCTCTTGGATCAACAAGCACCAACTACTTGACTCCGTTCGACTTCACGAATGATTAAGGCTTGTAGTTGAACCCAATTGACTTCTCGGATCAACAAGTCTTCCATTTGACTTAATTGGGCTTCTCGGATCAACAAGTATACATAACTTGATTCGTTTGTTTTATAATGTCACCAAGTACGCACAATGTGACCCAATTCGCCTTCTCGGATCAACAAGCACCAACTAATTGACTCCGTTCGACTTCACGAATCATTAAGGCTTGTATTTGAACCCAATTGGCTTCTCGGATCAACAAGTCTTTCAATTGACCCAATTCGGCTCCTCGGATTAACAAGTATCCATAACTTGATCCGTTTGTTATACCAAGTCACCAAGTACGCACAATGTGACCCAATTCGCCTTCTCGGATCAACAAGCACCAACTACTTGACTCCGTTCGACTTCACGAATGATTAAGGCTTGTAGTTGAACCCAATTGACTTCTTGGATCAACAAGTCTTCCATTTGACTTAATTGGGCTTCTCGGATCAACAAGTATCTATAACTTGATTCGTTTATTTTATAAAGTCACCAAGTACGCACATTGTGACCCAATTCGCCTTCTCGGATCAACAAGCACCAACTAATTGACTCCGTTCGACTTCACGAATCATTAAGGCTTGTATTTGAACCCAATTGACTTCTCGGATCAACAAGTCTTTCAATTGACACAATTTGGCTCCTCGGATTAACAAGTATCCATAACTTGATCCGTTTGTTTTACCATGTCACCAAGTACGCACAATGTGACCCAATTCGCCTTCTCGGATCACCAAGCACCAACTATTTGACTCTGTTCGACTTCACGAATCATTAATGCTTGTATTTGAACCCAATTGACTTCTCGGATCAACAAGTCTTTCAATTGACCCAATTCGGCTTCTCGGATCAACAAGTATCCATAACTTGATCCTTTTGTTTTACCAAGTCACCAAGTACGCACAATGTGACCCAATTCGCCTTCTCGGATCAACAAGCACCAACTACTTGACTCCGTTCGACTTCACGAATCATTAAGGCTTGTATTTGAACCCAATTGACTTCTCGGATCAACAAGTCTTCCACTTGACTTAATTGGGCTTCTCGGATTAACAAGTATCCATAACTTGATTCATTTGTTTTATAAATTCACCAAGTACGCACGATGTGACCCAATTCGCCTTCTCGGATCAACAAGCACCAACAATTTGACTCCGTTCGACTTCACGAATCATTAAGGCTTGTATTTGAACCCAATTGACTTCTCGGATCAACAAGTCTTTCAATTGTCCCAATTCGGCTCCTCGGATTAACAAGTATCCATAACTTGATCCGTTTGTTTTACCAAGTCACCAAGTGCGCACAATGTGACCCAATTCGCCTTCTCGGATCACCAAGCACCAACTATTTGACTCCGTTCGACTTCACGAATCATTAAGGCTTGTAGTTGAACCCAATTGACTTCTCGGATCAACAAGTCTTCCATTTGACTTAATTGGGCTTCTCGGATCAACAAGTATCCATAACTTGATTCATTTGTTTTATTAAGTCACCAAGTACGCACAATGTTACCCAATTCGCCTTCTCGGATCAACAAGCACCAACTAATTGACTCCGTTCGACTTCACGAATCATTAAGCTTGTATTTGAACCCAATTGACTTCTCGGATCAACAAGTCTTTCAATTGACCCAATTTGGCTCCTCGGATTAACAAGTATCCATAACTTGATCCGTTTGTTTTACCATGTCACCAAGTACGCACAATGTGACCCAATTCGCCTTCTCGGATCACCAAGCACCAACTATTTGACTCTGTTCGACTTCACGAATCATTAATGCTTGTGTTTGAACCCAATTGACTTCTCGGATCAACAAGTCTTTCAATTGACCCAATTCGGCTTCTCGGATCAACAAGTATCCATAACTTGATCCTTTTGTTTTACCAAGTCACCAAGTACGCACAATGTGACCCAATTCGCCTTCTCGGATCAACAAGCACCAACTACTTGACTCCGTTCGACTTCACGAATCATTAAGGCTTGTATTTGAACCCAATTGACTTCTCGGATCAACAAGTCTTCCACTTGACTTAATTGGGCTTCTCGGATTAACAAGTATCCATAACTTGATTCATTTGTTTTATAAATTCACCAAGTACGCACGATGTGACCCAATTCGCCTTCTCGGATCAACAAGCACCAACAATTTGACTCCGTTCGACTTCACGAATCATTAAGGCTTGTATTTGAACCCAATTGACTTCTCGGATCAACAAGTCTTTCAATTGACCCAATTCGGCTTCTCGGATCAACAAGTATCCTTAACTTGATCCGTTTGTTATACCAAGTCACCAAGTACGCACAATGTGACCCAATTCGCCTTCTCGGATCAACAAGCACCAACTACTTGACTCCGTTCGACTTCACGAATCATTAAGGCTTGTAGTTGAACCCAATTGACTTCTCGGATCAACAAGTCTTCCATTTGACTTAATTGGGCTTCTCGGATCAACAAGTATCCATAACTTGATTCATTTATTTTATTAAGTCACCAAGTACGCACAATGTTACCCAATTCGCCTTCTCGAATCAACAAGCACCAACTATTTGACTCCGTTTGACTTCACGAATCATTAAGTCTTGTATTTGAACCCAATTGACCTCTCGGATCAACAAGTCTTTCAATTGACCCAATTCGGCTCCTCGGATTAACAAGTATCCATAACTTGATCCGTTTGTTTTACCAAGTCACCAAGTACGCACAATGTGACCCAATTCGCCTTCTCGGATCACCAAGCACCAACTATTTGACTCCGTTCGACTTCACGAATCACTAATGCTTGTATTTGAACCCAATTGACTTCTCGGATCAACAAGTCTTTCAATTGACCCAATTCGGCTTCTCGGATCAACAAGTATCCATAACTTGATCCGTTTGTTATACCAAGTCACCAAGTACGCACAATGTGACCCAATTCGCCTTCTCGGATCAACAAGCACCAACTACTTGACTCCGTTCGACTTCACGAATCATTAAGGCTTGTAGTTGAACCCAATTGACTTCTCGGATCAACAAGTCTTCCATTTGACTTAATTGGGCTTCTCGGATCAACAAGTATCCATAACTTGATTCATTTGTTTTATTAAGTCACCAAGTACGCACAATGTTACCCAATTCGCCTTCTCGGATCAACAAGCACCAACTAATTGACTCCGTTCGACTTCACGAATCATTAAGGCTTGTATTTGAACCCAATTGACTTCTCGGATCAACAAGTCTTTCAATTGACCCAATTCGGCTTCTCGGATCAACAAGTATCCATAACTTGATCCATTTGTTATACCAACTCACCAAGTACGCACAATGTGACCCAATTCGCCTTCTCGGATCAACAAGCACCAACTAATTGACTCCGTTCGACTTCACGAATCATTAAGGCTTGTATTTGAACCCAATTGACTTCTCGGATCAACAAGTCTTTCAATTGACCCAATTTGGCTCCTCGGATTAACAAGTATCCATAACTTGATCCGTTTGTTTTACCATGTCACCAAGTACGCACAATGTGACCCAATTCGCCTTCTCGGATCACCAAGCACCAACTATTTGACTCTGTTCGACTTCACGAATCATTAAGTCTTGTATTTGAACCCAATTGACCTCTCGGATCAACAAGTCTTTCAATTGACCCAATTCGGCTTCTCGGATCAACAAGTATCCATAACTTGATCCTTTTGTTTTACCAAGTCACCAAGTACGCACAATGTGACCCAATTCGCCTTCTCGGATCAACAAGCACCAACTACTTGACTCCGTTCGACTTCACGAATCATTAAGGCTTGTATTTGAACCCAATTGACTTCTCGGATCAACAAGTCTTCCACTTGACTTAATTGGGCTTCTCGGATTAACAAGTATCCATAACTTGATTCATTTGTTTTATAAATTCACCAAGTACGCACGATGTGACCCAATTCGCCTTCTCGGATCAACAAGCACCAACAATTTGACTCCGTTCGACTTCACGAATCATTAAGGCTTGTATTTGAACCCAATTGACTTCTCGGATCAACAAGTCTTTCAATTGACCCAATTCGGCTTCTCGGATCAACAAGTATCCATAAGTTGATCCGTTTGTTATACCAAGTCACCAAGTACGCACAATGTGACCCAATTCGCCTTCTCGGATCAACAAGCACTAACTACTTGACTCCGTTCGACTTCACGAATCATTAAGGCTTGTAGTTGAACCCAATTGACTTCTCGGATCAACAAGTCTTCCATTTGACTTAATTGGGCTTCTCGGATCAACAAGTATCCATAACTTGATTCATTTGTTTTATTAAGTCACCAAGTACGCACAATGTTACCCAATTCGCCTTCTCGGATCAACAAGCACCAACTAATTGACTCCGTTCGACTTCACGAATCATTAAGGCTTGTATTTGAACCCAATTGACTTCTCGGATCAACAAGTCTTTCAATTGACCCAATTCGGCTTCTCGGATCAACAAGTATCCATAACTTGATCCATTTGTTATACCAACTCACCAAGTACGCACAATGTGACCCAATTCGCCTTCTCAGATCAACAAGCACCAACTACTTGACTCCGTTCGACTTCACGAATAATTAAGGCTTGTATTTGAACCCAATTGACTTCTCGGATCAACAAGTCTTTCAATTGACCAAATTCGGCTCCTTGGATTAACATGTATCCATAACTTGATCCGTTTGTTTTACCAAGTCACCAAGTACGCACAATGTGACCCAATTCGCCTTCTCGAATCAACAAGCACCAACTATTTGACTCCGTTCGACTTCACGAATCATTAAGTCTTGTATTTGAACCCAATTGACCTCTCGGATCAACAAGTCTTTCAATTGACCCAATTCGGCTCCTCGGATTAACAAGTATCCATAACTTGATCCGTTTGTTTTACCAAGTCACCAAGTACGCACAATGTGACCCAATTCGCCTTCTCGGATCACCAAGCACCAACTATTTGACTCCGTTCGACTTCACGAATCATTAATGCTTGTATTTGAACCCAATTGACTTCTCGGATCAACAAGTCTTTCAATTGACCCAATTCGGCTTCTCGGATCAACAAGTATCCATAACTTGATCCGTTTGTTATACCAAGTCACCAAGTACGCACAATGTGACCCAATTCGCCTTCTCGGATCAACAAGCACCAACTACTTGACTCCGTTCGACTTCACGAATCATTAAGGCTTGTAGTTGAACCCAATTGACTTCTCGGATCAACAAGTCTTCCATTTGACTTAATTGGGCTTCTCGGATCAACAAGTATCCATAACTTGATTCATTTGTTTTATTAAGTCACCAAGTACGCACAATGTTACCCAATTCGCCTTCTCGGATCAACAAGCACCAACTAATTGACTCCGTTCGACTTCACGAATCATTAAGGCTTGTATTTGAACCCAATTGACTTCTCGGATGAACAAGTCTTTCAATTGACCCAATTCGGCTTCTCGGATCAACAAGTATCCATAACTTGATCCATTTGTTATACCAACTCACCAAGTACGCACAATGTGACCCAATTCGCCTTCTCAGATCAACAAGCACCAACTACTTGACTCCGTTCGACTTCACGAATAATTAAGGCTTGTATTTGAACCCAATTGACTTCTCGGATCAACAAGTCTTTCAATTGACCAAATTCGGCTCCTCGGATTAACAAGTATCCATAACTTGATCCGTTTGTTTTACCAAGTCACCAAGTACGCACAATGTGACCCAATTCGCCTTCTCGAATCAACAAGCACCAACTATTTGACTCCGTTCGACTTCACGAATCATTAAGTCTTGTATTTGAACCCAATTGACCTCTCGGATCAACAAGTCTTTCAATTGACCCAATTCGGCATCTCGGATTAACAAGTATCCATAACTTGATCCGTTTGTTTTACCAAGTCACCAAGTACGCACAATGTGACCCAATTCGCCTTCTCGGATCACCAAGCACCAACTATTTGACTCCGTTCGACTTCACGAATCATTAATGCTTGTATTTGAACACAATTGACTTCTCGGATCAACAAGTCTTTCAATTGACCCAATTCGGCTTCTCGGATCAACAAGTATCCATAACTTGATCCATTTGTTTTACCAAGTCACCAAGTACGCACAATGTGACCCAATTCGCCTTCTCGGATCAACAAGCACCAACTACGTGACTCCGTTCGACTTCACGAATCATTAAGGCTTGTATTTGAACCCAATTGACTTCTCGGATCAACAAGTCTTCCACTTGACTTAATTGGGCTTCTCGGATTAACAAGTATCCATAACTTGATTCATTTGTTTTATAAATTCACCAAGTACGCACGATGTGACCCAATTCGCCTTCTCGGATCAACCAGCACCAACAATTTGACTCCGTTCGACTTCACGAATCATTAAGGCTTGTATTTGAACCGAATTGACTTCTCGGATCAACAAGTCTTTCAATTGTCCCAATTCGGCTCCTCGGATTAACAAGTATCCATAACTTGATCCGTTTGTTTTACCAAGTCACCAAGTGCGCACAATGTGACCCAATTCGCCTTCTCGGATCAACAAGCACCAACTACTTGACTCCGTTCGACTTCACGAATCATTAAGGCTTGTAGTTGAACCCAATTGACTTCTCGGATCAACAAGTCTTCCATTTGACTTAATTGGGCTTCTCGGATCAACAAGTATCCATAACTTGATTCATTTGTTTTATTAAGTCACCAAGTACGCACAATGTTACCCAATTCGCCTTCTCGGATCAACAAGCACCAACTAATTGACTCCGTTCGACTTCACGAATCATTAAGGCTTGTATTTGAACCCAATTGACTTCTCGGATCAACAAGTCTTTCAATTGACCCAATTCGGCTTCTCGGATCAACAAGTATCCATAACTTGATCCATTTGTTATACCAACTCACCAAGTACGCACAATGTGACCCAATTCGCCTTCTCGGATCAACAAGCACCAACTAATTGACTCCGTTCGACTTCACGAATCATTAAGGCTTGTATTTGAACCCAATTGACTTCTCGGATCAACAAGTCTTTCAATTGACCCAATTTGGCTCCTCGGATTAACAAGTATCCATAACTTGATCCGTTTGTTTTACCATGTCACCAAGTACGCACAATGTGACCCAATTCGCCTTCTCGGATCACCAAGCACCAACTATTTGACTCTGTTCGACTTCACGAATCATTAAGTCTTGTATTTGAACCCAATTGACCTCTCGGATCAACAAGTCTTTCAATTGACCCAATTCAGCTTCTCGGATCAACAAGTATCCATAACTTGATCCTTTTGTTTTACCAAGTCACCAAGTACGCACAATGTGACCCAATTCGCCTTCTCGGATCAACAAGCACCAACTACTTGACTCCGTTCGACTTCACGAATCATTAAGGCTTGTATTTGAACCCAATTGACTTCTCGGATCAACAAGTCTTCCACTTGACTTAATTGGGCTTCTCGGATTAACAAGTATCCATAACTTGATTCATTTGTTTTATAAATTCACCAAGTACGCACGATGTGACCCAATTCGCCTTCTCGGATCAACAAGCACCAACAATTTGACTCCGTTCGACTTCACGAATCATTAAGGCTTGTATTTGAACCCAATTGACTTCTCGGATCAACAAGTCTTTCAATTGACCCAATTCGGCTTCTCGGATCAACAAGTATCCATAAGTTGATCCGTTTGTTATACCAAGTCACCAAGTACGCACAATGTGACCCAATTCGCCTTCTCGGATCAACAAGCACCAACTACTTGACTCCGTTCGACTTCACGAATCATTAAGGCTTGTAGTTGAACCCAATTGACTTCTCGGATCAACAAGTCTTCCATTTGACTTAATTGGGCTTCTCGGATCAACAAGTATCCATAACTTGATTCATTTGTTTTATTAAGTCACCAAGTACGCACAATGTTACCCAATTCGCCTTCTCGGATCAACAAGAACCAACTAATTGACTCCGTTCGACTTCACGAATCATTAAGGCTTGTATTTGAACCCAATTGACTTCTCGGATCAACAAGTCTTTCAATTGACCCAATTCGGCTTCTCGGATCAACAAGTATCCATAACTTGATCCATTTGTTATACCAACTCACCAAGTACGCACAATGTGACCCAATTCGCCTTCTCAGATCAACAAGCACCAACTACTTGACTCCGTTCGACTTCACGAATAATTAAGGCTTGTATTTGAACCCAATTGACTTCTCGGATCAACAAGTCTTTCAATTGACCAAATTCGGCTCCTTGGATTAACATGTATCCATAACTTGATCCGTTTGTTTTACCAAGTCACCAAGTACGCACAATGTGACCCAATTCGCCTTCTCGAATCAACAAGCACCAACTATTTGACTCCGTTCGACTTCACGAATCATTAAGTCTTGTATTTGAACCCAATTGACCTCTCGGATCAACAAGTCTTTCAATTGACCCAATTCGGCTCCTCGGATTAACAAGTATCCATAACTTGATCCGTTTGTTTTACCAAGTCACCAAGTACGCACAATGTGACCCAATTCGCCTTCTCGGATCACCAAGCACCAACTATTTGACTCCGTTCGACTTCACGAATCATTAATGCTTGTATTTGAACCCAATTGACTTCTCGGATCAACAAGTCTTTCAATTGACCCAATTCGGCTTCTCGGATCAACAAGTATCCATAACTTGATCCGTTTGTTATACCAAGTCACCAAGTACGCACAATGTGACCCAATTCGCCTTCTCGGATCAACAAGCACCAACTACTTGACTCCGTTCGACTTCACGAATCATTAAGGCTTGTAGTTGAACCCAATTGACTTCTCGGATCAACAAGTCTTCCATTTGACTTAATTGGGCTTCTCGGATCAACAAGTATCCATAACTTGATTCATTTGTTTTATTAAGTCACCAAGTACGCACAATGTTACCCAATTCGCCTTCTCGGATCAACAAGCACCAACTAATTGACTCCGTTCGACTTCACGAATCATTAAGGCTTGTATTTGAACCCAATTGACTTCTCGGATGAACAAGTCTTTCAATTGACCCAATTCGGCTTCTCGGATCAACAAGTATCCATAACTTGATCCATTTGTTATACCAACTCACCAAGTACGCACAATGTGACCCAATTCGCCTTCTCAGATCAACAAGCACCAACTACTTGACTCCGTTCGACTTCACGAATAATTAAGGCTTGTATTTGAACCCAATTGACTTCTCGGATCAACAAGTCTTTCAATTGACCAAATTCGGCTCCTTGGATTAACAAGTATCCATAACTTGATCCGTTTGTTTTACCAAGTCACCAAGTACGCACAATGTGACCCAATTCGCCTTCTCGAATCAACAAGCACCAACTATTTGACTCCGTTCGACTTCACGAATCATTAAGTCTTGTATTTGAACCCAATTGACCTCTCGGATCAACAAGTCTTTCAATTGACCCAATTCGGCATCTCGGATTAACAAGTATCCATAACTTGATCCGTTTGTTTTACCAAGTCACCAAGTACGCACAATGTGACCCAATTCGCCTTCTCGGATCACCAAGCACCAACTATTTGACTCCGTTCGACTTCACGAATCATTAATGCTTGTATTTGAACACAATTGACTTCTCGGATCAACAAGTCTTTCAATTGACCCAATTCGGCTTCTCGGATCAACAAGTATCCATAACTTGATCCATTTGTTTTACCAAGTCACCAAGTACGCACAATGTGACCCAATTCGCCTTCTCGGATCAACAAGCACCAACTACGTGACTCCGTTCGACTTCACGAATCATTAAGGCTTGTATTTGAACCCAATTGACTTCTCGGATCAACAAGTCTTCCACTTGACTTAATTGGGCTTCTCGGATTAACAAGTATCCATAACTTGATTCATTTGTTTTATAAATTCACCAAGTACGCACGATGTGACCCAATTCGCCTTCTCGGATCAACCAGCACCAACAATTTGACTCCGTTCGACTTCACGAATCATTAAGGCTTGTATTTGAACCGAATTGACTTCTCGGATCAACAAGTCTTTCAATTGTCCCAATTCGGCTCCTCGGATTAACAAGTATCCATAACTTGATCCGTTTGTTTTACCAAGTCACCAAGTGCGCACAATGTGACCCAATTCGCCTTCTCGGATCAACAAGCACCAACTACTTGACTCCGTTCGACTTCACGAATCATTAAGGCTTGTAGTTGAACCCAATTGACTTCTCGGATCAACAAGTCTTCCATTTGACTTAATTGGGCTTCTCGGATCAACAAGTATCCATAACTTGATTCATTTGTTTTATTAAGTCACCAAGTACGCACAATGTTACCCAATTCGCCTTCTCGGATCAACAAGCACCAACTAATTGACTCCGTTCGACTTCACGAATCATTAAGGCTTGTATTTGAACCCAATTGACTTCTCGGATCAACAAGTCTTTCAATTGACCCAATTCGGCTTCTCGGATCAACAAGTATCCATAACTTGATCCATTTGTTATACCAACTCACCAAGTACGCACAATGTGACCCAATTCGCCTTCTCGGATCAACAAGCACCAACTAATTGACTCCGTTCGACTTCACGAATCATTAAGGCTTGTATTTGAACCCAATTGACTTCTCGGATCAACAAGTCTTTCAATTGACCCAATTTGGCTCCTCGGATTAACAAGTATCCATAACTTGATCCGTTTGTTTTACCATGTCACCAAGTACGCACAATGTGACCCAATTCGCCTTCTCGGATCACCAAGCACCAACTATTTGACTCTGTTCGACTTCACGAATCATTAAGTCTTGTATTTGAACCCAATTGACCTCTCGGATCAACAAGTCTTTCAATTGACCCAATTCAGCTTCTCGGATCAACAAGTATCCATAACTTGATCCTTTTGTTTTACCAAGTCACCAAGTACGCACAATGTGACCCAATTCGCCTTCTCGGATCAACAAGCACCAACTACTTGACTCCGTTCGACTTCACGAATCATTAAGGCTTGTATTTGAACCCAATTGACTTCTCGGATCAACAAGTCTTCCACTTGACTTAATTGGGCTTCTCGGATTAACAAGTATCCATAACTTGATTCATTTGTTTTATAAATTCACCAAGTACGCACGATGTGACCCAATTCGCCTTCTCGGATCAACAAGCACCAACAATTTGACTCCGTTCGACTTCACGAATCATTAAGGCTTGTATTTGAACCCAATTGACTTCTCGGATCAACAAGTCTTTCAATTGACCCAATTCGGCTTCTCGGATCAACAAGTATCCATAAGTTGATCCGTTTGTTATACCAAGTCACCAAGTACGCACAATGTGACCCAATTCGCCTTCTCGGATCAACAAGCACCAACTACTTGACTCCGTTCGACTTCACGAATCATTAAGGCTTGTAGTTGAACCCAATTGACTTCTCGGATCAACAAGTCTTCCATTTGACTTAATTGGGCTTCTCGGATCAACAAGTATCCATAACTTGATTCATTTGTTTTATTAAGTCACCAAGTACGCACAATGTTACCCAATTCGCCTTCTCGGATCAACAAGAACCAACTAATTGACTCCGTTCGACTTCACGAATCATTAAGGCTTGTATTTGAACCCAATTGACTTCTCGGATCAACAAGTCTTTCAATTGACCCAATTCGGCTTCTCGGATCAACAAGTATCCATAACTTGATCCATTTGTTATACCAACTCACCAAGTACGCACAATGTGACCCAATTCGCCTTCTCAGATCAACAAGCACCAACTACTTGACTCCGTTCGACTTCACGAATAATTAAGGCTTGTATTTGAACCCAATTGACTTCTCGGATCAACAAGTCTTTCAATTGACCAAATTCGGCTCCTTGGATTAACATGTATCCATAACTTGATCCGTTTGTTTTACCAAGTCACCAAGTACGCACAATGTGACCCAATTCGCCTTCTCGAATCAACAAGCACCAACTATTTGACTCCGTTCGACTTCACGAATCATTAAGTCTTGTATTTGAACCCAATTGACCTCTCGGATCAACAAGTCTTTCAATTGACCCAATTCGGCTCCTCGGATTAACAAGTATCCATAACTTGATCCGTTTGTTTTACCAAGTCACCAAGTACGCACAATGTGACCCAATTCGCCTTCTCGGATCACCAAGCACCAACTATTTGACTCCGTTCGACTTCACGAATCATTAATGCTTGTATTTGAACCCAATTGACTTCTCGGATCAACAAGTCTTTCAATTGACCCAATTCGGCTTCTCGGATCAACAAGTATCCATAACTTGATCCGTTTGTTATACCAAGTCACCAAGTACGCACAATGTGACCCAATTCGCCTTCTCGGATCAACAAGCACCAACTACTTGACTCCGTTCGACTTCACGAATCATTAAGGCTTGTAGTTGAACCCAATTGACTTCTCGGATCAACAAGTCTTCCATTTGACTTAATTGGGCTTCTCGGATCAACAAGTATCCATAACTTGATTCATTTGTTTTATTAAGTCACCAAGTACGCACAATGTTACCCAATTCGCCTTCTCGGATCAACAAGCACCAACTAATTGACTCCGTTCGACTTCACGAATCATTAAGGCTTGTATTTGAACCCAATTGACTTCTCGGATGAACAAGTCTTTCAATTGACCCAATTCGGCTTCTCGGATCAACAAGTATCCATAACTTGATCCATTTGTTATACCAACTCACCAAGTACGCACAATGTGACCCAATTCGCCTTCTCAGATCAACAAGCACCAACTACTTGACTCCGTTCGACTTCACGAATAATTAAGGCTTGTATTTGAACCCAATTGACTTCTCGGATCAACAAGTCTTTCAATTGACCAAATTCGGCTCCTTGGATTAACAAGTATCCATAACTTGATCCGTTTGTTTTACCAAGTCACCAAGTACGCACAATGTGACCCAATTCGCCTTCTCGAATCAACAAGCACCAACTATTTGACTCCGTTCGACTTCACGAATCATTAAGTCTTGTATTTGAACCCAATTGACCTCTCGGATCAACAAGTCTTTCAATTGACCCAATTCGGCTCCTCGGATTAACAAGTATCCATAACTTGATCCGTTTGTTTTACCAAGTCACCAAGTACGCACAATGTGACCCAATTCGCCTTCTCGGATCACCAAGCACCAACTATTTGACTCCGTTCGACTTCACGAATCATTAATGCTTGTATTTGAACACAATTGACTTCTCGGATCAACAAGTCTTTCAATTGACCCAATTCGGCTTCTCGGATCAACAAGTATCCATAACTTGATCCATTTGTTTTACCAAGTCACCAAGTACGCACAATGTGACCCAATTCGCCTTCTCGGATCAACAAGCACCAACTACGTGACTCCGTTCGACTTCACGAATCATTAAGGCTTGTATTTGAACCCAATTGACTTCTCGGATCAACAAGTCTTCCACTTGACTTAATTGGGCTTCTCGGATTAACAAGTATCCATAACTTGATTCATTTGTTTTATAAATTCACCAAGTACGCACGATGTGACCCAATTCGCCTTCTCGGATCAACCAGCACCAACAATTTGACTCCGTTCGACTTCACGAATCATTAAGGCTTGTATTTGAACCGAATTGACTTCTCGGATCAACAAGTCTTTCAATTGTCCCAATTCGGCTCCTCGGATTAACAAGTATCCATAACTTGATCCGTTTGTTTTACCAAGTCACCAAGTGCGCACAATGTGACCCAATTCGCCTTCTCGGATCACCAAGCACCAACTATTTGACTCCTTTCAACTTCATGAATCATTAAGGCTTGTATTTGAACCCAATTGACTTCTCGGATCAACAAGTCTTTCAATTAACCCAATTCGGCTTCTCGGATCAACAAGTATCCATAACTTGATCCGTTTGTTATACCAAGTCACCAAGTACGCACAATGTGACCCAATTCGCCTTCTCGGATCAACAAGCACCAACTACTTGACTCCGTTCGACTTCACGAATCATTAAGGCTTGTAGTTGAACCCAATTGTCTTCTCGGATCAACAAGTCTTCCATTTGACTTAATTGGGCTTCTCGGATCAACAAGTATCCATAACTTGATTCATTTGTTTTATTAAGTCACCAAGTACGCACAATGTGACCCAATTCGCCTTCTCGGATCAACAAGCACCAACTAATTGACTCCGTTCGACTTCACGAATCATTAAGGCTTGTATTTGAACCCAATTGACTTCTCGGATCAACAAGTCTTTCAATTGACCCAATTCGGCTTCTCGGATCAACAAGTATCCATAACTTGATCCATTTGTTATACCAAGTCACCAAGTACGCACAATGTGACCCAATTCGCCTTCTCGGATAAACAAGCACCAACTACTTGACTCTGTTCAACTTCACGAATAATTAAGGCTTGTATTTGAACCCAATTGACTTCTCGGATCAACAAGTCTTTCAATTGACCAAATTCGGCTCCTTGGATTAACAAGTATCCATAACTTGATCCGTTTGTTTTACCAAGTCACCAAGTACGCACAATGTGACCCAATTCGCCTTCTCGAATCATCAAGCACCAACTATTTGACTCCGTTCGACTTCACGAATCATTAAGTCTTGTATTTGAACCCAATTGACCTCTCGGATCAACAAGTCTTTCAATTGACCCAATTCGGCGTCTCGGATTAACAAGTATCCATAACTTGATCCGTTTGTTTTACCAAGTCACCAAGTACGCACAATGTGACCCAATTCGCCTTCTCGGATCACCAAGCACCAACTATTTGACTCCTTTCAACTTCACGAATCATTAAGGCTTGTATTTGAACCCAATTGACTTCTGGGATCAACAAGTCTTCCATTTGACTTAATTGGGCTTCTCGGATCAACAAGTATCCATAACTTGATACGTTTGTTTTATAAAGTCACCAAGTACGCACAATGTGACCCAATTCGCCTTCTCGGATCAACAAGCACCAACTAATTGACTCCGTTCGACTTCAAGGATCATTAAGGCTCGTATTTGAACTCAATTGACTTCTCGGATCAACACTCCTTTCAATTGACCCAATTCGGCTTCTCGGGTTAACAAGTATCCATAACTTGATCCATTTATTTTACCAAGTCACCAAGTACGCACAACGTGACCCAATTCGCCATCTCGGATCAACAAGCACCAACTAATTGACTCCGTTCGACTTCACGAATCATTAAGGCTTGTATTTGAACCCAATTGACTTCTCGGATCAAAAAGTCTTTCAATTGTCCCAATTCGGCTTCTCGGATCAACAAGTATCCATAACTTGATCCGTTTGTTATACCAAGTCACCAAGTACGCACAATGTGACCCAATTCGCCCTCTCGGATCAACAAGCACCAACTACTTGACTCCGTTCGACTTCACGAATTCTCGGATCAACAAGTCTTCCATTTGACTTAATTAGGCTTCTCGGATCAACAAGTATCCATAACTTGATTCGTTTGTTTTATAGAGTCACCAAGTACGCACAATGTGACCCAATTCGCCTTCTCGGATCAACAAGCACCAACAATTTGACTCCGTTCAACTTCACGAATCATTAAGGCATGTATTTGAACCCAATTGACTTCTCGGATCAACAAGTCTTCCACTTGACTTAATTGGGCTTCTCGGATTAACAAGTATCCATAACTTGATTCATTTGTTTTATAAATTCACCAAGTACGCACGATGTGACCCAATTCGCCTTCTCGGATCAACAAGCACCAACAATTTGACTCCGTTCGACTTCACGAATCATTAAGGCTTGTATTTGAACCCAATTGACTTCTCGGATCAACAAGTCTTTCAATTGTCCCAATTCGGCTCCTCGGATTAACAAGTATCCATAACTTGATCCGTTTGTTTTACCAAGTCACCAAGTGCGCACAATGTGACCCAATTCGCCTTCTCGGATCACCAAGCACCAACTATTTGACTCCTTTCAACTTTATGAATCATTAAGGCTTGTATTTGAACCCACTTGACTTCTCGGATCAACAAGTCTTTCAATTGACCTAATTCAGCTTCTCGGATCAACATGTATCCATAACTTGATCCGTTTGTTATACCAAGTCACCAAGTACGCACAATGTGACCCAATTCGCCTTCTCGGATCAACAAGCACCAACTACTTGACTCCGTTCGACTTCACGAATCATTAACCCCATATCTTCTTATGATAAGTCACGTGATTTAAATTCTGAGACCCCTTTGCATGCGCCTAGCTCTAGGCCTAGCGGGTCTTGTGCTGAATTTTCAGCCCTTACTAACCTATTTAATCTGATGAACAGTGGTGATGTCCCCTCTTGCATGTGTCCCCTTTCCCCCACTTTTACCCCTGCTTCTATTACGCATGATTCTCTTGCTCTGCATGATAAATGTTTATCGCATGCATCTACTACTGGGGCTCCTCCGCCTCCCTGCTCTTTTTCTATGCCTGCTCTTGACCTCCCCAATGCTAGTTTATTTCCGGCATTGGGGAACAGGTACACATCGGGAACGTCGTTTACAGCCCCATCTCTACGGATTGGTTCTCTTCCAGTCCCACTCTCGACCTCTCGGCCTCCATCAGAAGCGACGCCGGCTACTGCCTCATTGCCTTCGCCGCCTCAACGACCGATACCATATGAACCGGTCCTCAAAGGGGATGTTTACTCCATCACTGTGGATGAAACACGCTATAAACAAAGGGTGGAGTTCCTATCCAAGACTCTAATTGGAAGACTTTTCTATATCAAGAAGGATAAAACATGGTCTCTAACTGAACTCAAATCAAAGCTTACGGACATCTGGAAAACACAATTTGAATGGAAGATCGTCCTGTTGGGACGGGGATGTTACAACTTCCAATTTACCAATGATAGTGATCGCTCCAAAGCCTTCTCACATTCCGCTTGGTCTCTCAAACCCGGAACGCTCCGACTGACCCGTTGGGTCCCCAATTTCAATCCGCACAAGCTGAATACCTCGGTTGCTCAGGTGTGGATTCGTATCTACGAGCTCGGGATGGAACATTGGGACACCCCCTGTTTTTGGGGCATTGCCAAATCAATTGGTACTCCCTTACAAATAGATGAGCGAGCGATCGAAGGTTCCTTGGGTCATTTCGCCCGGGTGCAGGTTGAAATTGATTTTGCCAAGCCGACTCATTTACCGGATAAGGTCACTGTCGAAGGCAACGACACTCTCACCACAGCCTCTATTGTTTACGAAAACTGCCCTGACTATTGTTCATCATGTTGTATTTTGGGACACACGATCATTACATGCAAGAAGAGGAAGGCTGCTTCTTCTCTTCACGCTACTCATTCTCTTATGGGAAGGAACTCGACCATGAGCAGGCCTACCCCGACTAACACGGCTCCCACGAATCCGGCTCGCTCGAAGTCCCGACCTCGATCTATTCCTAGAGGTCGGTCGAGAGGGCGATCACAGCTGCCACGTATGGTTTACCGTCCGAAAGCTACTCCGGCGCCATCTCACGTTCCGACTACGTCGAACTCATTCGCTATCTTGAGCGCTATGGCAACAGAGGAAGGTTCAACGTCATCCTCGACTCCGCCCGGAAAGAGGGTTGCAACGCCACCTTCTCCACCTCGCCATGCACCCTTTTCCGAGCCCATGCACTCCATGCATGGCGGTATTGCTACCATGAGCACCTTGTCCCCTGTTTCTCATTTTGATAACAATCCCATGTTGGAAGAGTCCATGCAGCGTCCTTCTATTTTGGTGGAGTCCACGCAGCGCATTAATGGGGGTATTACTATTAATAGTAATTCAGCCCCCATCTCTCTCTTTGATCATGATTGTGACCCACATGTCACGGCTATTAATAGTATTTCCAAGTCCATGCAGCGTCCTTCTAATTTGGTGGAGTCCACGCAGCGCACTAATGGGGGCATTACTATTAATAGTAATTCAGCCCCCATCTCTCTTCATGATTGTGACCCACATGTCACGGCTCTCAATAGTATATCCAAGTCCCACAAGGAATCTGTTAATGATGAATGTCTCCTTAGGTGTCCGCTGACATCCCACTATTGTGGGGACATACCACCCTCAAACTCATCATTGGCTCACGCCAAGGCTGCCACGTCAGGCCCGACTACGGCTCCCTCGTCTATGGAGCTGGTGCTTCATTCGGCCCCACATATGGACGTGGTCCCACTTTCGATGGCCCCCCCGATTCATGTGGAAGCACTCCGTCGATGGTGCGCTTCCTCCTCACGCCCTCGCTCCGCTTCTATTCCTCCTCGGAGAGGCAAGATTATTGAGGATATGGACTCTGTCGCAAAGTCGGATTTTCATGTTTTGGATAGCCCCAACTCAGATGCCCTACGAGACATGCACCGGGCTGCTCTCGGTAATTGGGCAAATGAGATGGAATTGGATGACCCGCCGCCTGAGCACGGCGTATATACAGGTTGGACATGAAGATGATGATATGGAATATTCGTGGAATGGGGAATGAACAGGCTAGGAACTCTCTCCGGGATTTCTGTCGCCTACATTCCCCTGATTGGCTCGCCATTGTTGAGCCAAAGGTTAGATCTTCTTCTATTCCGCATACTTTTTGGAGGTCTCTCCACCTTCATTTTCTTGGTGAAAATTCCCGCCCCCCTTTGCTCCCTAATATTTGGATTCTTTGTCGTGCTAGCTATGTGGAGTCCTCACATGTCATTTATTTTTCGAATCAATTGCTCTTGGTTTATGCTGTCATTCGGGACGTTCCCGTGCATCTTGCTTTTGTTCATGCATGTAATGAGTACATTGAGCGTCGGTCTTTATGGTCTGATCTCATTCATGTTGCTTCTTTGCCTTGTTGCATTATTGGTGATTTTAATGCCGTGTTTGGTGCTCATGAGCGCATGAGTATGGCTTCCCCCTCCCCTAT
This sequence comes from Ajuga chamaepitys, assembly GCA_958295605.1. Classification (NCBI taxonomy): domain Eukaryota; kingdom Viridiplantae; phylum Streptophyta; class Magnoliopsida; order Lamiales; family Lamiaceae; genus Ajuga; species Ajuga chamaepitys. The sequence continues at coordinate 43,346,720 of OY282495.1, forward strand.
TGCTTGTTCTGAGTTTCGGCAGGCTATTGACGATGCGGAGCTGCTGGAAATTGAGAATGAGGGATGCACGTATACCTGGTGCTCTCGTCGATCCATCGGCTCTTTTAAAGCTTCTAAGTTGGACCGGGGTTTTGTTAACAGTGATTTTGTGGCTCAGTGGAATTCTATTCAAGCGTTGATACTCCCCCGGAACAACTCTGATCACCATCCTCTCTTGATCACCTGCACGGAGTCTGCTCCTTCTTATCCCCGGCCTTTCCGGTTTCAAAAGATGTGGACGGTCCACCCTGGCTTTCGTTCTTTGGTCAATGCTTCATGGGTTGGCCCCTTATCTCATACGGACCCCCTCTCTAGGGTTGTTCGTAAGTTGAAGAGATTAAAGGATGAGATCAAAGTTTGGAACGTCAACATCTTCCGGAATATTTACACCACTTTGGCGGAGCACTACGTGGATCTCGCTGCCCTTCAGGAGATGATCTATGAACAGGGTTACTCTGATGCCCTCTTTGAGAAGGAGGTGGACTTGCAGGTCCTCATTAATCGCACTCTTGCCCAGCATCAAGACTTCATTTGTCAGAAAAATCGTCTCAGCTGGCTTAAGGATGGGGACCGTAACTCCTCTTTTTTCCACAGATTGCATGCTGCCTCTAAGGTGAGGCAGCACCTCTCGGCTCTCAAGATCGATGGTGTGTTGGTTGAAGACCGGACCACTCTGGCGGACCACATTGTTCATTTCTACACCAACCTTTTCACGGAGCCCACTACTTCGTCAACCATTGATCTTTCTGTTGTGGGGGACATCATCAGTCCCTCCATCTCTGCTGACGAGAATGCCCTTCTTATGGCTGACCCCACTCCGGAGGAAATTCACTCGGCGGTTTTCTCCCTCTCGGCAGACAGCTCTCCAGGCCCGGATGGTTTTTCTGGCTGCTTTTTTCAGGTTTATTGGGATATTATTCGTAACGATGTGGTGGCTGCCGTGCGCTACTTTTTTCGTCATGGTTTCATTCCCACTGGTTTGAATTCGAGCTTTGTGGTCCTCATTCCTAAAAAGAAGGGGGCCAATCGAGTGGAGGACTTTCGACCTATTGTCCTTAGCAATTTTTTGTTTAAGGTCCTCACTAAGATTCTTGCTTCTAGGCTGGGCAGCTTTGTGGGCTCTCACATTTCTCCCTATCAGTTCGGATTTGTGCCAGGTAGGCGCATCCATCATTGTATTGCCTATGCTTCTGAGTGTTTTAATTGTATGGACAGGCAAAATGAGGGTGGTAATGTGGCCTTCAAAATTGATATCCGGAAAGCTTTTGATACTGTTCGTTGGGATTTTCTTCTGCATTTTCTGAGATGTTTGGGCTTTTCGGATTGGTTCGTGGATCGTGTCTCTTCCATCTTGCTCTCTGCCAGGCTTTCCATTCTGATCAATGGTTCTCCTGTTGGTTACTTTGCCTGTTCTCGTGGTGTTAGGCAGGGGGATCCACTTTCCCCTCTCCTATTTTGTCTTGCTGAAGAGTTTTTAGGTAGGCTCATTGTTGATTGCCATAATAAGCAGTCTATCCGTCCGGCTATGGCTATGATGGGGGTTCCCTGCCCCCCCTTTTTGTTCTATGCAGATGACATCCTCATCTTCTGCAATGCGGACTTGTCTAATGTGAGGAAGCTGCGTCATATTCTTAAGCTTTATGGTAGGCTCTCGGGCCAAATCGTTAGCACAGACAAGTCTAGAGTATTCTTTGGAGCGAAGGCAACCACTAACATCAAGCGGCAGATTCTCCGTGTTTCGAAGATGGCTGAAGGCTCTTTGCCTTTGCAATACCTTGGGGTTCCTATCTTCGTCGGAGCACCAAGGCTTGCTTACTTCCAGCCCTTGGCGGATTCTATTTGCGCTAAGTTTTCCAACTGGGTGGGCACTTCACTCTCGATGGCGGGTCGGGCTTGCCTTGTGAATTCTGTGATCACTAGTTCCTTCGTTCACTCGATGATGGTGTACCGTTGGCCTTTGTCCCTTCTTGCTGACGTTGAGAAGGCCATGCGCAATTTTATCTGGACGGGCAGCACGGCCCATAGCGGTAAATTTAACATCTCCTGGAAACGTGTTTGTGCCCCGAAAGCCGAAGGAGGTCTGGGTCTTCGTTCGATTCGCAAGGCGAATGCTGCTTTTCTGCTCAAATTTGCCTGGGACTTCCTGACTTCTACTGACCCTGGCATGGATCTTCTTCGTTCTCGCTGGTTCTCTGCCTCTGGTGATCTTAAGACCTCCTACATCCGCTCCTCCCTTTTTGGTTCCACTAGACCTTACATCAGACAGCTCCTCTCGGAATCTCAGTGGATTGTTGGACCGAACTCTTCGGTTAGATTTTGGCTTGATAATTGGCTCGGTTACTCCATTGCTGACAGGATTGGCATGCCTATTGAGGCACGTTTACATTTTCAGCATTTGATTTCGGATTATCATATTGATGGGGTCTGGCAGTTGGACGGGCTTTTTGTTCAGAACTTCCCTGTTATTGCAAAGGACATAGTTGCTATGGCCATCTCTCCCTCTATCCCGGATCATAGAGTTTGGACTCGCTCTCCGACGGGCAATGTGACGTCCACTCTGGCTTACAACTACTTTCGTACCTCCTTTCCGGCCACTTCTTGGGGGAAATGGATCTGGGCTCCCTATATCCCTCCCTGTCGTTCGTATACGGTTTGGCGTGCGATACATCATAAACTTCCTTCTTGGGAGATTATTCAGTCACACTGCATTCAAGGTCCATCCATGTGCGCTCTTTGCCATACATCAGGGGAGTCTGCTGATCACATTTTTTCTAGTTGTTCTTTCTCTCTTGCCATTTTTTCTAAACTAGGTTGGGCTTTTGATATATCTCTTATTTTTCATGAGGGTTTCCACAGATTGCTTTTACAGGCTATGCAGGTACAGTTCAGCTCCCAAGTCACAGCGCTTTGGAGAGTTGCTTTTGTCACTGCTATTTGGGCTATTTGGACTACCAGGAACAGGTCCACTTTTGATGATAAGAAGGCTAACTCCACACAGGCTGTCTCAGTTATTCTTTCTTGCATTCGGGATTCTGCCTCCCTGATCTCGGGACACATGCACAACTCGGTTCGGGAGCTCAGCATTTTAACTCGGCTAGGTGTGCGTGGTGTTCCGTCTAAACCTCTTCTGGTGAAGTCTGTCACTTGGATTCCCCCCTCCCCTGGGTGGATCAAGGTCAACACGGATGGTAGTGCCGAAGGGGCACCTGGCCTTACTTTTGGGGGAGGCATTTTTAGAAATTGCAGAGGTTTCACTTTGGGAGGGTTCTCTGCCTCATTCGGCAATGGTTTTGCTTTTGAAGCGGAACTCCAGGCAGCCATTTACGCGATTGAGTTAGCCAGGGATCGTGGATGGCATAACATTTGGCTTGAATCTGATTCCATGTACGTCGTACAAGCGTTTCAGTCCCGATCTCTTGATGTGCCATGGCGACTTCGTGCACGTTGGATTCGAGCCTTGCACTTTTTGGGGGATCTTACTTTCAAGGTTTCGCACATATACAGAGAAGGCAACCAGGCTGCTGATGCCCTCTCTGCTCTCCGAACACCTTTTACATGGTGGAATCCCCTCCCTCCACACGTCTCTGATATTTCTTCTCGTGACTTCTATACTCAGTATTTTCGTGTTCATTGAGCCTTCTGATGTTCCCCTCCCCAGTTTTCTTTTGCAGATCTTATGGATGCTTTGGAGGAACTCTCGGCTCCTTATATTTATATTTCTACCCCTTCCCTCCCCCGTCTTTTGTGCAGGCACCTGCTTTGGATTAATTATACATTGACGGATTATGGATTTGACGGTCATTGGTCTTTTAGGCCGATGCTGGTACTCTTTTTCCCACTATTGACTTTTTCCCACAGGGTTTTTCAGTAGTGGGTTTTAACGAGGCCAGCAGAGTCTTTCCCACTCTGGGAAGATTCTTACATGCTTCACAGCATTTGGAACTTAGGTTCCTAGGCGCCTCACTATTGTTACGCGCCCGGCAGTTCTATCGCCCCTGGACGGCACCTCCACGGCACTCATTGCTCTGCCGCCTTCAGCTGGTGTTGCTTGCTCCAGCATAGCATTCCCTGCTCTACATGTCATTCGCACTCCGGAAGTTGTTCCCGGACCACAGACCTCACCCCCTTCCATGAGTGTTTGGCCTCGCACTCACGGCGCTTGGTTCCATTTCAGTGGTTGCTCCCCCACTTTTAGCGCCTTAGATCTGTTAGACTTTTTAGTCTCCTACCGGCTTATGGTAGTTTCGACTTTAGACTTTGATATACGCACTGTGCGGCGTTTCTCGGCTAGTGTATTAGCCTACTCGTTGAGCGTTTTGGGATTTGCTTCTTCTTTGTATACACTTTATTTTCATTTTTATTTATACAAGCAACGATTAAACTTCACGAATCATTAAGGCTTGTAGTTGAACCCAATTGACTTCTCGGATCAACAAGTCTTCCATTTGACTTAATTGGGCTTCTCGGATCAACAAGTATCCATAACTTGATTCATTTATTTTATTAAGTCACCAAGTACGCACAATGTGACCCAATTCGCCTTCTCGGATCAACAAGCACCAACTAATTGACTCCGTTCGACTTCACGAATCATTAAGGCTTGTATTTGAACCCAACTGACTTCTCGGATCAACAAGTCTTTCAATTGACCCAATTCGGCTTCTCGGATCAACAAGTATCCATAACTTGATCCATTTGTTATACCAAGTCACCAAGTACGCACAATGTGACCCAATTCACCTTCTCGGATCAACAAGCACCAACTACTTGACTCCGTTCGACTTCACGAATAATTAAGGCTTGTATTTGAACCCAATTGACTTCTCGGATCAACAAGTCTTTCAATTGACCAAATTCGGCTCCTTGGATTAACAAGTATCCATAACTTGATCCGTTTGTTTTACCAAGTCACCAAGTACGCACAATGTGACCCAATTCGCCTTCTCGAATCAACAAGCACCAACTATTTGACTCCGTTCGACTTCACGAATCATTAAGTCTTGTATTTGAACCCAATTGACCTCTCGGATCAACAAATCTTTCAATTGACCCAATTCGGCTCCTCGGATTAACAAGTATCCATAACTTGATCCGTTTGTTTTACCAAGTCACCAAGTACGCACAATGTGACCCAATTCGCCTTCTCGGATCACCAAGCACCAACTATTTGACTCCGTTTGACTTCACGAATCATTAATGCTTGTATTTGAACCCAATTGACTTCTCGGATCAACAAGTCTTTCAATTGACCCAATTCGGCTTCTCGGATCAACAAGTATCCATAACTTGATCCATTTGTTTTACCAAGTCACCAAGTACGCACAATGTGACCCAATTCGCCTTCTCGGATCAACAAGCACCAACTACGTGACTCCGTTCGACTTCACGAATCATTAAGGCTTGTATTTGAACCCAATTGACTTCTCGGATCAATTAGTCTTCCACTTGACTTAATTGGGCTTCTCGGATTAACAAGTATCCATAACTTGATTCATTTGTTTTATAAATTCACCAAGTACGCACGATGTGACCCAATTCGCCTTCTCGGATCAACAAGCACCAACAATTTGACTCCGTTCGACTTCACGAATCATTAAGGCTTGTATTTGAACCCAATTGACTTCTCGGATCAACAAGTCTTTCAATTGTCCCAATTCGGCTCCTCGGATTAACAAGTATCCATAACTTGATCCGTTTGTTTTACCAAGTCACCAAGTGCGCACAATGTGACCCAATTCGCCTTCTCGGATCACCAAGCACCAACTATTTGACTCCTTTCAACTTCATGAATCATTAAGGCTTGTATTTGAACCCAATTGACTTCTCGGATCAACAAGTCTTTCAATTGACCCAATTCGGCTTCTCGGATCAACAAGTATCCATAACTTGATCCGTTTGTTATACCAAGTCACCAAGTACGCACAATGTGACCCAATTCGCCTTCTCGGATCAACAAGCACCAACTACTTGACTCCGTTCGACTTCACGAATCATTAAGGCTTGTAGTTGAACCCAATTGACTTCTCGGATCAACAAGTCTTCCATTTGACTTAATTGGGCTTCTCGGATCAACAAGTATCCATAACTTGATTCATTTGTTTTATTAAGTCACCAAGTACGCACAATGTGACCCAATTCGCCTTCTCGGATCAACAAGCACCAACTAATTGACTCCGTTCGACTTCACGAATCATTAAGACTTGTATTTGAACCCAATTGACTTCTCGGATCAACAAGTCTTTCAATTGACCCAATTCGGCTTCTCGGATCAACAAGTATCCATAACTTGATCCATTTGTTATACCAAGTCACCAAGTACGCACAATGTGACCCAATTCGCCTTCTCGGATCAACAAGCACCAACTACTTTACTCCGTTCGACTTCACGAATAATTAAGGCTTGTATTTGAACCCAATTGACTTCTCGGATCAACAAGTCTTTCAATTGACCAAATTCGGCTCCTTGGATTAACAAGTATCCATAACTTGATCCGTTTGTTTTACCAAGTCACCAAGTACGCACAATGTGACCCAATTCGCCTTCTCGAATCATCAAGCACCAACTATTTGACTCCGTTCGACTTCACGAATCATTAAGTCTTGTATTTGAACCCAATTGACCTCTCGGATCAACAAGTCTTTCAATTGACCCAATTCGGCTCCTCGGATTAACAAGTATCCATAACTTGATCCGTTTGTTTTACCAAGTCACCAAGTACGCACAATGTGACCCAATTCGCCTTCTCGGATCACCAAGCACCAACTATTTGACTCCTTTCAACTTCACGAATCATTAAGGCTTGTATTTGAACCCAATTGACTTCTGGGATCAATAAGTCTTCCATTTGACTTAATTGGGCTTCTCGGATCAACAAGTATCCATAACTTGATACGTTTGTTTTATAAAGTCACCAAGTACGCACAATGTGACCCAATTCGCCTTCTCGGATCAACAAGCACCAACTAATTGACTCCGTTCGACTTCAAGGATCATTAAGGCTCGTATTTGAACTCAATTGACTTCTCGGATCAACAATCCTTTCAATTGACCCAATTCGGCTTCTCGGGTTAACAAGTATCCATAACTTGATCCATTTATTTTACCAAGTCACCAAGTACGCACAACGTGACCCAATTCGCCATCTCGGATCAACAAGCACCAACTAATTGACTCCGTTCGACTTCACGAATCATTAAGGCTTGTATTTGAACCCAATTGACTTCTCGGATCAAAAAGTCTTTCACTTGTCCCAATTCGGCTTCTCGGATCAACAAGTATCCATAACTTGATCCGTTTGTTATACCAAGTCACCAAGTACGCACAATGTGACCCAATTCGCCCTCTCGGATCAACAAGCACCAACTACTTGACTCCGTTCGACTTCACGAATGATTAAGGCTTGTAGTTGAACCCAATTGACTTCTCGGATCAACAAGTCTTCCATTTGACTTAATTAGGCTTCTCGGATCAACAAGTATCCATAACTTGATTCGTTCGTTTTATAGAGTCACCAAGTACGCACAATGTGACCCAATTCGCCTTGTCGGATCAACAAGCACCAACAATTTGACTCCGTTCGACTTCACGAATCATTAAGGCTTGTATTTGAACCCAATTGACTTCTCGGATCAACAAGTCTTTCAATTGTCCCAATTCGGCTCCTCGGATTAACAAGTATCCATAACTTGATCCGTTTGTTTTACCAAGTCACCAAGTACGCACAATGTGACCCAATTCGCCTTCTCGGATCACCAAGCACCAACTATTTGACTCCTTTCAACTTCATGAATCATTAAGGCTTGTATTTGAACCCAATTGACTTCTCGGATCAACAAGTCTTTCAATTGACCCAATTCGGCTTCTCGGATTAACAAGTATTCATAACTTGATCCGTTTGTTTTACCAAGTCACCAAGTACGCACAATGTGACCCAATTCGCCTTCTCGGATCACCAAGCACCAACTATTTGACTCCTTTCAACTTCACGAATCATTAAGGCTTGTTTTTGAACCCAATTGACTTCTCGGATCAACAAGTCTTTCATTTGACTTAATTGGGCTTCTCGGATCTACAAGTATCCATAACTTGATATGTTTGTTTTATAAAGTCACCAAGTACGCACAATGTGACCCAATTCGCCTTCTCGGATCAACAAGCACCAACTAATTGACTCCGTTCGACTTCAAGGATCATTAAGGCTCGTATTTGAACTCAATTGACTTCTCGGATCAACAATCCTTTCAATTGACCCAATTCGGCTTCTCGGATTAACAAGTATCCATAACTTGATCCATTTATTTTACCAAGTCACCGAGTACGCACAACGTGACCCAATTCGCCTTCTCGGATCAACAAGCACCAACTAATTGACTCCGTTCGACTTCACGAATCATTATGGCTTGTATTTGAACCCAATTGACTTCTCGGATCAACAAGTCTTTCAATTGTCCCAATTCGGCTTCTCGGATCAACAACTATCCATAACTTGATCCGTTTGTTATACCAAGTCACCAAGTACGCACAATGTGACCCAATTCGCCCTCTCGGATCAACAAGCACCAACTACTTGACTCCGTTCGACTTCACGAATGATTAAGGCTTGTAGTTGAACCCAATTGACTTCTCGGATCAACAAGTCTTCCATTTGACTTAATTGGGCTTCTCGGATCAACAAGTATCCATAACTTGATTCGTTTGTTTTATAAAGTCACCAAGTACGCACAATGAGACCCAATTCGCCTTCTCGGATCAACAAGCACCAACTAATTGACTCCGTTCGACTTCACGAATCATTAAGGCTTGTATTTGAACCCAATTGGCTTCTCGGATCAACAAGTCTTTCAATTGACCCAATTCGGCTCCTCGGATTAACAAGTATCCATAACTTGATCCGTTTGTTTTACCAAGTCACCAAGTACGCACAATGTGACCCAATTCGCCTTCTCGAATCAACAAGCACCAACTATTTGACTCCGTTCGACTTCACGAATCATTAAGGCTTGTATTTGAACCCAATTGACTTCTCGGATCAACAAGTCTTTCAATTGACCCAATTCGGCTTCTCGGATCAACAAGTACCCATAAATTGATCCATTTGTTTTACCAAGTTACCAAGTACGCACAATGTGACCCAATTCGCCTTCTCGGATCAACAAGCACCAACTACTTGACTCCGTTCGACTTCACGAATCATTAAGGCTTGTATTTGAACCCAATTACTTTCTCGGATCAACAAGTCTTTCAATTGTCCTAATTCGGCTTCTTGGATCAACAAGTATCCATAACTTGATCCGTTTGTTATACCGAGTCACCAAGTACGCACAATGTGACCCAATTCGCCTTCTCGGATCAACAAGCACCAACTAATTGACTCCGTTCGACTTCACGAATCATTAAGGCTTGTATTTGAACCCAATTGACTTCTCGGATCAACAAGTCTTTCAATTGACCCAATTCGACTTCTCGGATCAACAAGTATCCATAAATTGATCCATTTGTTTTACCAAGTCACCAAGTACGCACAATGTGACCCAATTCGCCTTCTCGGATCAACAAGCACCAACTACTTGACTCCGTTCGACTTCACGAATCATTAAGGCTTGTATTTGAACCCAATTGATTTCTCGGATCAACAAGTCTTCCATTTGACTTAATTGGGCTTCTTGGTATCTAATAAACCAAATTCTAGGTGTTTTGTTTGTATTCATGATTTTGGTGTGTGTAACTTAATTTTAAAATCAACATATGCTCTCTTCTCTCTCTATAAACTAGGAAAAACCAGCCTCTCCTTCTTGGCCGGAGGCTGTTGCCACGGGCAGCCGCCGGCCATATCTTTATTCTATTGTGCTTTTATTTTCTGTTTCTCTTGCTTTCCGCTTTATTTTCCAGTTTTTTGTCCAGTTCTTGGGTCTGTTATTCAAGAATTTTTCCAGTTTTTTGTCCAGTTCTTGGGTATATTATTCAACATTTTCTTGTCAATATGCGTTAATGGAGTTGCGGTCGTCCTAACTGCTGCTGCAATCATCAGGGCCCTTTGCCGAGACCCAGGTTTACACTACCACTATTAACAGGATCTCATTTTCGATCTGTTCCTCACGCAGATGCCGTCGCCATCTCCCGGCGGACCATGACGAAATTTCCGGATCTGATAGATCGTCCAAGTCTTCAGATCTTCGTACACAGGGCCTCGTCCTGGGACTGCGCAGCCCCATTTTCGCTTGACACCCCTTCGTCAGGGGTAAGCCAAAGGGAACCAGAGCTTCTAGGTGCGCGTCTGGTTTAGCGATTTATTACTGGGATTGCTTCCCTGGGTCGTTTGGGTGCTGTGACTTGATGGTTGCGACCACTACGAGCCTGAAGCATCACTGCCATTGAAGGCCTATGCCTGCTCCTGGGTTCTCCTTCTTTCTGGACTGGATTCGCCTTTGCTGCTCTTCGAATCTGGGACGAGATCTCCTGGATCTGTTTTCGTTTCTAGGCTGTGGAAACCGCCATTGAAGGGTGCTCACTCACCTGACTCGCGATCTTGAAGAAGATTCAGAGCTCACCATTGTTACTGAGTTAACTCAGTATCACAGACCCGAGTCGACTCGAGTCTAGCTTCCGAGTCACCCACAGCAGGGCTGTTCTTGATGATGGAGATTCCTTCGCGACCCTAGAGAGGTTGCGATTCTGACTATATTATGTTTGGGGTTCCTTCCAGGTGTGCTTCGGAGCACCGAGGATGTTGCTACCTGGGGAAGCCATTTCCTTGCCTGGTTACTTCCCGAGCTCGAGGATCCCACTGCCCCAGATTTCCAAGTTCTGAATTCAGACTTTCTGGGTTTCTTGCGTGATATGCCCATGGGGATGCCTTGCATTGACTGATTTCAGGTTGGGCGATTTACAGTCTGGTATGGCTGGTATGGTGAATTGGAGCTGTGACTACCAGATATGATTTGCTGCTGGGATTTTGCTTCTCACTAGCTTTTATTTCATTTCTTGATCACATTTGGATTGGCATTGATTGTCTAGAACAGATCATTTCACAATGTGTTTCTTTATAGCTGGGTTTGTATGTTGCTCGCGTTGCTGATCCAAGCCAATATGCTGCCCTTGTTTTATTTGTTGGAATTGACTACAATTCCAACGCTTTGACTCGGCAATCCCGGGTTTTGTTTGGAGGCAATCCCTCCATTGTTTGTAGCAGGGTTTTCTACTGCTTCTTCGGGATTTTGATCTGTTTAGCTGGACTCTATTGGGTTAGTTTTGGAGATTTGTACACGTCTTGGGATTTGTTGTTGGGTCACAATTACAGATTTTACGGCTCTGAGCTAAGGCATTGAAATCCTCAGAGGGACTTTTAGACTCACACCGATGTGAGGAGCGTTGCTAATCCCCCACGCTCGGGTTTCGTGACATAGAGCAACATGATTGGGAGCTCGACCTCTGTAGTTTGCTCGGCGACAGTTCCATATTGGTTCTTCTCTCCAATCGAACCGATCATCTCCAGTTTTATTTACACTAAATTGGCTTTGTCTTGTACTTGCTTTATTTTATTTAGCCATTTTTAGTTTATTCTGGATACCTTTATCTGTCGGCTTGTGGCATGGAAAGGATTCTCGTTCGACCCTTGTGAGTGACCAACATGTGGTCTCCACATTTCTTGTTCCCTTTGTTTTCTTTTCTTTAGTTATATTACTACCCATTTGATTGGGCTTCTCGGATCAACAAATATCCAAAACTTGATTCATTTGTTTTATAAAGTCACCAAGTACGCACGATGTGACACAATTCGCCTTCTCGGATCAACAAGCACCAACAATTTGACTCCGTTCGACTTCACGAATCATTAAGGCTTGTATTTGAACCCAATTGACTTCTCGGATCAACAAGTCTTTTAATTGACCCAATTCGGCTTCTCGGATCAACAAGTATCCATAACTTGATCCATTTGTTATACCAAGTCACCAAGTACGCACAATGTGACCCAATTCGCCTTCTCAGATCAACAAGCACCAACTATTTAACTCCATTCGACTTCACGAATCATTAAGGCTTGTATTTGAACCCAATTGACTTCTCGGATCAACAAGTCTTTCAATTGACCCAATTCGGCTTCTCGGATCAACAAGTATCCATAACTTGATCCATTTGTTTTACCAAGACACCAAGTATGCACAATGTGACCCAATTCGCCTTCTCGGATCACCACGCACCAACTATTTGACTCCTTTCAACTTCACAAATCATTAAGGCTTGTATTTAAACCCAATTGACTTCTGGGATCAACAACTCTTTCAATTGACCCAATTCGGCTTCTCGGATCAACAAGTATCCATAACTTGATCCATTTGTTTTACCAAGTCACCAAGTACGCACAATGTGACCCAATTCGCCTTCTCGGATCAACAAGCTCCAACTAATTGACTCCGTTCGACTTCAGGGATCATTAAGGCTCGTATTTGAACTCAATTGACTTCTCGGATCAACAATCCTTTCAATTGACCCAATTCGGCTTCTCGGATTAACAAGTATCCATAACTTGATCCATTTATTTTACCAAGTCACCAAGTACGCACAACGTGACCCAATTCGCCTTCTCGGATCAACAAGCACCAACTAATTGACTCCGTTCGACTTCAAGAATCATTAAGGCTTGTATTTGAACCCAATTGACTTCTCGGATCAACAAGTCTTTCAATTGTCCCAATTCGGCTTCTCGGATCAACAAGTATCCATAACTTGATCCGTTTGTTATACCAAGTCACCAAGTACGCACAATGTGACCCAATTCGCCCTCTCGGATCAACAAGCACCAACTACTTGACTCCGTTCGACTTCACGAATGATTAAGGCTTGTAGTTGAACCCAATTGACTTCTCGGATCAACAAGTCTTCCATTTGACTTAATTGGGCTTCTCGGATCAACAAGTATCCATAACTTGATTCGTTTGTTTTATAAAGTCACCAAGTACGCACAATGTGACCCAATTCGCCTTCTCGGATCAACAAGCACCAACTAATTGACTCCGTTCGACTTCACGAATCATTAAGGATTGTATTTGAACCCAATTGGCTTCTCGGATCAACAAGTCTTTCAATTGACCCAATTCGGCTTCTCGGATCAACAAGTATCCATAAATTGATCCATTTGTTTTACCAAGTCACCAAGTACGCACAATGTGACCCAATTCGCCTTCTCGGATCAACAAGCACCAACTACTTGACTCCGTTCGACTTCACGAATCATTAAGGCTTGTATTTGAACCCAATTGATTTCTCGGATCAACAAGTCTTCCATTTGACTTAATTGGGCTTCTTGGTATCTAATAAACCAAATTCTAGGTCTTTTGTTTGTATTCATGATTTTGGTGTGTGTAACTTAATTTTAAAATCAACATATGCTCTCTCCTCTCTCTATAAACTAGGAAAAACCAGCCTCTCCTTCTTGGCCGGCGGCTGTTGCCACGGGCAGCCGCCGGCCATATCTTTATTCTATTGTGCTTTTATTTTCTGTTTCTCTTGCTTTCCGCTTTATTTTCCAGTTTTTTGTCCAGTTCTTGGGTCTGTTATTCAAGAATTTTTCCAGTTTTTTGTCCAGTTCTTGGGTATATTATTCAACATTTTCTTGTCAATATGCGTTAATGGAGTTGCGGTCGTCCTAACTGCTGCTGCAGTCATTAGGGCCCTTTGCCGAGACCCAGGTTTACACTACCACTATTAACGGGATCTCATTTTCGATCTGTTCCTCACGCAGATGCCATCGCCATCTCCCGGCGGACCATGACGAAATTTCCGGATCTGATAGATCGTCCAAGTCTTCAGATCTTCGTACACAGGGCCTCGTCCTGGGACTGCGCAGCCCCATTTTCGCCTGACACCCCTTCGTCAGGGGTAAGCCAAAGGGAACCAGAGCTTCTAGGTGCGCGTCTGGTTTAGCGATTTATTACTGGGATTGCTTCCCTGGGTCGTTTGGGTGCTGTGACTTGATGGTTGCGACCACTACGAGCCTGAAGCATCACTGCCATTGAAGGCCTATGCCTGCTCCTGGGTTCTCCTTCTTTCTGGACTGGATTCGCCTTTGCTGCTCTTCGAATCTGGGACGAGATCTCCTGGATCTGTTTTCGTTTCTAGGCTGTGGAAACCGCCATTGAAGGGTGCTCACTCACCTGACTCGCGATCTTGAAGAAGATTCAGAGCTCACCATTGTTACTGAGTTAACTCAGTATCACAGACCCGAGTCGACTCGAGTCTAGCTTCCGAGTCACCCACAGCAGGGCTGTTCTTGATGATGGCGATTCCTTCGCGACCCTAGAGAGGTTGCGATTCTGACTATATTATGTTTGGGGTTCCTTCCAGGTGTGCTTCTGAGCACCGAGGATGTTGCTACCTGGGGAAGCCATTTCCTTGCCTGGTTACTTCCCGAGCTCGAGGATCCCACTGCCCCAGATTTCCAAGTTCTGAATTCAGACTTTCTGGGTTTATTGAAAAAGCCTGTGTGCCCTGCGTGAATTCAGACTTTCTGGGTTTCTTGCGTGATACGCCCATGGGGATGCCTTGCATTGACTGATTTCAGGTTGGGCAATTTACAGTCTGGTATGGCTGGTATGGTGAATTGGAGGTGTGACTACCAGATATGATTTGCTGCTGGGATTTTGCTTCTCACTAGCTTTTATTTCATTTCTTGATCACATTTGGATTGGCATTGATTGTCTAGAACAGATCATTTCACAATGTGTTTCTTTATAGCTGGGTTTGTATGTTGCTCGCGTTGCTGATCCAAGCCAATATGCTACCCTTGTTTTATTTTTTGGAATTGACTACAATTCCAACGCTTTGACTTGGCAATCCCGGGTTTTGTTTGGAGGCAATCCCTCCATTGTTTGTAGCAGGGTTTTCTACTGCTTCTTCGGGATTTTGATCTGTTTAGCTGGACTCTATTGGGTTAGTTTTGGAGATTTGTACACGTCTTGGGATATGTTGTTGGGTCACAATTACAGATTTTACGGCTCTGAGCTAAGGCATTGAAATCCTCAGAGGGACTTTTAGACTCACACCGATGTGAGGAGCGTTGCTAATCCCCCACGCTCGGGTTTCGTGACATAGAGCAACATGATTGGGAGCTCGACCTCTGTAGTTTGCTCGGCGACAGTTCCATATTGGTTCTTCTCTCCAACCGAACCGATCATCTCCAGTTTTATTTACACTAAATTGGCTTTGTCTTGTACTTGCTTTATTTTATTTAGCCATTTTTAGTTTATTCTGGATACCTTTATCTGTCGGCTTGTGGCATGGAAAGGATTCTCGTTCGACCCTTGTGAGTGACCAACATGTGGTCTCCACATTTCTTGTTCCCTTTGTTTTCTTTTCTTTAGTTATATTACTACCCATTTGATTGGGCTTCTCGGATCAACAAATATGCAAAACTTGATTCATTTGTTTTATAAAGTCACCAAGTACGCACGATGTGACACAATTCGCCTTCTCGGATCAACAAGCACCAACAATTTGACTCCGTTCGACTTCACGAATCATTAAGGCTTGTATTTGAACCCAATTGACTTCTCGGATCAACAAGTCTTTTAATTGACCCAATTCCGCTTCTCGGATCAACAAGTATCCATAACTTGATCCATTTGTTATACCAAGTCACCAAGTACGCACAATGTGACCCAATTCGCCTTCTCAGATCAACAAGCACCAACTATTTAACTCCATTCGACTTCACGAATCATTAAGGCTTGTATTTGAACCCAATTGACTTCTCGGATCAACAAGTCTTTCAATTGACCCAATTCGGCTTCTCGGATCAACAAGTATCCATAACTTGATCCATTTGTTTTACCAAGACACCAAGTATGCACAATGTGACCCAATTCGCCTTCTCGGATCACCACGCACCAACTATTTGACTCCTTTCAACTTCACAAATCATTAAGGCTTGTATTTAAACCCAATTGACTTCTGGGATCAACAACTCTTTCAATTGACCCAATTCGGCTTCTCGGATCAACAAGTATCCATAACTTGATCCATTTGTTTTACCAAGTCACCAAGTACGCACAATGTGACCCAATTCGCCTTCTCGGATCAACAAGCTCCAACTAATTGACTCCGTTCGACTTCAGGGATCATTAAGGCTCGTATTTGAACTCAATTGACTTCTCGGATCAACAATCCTTTCAATTGACCCAATTCGGCTTCTCGGATTAACAAGTATCCATAACTTGATCCATTTATTTTACCAAGTCACCAAGTACGCACAACGTGACCCAATTCGCCTTCTCGGATCAACAAGCACCAACTAATTGACTCCGTTCGACTTCAAGAATCATTAAGGCTTGTATTTGAACCCAATTGACTTCTCGGATCAACAAGTCTTTCAATTGTCCCAATTCGGCTTCTCGGATCAACAAGTATCCATAACTTGATCCGTTTGTTATACCAAGTCACCAAGTACGCACAATGTGACCCAATTCGCCCTCTCGGATCAACAAGCACCAACTACTTGACTCCGTTCGACTTCACGAATGATTAAGGCTTGTAGTTGAACCCAATTGACTTCTCGGATCAACAAGTCTTCCATTTGACTTAATTGGGCTTCTCGGATCAACAAGTATCCATAACTTGATTCGTTTGTTTTATAAAGTCACCAAGTACGCACAATGTGACCCAATTCGCCTTCTCGGATCAACAAGCACCAACTAATTGACTCCGTTCGACTTCACGAATCATTAAGGATTGTATTTGAACCCAATTGGCTTCTCGGATCAACAAGTCTTTCAATTGACCCAATTCGGCTTCTCGGATCAACAAGTATCCATAAATTGATCCATTTGTTTTACCAAGTCACCAAGTACGCACAATGTGACCCAATTCGCCTTCTCGGATCAACAAGCACCAACTACTTGACTCCGTTCGACTTCACGAATCATTAAGGCTTGTATTTGAACCCAATTGATTTCTCGGATCAACAAGTCTTCCATTTGACTTAATTGGGCTTCTTGGTATCTAATAAACCAAATTCTAGGTCTTTTGTTTGTATTCATGATTTTGGTGTGTGTAACTTAATTTTAAAATCAACATATGCTCTCTCCTCTCTCTATAAACTAGGAAAAACCAGCCTCTCCTTCTTGGCCGGCGGCTGTTGCCACGGGCAGCCGCCGGCCATATCTTAATTCTATTGTGCTTTTATTTTCTGTTTCTCTTGCTTTCCGCTTTATTTTCCAGTTTTTTGTCCAGTTCTTGGGTCTGTTATTCAAGAATTTTTCCAGTTTTTTGTCCAGTTCTTGGGTATATTATTCAACATTTTCTTGTCAATATGCGTTAATGGAGTTGCGGTCGTCCTAACTGCTGCTGCAGTCATTAGGGCCCTTTGCCGAGACCCAGGTTTACACTACCACTATTAACGGGATCTCATTTTCGATTTGTTCCTCACGCAGATGCCATCGCCATCTCCCGGCGGACCATGACGAAATTTCCGGATCTGATAGATCGTCCAAGTCTTCAGATCTTCGTACACAGGGCCTCGTCCTGGGACTGCGCAGCCCCATTTTCGCCTGACACCCCTTCGTCAGGGGTAAGCCAAAGGGAACCAGAGCTTCTAGGTGCGCGTCTGGTTTAGCGATTTATTACTGGGATTGCTTCCCTGGGTCGTTTGGGTGCTGTGACTTGATGGTTGCGACCACTACGAGCCTGAAGCATCACTGCCATTGAAGGCCTATGCCTGCTCCTGGGTTCTCCTTCTTTCTGGACTGGATTCGCCTTTGCTGCTCTTCGAATCTGGGACGAGATCTCCTGGATCTGTTTTCGTTTCTAGGCTGTGGAAACCGCCATTGAAGGGTGCTCACTCACCTGACTCGCGATCTTGAAGAAGATTCAGAGCTCACCATTGTTACTGAGTTAACTCAGTATCACAGACCCGAGTCGACTCGAGTCTAGCTTCCGAGTCACCCACAGCAGGGCTGTTCTTGATGATGGCGATTCCTTCGCGACCCTAGAGAGGTTGCGATTCTGACTATATTATGTTTGGGGTTCCTTCCAGGTGTGCTTCTGAGCACCGAGGATGTTGCTACCTGGGGAAGCCATTTCCTTGCCTGGTTACTTCCCGAGCTCGAGGATCCCACTGCCCCAGATTTCCAAGTTCTGAATTCAGACTTTCTGGGTTTATTGAAAAAGCCTGTGTGCCCTGCGTGAATTCAGACTTTCTGGGTTTCTTGCGTGATACGCCCATGGGGATGCCTTGCATTGACTGATTTCAGGTTGGGCAATTTACAGTCTGGTATGGCTGGTATGGTGAATTGGAGGTGTGACTACCAGATATGATTTGCTGCTGGGATTTTGCTTCTCACTAGCTTTTATTTCATTTCTTGATCACATTTGGATTGGCATTGATTGTCTAGAACAGATCATTTCACAATGTGTTTCTTTATAGCTGGGTTTGTATGTTGCTCGCGTTGCTGATCCAAGCCAATATGCTACCCTTGTTTTATTTTTTGGAATTGACTACAATTCCAACGCTTTGACTTGGCAATCCCGGGTTTTGTTTGGAGGCAATCCCTCCATTGTTTGTAGCAGGGTTTTCTACTGCTTCTTCGGGATTTTGATCTGTTTAGCTGGACTCTATTGGGTTAGTTTTGGAGATTTGTACACGTCTTGGGATTTGTTGTTGGGTCACAATTACAGATTTTACGGCTCTGAGCTAAGGCATTGAAATCCTCAGAGGGACTTTTAGACTCACACCGATGTGAGGAGCGTTGCTAATCCCCCACGCTCGGGTTTCGTGACATAGAGCAACATGATTGGGAGCTCGACCTCTGTAGTTTGCTCGGCGACAGTTCCATATTGGTTCTTCTCTCCAACCGAACCGATCATCTCCAGTTTTATTTACACTAAATTGGCTTTGTCTTGTACTTGCTTTATTTTATTTAGCCATTTTTAGTTTATTCTGGATACCTTTATCTGTCGGCTTGTGGCATGGAAAGGATTCTCGTTCGACCCTTGTGAGTGACCAACATGTGGTCTCCACATTTCTTGTTCCCTTTGTTTTCTTTTCTTTAGTTATATTATTACCCATTTGATTGGGCTTCTCGGATCAACAAATATGCAAAACTTGATTCATTTGTTTTATAAAGTCACCAAGTACGCACGATGTGACACAATTCGCCTTCTCGGATCAACAAGCACCAACAATTTGACTCCGTTCGACTTCACGAATCATTAAGGCTTGTATTTGAACCCAATTGACTTCTCGGATCAACAAGTCTTTTAATTGACCCAATTCGGCTTCTCGGATCAACAAGTATCCATAACTTGATCCATTTGTTATACCAAGTCACCAAGTACGCACAATGTGACCCAATTCGCCTTCTCAGATCAACAAGCACCAACTACTTGACTCCGTTCGACTTCACGAATCATTAAGGCTTGTATTTGAACCCAATTGACTTCTTGGATCAACAAGTCTTTCAATTGACCCAATTCGGCTCCTCGGATTAACAAGTATCCATAACTTGATCCGTTTATTTTACCAAGTCACCAAGTACGCACAATGTGACCCAATTCGCCTTCTCGAATCAACAAGCACCAACTATTTGACTCCGTTCGACTTCACGAATCATTAAGGCTTGTATTTGAACCCAATTGACTTCTCGGATCAACAAGTCTTTCAATTGACCCAATTCGGCTTCTCGGATCAACAAGTATCCATAACTTGATCCATTTGTTTTACCAAGACACCAAGTATGCACAGTGTGACCCAATTCGCCTTCTCGGATCACCAAGCACCAACTATTTGACTCCTTTCAACTTCACGAATCAATAAGGCTTGTATTTGAACCTAATTGACTTCTCGGATCAACAAGTCTTCCATTTGACTTAATTGGGCTTCTCGGATCAACAAGTATCCATAACTTGATTCGTTTATTTTATAAAGTCACCAAGTACGCACAATGTGACCCAATTCGCCTTCTCGGATCAACAAGCACCAACTAATTGACTCCGTTCGACTTCACGAATCATTAAGGCTTGTATTTGAACCCAATTGACATCTCGGATCAACAAGTCTTTCAATTGACCCAATTCGACTCCTCGGATTAACAAGTATCCATAACTTGATCCGTTTGTTTTACCAAGTCACCAAGTACGCACAATGTGACCCAATTCGCCTTCTCGGATCAACAAGCACCAACTACTTGACTCCGTTCGACTTCACGAATCATTAAGGCTTGTATTTGAACCCAATTGATTTCTCGGATCAACAAGTCTTCCATTTGACTTAATTGGGCTTCTTGGTATCTAATAAACCAAATTCTAGGTCTTTTGTTTGTATTCATGATTTTGGTGTGTGTAACTTAATTTTAAAATCAACATATGCTCTCTCCTCTCTCTATAAACTAGGAAAAACCAGCCTCTCCTTCTTGGCCGGCGGCTGTTGCCACGGGCAGCCGCCGGCCATATCTTTATTCTATTGTGCTTTTATTTTCTGTTTCTCTTGCTTTCCGCTTTATTTTCCAGTTTTTTGTCCAGTTCTTGGGTCTGTTATTCAAGAATTTTTCCAGTTTTTTGTCCAGTTCTTGGGTATATTATTCAACATTTTCTTGTCAATATGCGTTAATGGAGTTGCGGTCGTCCTAACTGCTGCTGCAGTCATCAGGGCCCTTTGCCGAGACCCAGGTTTACACTACCACTATTAACGGGATCTCATTTTCGATCTGTTCCTCACGCAGATGCCATCGCCATCTCCCGGCGGACCATGACGAAATTTCCGGATCTGATAGATCGTCCAAGTCTTCAGATCTTCGTACACAGGGCCTCGTCCTGGGACTGCGCAGCCCCATTTTCGCCTGACACCCCTTCGTCAGGGGTAAGCCAAAGGGAACCAGAGCTTCTAGGTGCGCGTCTGGTTTAGCGATTTATTACTGGGATTGCTTCCCTGGGTCGTTTGGGTGCTGTGACTTGATGGTTGCGACCACTACGAGCCTGAAGCATCACTGCCATTGAAGGCCTATGCCTGCTCCTGGGTTCTCCTTCTTTCTGGACTGGATTCGCCTTTGCTGCTCTTCGAATCTGGGACGAGATCTCCTGGATCTGTTTTCGTTTCTAGGCTGTGGAAACCGCCATTGAAGGGTGCTCACTCACCTGACTCGCGATCTTGAAGAAGATTCAGAGCTCACCATTGTTACTGAGTTAACTCAGTATCACAGACCCGAGTCGACTCGAGTCTAGCTTCCGAGTCACCCACAGCAGGGCTGTTCTTGATGATGGCGATTCCTTCGCGACCCTAGAGAGGTTGCGATTCTGACTATATTATGTTTGGGGTTCCTTCCAGGTGTGCTTCTGAGCACCGAGGATGTTGCTACCTGGGGAAGCCATTTCCTTGCCTGGTTACTTCCCGAGCTCGAGGATCCCACTGCCCCAGATTTCCAAGTTCTGAATTCAGACTTTCTGGGTTTATTGAAAAAGCCTGTGTGCCCTGCGTGAATTCAGACTTTCTGGGTTTCTTGCGTGATATGCCCATGGGGATGCCTTGCATTGACTGATTTCAGGTTGGGCAATTTACAGTCTGGTATGGCTGGTATGGTGAATTGGAGGTGTGACTACCAGATATGATTTGCTGCTGGGATTTTGCTTCTCACTAGCTTTTATTTCATTTCTTGATCACATTTGGATTGGCATTGATTGTCTAGAACAGATCATTTCACAATGTGTTTCTTTATAGCTGGGTTTGTATGTTGCTCGCGTTGCTGATCCAAGCCAATATGCTACCCTTGTTTTATTTTTTGGAATTGACTACAATTCCAACGCTTTGACTTGGCAATCCCGGGTTTTGTTTGGAGGCAATCCCTCCATTGTTTGTAGCAGGGTTTTCTACTGCTTCTTCGGGATTTTGATCTGTTTAGCTGGACTCTATTGGGTTAGTTTTGGAGATTTGTACACGTCTTAGGATTTGTTGTTGGGTCACAATTACAGATTTTACGGCTCTGAGCTAAGGCATTGAAATCCTCAGAGGGACTTTTAGACTCACACCGATGTGAGGAGCGTTGCTAATCCCCCACGCTCGGGTTTCGTGACATAGAGCAACATGATTGGGAGCTCGACCTCTGTAGTTTGCTCGGCGACAGTTCCATATTGGTTCTTCTCTCCAACCGAACCGATCATCTCCAGTTTTATTTACACTAATTTGGCTTTGTCTTGTACTTGCTTTATTTTATTTAGCCATTTTTAGTTTATTCTGGATACCTTTATCTGTCGGCTTGTGGCATGGAAAGGATTCTCGTTCGACCCTTGTGAGTGACCAACATGTGGTCTCCACATTTCTTGTTCCCTTTGTTTTCTTTTCTTTAGTTATATTACTACCCATTTGATTGGGCTTCTCGGATCAACAAATATGCAAAACTTGATTCATTTGTTTTATAAAGTCACCAAGTACGCACGATGTGACACAATTCGCCTTCTCGGATCAACAAGCACCAACAATTTGACTCCGTTCGACTTCACGAATCATTAAGGCTTGTATTTGAACCCAATTGACTTCTCGGATCAACAAGTCTTTTAATTGACCCAATTCGGCTTCTCGGATCAACAAGTATCCATAACTTGATCCATTTGTTATACCAAGTCACCAAGTACGCACAATGTGACCCAATTCGCCTTCTCAGATCAACAAGCACCAACTACTTGACTCCGTTCGACTTCACGAATCATTAAGGCTTGTATTTGAACCCAATTGACTTCTTGGATCAACAAGTCTTTCAATTGACCCAATTCGGCTCCTCGGATTAACAAGTATCCATAACTTGATCCGTTTATTTTACCAAGTCACCAAGTACGCACAATGTGACCCAATTCGCCTTCTCGAATCAACAAGCACCAACTATTTGACTCCGTTCGACTTCACGAATCATTAAGGCTTGTATTTGAACCCAATTGACTTCTCGGATCAACAAGTCTTTCAATTGACCCAATTCGGCTTCTCAGATCAACAAGTATCCATAACTTGATCCATTTGTTTTACCAAGACACCAAGTATGCACAATGTGACCCAATTCGCCTTCTCAGATCAACAAGCACCAACTACTTGACTCCGTTCGACTTCACGAATCATTAAGGCTTGTATTTGAACCCAATTGACTTCTTGGATCAACAAGTCTTTCAATTGACCCAATTCGGCTCCTCGGATTAACAAGTATCCATAACTTGATCCGTTTATTTTACCAAGTCACCAAGTACGCACAATGTGACCCAATTCGCCTTCTCGAATCAACAAGCACCAACTATTTGACTCCGTTCGACTTCACGAATCATTAAGGCTTGTATTTGAACCCAATTGACTTCTCGGATCAACAAGTCTTTCAATTGACCCAATTCGGCTTCTCAGATCAACAAGTATCCATAACTTGATCCATTTGTTTTACCAAGACACCAAGTATGCACAATGTGACCCAATTCGCCTTCTCGGATCACCAAGCACCAACTATTTGACTCCTTTCAACTTCACGAATCAATAAGGCTTGTATTTGAACCTAATTGACTTCTCGGATCAACAAGTCTTCCATTTGACTTAATTGGGCTTCTCGGATCAACAAGTATCCATAACTTGATTCGTTTGTTTTATAAAGTCACCAAGTACGCACAATGTGACCCAATTTGCCTTCTCGGATCAACAAGCACCAACTAATTGACTCCGTTCGACTTCACGAATCATTAAGGCTTGTATTTGAACCCAATTGACATCTCGGATCAACAAGTCTTTCAATTGACCCAATTCGACTCCTCGGATTAACAAGTATCCATAACTTGATCCGTTTGTTTTACCAAGTCACCAAGTACGCACAATGTGACCCAATTCGCCTTCTCGGATCAACAAGCACCAACTACTTGACTCCGTTCGACTTCACGAATCATTAAGGCTTGTATTTGAACCCAATTGATTTCTCGGATCAACAAGTCTTCCATTTGACTTAATTGGGCTTCTTGGTATCTAATAAACCAAATTCTAGGTCTTTTGTTTGTATTCATGATTTTGGTGTGTGTAACTTAATTTTAAAATCAACATATGCTCTCTCCTCTCTCTATAAACTAGGAAAAACCAGCCTCTCCTTCTTGGCCGGCGGCTGTTGCCACGGGCAGCCGCCGGCCATATCTTTATTCTATTGTGCTTTTATTTTCTGTTTCTCTTGCTTTCCGCTTTATTTTCCAGTTTTTTGTCCAGTTCTTGGGTCTGTTATTCAAGAATTTTTCCAGTTTTTTGTCCAGTTCTTGGGTATATTATTCAACATTTTCTTGTCAATATGCGTTAATGGAGTTGCGGTCGTCCTAACTGCTGCTGCAGTCATCAGGGCCCTTTGCCGAGACCCAGGTTTACACTACCACTATTAACGGGATCTCATTTTCGATCTGTTCCTCACGCAGATGCCATCGCCATCTCCCGGCGGACCATGACGAAATTTCCGGATCTGATAGATCGTCCAAGTCTTCAGATCTTCGTACACAGGGCCTCGTCCTGGGACTGCGCAGCCCCATTTTCGCCTGACACCCCTTCGTCAGGGGTAAGCCAAAGGGAACCAGAGCTTCTAGGTGCGCGTCTGGTTTAGCGATTTATTACTGGGATTGCTTCCCTGGGTCGTTTGGGTGCTGTGACTTGATGGTTGCGACCACTACGAGCCTGAAGCATCACTGCCATTGAAGGCCTATGCCTGCTCCTGGGTTCTCCTTCTTTCTGGACTGGATTCGCCTTTGCTGCTCTTCGAATCTGGGACGAGATCTCCTGGATCTGTTTTCGTTTCTAGGCTGTGGAAACCGCCATTGAAGGGTGCTCACTCACCTGACTCGCGATCTTGAAGAAGATTCAGAGCTCACCATTGTTACTGAGTTAACTCAGTATCACAGACCCGAGTCGACTCGAGTCTAGCTTCCGAGTCACCCACAGCAGGGCTGTTCTTGATGATGGCGATTCCTTCGCGACCCTAGAGAGGTTGCGATTCTGACTATATTATGTTTGGGGTTCCTTCCAGGTGTGCTTCTGAGCACCGAGGATGTTGCTACCTGGGGAAGCCATTTCCTTGCCTGGTTACTTCCCGAGCTCGAGGATCCCACTGCCCCAGATTTCCAAGTTCTGAATTCAGACTTTCTGGGTTTATTGAAAAAGCCTGTGTGCCCTGCGTGAATTCAGACTTTCTGGGTTTCTTGCGTGATACGCCCATGGGGATGCCTTGCATTGACTGATTTCAGGTTGGGCAATTTACAGTCTGGTATGGCTGGTATGGTGAATTGGAGGTGTGACTACCAGATATGATTTGCTGCTGGGATTTTGCTTCTCACTAGCTTTTATTTCATTTCTTGATCACATTTGGATTGGCATTGATTGTCTAGAACAGATCATTTCACAATGTGTTTCTTTATAGCTGGGTTTGTATGTTGCTCGCGTTGCTGATCCAAGCCAATATGCTACCCTTGTTTTATTTTTTGGAATTGACTACAATTCCAACGCTTTGACTTGGCAATCCCGGGTTTTGTTTGGAGGCAATCCCTCCATTGTTTGTAGCAGGGTTTTCTACTGCTTCTTCGGGATTTTGATCTGTTTAGCTGGACTCTATTGGGTTAGTTTTGGAGATTTGTACACGTCTTGGGATATGTTGTTGGGTCACAATTACAGATTTTACGGCTCTGAGCTAAGGCATTGAAATCCTCAGAGGGACTTTTAGACTCACACCGATGTGAGGAGCGTTGCTAATCCCCCACGCTCGGGTTTCGTGACATAGAGCAACATGATTGGGAGCTCGACCTCTGTAGTTTGCTCGGCGACAGTTCCATATTGGTTCTTCTCTCCAACCGAACCGATCATCTCCAGTTTTATTTACACTAAATTGGCTTTGTCTTGTACTTGCTTTATTTTATTTAGCCATTTTTAGTTTATTCTGGATACCTTTATCTGTCGGCTTGTGGCATGGAAAGGATTCTCGTTCGACCCTTGTGAGTGACCAACATGTGGTCTCCACATTTCTTGTTCCCTTTGTTTTCTTTTCTTTAGTTATATTACTACCCATTTGATTGGGCTTCTCGGATCAACAAATATGCAAAACTTGATTCATTTGTTTTATAAAGTCACCAAGTACGCACGATGTGACACAATTCGCCTTCTCGGATCAACAAGCACCAACAATTTGACTCCGTTCGACTTCACGAATCATTAAGGCTTGTATTTGAACCCAATTGACTTCTCGGATCAACAAGTCTTTTAATTGACCCAATTCGGCTTCTCGGATCAACAAGTATCCATAACTTGATCCATTTGTTATACCAAGTCACCAAGTACGCACAATGTGACCCAATTCGCCTTCTCAGATCAACAAGCACCAACTATTTAACTCCATTCGACTTCACGAATCATTAAGGCTTGTATTTGAACCCAATTGACTTCTCGGATCAACAAGTCTTTCAATTGACCCAATTCGGCTTCTCGGATCAACAAGTATCCATAACTTGATCCATTTGTTTTACCAAGACACCAAGTATGCACAATGTGACCCAATTCGCCTTCTCGGATCACCACGCACCAACTATTTGACTCCTTTCAACTTCACAAATCATTAAGGCTTGTATTTAAACCCAATTGACTTCTGGGATCAACAACTCTTTCAATTGACCCAATTCGGCTTCTCGGATCAACAAGTATCCATAACTTGATCCATTTGTTTTACCAAGTCACCAAGTACGCACAATGTGACCCAATTCGCCTTCTCGGATCAACAAGCTCCAACTAATTGACTCCGTTCGACTTCAGGGATCATTAAGGCTCGTATTTGAACTCAATTGACTTCTCGGATCAACAATCCTTTCAATTGACCCAATTCGGCTTCTCGGATTAACAAGTATCCATAACTTGATCCATTTATTTTACCAAGTCACCAAGTACGCACAACGTGACCCAATTCGCCTTCTCGGATCAACAAGCACCAACTAATTGACTCCGTTCGACTTCAAGAATCATTAAGGCTTGTATTTGAACCCAATTGACTTCTCGGATCAACAAGTCTTTCAATTGTCCCAATTCGGCTTCTCGGATCAACAAGTATCCATAACTTGATCCGTTTGTTATACCAAGTCACCAAGTACGCACAATGTGACCCAATTCGCCCTCTCGGATCAACAAGCACCAACTACTTGACTCCGTTCGACTTCACGAATGATTAAGGCTTGTAGTTGAACCCAATTGACTTCTCGGATCAACAAGTCTTCCATTTGACTTAATTGGGCTTCTCGGATCAACAAGTATCCATAACTTGATTCGTTTGTTTTATAAAGTCACCAAGTACGCACAATGTGACCCAATTCGCCTTCTCGGATCAACAAGCACCAACTAATTGACTCCGTTCGACTTCACGAATCATTAAGGATTGTATTTGAACCCAATTGGCTTCTCGGATCAACAAGTCTTTCAATTGACCCAATTCGGCTTCTCGGATCAACAAGTATCCATAAATTGATCCATTTGTTTTACCAAGTCACCAAGTACGCACAATGTGACCCAATTCGCCTTCTCGGATCAACAAGCACCAACTACTTGACTCCGTTCGACTTCACGAATCATTAAGGCTTGTATTTGAACCCAATTGATTTCTCGGATCAACAAGTCTTCCATTTGACTTAATTGGGCTTCTTGGTATCTAATAAACCAAATTCTAGGTCTTTTGTTTGTATTCATGATTTTGGTGTGTGTAACTTAATTTTAAAATCAACATATGCTCTCTCCTCTCTCTATAAACTAGGAAAAACCAGCCTCTCCTTCTTGGCCGGCGGCTGTTGCCACGGGCAGCCGCCGGCCATATCTTTATTCTATTGTGCTTTTATTTTCTGTTTCTCTTGCTTTCCGCTTTATTTTCCAGTTTTTTGTCCAGTTCTTGGGTCTGTTATTCAAGAATTTTTCCAGTTTTTTGTCCAGTTCTTGGGTATATTATTCAACATTTTCTTGTCAATATGCGTTAATGGAGTTGCGGTCGTCCTAACTGCTGCTGCAGTCATTAGGGCCCTTTGCCGAGACCCAGGTTTACACTACCACTATTAACGGGATCTCATTTTCGATCTGTTCCTCACGCAGATGCCATCGCCATCTCCCGGCGGACCATGACGAAATTTCCGGATCTGATAGATCGTCCAAGTCTTCAGATCTTCGTACACAGGGCCTCGTCCTGGGACTGCGCAGCCCCATTTTCGCCTGACACCCCTTCGTCAGGGGTAAGCCAAAGGGAACCAGAGCTTCTAGGTGCGCGTCTGGTTTAGCGATTTATTACTGGGATTGCTTCCCTGGGTCGTTTGGGTGCTGTGACTTGATGGTTGCGACCACTACGAGCCTGAAGCATCACTGCCATTGAAGGCCTATGCCTGCTCCTGGGTTCTCCTTCTTTCTGGACTGGATTCGCCTTTGCTGCTCTTCGAATCTGGGACGAGATCTCCTGGATCTGTTTTCGTTTCTAGGCTGTGGAAACCGCCATTGAAGGGTGCTCACTCACCTGACTCGCGATCTTGAAGAAGATTCAGAGCTCACCATTGTTACTGAGTTAACTCAGTATCACAGACCCGAGTCGACTCGAGTCTAGCTTCCGAGTCACCCACAGCAGGGCTGTTCTTGATGATGGCGATTCCTTCGCGACCCTAGAGAGGTTGCGATTCTGACTATATTATGTTTGGGGTTCCTTCCAGGTGTGCTTCTGAGCACCGAGGATGTTGCTACCTGGGGAAGCCATTTCCTTGCCTGGTTACTTCCCGAGCTCGAGGATCCCACTGCCCCAGATTTCCAAGTTCTGAATTCAGACTTTCTGGGTTTATTGAAAAAGCCTGTGTGCCCTGCGTGAATTCAGACTTTCTGGGTTTCTTGCGTGATACGCCCATGGGGATGCCTTGCATTGACTGATTTCAGGTTGGGCAATTTACAGTCTGGTATGGCTGGTATGGTGAATTGGAGGTGTGACTACCAGATATGATTTGCTGCTGGGATTTTGCTTCTCACTAGCTTTTATTTCATTTCTTGATCACATTTGGATTGGCATTGATTGTCTAGAACAGATCATTTCACAATGTGTTTCTTTATAGCTGGGTTTGTATGTTGCTCGCGTTGCTGATCCAAGCCAATATGCTACCCTTGTTTTATTTTTTGGAATTGACTACAATTCCAACGCTTTGACTTGGCAATCCCGGGTTTTGTTTGGAGGCAATCCCTCCATTGTTTGTAGCAGGGTTTTCTACTGCTTCTTCGGGATTTTGATCTGTTTAGCTGGACTCTATTGGGTTAGTTTTGGAGATTTGTACACGTCTTGGGATTTGTTGTTGGGTCACAATTACAGATTTTACGGCTCTGAGCTAAGGCATTGAAATCCTCAGAGGGACTTTTAGACTCACACCGATGTGAGGAGCGTTGCTAATCCCCCACGCTCGGGTTTCGTGACATAGAGCAACATGATTGGGAGCTCGACCTCTGTAGTTTGCTCGGCGACAGTTCCATATTGGTTCTTCTCTCCAACCGAACCGATCATCTCCAGTTTTATTTACACTAAATTGGCTTTGTCTTGTACTTGCTTTATTTTATTTAGCCATTTTTAGTTTATTCTGGATACCTTTATCTGTCGGCTTGTGGCATGGAAAGGATTCTCGTTCGACCCTTGTGAGTGACCAACATGTGGTCTCCACATTTCTTGTTCCCTTTGTTTTCTTTTCTTTAGTTATATTATTACCCATTTGATTGGGCTTCTCGGATCAACAAATATGCAAAACTTGATTCATTTGTTTTATAAAGTCACCAAGTACGCACGATGTGACACAATTCGCCTTCTCGGATCAACAAGCACCAACAATTTGACTCCGTTCGACTTCACGAATCATTAAGGCTTGTATTTGAACCCAATTGACTTCTCGGATCAACAAGTCTTTTAATTGACCCAATTCGGCTTCTCGGATCAACAAGTATCCATAACTTGATCCATTTGTTATACCAAGTCACCAAGTACGCACAATGTGACCCAATTCGCCTTCTCAGATCAACAAGCACCAACTACTTGACTCCGTTCGACTTCACGAATCATTAAGGCTTGTATTTGAACCCAATTGACTTCTTGGATCAACAAGTCTTTCAATTGACCCAATTCGGCTCCTCGGATTAACAAGTATCCATAACTTGATCCGTTTATTTTACCAAGTCACCAAGTACGCACAATGTGACCCAATTCGCCTTCTCGAATCAACAAGCACCAACTATTTGACTCCGTTCGACTTCACGAATCATTAAGGCTTGTATTTGAACCCAATTGACTTCTCGGATCAACAAGTCTTTCAATTGACCCAATTCGGCTTCTCGGATCAACAAGTATCCATAACTTGATCCATTTGTTTTACCAAGACACCAAGTATGCACAGTGTGACCCAATTCGCCTTCTCGGATCACCAAGCACCAACTATTTGACTCCTTTCAACTTCACGAATCAATAAGGCTTGTATTTGAACCTAATTGACTTCTCGGATCAACAAGTCTTCCATTTGACTTAATTGGGCTTCTCGGATCAACAAGTATCCATAACTTGATTCGTTTATTTTATAAAGTCACCAAGTACGCACAATGTGACCCAATTCGCCTTCTCGGATCAACAAGCACCAACTAATTGACTCCGTTCGACTTCACGAATCATTAAGGCTTGTATTTGAACCCAATTGACATCTCGGATCAACAAGTCTTTCAATTGACCCAATTCGACTCCTCGGATTAACAAGTATCCATAACTTGATCCGTTTGTTTTACCAAGTCACCAAGTACGCACAATGTGACCCAATTCGCCTTCTCGGATCAACAAGCACCAACTACTTGACTCCGTTCGACTTCACGAATCATTAAGGCTTGTATTTGAACCCAATTGATTTCTCGGATCAACAAGTCTTCCATTTGACTTAATTGGGCTTCTTGGTATCTAATAAACCAAATTCTAGGTCTTTTGTTTGTATTCATGATTTTGGTGTGTGTAACTTAATTTTAAAATCAACATATGCTCTCTCCTCTCTCTATAAACTAGGAAAAACCAGCCTCTCCTTCTTGGCCGGCGGCTGTTGCCACGGGCAGCCGCCGGCCATATCTTTATTCTATTGTGCTTTTATTTTCTGTTTCTCTTGCTTTCCGCTTTATTTTCCAGTTTTTTGTCCAGTTCTTGGGTCTGTTATTCAAGAATTTTTCCAGTTTTTTGTCCAGTTCTTGGGTATATTATTCAACATTTTCTTGTCAATATGCGTTAATGGAGTTGCGGTCGTCCTAACTGCTGCTGCAGTCATCAGGGCCCTTTGCCGAGACCCAGGTTTACACTACCACTATTAACGGGATCTCATTTTCGATCTGTTCCTCACGCAGATGCCATCGCCATCTCCCGGCGGACCATGACGAAATTTCCGGATCTGATAGATCGTCCAAGTCTTCAGATCTTCGTACACAGGGCCTCGTCCTGGGACTGCGCAGCCCCATTTTCGCCTGACACCCCTTCGTCAGGGGTAAGCCAAAGGGAACCAGAGCTTCTAGGTGCGCGTCTGGTTTAGCGATTTATTACTGGGATTGCTTCCCTGGGTCGTTTGGGTGCTGTGACTTGATGGTTGCGACCACTACGAGCCTGAAGCATCACTGCCATTGAAGGCCTATGCCTGCTCCTGGGTTCTCCTTCTTTCTGGACTGGATTCGCCTTTGCTGCTCTTCGAATCTGGGACGAGATCTCCTGGATCTGTTTTCGTTTCTAGGCTGTGGAAACCGCCATTGAAGGGTGCTCACTCACCTGACTCGCGATCTTGAAGAAGATTCAGAGCTCACCATTGTTACTGAGTTAACTCAGTATCACAGACCCGAGTCGACTCGAGTCTAGCTTCCGAGTCACCCACAGCAGGGCTGTTCTTGATGATGGCGATTCCTTCGCGACCCTAGAGAGGTTGCGATTCTGACTATATTATGTTTGGGGTTCCTTCCAGGTGTGCTTCTGAGCACCGAGGATGTTGCTACCTGGGGAAGCCATTTCCTTGCCTGGTTACTTCCCGAGCTCGAGGATCCCACTGCCCCAGATTTCCAAGTTCTGAATTCAGACTTTCTGGGTTTATTGAAAAAGCCTGTGTGCCCTGCGTGAATTCAGACTTTCTGGGTTTCTTGCGTGATACGCCCATGGGGATGCCTTGCATTGACTGATTTCAGGTTGGGCAATTTACAGTCTGGTATGGCTGGTATGGTGAATTGGAGGTGTGACTACCAGATATGATTTGCTGCTGGGATTTTGCTTCTCACTAGCTTTTATTTCATTTCTTGATCACATTTGGATTGGCATTGATTGTCTAGAACAGATCATTTCACAATGTGTTTCTTTATAGCTGGGTTTGTATGTTGCTCGCGTTGCTGATCCAAGCCAATATGCTACCCTTGTTTTATTTTTTGGAATTGACTACAATTCCAACGCTTTGACTTGGCAATCCCGGGTTTTGTTTGGAGGCAATCCCTCCATTGTTTGTAGCAGGGTTTTCTACTGCTTCTTCGGGATTTTGATCTGTTTAGCTGGACTCTATTGGGTTAGTTTTGGAGATTTGTACACGTCTTGGGATATGTTGTTGGGTCACAATTACAGATTTTACGGCTCTGAGCTAAGGCATTGAAATCCTCAGAGGGACTTTTAGACTCACACCGATGTGAGGAGCGTTGCTAATCCCCCACGCTCGGGTTTCGTGACATAGAGCAACATGATTGGGAGCTCGACCTCTGTAGTTTGCTCGGCGACAGTTCCATATTGGTTCTTCTCTCCAACCGAACCGATCATCTCCAGTTTTATTTACACTAATTTGGCTTTGTCTTGTACTTGCTTTATTTTATTTAGCCATTTTTAGTTTATTCTGGATACCTTTATCTGTCGGCTTGTGGCATGGAAAGGATTCTCGTTCGACCCTTGTGAGTGACCAACATGTGGTCTCCACATTTCTTGTTCCCTTTGTTTTCTTTTCTTTAGTTATATTACTACCCATTTGATTGGGCTTCTCGGATCAACAAATATGCAAAACTTGATTCATTTGTTTTATAAAGTCACCAAGTACGCACGATGTGACACAATTCGCCTTCTCGGATCAACAAGCACCAACAATTTGACTCCGTTCGACTTCACGAATCATTAAGGCTTGTATTTGAACCCAATTGACTTCTCGGATCAACAAGTCTTTTAATTGACCCAATTCGGCTTCTCGGATCAACAAGTATCCATAACTTGATCCATTTGTTATACCAAGTCACCAAGTACGCACAATGTGACCCAATTCGCCTTCTCAGATCAACAAGCACCAACTACTTGACTCCGTTCGACTTCACGAATCATTAAGGCTTGTATTTGAACCCAATTGACTTCTTGGATCAACAAGTCTTTCAATTGACCCAATTCGGCTCCTCGGATTAACAAGTATCCATAACTTGATCCGTTTATTTTACCAAGTCACCAAGTACGCACAATGTGACCCAATTCGCCTTCTCGAATCAACAAGCACCAACTATTTGACTCCGTTCGACTTCACGAATCATTAAGGCTTGTATTTGAACCCAATTGACTTCTCGGATCAACAAGTCTTTCAATTGACCCAATTCGGCTTCTCAGATCAACAAGTATCCATAACTTGATCCATTTGTTTTACCAAGACACCAAGTATGCACAATGTGACCCAATTCGCCTTCTCAGATCAACAAGCACCAACTACTTGACTCCGTTCGACTTCACGAATCATTAAGGCTTGTATTTGAACCCAATTGACTTCTTGGATCAACAAGTCTTTCAATTGACCCAATTCGGCTCCTCGGATTAACAAGTATCCATAACTTGATCCGTTTATTTTACCAAGTCACCAAGTACGCACAATGTGACCCAATTCGCCTTCTCGAATCAACAAGCACCAACTATTTGACTCCGTTCGACTTCACGAATCATTAAGGCTTGTATTTGAACCCAATTGACTTCTCGGATCAACAAGTCTTTCAATTGACCCAATTCGGCTTCTCAGATCAACAAGTATCCATAACTTGATCCATTTGTTTTACCAAGACACCAAGTATGCACAATGTGACCCAATTCGCCTTCTCGGATCACCAAGCACCAACTATTTGACTCCTTTCAACTTCACGAATCAATAAGGCTTGTATTTGAACCTAATTGACTTCTCGGATCAACAAGTCTTCCATTTGACTTAATTGGGCTTCTCGGATCAACAAGTATCCATAACTTGATTCGTTTGTTTTATAAAGTCACCAAGTACGCACAATGTGACCCAATTTGCCTTCTCGGATCAACAAGCACCAACTAATTGACTCCGTTCGACTTCACGAATCATTAAGGCTTGTATTTGAACCCAATTGACATCTCGGATCAACAAGTCTTTCAATTGACCCAATTCGACTCCTCGGATTAACAAGTATCCATAACTTGATCCGTTTGTTTTACCAAGTCACCAAGTACGCACAATGTGACCCAATTCGCCTTCTCGGATCAACAAGCACCAACTACTTGACTCCGTTCGACTTCACGAATCATTAAGGCTTGTATTTGAACCCAATTGATTTCTCGGATCAACAAGTCTTCCATTTGACTTAATTGGGCTTCTTGGTATCTAATAAACCAAATTCTAGGTCTTTTGTTTGTATTCATGATTTTGGTGTGTGTAACTTAATTTTAAAATCAACATATGCTCTCTCCTCTCTCTATAAACTAGGAAAAACCAGCCTCTCCTTCTTGGCCGGCGGCTGTTGCCACGGGCAGCCGCCGGCCATATCTTTATTCTATTGTGCTTTTATTTTCTGTTTCTCTTGCTTTCCGCTTTATTTTCCAGTTTTTTGTCCAGTTCTTGGGTCTGTTATTCAAGAATTTTTCCAGTTTTTTGTCCAGTTCTTGGGTATATTATTCAACATTTTCTTGTCAATATGCGTTAATGGAGTTGCGGTCGTCCTAACTGCTGCTGCAGTCATCAGGGCCCTTTGCCGAGACCCAGGTTTACACTACCACTATTAACGGGATCTCATTTTCGATCTGTTCCTCACGCAGATGCCATCGCCATCTCCCGGCGGACCATGACGAAATTTCCGGATCTGATAGATCGTCCAAGTCTTCAGATCTTCGTACACAGGGCCTCGTCCTGGGACTGCGCAGCCCCATTTTCGCCTGACACCCCTTCGTCAGGGGTAAGCCAAAGGGAACTAGAGCTTCTAGGTGCGCGTCTGGTTTAGCGATTTATTACTGGGATTGCTTCCCTGGGTCGTTTGGGTGCTGTGACTTGATGGTTGCGACCACTACGAGCCTGAAGCATCACTGCCATTGAAGGCCTATGCCTGCTCCTGGGTTCTCCTTCTTTCTGGACTGGATTCGCCTTTGCTGCTCTTCGAATCTGGGACGAGATCTCCTGGATCTGTTTTCGTTTCTAGGCTGTGGAAACCGCCATTGAAGGGTGCTCACTCACCTGACTCGCGATCTTGAAGAAGATTCAGAGCTCACCATTGTTACTGAGTTAACTCAGTATCACAGACCCGAGTCGACTCGAGTCTAGCTTCCGAGTCACCCACAGCAGGGCTGTTCTTGATGATGGCGATTCCTTCGCGACCCTAGAGAGGTTGCGATTCTGACTATATTATGTTTGGGGTTCCTTCCAGGTGTGCTTCTGAGCACCGAGGATGTTGCTACCTGGGGAAGCCATTTCCTTGCCTGGTTACTTCCCGAGCTCGAGGATCCCACTGCCCCAGATTTCCAAGTTCTGAATTCAGACTTTCTGGGTTTATTGAAAAAGCCTGTGTGCCCTGCGTGAATTCAGACTTTCTGGGTTTCTTGCGTGATACGCCCATGGGGATGCCTTGCATTGACTGATTTCAGGTTGGGCAATTTACA
Organism: Ajuga chamaepitys; assembly: GCA_958295605.1. NCBI lineage: Eukaryota > Viridiplantae > Streptophyta > Magnoliopsida > Lamiales > Lamiaceae > Ajuga > Ajuga chamaepitys. The sequence goes on from OY282495.1 coordinate 43,382,642, forward strand.
GTCTGGTATGGCTGGTATGGTGAATTGGAGGTGTGACTACCAGATATGATTTGCTGCTGGGATTTTGCTTCTCACTAGCTTTTATTTCATTTCTTGATCACATTTGGATTGGCATTGATTGTCTAGAACAGATCATTTCACAATGTGTTTCTTTATAGCTGGGTTTGTATGTTGCTCGCGTTGCTGATCCAAGCCAATATGCTACCCTTGTTTTATTTTTTGGAATTGACTACAATTCCAACGCTTTGACTTGGCAATCCCGGGTTTTGTTTGGAGGCAATCCCTCCATTGTTTGTAGCAGGGTTTTCTACTGCTTCTTCGGGATTTTGATCTGTTTAGCTGGACTCTATTGGGTTAGTTTTGGAGATTTGTACACGTCTTGGGATTTGTTGTTGGGTCACAATTACAGATTTTACGGCTCTGAGCTAAGGCATTGAAATCCTCAGAGGGACTTTTAGACTCACACCGATGTGAGGAGCGTTGCTAATCCCCCACGCTCGGGTTTCGTGACACAGAGCAACATGATTGGGAGCTCGACCTCTGTAGTTTGCTCGGCGACAGTTCCATATTGGTTCTTCTCTCCAACCGAACCGATCATCTCCAGTTTTATTTACACTAATTTGGCTTTGTCTTGTACTTGCTTTATTTTATTTAGCCATTTTTAGTTTATTCTGGATACCTTTATCTGTCGGCTTGTGGCATGGAAAGGATTCTCGTTCGACCCTTGTGAGTGACCAACATGTGGTCTCCACATTTCTTGTTCCCTTTGTTTTCTTTTCTTTAGTTATATTACTACCCATTTGATTGGGCTTCTCGGATCAACAAATATGCAAAACTTGATTCATTTGTTTTATAAAGTCACCAAGTACGCACGATGTGACACAATTCGCCTTCTCGGATCAACAAGCACCAACAATTTGACTCCGTTCGACTTCACGAATCATTAAGGCTTGTATTTGAACCCAATTGACTTCTCGGATCAACAAGTCTTTTAATTGACCCAATTCGGCTTCTCGGATCAACAAGTATCCATAACTTGATCCATTTGTTATACCAAGTCACCAAGTACGCACAATGTGACCCAATTCGCCTTCTCAGATCAACAAGCACCAACTACTTGACTCCGTTCGACTTCACGAATCATTAAGGCTTGTATTTGAACCCAATTGACTTCTTGGATCAACAAGTCTTTCAATTGACCCAATTCGGCTCCTCGGATTAACAAGTATCCATAACTTGATCCGTTTATTTTACCAAGTCACCAAGTACGCACAATGTGACCCAATTCGCCTTCTCGAATCAACAAGCACCAACTATTTGACTCCGTTCGACTTCACGAATCATTAAGGCTTGTATTTGAACCCAATTGACTTCTCGGATCAACAAGTCTTTCAATTGACCCAATTCGGCTTCTCGGATCAACAAGTATCCATAACTTGATCCATTTGTTTTACCAAGACACCAAGTATGCACAATGTGACCCAATTCGCCTTCTCGGATCACCAAGCACCAACTATTTGACTCCTTTCAACTTCACGAATCAATAAGGCTTGTATTTGAACCTAATTGACTTCTCGGATCAACAAGTCTTCCATTTGACTTAATTGGGCTTCTCGGATCAACAAGTATCCATAACTTGATTCGTTAGTTTTATAAAGTCACCAAGTACGCACAATGTGACCCAATTCGCCTTCTCGGATCAACAAGCACCAACTAATTGACTCCGTTCGACTTCACGAATCATTAAGGCTTGTATTTGAACCCAATTGACATCTCGGATCAACAAGTCTTTCAATTGACCCAATTCGACTCCTCGGATTAACAAGTATCCATAACTTGATCCGTTTGTTTTACCAAGTCACCAAGTACGCACAATGTGACCCAATTCGCCTTCTCGGATCAACAAGCACCAACTACTTGACTCCGTTCGACTTCACGAATCATTAAGGCTTGTATTTGAACCCAATTGATTTCTCGGATCAACAAGTCTTCCATTTGACTTAATTGGGCTTCTTGGTATCTAATAAACCAAATTCTAGGTCTTTTGTTTGTATTCATGATTTTGGTGTGTGTAACTTAATTTTAAAATCAACATATGCTCTCTCCTCTCTCTATAAACTAGGAAAAACCAGCCTCTCCTTCTTGGCCGGCGGCTGTTGCCACGGGCAGCCGCCGGCCATATCTTTATTCTATTGTGCTTTTATTTTCTGTTTCTCTTGCTTTCCGCTTTATTTTCCAGTTTTTTGTCCAGTTCTTGGGTCTGTTATTCAAGAATTTTTCCAGTTTTTTGTCCAGTTCTTGGGTATATTATTCAACATTTTCTTGTCAATATGCGTTAATGGAGTTGCGGTCGTCCTAACTGCTGCTGCAGTCATCAGGGCCCTTTGCCGAGACCCAGGTTTACACTACCACTATTAACGGGATCTCATTTTCGATCTGTTCCTCACGCAGATGCCATCGCCATCTCCCGGCGGACCATGACGAAATTTCCGGATCTGATAGATCGTCCAAGTCTTCAGATCTTCGTACACAGGGCCTCGTCCTGGGACTGCGCAGCCCCATTTTCGCCTGACACCCCTTCGTCAGGGGTAAGCCAAAGGGAACCAGAGCTTCTAGGTGCGCGTCTGGTTTAGCGATTTATTACTGGGATTGCTTCCCTGGGTCGTTTGGGTGCTGTGACTTGATGGTTGCGACCACTACGAGCCTGAAGCATCACTGCCATTGAAGGCCTATGCCTGCTCCTGGGTTCTCCTTCTTTCTGGACTGGATTCGCCTTTGCTGCTCTTCGAATCTGGGACGAGATCTCCTGGATCTGTTTTCGTTTCTAGGCTGTGGAAACCGCCATTGAAGGGTGCTCACTCACCTGACTCGCGATCTTGAAGAAGATTCAGAGCTCACCATTGTTACTGAGTTAACTCAGTATCACAGACCCGAGTCGACTCGAGTCTAGCTTCCGAGTCACCCACAGCAGGGCTGTTCTTGATGATGGCGATTCCTTCGCGACCCTAGAGAGGTTGCGATTCTGACTATATTATGTTTGGGGTTCCTTCCAGGTGTGCTTCTGAGCACCGAGGATGTTGCTACCTGGGGAAGCCATTTCCTTGCCTGGTTACTTCCCGAGCTCGAGGATCCCACTGCCCCAGATTTCCAAGTTCTGAATTCAGACTTTCTGGGTTTATTGAAAAAGCCTGTGTGCCCTGCGTGAATTCAGACTTTCTGGGTTTCTTGCGTGATATGCCCATGGGGATGCCTTGCATTGACTGATTTCAGGTTGGGCAATTTACAGTCTGGTATGGCTGGTATGGTGAATTGGAGGTGTGACTACCAGATATGATTTGCTGCTGGGATTTTGCTTCTCACTAGCTTTTATTTCATTTCTTGATCACATTTGGATTGGCATTGATTGTCTAGAACAGATCATTTCACAATGTGTTTCTTTATAGCTGGGTTTGTATGTTGCTCGCGTTGCTGATCCAAGCCAATATGCTACCCTTGTTTTATTTTTTGGAATTGACTACAATTCCAACGCTTTGACTTGGCAATCCCGGGTTTTGTTTGGAGGCAATCCCTCCATTGTTTGTAGCAGGGTTTTCTACTGCTTCTTCGGGATTTTGATCTGTTTAGCTGGACTCTATTGGGTTAGTTTTGGAGATTTGTACACGTCTTGGGATTTGTTGTTGGGTCACAATTACAGATTTTACGGCTCTGAGCTAAGGCATTGAAATCCTCAGAGGGACTTTTAGACTCACACCGATGTGAGGAGCGTTGCTAATCCCCCACGCTCGGGTTTCGTGACATAGAGCAACATGATTGGGAGCTCGACCTCTGTAGTTTGCTCGGCGACAGTTCCATATTGGTTCTTCTCTCCAACCGAACCGATCATCTCCAGTTTTATTTACACTAAATTGGCTTTGTCTTGTACTTGCTTTATTTTATTTAGCCATTTTTAGTTTATTCTGGATACCTTTATCTGTCGGCTTGTGGCATGGAAAGGATTCTCGTTCGACCCTTGTGAGTGACCAACATGTGGTCTCCACATTTCTTGTTCCCTTTGTTTTCTTTTCTTTAGTTATATTACTACCCATTTGATTGGGCTTCTCGGATCAACAAATATGCAAAACTTGATTCATTTGTTTTATAAAGTCACCAAGTACGCACGATGTGACACAATTCGCCTTCTCGGATCAACAAGCACCAACAATTTGACTCCGTTCGACTTCACGAATCATTAAGGCTTGTATTTGAACCCAATTGACTTCTCGGATCAACAAGTCTTTTAATTGACCCAATTCGGCTTCTCGGATCAACAAGTATCCATAACTTGATCCATTTGTTATACCAAGTCACCAAGTACGCACAATGTGACCCAATTCGCCTTCTCAGATCAACAAGCACCAACTACTTGACTCCGTTCGACTTCACGAATCGTTAAGGCTTGTATTTGAACCCAATTGACTTCTTGGATCAACAAGTCTTTCAATTGACCCAATTCGGCTCCTCGGATTAACAAGTATCCATAACTTGATCCGTTTATTTTACCAAGTCACCAAGTACGCACAATGTGACCCAATTCGCCTTCTCGAATCAACAAGCACCAACTATTTGACTCCGTTCGACTTCACGAATCATTAAGGCTTGTATTTGAACCCAATTGACTTCTCGGATCAACAAGTCTTTCAATTGACCCAATTCGGCTTCTCAGATCAACAAGTATCCATAACTTGATCCATTTGTTTTACCAAGACACCAAGTATGCACAATGTGACCCAATTCGCCTTCTCGGATCACCAAGCACCAACTATTTGACTCCTTTCAACTTCACGAATCAATAAGGCTTGTATTTGAACCTAATTGACTTCTCGGATCAACAAGTCTTCCATTTGACTTAATTGGGCTTCTCGGATCAACAAGTATCCATAACTTGATTCGTTTGTTTTATAAAGTCACCAAGTACGCACAATGTGACCCAATTCGCCTTCTCGGATCAACAAGCACCAACTAATTGACTCCGTTCGACTTCACGAATCATTAAGGCTTGTATTTGAACCCAATTGACATCTCGGATCAACAAGTCTTTCAATTGACCCAATTCGACTCCTCGGATTAACAAGTATCCATAACTTGATCCGTTTGTTTTACCAAGTCACCAAGTACGCACAATGTGACCCAATTCGCCTTCTCGGATCAACAAGCACCAACTATTTGACTCCTTTCAACTTCACAAATCATTAAGGCTTGTATTTAAACCCAATTGACTTCTGGGATCAACAAGTCTTTCAACTGACCCAATTCGGCTTCTCGGATCAATAAGTATCCATAACTTGATCCGTTTGTTATACCAAGTCACAAAGTACGCACAATGTGACCCAATTCGCCTTCTCGGATCAACAAGCACCAACAATTTGATTCCGTTCGACTTCAATAATCATTAAGGCTTGTATTTGAACCCAATTGACTTCTCGGATCAACAAGTCTTTCAATTGACCCAATTCGGCTTCTCGGATCAACAAGTATCCATAACTTGATCCATTTGTTTTACCAAGTCACAAAGTACGCACAACGTGACCCAATTCGCCTTCTCGGATCAACAAGCACCAACTAATTGACTCCGTTCGACTTCACGAATCATTAAGGCTTGTATTTGAACCCAATTGACTTCTCGGATCAACAAGTCTTTCAATTGACCCAATTCGGCTTCTCGGATCAACAAGTATCCATAACTTGATCCGTTTGTTATACCAAGTCACCAAGTACGCACAATGTGACCCAATTCACATTCTCGGATCAACAAGCACCAACTACTTGACTCCGTTCGACTTCACGAATCATTAAGGCTTGTAGTTGAACCTAATTGACTTCTCGGATCAACAAGTCTTCCATTTGACTTAATTGGGCTTCTCGGATCATTGCATTTGAACCCAATTGACTTCTCGGATCAACAAGTCTGTCAATTGACCCAATTCGGCTTCTCGGATCAACAAGTATCCATAACTTGATCCGTTTGTTTTACCAAGTCACCAAGTACGTACAACGTGACCGAATTCAACTTTTCGGATCAACAAGCACCAAATAATTGACTCCGTTCGACTTGACGAATCATTAAGGCTTGTATTTGAACCCAATTGACTTCTCGGATCAACAAGTCTTTCAATTGACCCAATTCGGCTTCTCGGATCAACAAGTATCCATAACATGATCCGTTTGTTATACCAAGTCACCAAGTACGCACAATGTGACCCAATTCGCCTTCTCGGATCAACAAGCACCAACTACTTGACTCCGTTCGACTTCACGAATGATTAAGGCTTGTAGTTGAACCCCATTGACTTCTCGGATCAACAAGTCTTCCATTTGACTTAGTTGGGCTTCTCGGATCAACAAGTATCCATAACTTGATTCGTTTGTTTTATAAAGTCACCAAGTACGCACAATGTGACCCAATTCGCCTTCTCGGATCAACAAGCACCAACTAATTGACTCCGTTCGACTTCACGAATCATTAAGGCTTGTATTTAAACCCAATTGACTTCTCGGATCAACAAGTCTTTCAATTGACCCAATTCGGCTTCTTGGATCAACAAGTATCCATAACTTGATCCATTTGTTATACCAAGTCACCAAGTACGCACAATGTGACCCAATTCGCCTTCTCGGATCAACAAGCACCAACTACATGACTCCGTTCGACTTCACGAATCATTAAGGCTTGTAGTTGAACCTAATTGACTTCTCGGATCAACAAGTCTTCCATTTGACTTAATTGGGCTTCTCGGATCATTGTATTTGAACCCAATTAACTTCTCGGATCAACAAGTCTCTCAATTGACCCAATTCGGCTTCTCGGATCAACAAGTATCCATAACTTGATCCGTTTGTTTTACCAAGTCACCAAGTACGCACAATGTGACCCAATTCGCCGTCTCGGATCACCAAGCACCAACTATTTGACTCCTTTCAACTTCACAAATCATTAAGGCTTGTATTTAAACCCAATTGACTTCTGGGATCAACAAGTCTTTCAATTGACCCAATTCGGCTTCTCGGATCAACAAGTATCCATAACTTGATCCGTTTGTTATACCAAGTCACCATGTACGCACAATGTGACCCAATTCGCCTTCTCGGATCAACAAGCCCCAACAATTTGATTCCGTTCGACTTCACGAATCATTAAGGCTTGTATTTGAACCCAATTGACTTCTCGGATCAACAAGCCTTTCAATTGACCCAATTCGGCTTCTCGGATCAACAAGTATCCATTAATTTTACCAAGTCACCAAGTACGCACAATGTGACCCAATTCGCCTTCTCGGATCAACAAGCACCAACTAATTGACTCCGTTCGACTTCACGGATCATTAAGGCTCGTATTTGAACTCAATTGACTTCTCGGATCAACAAGCCTTTCAATTGACCCTATTCGGCTTCTCGGATCAACAAGTATCCATAACTTGATCCGTTTGTTTTACCAAGTCACCAAGTACGTACAACGTGACCGAATTCGACTTTTCGGATCAACAAGCACCAACTAATTGACTCCGTTCGACTTGACGAATCATTAAGGCTTGTATTTGAACCCAATTGACTTCTCGGATCAACAAGTCTTTCAATTGACCCAATTCGGCTTCTCGAATCAACAAGTATCCATAACATGATCCGTTTGTTATACCAAGTCACCAAGTACGCACAATGTGACCCAATTCGCCTTCTCGGATCAACAAGCACCAACTACTTGACTCCGTTCGACTTCACGAATCATTAAGGCTTGTAGTTGAACCCAATTGACTTCTCGGATCAACAAGTCTTCCATTTGACTTAGTTGGGCTTCTCGAATCAACAACTATCCATAACTTGATTCGTTTATTTTATAAAGTCACCAAGTACGCACAATGTGACCCAATTCGCATTCTCGGATCAACAAGCACCAACTAATTGACTCCGTTCGACTTCACGGATCATTAAGGCTCGTATTTGAACTCAATTGACTTCTCGGATCAACAAGCCTTTCAATTGGCCCAATTCGACTTCTCGGATCAACAAGTATCCATAACTTGATCCGTTTGTTATACCAAGTCACCAAGTACGCACAATGTGACCCAATTCGCCTTCTCGGATCAACATGCACCAACTACTTGACTCCGTTCGGCTTCACGAATCATTAAGGCTTGTAGTTGAACCTAATTGACTTCTCGGATCAACAAGTCTTCCATTTGACTTAATTGGGCTTCTCGGATCATTGTATTTGAACCCAATTGACTTCTCGGATCAACAAGTCTGTCAATTGACCCAATTCGGCTTCTCGGATCAACAAGTATCCATAACTTGATCCGTTTGTTTTACCAAGTCACCAAGTACGTACAACGTGATCGAATTCGACTTTTCGGATCAACAAGCACCAACTAATTGACTCCGTTCGACTTGACGAATCATTAAGGCTTGTATTTGAACCCAATTGACTTCTCGGATCAACAAGTCTTTCAATTGACCCAATTCGGCTTCTCGGATCAACAAGTATCCATAACTTGATCCGTTTGTTATACCAAGTCACCAAGTACGCACAATGTGACCCAATTCGCATTCTCGGATCAACAAGCACCAACTACTTGACTCCGTTCGACTTCACGAATCATTAAGGCTTGTAGTTGAACCTAATTGACTTCTCGGATCAACAAGTCTTCCATTTGACTTAATTGGGCTTCTCGGATCATTTTATTTGAACTCAATTGACTTCTCGGATCAACAAGTCTGTCAATTGACACAATTCGGCTTCTCGGATCAACAAGTATCCATAACTTGATCCGTTTGTTTTACCAAGTCACCAAGTACGTACAACGTGACCCAATTCGCCTTCTCGGATCAACAAGCACCAACTACTTGACTCCGTTCGACTTGACGAATCATTAAGGCTTGTATTTAAACCCAATTGACTTCTGGGATCAACAAGTCTTTCAGTTGACCCAATTCGGCTTCTCGGATCAACAAGTATCCATAACTTGATCCGTTTGTTATACGAAGTCACCAAGTACGCACAATGTGACCCAATTTGCCTTCTCGGATCAACAAGCACCCACAATTTGATTCCGTTCGACTTCACGAATCATTAAGGCTTGTATTTGAACCCAATTGACTTCTCGGATCAACAAGTCTTTCAATTGACCCAATTCGGCTTCTCGGATCAACAAGTATCCATTTGTTTTACCAAGTCACCAAGTACGCACAATGTGACCCAATTCGCATTCTCGGATCAACAAGCACCAACTAATTGACTCCGTTCGACTTCACGGATCATTAAGGCTCGTATTTGAACTCAATTGACTTCTCGGATCAACAAGCCTTTCAATTGGCCCAATTCGCCTTCTCGGATCAACATGCACCAACTACTTGACTCCGTTCGGCTTCACGAATCATTAAGGCTTGTAGTTGAACCTAATTGACTTCTCGGATCAACAAGTCTTCCATTTGACTTAATTGGGCTTCTCGGATCATTGTATTTGAACCCAATTGACTTCTCGGATCAACAAGTCTGTCAATTGACCCAATTCGGCTTCTCGGATCAACAAGTATCCATAACTTGATCCGTTTGTTTTACCAAGTCACCAAGTACGTACAACGTGACCGAATTCGACTTTTCGGATCAACAAGCACCAACTAATTGACTCCGTTCGACTTGACGAATCATTAAGGCTTGTATTTGAACCCAATTGACTTCTCGGATCAACAAGTCTTTCAATTGACCCAATTCGGCTTCTCGGATCAACAAGTATCCATAACATGATCCGTTTGTTATACCAAGTCACCAAGTACGCACAATGTGACCCAATTCGCCTTCTCGGATCAACAAGCACCAACTACTTGACTCCGTTCGACTTCACGAATCATTAAGGCTTGTAGTTGAACCCAATTGACTTCTCGGATCAACAAGTCTTCCATTTGACTTAGTTGGGCTTCTCGGATCAACAAGTATCCATAACTTGATTCGTTTGTTTTATAAAGTCACCAAGTACGCACAATGTGACCCAATTCGCCTTCTCGGATCACCAAGCACCAACTAATTGACTCCGTTCGACTTCACAAATCATTAAGGCTTGTATTTGAACCCAATTGACTTCTCGGATCAACAAGTCTTTCAATTGACCCAATTCGGCTTCTCGGATCAACAAGTATCCATAACTTGATCCGTTTGTTATACCAAGTCACCATGTACGCACAATGTGACCCAATTCGCCTTCTCGGATCAACAAGCCCCAACAATTTGATTCCGTTCGACTTCACGAATCATTAAGGCTTGTATTTGAACCCAATTGACTTCTCGGATCAACAAGTCTTTCAATTGACCCAATTCGGCTTCTCGGATCAACAAGTATCCATTAATTTTACCAAGTCACCAAGTACGCACAATGTGACCCAATTCGCCTTCTCGGATCAACAAGCACCAACTAATTGACTCCGTTCGACTTCACGGATCATTAAGGCTCGCATTTGAACTCAATTGACTTCTCGGATCAACAAGCCTTTCAATTGACCCTATTCGGCTTCTCGGATCAACAAGTATCCATAACTTGATCCGTTTGTTTTACCAAGTCACCAAGTACGTACAACGTGACCGAATTCGACTTTTCGGATCAACAAGCACCAACTAATTGACTCCGTTCGACTTGACGAATCATTAAGGCTTGTATTTGAACCCAATTGACTTCTCGGATCAACAAGTCTTTCAATTGACCCAATTCGGCTTCTCGAATCAACAAGTATCCATAACATGATCCGTTTGTTATACCAAGTCACCAAGTACGCACAATGTGACCCAATTCGCCTTCTCGGATCAACAAGCACCAACTACTTGACTCCGTTCGACTTCACGAATCATTAAGGCTTGTAGTTGAACCCAATTGACTTCTCGGATCAACAAGTCTTCCATTTGACTTAGTTGGGCTTCTCGAATCAACAAGTATCCATAACTTGATTCGTTTATTTTATAAAGTCACCAAGTACGCACAATGTGACCCAATTCGCATTCTCGGATCAACAAGCACCAACTAATTGACTCCGTTCGACTTCACGGATCATTAAGGCTCGTATTTGAACTCAATTGACTTCTCGGATCAATAAGCCTTTCAATTGGCCCAATTCGACTTCTCGGATCAACAAGTATCCATAACTTGATCCGTTTGTTATACCAAGTCACCAAGTACGCACAATGTGACCCAATTCGCCTTCTCGGATCAACATGCACCAACTACTTGACTCCGTTCGGCTTCACGAATCATTAAGGCTTGTAGTTGAACCTAATTGACTTCTCGGATCAACAAGTCTTCCATTTGACTTAATTGGGCTTCTCGGATCATTGTATTTGAACCCAATTGACTTCTCGGATCAACAAGTCTGTCAATTGACCCAATTCGGCTTCTCGGATCAACAAGTATCCATAACTTGATCCGTTTGTTTTACCAAGTCACCAAGTACGTACAACGTGACCGAATTCGACTTTTCGGATCAACAAGCACCAACTAATTGACTCCGTTCGACTTGACGAATCATTAAGGCTTGTATTTGAACCCAATTGACTTCTCGGATCAACAAGTCTTTCAATTGACCCAATTCGGCTTCTCGGATCAACAAGTATCCATAACTTGATCCGTTTGTTATACCAAGTCACCAAGTACGCACAATGTGACCCAATTCGCATTCTCGGATCAACAAGCACCAACTACTTGACTCCGTTCGACTTCACGAATCATTAAGGCTTGTAGTTGAACCTAATTGACTTCTCGGATCAACAAGTCTTCCATTTGACTTAATTGGGCTTCTCGGATCATTTTATTTGAACTCAATTGACTTCTCGGATCAACAAGTCTGTCAATTGACCCAATTCGGCTTCTCGGATCAACAAGTATCCATAACTTGATCCGTTTGTTTTACCAAGTCACCAAGTACGTACAACGTGACCCAATTCGCCTTCTCGGATCAACAAGCACCAACTACTTGACTCCGTTCGACTTGACGAATCATTAAGGCTTGTATTTAAACCCAATTGACTTCTGGGATCAACAAGTCTTTCAATTGACCCAATTCGGCTTCTCGGATCAACAAGTATCCATAACTTGATCCGTTTGTTATACGAAGTCACCAAGTACGCACAATGTGACCCAATTTGCCTTCTCGGATCAACAAGCACCCACAATTTGATTCCGTTCGACTTCACGAATCATTAAGGCTTGTATTTGAACCCAATTGACTTCTCGGATCAACAAGTCTTTCAATTGACCCAATTCGGCTTCTCGGATCAACAAGTATCCATTTGTTTTACCAAGTCACCAAGTACGCACAATGTGACCCAATTCGCATTCTCGGATCAACAAGCACCAACTAATTGACTCCGTTCGACTTCACGGATCATTAAGGTTCGTATTTGAACTCAATTGACTTCTCGGATCAACAAGCCTTTCAATTGGCCCAATTCGACTTCTCGGATCAACAAGTATCCTTAACTTGATCCGTTTGTTATACCAAGTCACCAAGTACGCACAATGTGACCCAATTCGCCTTCTCGGATCAACATGCACCAACTACTTGACTCCGTTCGGCTTCACGAATCATTAAGGCTTGTAGTTGAACCTAATTGACTTCTCGGATCAACAAGTCTTCCATTTGACTTAATTGGGCTTCTCGGATCATTGTATTTGAACCCAATTGACTTCGCGGATCAACAAGTCTGTCAATTGACCCAATTCGGCTTCTCGGATCAACAAGTATCCATAACTTGATCCGTTTGTTTTACCAAGTCACCAAGTACGTACAACGTGACCGAATTCGACTTTTCGGATCAACAAGCACCAACTAATTGACTCCGTTCGACTTGACGAATCATTAAGGCTTGTATTTGAACCCAATTGACTTCTCGGATCAACAAGTCTTTCAATTGACCCAATTCGGCTTCTCGGATCAACAAATATCCATAACATGATCCGTTTGTTATACCAAGTCACCAAGTACGCACAATGTGACCCAATTCGCCTTCTCGGATCAACAAGCACCAACTAATTGACTCCGTTCGACTTCACGAATCATTAAGGCTTGTATTTGAACCCAATTGACTTCTCGGATCAACAAGTCTTTCAATTGACCCAATTCGGCTTCTCGGATCAACAAGTATCCATAACTTGATCCGTTTGTTATACCAAGTCACCAAGTACGCACAATGTGACCCAATTCGCCTTCTCGGATCAACAAGCACCAACTACTTGACTCCGTTCGACTTCACGAATCATTAAGGCTTGTAGTTGAACCTAATTGACTTCTCGGATCAACAAGTCTTCCATTTGACTTAATTGGGCTTCTCGGATCATTGTATTTGAACCCAATTAACTTCTCGGATCAACAAGTCTCTCAATTGACCCAATTCGGCTTCTCGGATCAACAAGTATCCATAACTTGATCCGTTTGTTTTACCAAGTCACCAAGTACGCACAATGTGACCCAATTCGCCGTCTCGGATCACCAAGCACCAACTATTTGACTCCTTTCAACTTCACAAATCATTAAGGCTTGTATTTAAACCCAATTGACTTATGGGATCAACAAGTCTTTCAATTGACCCAATTCGGCTTCTCGGATCAACAAGTATCCATAACTTGATCCGTTTGTTGTACCAAGTCACCATGTACGCACAATGTGACCCAATTCGCCTTCTCGGATCAACAAGCCCCAACAATTTGATTCCGTTCGACTTCACGAATCATTAAGGCTTGTATTTGAACCCAATTGACTTCTCGGATCAACAAGTCTTTCAATTGACCGAATTCGGCTTCTCGGATCAACAAGTATCCATTAATTTTACCAAGTCACCAAGTACGCACAATGTGACCCAATTCGCCTTCTCGGATCAACAAGCACCAACTAATTGACTCCGTTCGACTTCACGGATCATTAAGGCTCGTATTTGAACTCAATTGACTTCTCGGATCAACAAGCCTTTCAATTGACCCTATTCGGCTTCTCGGATCAACAAGTATCCATAACTTGATCCGTTTATTTTACCAAGTCACCAAGTACGTACAACGTGACCGAATTCGACTTTTCGGATCAACAAGCACCAACTAATTGACTCCGTTCGACTTGACGAATCATTAAGGCTTGTATTTGAACCCAATTGACTTCTCGGATCAACAAGTCTTTCAATTGACCCAATTCGGCTTCTCGGATCAACAAGTATCCATAACATGATCCGTTTGTTATACCAAGTCACCAAGTACGCACAATGTGACCCAATTCGCCTTCTCGGATCAACAAGCACCAACTACTTGACTCCGTTCGACTTCACGAATCATTAAGGCTTGTAGTTGAACCCAATTGACTTCTCGGATCAACAAGTCTTCCATTTGACTTAGTTGGGCTTCTCGGATCAACAAGTATCCATAACTTGATTCGTTTGTTTTATAAAGTCACCAAGTACGCACAATGTGACCCAATTCGCATTCTCGGATCAACAAGCACCAACTAATTGACTCCGTTCGACTTCACGGATCATTAAGGCTCGTATTTGAACTCAATTGACTTCTCGGATCAACAAGCCTTTCAATTGGCCCAATTCGACTTCTCGGATCAACAAGTATCTATAAATTGATCCGTTTGTTATACCAAGTCACCAAGTACGCACAATATGACCCAATTCGCCTTCTCGGATCAACATGCACCAACTACTTGACTCCGTTCGGCTTCACGAATCATTAAGGCTTGTAGTTGAACCTAATTGACTTCTCGGATCAACAAGTATTCCATTTGACTTAATTGGGCTTCTCGGATCATTGTATTTGAACCCAATTGACTTCTCGGATCAACAAGTCTGTCAATTGACCCAATTCGGCTTCTCGGATCAACAAGTATCCATAACTTGATCCGTTTGTTTTACCAAGTCACCAAGTACGTACAACGTGACCGAATTTGACTTTTCGGATCAACAAGCACCAACTAATTGACTCTGTTCGACTTGACGAATCATTAAGGCTTGTATTTGAACCCAATTGACTTCTCGGATCAACAAGTCTTTCAATTGACCCAATTCGGCTTCTCGGATCAACAAGTATCCATAACATGATCCGTTTGTTATACTAAGTCACCAAGTACGCACAATGTGACCCAATTCGCCTTCTCGGATCAACAAGCACCAACTACTTGACTCCGTTTTACTTCACGAATCATTAAGGCTTGTAGTTGAACCCAATTGACTTCTCGGATCAACAAGTCTTCCATTTGACTTAGTTGGGCTTCTCGGATCAACAAGTATCCATAACTTGATTCGTTTGTTTTATAAAGTCACCAAGTACGCACAATGTGACCCAATTCGCCTTCTCGGATCAACAAGCACCAACTAATTGACTCCGTTCGACTTCACGAATCATTAAGGCTTGTATTTGAACCCAATTGACTTCTCGGATCAACAAGTCTTTCAATTGACCCAATTCGGTTTCTCGGATAAACAAAATCCATAACTTGATCCGTTTGTTATACCAAGTCACCAAGTACGCACAATGTGACCCAATTCGCCTTCTCGGATCAACAAGCACCATATACTTGACTCCGTTCGACTTCACGAATCATTAAGGCTTGTAGTTGAACCTAATTGACTTCTCGGATCAACAAGTCTTCCATTTGACTTAATTGGGCTTCTCGGATGATTGTATTTGAACCCAATTAACTTCTCGGATCAACAAGTCTCTCAATTGACCCAATTCGGCTTCTCGGATCATCAAGTATCCATAACTTGATCCGTTTGTTTTACCAAGTCACCAAGTACGCACAATGTGACCCAATTCGCCGTCTAGGATCACCAAGCACCAACTATTTGACTCCTTTCAACTTCACAAATCATTAAGGCTTGTATTTAAACCCAATTGACTTCTGGGATCAACAAGTCTTTCAATTGACCCAATTCGGCTTCTCGGATCAACAAGTATCCATAACTTGATCCGTTTGTTATACCAAGTCACCATGTACGCACAATGTGACCCAATTCGCCTTCTCGGATCAACAAGCACCAACAATTTGATTCCGTTCGACTTCACGAATCATTAAGGCTTGTATTTGAACCCAATTGACTTCTCGGATCAACAAGTCTTTCAATTGACCCAATTCGGCTTCTCGGGTCAACAAGTATCCATTAATTTTACCAAGTCACCAAGTACGCACAATGTGACCCAATTCGCCTTCTCGGATCAACAAGCACCAACTAATTGACTCCGTTCGACTTCACGGATCATTAAGGCTCGTATTTGAACTCAATTGACTTCTCGGATCAACAAGCCTTTCAATTGACCCTATTCGGCTTCTCGGATCAACAAGTATCCATAACTTGATCCGTTTGTTTTACCAAGTCACCAAGTACGTACAACGTGACCGAATTCGACTTTTCGGATCAACAAGCACCAACTAATTGACTCCGTTCGACTTGACGAATCATTAAGGCTTGTATTTGAACCCAATTGACTTCTCGGATCAACAAGTCTTTCAATTGACCCAATTCGGCTTCTCGGATCAACAAGTATCCATAACATGATCCGTTTGTTATACCAAGTCACCAAGTACGCACAATGTGACCCAATTCGCCTTCTCGGATCAACAAGCACCAACTACTTGACTCCGTTCGACTTCACGAATCATTAAGGCTTGTAGTTGAACCCAATTGACTTCTCGGATCAACAAGTCTTCCATTTGACTTAGTTGGGCTTCTCGGATCAACAAGTATCCATAACTTGATTCGTTTGTTTTATAAAGTCACCAAGTACGCACAATGTGACCCAATTCGCATTCTCGGATCAACAAGCACCAACTAATTGACTCCGTTCGACTTCACGGATCATTAAGGCTCGTATTTGAACTCAATTGACTTCTCGGATCAACAAGCCTTTCAATTGGCCCAATTCGACTTCTCGGATCAACAAGTATCCATAACTTGATCCGTTTGTTATACCAAGTCACCAAGTACGCACAATGTGACCCAATTCGCCTTCTCGGATCAACATGCACCAACTACTTGACTCCGTTCGGCTTCACGAATCATTAAGGCTTGTAGTTGAACCTAATTGACTTCTCGGATCAACAAGTCTTCCATTTGACTTAATTGGGCTTCTCGGATCATTGTATTTGAACCCAATTGACTTCTCGGATCAACAAGTCTGTCAATTGACCCAATTCGGCTTCTCGGATCAACAAGTATCCATAACTTGATCCGTTTGTTTTACCAAGTCACCAAGTACGTACAACGTGACCGAATTCGACTTTTCGGATCAACAAGCACCAACTAATTGACTCCGTTCGACTTGACGAATCATTAAGGCTTGTATTTGAACCCAATTGACTTCTCGGATCAACAAGTCTTTCAATTGACCCAATTCGGCTTCTCGGATCAACAAGTATCCATAACATGATCCGTTTGTTATACCAAGTCACCAAGTACGCACAATGTGACCCAATTCGCCTTCTCGGATCAACAAGCACCAACTACTTGACTCCGTTTGACTTCACGAATCATTAAGGCTTGTAGTTGAACCCAATTGACTTCTCGGATCAACAAGTCTTCCATTTGACTTAGTTGGGCTTCTCGGATCAACAAGTATCCATAACTTGATTCGTTTGTTTTATAAAGTCACCAAGTACGCACAATGTGACCCAATTCGCATTCTCGGATCAACAAGCACCAACTAATTGACTCCGTTCGACTTCACGGATCATTAAGGCTCGTATTTGAACTTAATTGACTTCTCGGATCAACAAGCCTTTCAATTGGCCCAATTCGACTTCTCGGATCAACAAGTATCCATAACTTGATCCGTTTGTTATACCAAGTCACCAAGTACGCACAATGTGACCCAATTCGCCTTCTCGGATCAACATGCACCAACTACTTGACTCCGTTCGGCTTCACGAATCATTAAGGCTTGTAGTTGAACCTAATTGACTTCTCGGATCAACAAGTCTTCCATTTGACTTAATTGGGCTTCTCGGATCATTGTATTTGAACCCAATTGACTTCTCGGATCAACAAGTCTGTCAATTGACCCAATTCGGCTTCTCGGATCAACAAGTATCCATAACTTGATCCGTTTGTTTTACCAAGTCACCAAGTACGTACAACGTGACCGAATTCGACTTTTCGGATCAACAAGCACCAACTAATTGACTCCGTTCGACTTGACGAATCATTAAGGCTTGTATTTGAACCCAATTGACTTCTCGGATCAACAAGTCTTTCAATTGACCCAATTCGGCTTCTCGGATCAACAAGTATCCATAACATGATCCGTTTGTTATACCAAGTCACCAAGTACGCACAATGTGACCCAATTCGCCTTCTCGGATCAACAAGCACCAACTACTTGACTCCGTTTGACTTCACGAATCATTAAGGCTTGTAGTTGAACCCAATTGACTTCTCGGATCAACAAGTCTTCCATTTGACTTAGTTGGGCTTCTCGGATCAACAAGTATCCATAACTTGATTCGTTTGTTTTATAAAGTCACCAAGTACGCACAATGTGACCCAATTCGCCTTCTCGGATCAACAAGCACCAACTAATTGACTCCGTTCGACTTCACGAATCATTAAGGCTTGTATTTGAACCCAATTGACTTCTCGGATCAACAAGTCTTTCAATTGACCCAATTCGGCTTCTCGGATCAACAAGTATCCATAACTTGATCCGTTTGTTATACCAAGTCACCAAGTACGCACAATGTGACCCAATTCGCCTTCTCGGATCAACAAGCACCAACTACTTGACTCCGTTCGACTTCACGAATCATTAAGGCTTGTAGTTGAACCTAATTGACTTCTCGGATCAACAAGTCTTCCATTTGACTTAATTGGGCTTCTCGGATCATTGTATTTGAACCCAATTAACTTCTCGGATCAACAAGTCTCTCAATTGACCCAATTCGGCTTCTCGGATCAACAAGTATCCATAACTTGATCCGTTTGTTTTACCAAGTCACCAAGTACGTACAACGTGACCGAATTCGACTTTTCGGATCAACAAGCACCAACTAATTGACTCCGTTCGACTTGACGAATCATTAAGGCTTGTATTTGAACCCAATTGACTTCTCGGATCAACAAGTCTTTCAATTGACCCAATTCGGCTTCTCGGATCAACAAGTATCCATAAGATGATCCGTTTGTTATACCAAGTCACCAAGTACGCACAATGTGACCCAATTCGCCTTCTCGGATCAACAAGCACCAACTACTTGACTCCGTTCGACTTAACGAATCATTAAGGCTTGTAGTTGAACCCAATTGACTTCTCGGATCAACAAGTCTTCCATTTGACTTAGTTGGGCTTCTCGGATCAAGAAGTATCCATAACTTGATTCGTTTTGTTTTATAAAGTCACCAAGTACGCACAATGTGACCCAATTCGCATTCTCGGATCAACAAGCACCAACTAATTGACTCCGTTCGACTTCACGGATCATTAAGGCTCGTATTTGAACTCAATTGACTTCTCGGATCAACAAGCCTTTCAATTGGCCCAATTCGACTTCTCGGATCAACAAGTATCTATAAATTGATCCGTTTGTTATACCAAGTCACCAAGTACGCACAATGTGACCCAATTCGCCTTCTCGGATCAACATGCACCAACTACTTGACTCCGTTCGGCTTCACGAATCATTAAGGCTTGTAGTTGAACCTAATTGACTTCTCGGATCAACAAGTATTCCATTTGACTTAATTGGGCTTCTCGGATCATTGTATTTGAACCCAATTGACTTCTCGGATCAACAAGTCTGTCAATTGACCCAATTCGGCTTCTCGGATCAACAAGTATCCATAACTTGATTCGTTTGTTTTATAAAGTCACCAAGTACGCACAATGTGACCCAATTTGCCTTCTCGGATCAACAAGCACCAACTAATTGACTCCGTTCGACTTCACGAATCATTAAGGCTTGTATTTGAACCCAATTGACTTCTCGGATCAACAAGTCTTTCAATTGACCCAATTCGGCTTCTCGGATCAACAAGTATCCATAACTTGATCCGTTTGTTATACCAAGTCACCAAGTACGCACAATGTGACCCAATTCGCCTTCTCGGATCAACAAGCACCAACTACTTGACTCCGTTCGACTTCACGAATCATTAAGGTTTGTAGTTGAACCTAATTGACTTCTCGGATCAACAAGTCTTCCATTTGACTTAATTGGGCTTCTCGGATCATTGTATTTGAACCCAATTAACTTCTCGGATCAACAAGTCTCTCAATTGACCCAATTCGGCTTCTCGGATCAACAAGTATCCATAACTTGATCCGTTTATTTTACCAAGTCACCAAGTACGTACAACGTGACCGAATTCGACTTTTCGGATCAACAAGCACCAACTAATTGACTCCGTTCGACTTGACGAATCATTAAGGCTTGTATTTGAACCCAATTGACTTCTCGGATCAACAAGTCTTTCAATTGACCCAATTCGGCTTCTCGGATCAACAAGTATCCATAAGATGATCCGTTTGTTATACCAAGTCACCAAGTACGCACAATGTGACCCAATTCGCCTTCTCGGATCAACAAGCACCAACTACTTGACTCCGTTCGACTTCACGAATCATTAAGGCTTGTAGTTGAACCCAATTGACTTCTCGGATCAACAAGTCTTCCATTTGACTTAGTTGGGCTTCTCGGATCAACAAGTATCCATAACTTGATTCGTTTTGTTTTATAAAGTCACCAAGTACGCACAATGTGACCCAATTCGCATTCTCGGATCAACAAGCACCAACTAATTGACTCCGTTCGACTTCACGGATCATTAAGGCTCGTATTTGAACTCAATTGACTTCTCGGATCAACAAGCCTTTCAATTGGCCCAATTCGACTTCTCGGATCAACAAGTATCCATAACTTGATCCGTTTGTTATACCAAGTCACCAAGTACGCACAATGTGACCCAATTCGCCTTCTCGGATCAACATGCACCAACTACTTGACTCCGTTCGGCTTCACGAATCATTAAGGCTTGTAGTTGAACCTAATTGACTTCTCGGATCAACAAGTCTTCCATTTGACTTAATTGGGCTTCTCGGATCATTGTATTTGAACCCAATTGACTTCTCGGATCAACAAGTCTGTCAATTGACCCAATTCGGCTTCTCTGATCAACAAGTATCCATAACTTGATCCGTTTGTTTTACCAAGTCACCAAGTACGTACAACGTGACCGAATTCGACTTTTCGGATCAACAAGCACCAACTAATTGACTCCGTTCGACTTGACGAATCATTAAGGCTTGTATTTGAACCCAATTGACTTCTCGGATCAACAAGTCTTTCAATTGACCCAATTCGGCTTCTCGGATCAACAAGTATCCATAACATGATCCGTTTGTTATACCAAGTCACCAAGTACGCACAATGTGACCCAATTCGCCTTCTCGGATCAACAAGCACCAACTACTTGACTCCGTTTGACTTCACGAATCATTAAGGCTTGTAGTTGAACCCAATTGACTTCTCGGATCAACAAGTCTTCCATTTGACTTAGTTGGGCTTCTCGGATCAACAAGTATCCATAACTTGATTCGTTTGTTTTATAAAGTCACCAAGTACGCACAATGTGACCCAATTTGCCTTCTCGGATCAACAAGCACCAACTAATTGACTCCGTTCGACTTCACGAATCATTAAGGCTTGTATTTGAACCCAATTGACTTCTCGGATCAACAAGTCTTTCAATTGACCCAATTCGGCTTCTCGGATCAACAAGTATCCATAACTTGATCCGTTTGTTATACCAAGTCACCAAGTACGCACAATGTGACCCAATTCGCCTTCTCGGATCAACAAGCACCAACTACTTGATTCCGTTCGACTTCACGAATCATTAAGGCTTGTAGTTGAACCTAATTGACTTCTCGGATCAACAAGTCTTCCATTTGACTTAATTGGGCTTCTCGGATCATTGTATTTGAACCCAATTAACTTCTCGGATCAACAAGTCCCTCAATTGACCCAATTCGGCTTCTCGGATCAACAAGTATCCATAACTTGATCCGTTTGTTTTACCAAGTCACCAAGTACGTACAACGTGACCGAATTCGACTTTTCGGATCAACAAGCACCAACTAATTGACTCCGTTCGACTTGACGAATCATTAAGGCTTGTATTTGAACCCAATTGACTTCTCGGATCAACATGTCTTTCAATTGACCCAATTCGGCTTCTCGGATCAACAAGTATCCATAAGATTATCCGTTTGTTATACCAAGTCACCAAGTACGCACAATGTGACCCAATTCGCCTTCTCGGATCAACAAGCACCAACTACTTGACTCCGTTCGACTTCACGAATCATTAAGGCTTGTAGTTGAACCCAATTGACTTCTCGGATCAACAAGTCTTCCATTTGACTTAGTTGGGCTTCTCGGATCAACAAGTATCCATAACTTGATTCGTTTGTTTTATAAAGTCACCAAGTACGCACAATGTGACCCAATTCGCATTCTCGGATCAACAAGCACCAACTAATTGACTCCGTTCGACTTGACGAATCATTAAGGCTTGTATTTGAACCCAATTGACTTCTCGGATCAACAAGTCTTTCAATTGACCCAATTCGGCTTCTCGGATCAACAAGTATCCATAAGATGATCCGTTTGTTATACCAAGTCACCAAGTACGCACAATGTGACCCAATTCGCCTTCTCGGATCAACAAGCACCAACTAATTGACTCCGTTCGACTTCACGAATCATTAAGGCTTGTATTTGAACCCAATTGACTTCTCGGATCAACAAGTCTTTCAATTGACCCAATTCGGCTTCTCGGATCAACAAGTATCCATAACTTGATCCGTTTGTTATACCAAGTCACCAAGTACGCACAATGTGACCCAATTCGCCTTCTCGGATCAACAAGCACCAACTACTTGACTCCGTTCGACTTCACGAATCATTAAGGCTTGTAGTTGAACCTAATTGACTTCTCGGATCAACAAGTCTTCCATTTGACATAATTGGGCTTCTCGGATCTTTGTATTTGAACCCAATTGACTTCTCGGATCAACAAGTCTCTCAATTGACCCAATTCGGATTCTCGGATCAACAAGTATCCATAACTTGATCCGTTTGTTTTACCAAGTCACCAAGTACGCACAATGTGACCCAATTCGCCTTCTTGGATCAACAAGCACCAACGAATTGACTCCGTTCGACTTCACGGATCATTAAGGCTCGTATTTGAACTGAATTGACTTCTCGGATCAACAAGCCTTTCAATTGACCCTATTCGGCTTCTCGGATCAACAAGTATCCATAACTTGATCCATTTATTTTACCAAGTCACCAAGTACGCACAACGTGACCCAATTCGCCTTCTCGGATCAACAAGAACCAACTAATTGACTCCGTTCGACTTCACGAATCATTAAGGAGTGTATTTGAACCCAATTGACTTCTCGGATCAACAAGTCGTTCAATTGACCCAATTCGGCTTCTCGGATCAACAAGTATCCATAACTTGATCCGTTTGTTATACCAAGTCACCAAGTACGCACAATGTGACCCAATTCGCCTTCTCGGATCAACAAGCACCAACTACTTGACTCCGTTCGACTTCACGAATCATTAAGGCTTGTAGTTGAACCCAATTGACTTCTCGGATCAACAAGTCTTCCATTTGACTTAATTGGGCTTCTCGGATCATTGTATTTGAACCCAATTGACTTCTCGGATCAACAAGTCTGTCAATTGACCCAATTCGGCTTCTCAGATCAACAAGTATTCATAACTTGATCCGTTTGTTTTACCAAGTCACCAAGTACGTACAATGTGACCCAATTCGCCTCCTCGGATCAACAAGCACCAACTAATTGACTCCGTTCGACTTCACGGATCATTAAGGCTCGTATTTGAACTCAATTGACTTCTCGGATCAACAAGCCTTTCAATTGACCCTATTCGGCTTCTCGGATCAACAAGTATCCATAACTTGATTCGTTTATTTTATAAAGTCACCAAGTACGCACAATGTGACCCAATTCGCCTTCTCGGATCAACAAGCACCAACTAATTGACTCCGTTCGACTTCACGAATCATTAAGGCTTGTATTTGAACCCAATTGACTTCTCGGATCAACAAGTCTTTCAATTGACCCAATTCGGCTTCTCGGATCAACAAGTATCCATAACTTGATCCGTTTGTTATACCAAGTCACCAAGTACGCACAATGTGACCCAATTCGCCTTCTCGGATCAACAAGCACCAACTACTTGACTCCGTTCGACTTCACGAATCATTAAGGCTTGTAGTTGAACCTAATTGACTTCTCGGATCAACAAGTCTTCCATTTGACATAATTGGGCTTCTCGGATCTTTGTATTTGAACCCAATTGACTTCTCGGATCAACAAGTCTCTCAATTGACCCAATTCGGATTCTCGGATCAACAAGTATCCATAACTTGATCCGTTTGTTTTACCAAGTCACCAAGTACGCACAATGTGACCCAATTCGCCTTCTTGGATCAACAAGCACCAACGAATTGACTCCGTTCGACTTCACGGATCATTAAGGCTCGTATTTGAACTGAATTGACTTCTCGGATCAACAAGCCTTTCAATTGACCCTATTCGGCTTCTCGGATCAACAAGTATCCATAACTTGATCCATTTATTTTACCAAGTCACCAAGTACGCACAACGTGACCCAATTCGCCTTCTCGGATCAACAAGAACCAACTAATTGACTCCGTTCGACTTCACGAATCATTAAGGAGTGTATTTGAACCCAATTGACTTCTCGGATCAACAAGTCGTTCAATTGACCCAATTCGGCTTCTCGGATCAACAAGTATCCATAACTTGATCCGTTTGTTATACCAAGTCACCAAGTACGCACAATGTGACCCAATTCGCCTTCTCGGATCAACAAGCACCAACTACTTGACTCCGTTCGACTTCACGAATCATTAAGGCTTGTAGTTGAACCCAATTGACTTCTCGGATCAACAAGTCTTCCATTTGACTTAATTGGGCTTCTCGGATCATTGTATTTGAACCCAATTGACTTCTCGGATCAACAAGTCTGTCAATTGACCCAATTCGGCTTCTCAGATCAACAAGTATTCATAACTTGATCCGTTTGTTTTACCAAGTCACCAAGTACGTACAATGTGACCCAATTCGCCTCCTCGGATCAACAAGCACCAACTAATTGACTCCGTTCGACTTCACGGATCATTAAGGCTCGTATTTGAACTCAATTGACTTCTCGGATCAACAAGCCTTTCAATTGACCCTATTCGGCTTCTCGGATCAACAAGTATCCATAACTTGATTCGTTTATTTTATAAAGTCACCAAGTACGCACAATGTGACCCAATTCGCCTTCTCGGATCAACAAGCACCAACTAATTGACTCCGTTCGACTTCACGAATCATTAAGGCTTGTATTTGAACCCAATTGACTTCTCGGATCAACAAGTCTTTCAATTGACCCAATTCGGCTTCTCGGATCAACAAGTATCCATAAGATGATCCGTTTGTTATACCAAGTCACCAAGTACGCACAATGTGACCCAATTCGCCTTCTCGGATCAACAAGCACCAACTAATTGACTCCGTTCGACTTCACGAATCATTAAGGCTTGTATTTGAACCCAATTGACTTCTCGGATCAACAAGTCTTTCAATTGACCCAATTCGGCTTCTCGGATCAACAAGTATCCATAACTTGATCCGTTTGTTATACCAAGTCACCAAGTACGCACAATGTGACCCAATTCGCCTTCTCGGATCAACAAGCACCAACTACTTGACTCCGTTCGACTTCACGAATCATTAAGGCTTGTAGTTGAACCTAATTGACTTCTCGGATCAACAAGTCTTCCATTTGACATAATTGGGCTTCTCGGATCTTTGTATTTGAACCCAATTGACTTCTCGGATCAACAAGTCTCTCAATTGACCCAATTCGGATTCTCGGATCAACAAGTATCCATAACTTGATCCGTTTGTTTTACCAAGTCACCAAGTACGCACAATGTGACCCAATTCGCCTTCTTGGATCAACAAGCACCAACGAATTGACTCCGTTCGACTTCACGGATCATTAAGGCTCGTATTTGAACTGAATTGACTTCTCGGATCAACAAGCCTTTCAATTGACCCTATTCGGCTTCTCGGATCAACAAGTATCCATAACTTGATCCATTTATTTTACCAAGTCACCAAGTACGCACAACGTGACCCAATTCGCCTTCTCGGATCAACAAGAACCAACTAATTGACTCCGTTCGACTTCACGAATCATTAAGGAGTGTATTTGAACCCAATTGACTTCTCGGATCAACAAGTCGTTCAATTGACCCAATTCGGCTTCTCGGATCAACAAGTATCCATAACTTGATCCGTTTGTTATACCAAGTCACCAAGTACGCACAATGTGACCCAATTCGCCTTCTCGGATCAACAAGCACCAACTACTTGACTCCGTTCGACTTCACGAATCATTAAGGCTTGTAGTTGAACCCAATTGACTTCTCGGATCAACAAGTCTTCCATTTGACTTAATTGGGCTTCTCGGATCATTGTATTTGAACCCAATTGACTTCTCGGATCAACAAGTCTGTCAATTGACCCAATTCGGCTTCTCAGATCAACAAGTATTCATAACTTGATCCGTTTGTTTTACCAAGTCACCAAGTACGTACAATGTGACCCAATTCGCCTCCTCGGATCAACAAGCACCAACTAATTGACTCCGTTCGACTTCACGGATCATTAAGGCTCGTATTTGAACTCAATTGACTTCT
This sequence comes from Ajuga chamaepitys, assembly GCA_958295605.1. Lineage (NCBI taxonomy): Eukaryota > Viridiplantae > Streptophyta > Magnoliopsida > Lamiales > Lamiaceae > Ajuga > Ajuga chamaepitys. Next base: position 43,409,454 of record OY282495.1, read on the forward strand.
CGGATCAACAAGCCTTTCAATTGACCCTATTCGGCTTCTCGGATCAACAAGTATCTATAACTTGATTCGTTTATTTTATAAAGTCACCAAGTACGCACAATGTGACCCAATTCGCCTTCTCGGATCAACAAGCACCAACTAATTGACTCCGTTCGACTTCACGAATCATTAAGGCTTGTATTTGAACCCAATTGACTTTTCGGATCAACAAGTCTTTCAACTGACCCAATTCGGCTTCTCGGATCAACAAGTTTCCATAACTTGATCCGTTTGTTATACCAAATCACCAATTACGCACAATGTGACCCAATTCGCCTTCTCGGATCAACAAGCACCAACTACTTGACTCCGTTCGACTTCACGAATCATTAAGGCTTGTAGTTGAACCTAATTGACTTCTCGGATCAACAAGTCTTCCATTTGACTTAATTGGGCTTCTCGGATCATTGTATTTGAACCCAATTGACTTCTCGGATCAAAAAGTCTGTCAATTGACCCAATTCGGCTTCTCGGATCAACAAGTATCCATAACTTGATCCATTTGTTTTACCAAGTCACCAAGTACGCACAACGTGACCCAATTCGCCTTCTCGGATCAACAAGCACCAACTAATTGACTCCGTTCGACTTCACGAATCATTAAGGCTTGTATTTGAACCCAATTGACTTCTCGGATCAACAAGTCTTTCAATTGACCCAATTCGGCTTCTCGGATCAACAAGTATCCATAACTTGATCCGTTTGTTATACCAACTCACCAAGTACGCACAATGTGACCCAATTTGCCTTCTCGGATCAACAAGCACCAACTACTTGACTCCGTTCGACTTCACGAATCATTAAGGCTTGTAGTTGAACCCAATTGACTTCTCGGATCAACAAGTCTTCCATTTGACTTAATTGGGCTTCTCGGATCAACAAGTATCCATAACTTGATTCGTTTGTTTTATAAAGTCACCAAGTACGCACAATGTGACCCAATTCGCCTTCTCGGATCAACAAGCACCAACTAATTGACTCCGTTCGACTTCACGAATCATTAAGGCTTGTATTTGAACCCAATTGACTTCTCGGATCAACAAGTCTTTCAATTGACCCAATTCGGCTTCTCGGATCAACAAGTATCCATAACTTGATCCGTTTGTTATACCAACTCACCAAGTACGCACAATGTGACCCAATTTGCCTTCTCGGATCAACAAGCACCAACTACTTGACTCCGTTCGACTTCACGAATCATTAAGGCTTGTAGTTGAACCCAATTGACTTCTCGGATCAACAAGTCTTCCATTTGACTTAATTGGGCTTCTCGGATCAACAAGTATCCATAACTTGATTCGTTTGTTTTATAAAGTCACCAAGTACGCACAATGTGACCCAATTCGCCTTCTCGGATCAACAAGCACCAACTAATTGACTCCGTTCGACTTCACGAATCATTAAGGCTTGTATTTGAACCCAATTGACTTCTCGGATCAACAAGTCTTTCAATTGACCCAATTCGGCTTCTCGGATCAACAAGTATCCATAACTTGATCCGTTTGTTATACCAAGTCACCAAGTACGCACAATGTGACCCAATTCGCCTTCTCGGATCAACAAGCACCAACTACTTGACTCTGTTCGACTTCACGAATCATTAAGGCTTGTAGTTGAACCTAATTGACTTCTCGGATCAACAAGTCTTCCATTTGACTTAATTGGGCTTCTCGGATCATTGTATTTGAACCCAATTGACTTCTCGGATCAACAAGTCTGTCAATTGACCCAATTCGGCTTCCCGGATCAACAAGTATCCATAACTTGATCCGTTTGTTTTACCAAGTCACCAAGTACGTACAACGTGACCCAATTCGCCTTCTCGGATCAACAAGCACCAACTAATTGACTCCGTTCGACTTGACAAATCATTAAGGCTTGTATTTGAACCCAATTGACTTCTCGGATCAACAAGTCTTTCAATTGTCCCAATTCAGCTTCTCGGATCAACAAGTATCCATAACTTGATCCGTTTGTTATACCAAGTCACCAAGTACGCACAATGTGACCCAATTCGCCTTCTCGGATCAACAAGCACCAACTACTTGACTCCGTTCGACTTCACGAATCATTAAGGCTTGTAGTTGAACCCAATTGACTTCTCGGATCAACAAGTCTTCCATTTGACTTAATTGGGCTTCTCGGATCATTGTATTTGAACCCAATTGACTTCTCGGATCAACAAGTCTGTCAATTGACCCAATTCGGCTTCTCAGATCAACAAGTATTCATAACTTGATCCGTTTGTTTTACCAAGTCACCAAGTACGTACAATGTGACCCAATTCGCCTCCTCGGATCAACAAGCACCAACTAATTGACTCCGTTCGACTTCACGGATCATTAAGGCTCGTATTTGAACTCAATTGACTTCTCGGATCAACAAGCCTTTCAATTGACCCTATTCGGCTTCTCGGATCAACAAGTATCCATAACTTGATTCGTTTGTTTTATAAAGTCACCAAGTACGCACAATGTGACCCAATTCGCCTTCTCGGATCAACAAGCACCAACTAATTGACTCCGTTCGACTTCACGAATCATTAAGGCTTGTATTTGAACCCAATTGACTTTTCGGATCAACAAGTCTTTCAACTGACCCAATTCGGCTTCTCGGATCAACAAGTATCCATAACTTGATCCGTTTGTTATACCAAGTCACCAATTACGCACAATGTGACCCAATTCGCCTTCTCGGATCAACAAGCACCAACTACTTGACTCTGTTCGACTTCACGAATCATTAAGGCTTGTAGTTGAACCTAATTGACTTCTCGGATCAACAAGTCTTCCATTTGACTTAATTGGGCTTCTCGGATCATTGTATTTGAACCCAATTGACTTCTCGGATCAAAAAGTCTGTCAATTGACCCAATTCGGCTTCTCGGATCAACAAGTATCCATAACTTGATCCATTTGTTTTACCAAGTCACCAAGTACGCACAACGTGACCCAATTCGCCTTCTCGGATCAACAAGCACCAACTAATTGACTCCGTTCGACTTCACGAATCATTAAGGCTTGTATTTGAACCCAATTGACTTCTCGGATCAACAAGTCTTTCAATTGACCCAATTCGGCTTCTCGGATCAACAAGTATCCATAACTTGATCCGTTTGTTATACCAACTCACCAAGTACGCACATTGTGACCCAATTTGCCTTCTCGGATCAACAAGCACCAACTACTTGACTCCGTTCGACTTCACGAATCATTAAGGCTTGTAGTTGAACCCAATTGACTTCTCGGATCAACAAGTCTTCCATTTGACTTAATTGGGCTTCTCGGATCAACAAGTATCCATAACTTGATTCGTTTGTTTTATAAAGTCACCAAGTACGCACAATGTGACCCAATTCGCCTTCTCGGATCAACAAGCACCAACTAATTGACTCCGTTCGACTTCACGAATCATTAAGGCTTGTATTTGAACCCAATTGACTTCTCGGATCAACAAGTCTTTCAATTGACCCTATTCGGCTTCTCGGATCAACAAGTATCCATAACTTGATCCGTTTGTTATACCAAGTCACCAAGTACGCACAATGTGACCCAATTCGCCTTCTCGGATCAACAAGCACCAACTACTTGACTCTGTTCGACTTCACGAATCATTAAGGCTTGTAGTTGAACCTAATTGACTTCTCGGATCAACAAGTCTTCCATTTGACTTAATTGGGCTTCTCGGATCATTGTATTTGAACCCAATTGACTTCTCGGATCAAAAAGTCTGTCAATTGACCCAATTCGGCTTCTCGGATCAACAAGTATCCATAACTTGATCCATTTGTTTTACCAAGTCACCAAGTACGCACAACGTGACCCAATTCGCCTTCTCGGATCAACAAGCACCAACTAACTGACTCCGTTCGACTTCACGAATCATTAAGGCTTGTATTTGAACCCAATTGACTTCTCGGATCAACAAGTCTTTCAATTGACCCAATTCGGCTTCTCGGATCAACAAGTATCCATAACTTGATCCGTTTGTTATACCAACTCACCAAGTACGCACATTGTGACCCAATTTGCCTTCTCGGATCAACAAGCACCAACTACTTGACTCCGTTCGACTTCACGAATCATTAAGGCTTGTAGTTGAACCCAATTGACTTCTCGGATCAACAAGTCTTTTAATTGACCCAATTCGGCTTCTCGGATCAACAAGTATCCATAACTTGATCCGTTTGTTATACCAAGTCACCAAGTACGCACCATGTGACCCAATTCGCCTTCTCGGATCAACAAGCACCAACAATTTGATTCCGTTCGACTTCACGAATCATTAAGGCTTGTATTTGAACCCAATTGACTTCTCGGATCAACAAGTCTTTCAATTGACCCAATTCGGCTTCTCGGATCAACAAGTATCCATAACTAGATCCGTTTGTTTTACCAAGTCACCAAGTACGCACAATGTGACCCAATTCGCCTTCTCGGATCAACAAGCACCAACTAATTGACTCCGTTGGACTTCACGAATCATTAAGGCTTGTATTTGAACCCAATTGACTTCTCGGATCAACAAGTCTTTCAATTGACCCAATTCGGCTCCTCGGATTAACAAGTACCCATAACTTGATCCGTTTGTTTTACCAAGTCACCAAGTACGCACAATGTGACCCAATTCGCCTTCTCGAATCACCAAGCACCAACTATTTGACTCCTTTCAACTTCACGAATCATTAAGGCTTGTATTTGAACCCAAATGACTTCTCGGATCAACAAGTCTTTCAATTGACCCAATTCGGCTTCTAGGATCAACAAGTATCCATAACTTGATCCATTTGTTTTACCAAGTCACCAAGTACCCACAATGTGACCCAATTCGCCTTCTCGGATCAACAAGCACCAACTAATTGACTCAGTTCGACTTCACGAATCATTAAGGCTTGTATTTGAACCCAATTGACTTCTGGGATCAACAAGTCTTTCAATTGACCCAATTCGGCTTCTCGGATCAACAAGTATCCATAACTTGATCCGTTTGTTATACCAAGTCACCAAGTACGCACAATGCGACCCAATTCGCCTTCTCGGATCAACAAGCACCAACAATTTGACTCCGTTCGACTTCACAAATCATTAAGGCTTATATTTGAACCCAATTGACTTCTCGGATTAACAAGTCTTTCAATTGACCCAATCCGGCTTCTCGGATCAACAAGTATCCATAACTTGATTCGTTTGTTTTATAAAGTCACGTAGTACGCACAATGTGACCCAATTCACCTTCTCGGATCAACAAGCACCAACTATTTGACTCCTTTCAACTTCACAAATCATTAAGGCTTGTATTTGAACCCAATTGACTTCCCGGATCAACAAGTCTTTCAATTGACCCAATTCGGCTTCTCGGATCAACAAGTATCCATAACTTGATCCATTTGTTTTACCAAGTCACCAAGTACGCACAATGTGACCCAATTCGCCTTCTCGGATCAACAAGCACCAACTAATTGACTCCGTTCGACTTCAAGGATCATTAAGGCTCGTATTTGAACTCAATTGACTTCTCGGATCAACAATCCTTTCAATTGACCCAATTCGGCTTCTCGGATTAACAAGTATCCATAACTTGATCCATTTGTTTTACCAAGTCACCAAGTACGCACAACGTGACCCAATTCGCCTTTCGGATCAACAAGCACCAACTAGTTGACTCCGTTCGACTTCACGAATCATTAAGGCTTGTATTTGAACCCAATTGACTTCTCGGATCAACAAGTCTTTCAATTGTCCCAATTCGGCTTCTCGGATCAACAAGTATCCATAACTTGATCCGTTTGTTATACCAAGTCACCAAGTACGCACAATGTGACCCAATTCGCCTTCTCGGATCAACAAGCACCAACTAATTGACTCCGTTCGACTTGACAAATCATTAAGGCTTGTATTTGAACCCAATTGACTTCTCGGATCAACAAGTCTTTTAATTGACCCAATTCGGCTTCTCGGATCAACAAGTATCCATAACTTGATCCGTTTGTTATACCAAGTCACCAAGTACGCACCATGTGACCCAATTCGCCTTCTCGGATCAACAAGCACCAACAATTTGATTCCGTTCGACTTCACGAATCATTAAGGCTTGTATTTGAACCCAATTGACTTCTCGGATCAACAAGTCTTTCAATTGACCCAATTCGGCTTCTCGGATCAACAAGTATCCATAACTAGATCCGTTTGTTTTACCAAGTCACCAAGTACGCACAATGTGACCCAATTCGCCTTCTCGGATCAACAAGCACCAACTAATTGACTCCGTTCGACTTCACGAATCATTAAGGCTTGTATTTGAACCCAATTGACTTCTCGGATCAACAAGTCTTTTAATTGACCCAATTCGGCTTCTCGGATCAACAAGTATCCATAACTTGATCCGTTTGTTATACCAAGTCACCAAGTACGCACCATGTGACCCAATTCGCCTTCTCGGATCAACAAGCACCAACAATTTGATTCCGTTCGACTTCACGAATCATTAAGGCTTGTATTTGAACCCAATTGACTTCTCGGATCAACAAGTCTTTCAATTGACCCAATTTGGCTTCTCGGATCAACAAGTATCCATAACTTGATCCGTTTGTTTTACCAAGTCACCAAGTACGCACAATGTGACCCAATTCGCCTTCTCGGATCAACAAGCACCAACTAATTGACTCCGTTCGACTTCACGAATCATTAAGGCTTGTATTTGAACCCAATTGACTTCTCGGATCAACAAGTCTTTCAATTGACCCAATTCGGCTCCTCGGATTAACAAGTACCCATAACTTGATCCGTTTGTTTTACCAAGTCACCAAGTACGCACAATGTGACCCAATTCGCCTTCTCGAATCACCAAGCACCAACTATTTGACTCCTTTCAACTTCACGAATCATTAAGGCTTGTATTTGAACCCAAATGACTTCTCGGATCAACAAGTCTTTCAATTGACCCAATTCGGCTTCTAGGATCAACAAGTATCCATAACTTGATCCATTTGTTTTACCAAGTCACCAAGTACCCACAATGTGACCCAATTCGCCTTCTCGGATCAACAAGCACCATCTAATTGACTCAGTTCGACTTCACGAATCATTAAGGCTTGTATTTGAACCCTATTGACTTCTGGGATCAACAAGTCTTTCAATTGACCCAATTCGGCTTCTCGGATCAACAAGTATCCATAACTTGATCCGTTTGTTATACCAAGTCACCAAGTACGCACAATGCGACCCAATTCGCCTTCTCGGATCAACAAGCACCAACAATTTGACTCCGTTCGACTTCACAAATCATTAAGGCTTATATTTGAACCCAATTGACTTCTCGGATCAACAAGTCTTTCAATTGACCCAATCCGGCTTCTCGGATCAACAAGTATCCATAACTTGATTCGTTTGTTTTATAAAGTCACGTAGTACGCACAATGTGACCCAATTCACCTTCTCGGATCAACAAGCACCAACTATTTGACTCCTTTCAACTTCACAAATCATTAAGGCTTGTATTTGAACCCAATTGACTTCCCGGATCAACAAGTCTTTCAATTGACCCAATTCGGCTTCTCGGATCAACAAGTATCCATAACTTGATCCATTTGTTTTACCAAGTCACCAAGTACGCACAATGTGACCCAATTCGCCTTCTCGGATCAACAAGCACCAACTAATTGACTCCGTTCGACTTCAAGGATCATTAAGGATCGTATTTGAACTCAATTGACTTCTCGGATCAACAATCCTTTCAATTGACCCAATTCGGCTTCTCGGATTAACAAGTATCCATAACTTGATCCATTTGTTTTACCAAGTCACCAAGTACGCACAACGTGACCCAATTCGCCTTTCGGATCAACAAGCACCAACTAGTTGACTCCGTTCGACTTCACGAATCATTAAGGCTTGTATTTGAACCCAATTGACTTCTCGGATCAACAAGTCTTTCAATTGTCCCAATTCGGCTTCTCGGATCAACAAGTATCCATAACTTGATCCGTTTGTTATACCAAGTCACCAAGTACGCACAATGTGACCCAATTCGCCTTCTCGGATCAACAAGCACCAACTAATTGACTCCGTTCGACTTGACAAATCATTAAGGCTTGTATTTGAACCCAATTGACTTCTCGGATCAACAAGTCTTTTAATTGACCCAATTCGGCTTCTCGGATCAACAAGTATCCATAACTTGATCCGTTTGTTATACCAAGTCACCAAGTACGCACCATGTGACCCAATTCGCCTTCTCGGATCAACAAGCACCAACAATTTGATTCCGTTCGACTTCACGAATCATTAAGGCTTGTATTTGAACCCAATTGACTTCTCGGATCAACAAGTCTTTCAATTGACCCAATTCGGCTTCTCGGATCAACAAGTATCCATAACTAGATCCGTTTGTTTTACCAAGTCACCAAGTACGCACAATGTGACCCAATTCGCCTTCTCGGATCAACAAGCACCAACTAATTGACTCCGTTCGACTTCACGAATCATTAAGGCTTGTATTTGAACCCAATTGACTTCTCGGATCAACAAGTCTTTTAATTGACCCAATTCGGCTTCTCGGATCAACAAGTATCCATAACTTGATCCGTTTGTTATACCAAGTCACCAAGTACGCACCATGTGACCCAATTCGCCTTCTCGGATCAACAAGCACCAACAATTTGATTCCGTTCGACTTCACGAATCATTAAGGCTTGTATTTGAACCCAATTGACTTCTCGGATCAACAAGTCTTTCAATTGACCCAATTTGGCTTCTCGGATCAACAAGTATCCATAACTTGATCCGTTTGTTTTACCAAGTCACCAAGTACGCACAATGTGACCCAATTCGCCTTCTCGAATCAACAAGCACCAACTAATTGACTCCGTTCGACTTCACGAATCATTAAGGCTTGTATTTGAACCCAATTGACTTCTCGGATCAACAAGTCTTTCAATTGACCCAATTCGGCTCCTCGGATTAACAAGTACCCATAACTTGATCCGTTTGTTTTACCAAGTCACCAAGTACGCACAATGTGACCCAATTCGCCTTCTCGAATCACCAAGCACCAACTATTTGACTCCTTTCAACTTCACGAATCATTAAGGCTTGTATTTGAACCCAAATGACTTCTCGGATCAACAAGTCTTTCAATTGACCCAATTCGGCTTCTAGGATCAACAAGTATCCATAACTTGATCCATTTGTTTTACCAAGTCACCAAGTACCCACAATGTGACCCAATTCGCCTTCTCGGATCAACAAGCACCAACTAATTGACTCAGTTCGACTTCACGAATCATTAAGGCTTGTATTTGAACCCAATTGACTTCTGGGATCAACAAGTCTTTCAATTGACCCAATTCGGCTTCTCGGATCAACAAGTATCCATAACTTGATCCGTTTGTTATACCAAGTCACCAAGTACGCACAATGCGACCCAATTCGCCTTCTCGGATCAACAAGCACCAACAATTTGACTCCGTTCGACTTCACAAATCATTAAGGCTTATATTTGAACCCAATTGACTTCTCGGATCAACAAGTCTTTCAATTGACCCAATCCGGCTTCTCGGATCAACAAGTATCCATAACTTGATTCGTTTGTTTTATAAAGTCACGTAGTACGCACAATGTGACCCAATTCACCTTCTCGGATCAACAAGCACCAACTATTTGACTCCTTTCAACTTCACAAATCATTAAGGCTTGTATTTGAACCCAATTGACTTCCCGGATCAACAAGTCTTTCAATTGACCCAATTCGGCTTCTCGGATCAACAAGTATCCATAACTTGATCCATTTGTTTTACCAAGTCACCAAGTACGCACAATGTGACCCAATTCGCCTTCTCGGATCAACAAGCACCAACTAATTGACTCCGTTCGACTTCAAGGATCATTAAGGCTCGTATTTGAACTCAATTGACTTCTCGGATCAACAATCCTTTCAATTGACCCAATTCGGCTTCTCGGATTAACAAGTATACATAACTTGATCCATTTGTTTTACCAAGTCACCAAGTACGCACAACGTGACCCAATTCGCCTTTCGGATCAACAAGCACCAACTAGTTGACTCCGTTCGACTTCACGAATCATTAAGGCTTGTATTTGAACCCAATTGACTTCTCGGATCAACAAGTCTTTCAATTGTCCCAATTCGGCTTCTCGGATCAACAAGTATCCATAACTTGATCCGTTTGTTATACCAAGTCACCAAGTACGCACAATGTGACCCAATTCGCCTTCTCGGATCAACAAGCACCAACTACTTGACTCCGTTCGACTTCACGAATCATTAAGGCTTGTAGTTGAACCCAATTGACTTCTCGGATCAACAAGTCTTCCAAGATGAGATCTTAGCAAAATATCCGAATATCCTAAATCAAGTAAGTCCAATTTTGAGGACGAAATTCTTAAAAGTAGGGGAGACTGCACTAGTACTAAGGGAATTTCTCTATTCCTCAAAGTGTGGATTTTTCTTCCTTGGATAGCAATGGGGCTCTCCTCATAAGTGAGATTTTTATTGACCTCCAGATTGTCATGATGAATAACGTGATTTAAATCTGGGACATACTTCCTAAGTACTGATATATGAAAGACGTTATGGATATTGGTAAGTTCTGGCAGTAGAGCTAACTTATAGGCAATGTCTCCAATTCTATCTAGAATCTCAAATGGGCCAATATATCTGGGTTTTAACTTCCCCCTCTTCCCGAAGCGTATTACTCCTTTCATTGGTGCCATTTTGAGAAAAACCTTATCGCCGGTATTGAATTGTAGATCCTTCCTTCGCGTGTCAGCATATGATTTTTATCGATCCTGGGCAGCTTTGATTCTTTCTCGAATCTTAGTTACTACTCCAATGGTTCTATAGATGATCTCAGGGCCTAAGATCTTTCGTTCTCTAACTTCATCCCAGTAAGTCGGCGATCTACATCTCCTTCCATAGAGTGCTTCTTACGGTGCCATCTTTATGGTAGCTTGGTAACTGTAATTATAAGAAAATTCTACTAGTGACAAATATGTTTCCCAGCTTCCTCCAAAGTCTAGTATACAAGCTCGAAGCATATCCTCGAGTGTTTGTATTGTTCTTTCTGACTGTCCATCAGTTTGTGGATGATATGATGTGCTGAAGTTGAGCGTTGTCCCAAGGGCCGTTTGTAGACTTCTCCAGAATTTAGAGGTGAAATGAGTATCTCTGTCCAAAATTATGGTCACTGGTACTCCGTGTAATTTAACAATCTCGTCTACATACCGTTGAGCAAGTTGATCCATGTTAAGCGTCATTCTTACTGGTATAAAGTGTTCTATCTTTGTAAGTCTGTCAATGATCACCCAAATGGCTTCGTTCTTTTTTGTTGTTCGTGGCATTCCAGTAACAAAGTCCATTGCTATGTGTTCTCACTTTCACTCAGGAATCTCTAAAGGGTGTAAGAGTCCTGAAGGCTGCTGGTGTTCTGCTTTAACTTGTTGGCACGTTAAACATCTTTCAACAAATTATCCTATTGATCGTTTCATATTTCTCCACCAATAGATCTCTTTTAGGTCCTTGAACATTTTCGTCCCTCCTGGATGAGCTGTGTACGGGGTATTATGAGCTTCTTCAAGAATTTCCTTCCTTACGTCATCATCCTTAGGTACACATAATCTTCCGTTGTATGTTAAAGTCCCATCTGGTGTTACAAAAAAACCCCTTGATGGTTCCAGCAATTGCCCGGTCTTTCATCTTGAGGAGGAATTTGTCAGTCTTTTGTGCTATCTTTATTCAATTTCTCAAGGTAGGTTGTATGGTTAATGCTGCAATCATAGCACCAGTATGGCCTGACTTCACAAAATCTAGATTCAACTTAGAAAATTCTATTAATAATAGCTCTTGTTGTGTTGGGAGACTGGCCATATGACTTTCATTTTTCCTACTAAGTGCATCAGCTACGACATTTGCCTTTCCCGGATGATAGTGGATGGTGCAATCATAATCCTTTACTAGCTCCAACCATCTTCTTTGGCGCATGTTGAGTTCCTTTTGTGTGAAAAAGTACTTTAGACTCTTATGGTCTGTGTAGATTTCACATTTTCCACCATAGAGATAATGGCGCCATATCTTTAATGCGTGAACAACAGCAGCTAGTTCTAGGTCATGTGTAGGGTAATTTAACTCATGGGGTTTCAATTGTCTTGAGGCATAAGCAACGACTTTTCCATGTTGCATCAAAACGCATCCTAGTCCTAACTTTGAGGCATCGGTGTAAATGACAAATCCATCTGATTCGTCACGGATAGTTAGAACTAGCGCAGTTACAAGTCTCTGCTTAAGCTCTTGAAAGTTGTTTTCACATTCGTCAGTCCAGTGGAACTGGTTGCTCTTGTTTGTTAATTGAGTCAAAGGCCTAGCGATCTTTGAGAAATCTTGAATGAGTCCCAGAAAACTTCGGACCTCATTCACATTCTTCGGAGCTTTCCAATTCATTACTGCTTCAACCTTCGCGAGATCCACTTCGATTCCATTAGCCGTGATAATATGGCCTAGATAAACAACTCGATCTAGCCAAAATTCACATTTGCTAAATTTAGCATAAAGCTTCTCCTATCGTAAGGTACCTAGTATAGTTTTAAGATGCTTCTCGTGTTGTTCTTTATCTCTTGAGAATACTAGGATATCATCGATGAAAACTATGACAAACTGGTCCAGATAAGGGTGGAATACCCTATTCATCAAATCCATGAATACTGCGGGTGCATTTGTCAATCTAAAAGGCATTACTATGAACTCATAATGTCCATATCGTGTTCTAAAGGTTGTCTTAGAAATATCATATTCTTTGACCTTGAGTTGGTGGTAGCCCGATCTGAGATCGATCTTTGAGAACACGCTAGCTCCCTTCAGTTGGTCAAAAAGATCTTCTATTCTAGACAAAGGATACTTATTCTTGATTGTTAGGCGGTTGAGTTCTCTATAATCAATGCACATTCTATGTGATCCGTCTTTCTTCTTTACAAACAATACAGGGGCTCCCCATGGAGAGACACTTGGCCTGATGAACTTCTTGTCCAGCAACTCTTGAAGCTGTATTTTTAATTCTTGTAATTCCTTAGGCGCCATTCGATAAGGTGCTTTAGATATAGGTGCAGCTCCGGGCACCAAATCTATTGTGAATTCAACCTGTCGATCAGGAGGTATTCCAGGCAACTCATCTGGAAATACGTCCACATAATCTCTCACCGTTGGTATATCAGCAGGTGTAACCTTAACGTTATTATTTCCCATGACATTCACAAGGTAACCTTCACTTCCCTTTTTCCGTAACATTCTTACAGCCTTCATTGCTGACATAATACGCGGTCTGGTATTAGTTTTGGCTCCGTAAAAGGTGAATTTGGATCCTATTGTTCTTTCAAAATCTATTTCACGCTCAAAACATCGGATTGTTACTTTATTCTTTGTCAACCAATCTATACCTAAAATAACATCAAACCATTTCATCTCTAATACATATAGATCGGCTTCGAGTTCTTGGTTACCTATCAAAAGCTTCACACCAGTCACAATATCCTTAGTCCTAATAGTTTCTCCTGAGGGAATACTTTCCGTCAACTCTTCTCCATTTGTGTTACCTTTCAGACATAATTTCCTTTTAAATCTTCGGATATAAAAGAATGTGATGCACCAGTATCAAACAAAACATACGCCGGAAAGTTGAATACAAGTAGCATACCTGCCATGGTTTCATCCTCCCCTGTTAACTCTTCTTGTGCTAGAGCAAAAACACATGCCTTCCCTGATTTCTTGTCTGGTACATTAACATTCTGTGGCGCCTTGATCTGTGTAGTAGTGCATTCCCAATACCTATGTCCTGGTCGATGACACTTATAGCAAACATTCTTTCCCACCAAACATTCTCCGTAGTGGTGCTTATTGCAATTAGGACATATCGGAACTGCATTTGGTCCTTGTCCGCCCCTTCGGTTTGCCCTCTTCACGATGTGGTTAGTCTTATTCCTATCTCTAAAATCCCATTTTCTTTTCCCGGGTTGTTCTTGAGGTTTCTGGTTGTATTCTAAATTCTGGCTAAAGGATACAATATGTGCTCGTTCAAACGTTTCATCGTACGTAGGCAGTTTCAAACCCGAAATGATACCTCCAATCTCTAGACGCAAACCTCTCCCAAAACGTCTTGCTTTTTTCTCATTTGTATCAACCAAGTGTGGAGCATATTTTGATAATTGATTAAAATGCCTTTCATACTCCGTCACTGGAAGTGTTCCCTGCTTCAGATTGACAAACTCAATTTCCTTTTGGTCACGGATAGACCGTGGAAAGTAACGGTCCATCATCATGTTCTTAAAATCATTCTAGGTCATATTTTGCTTTTGTTCATTCGTCATTGTTCGCTCGTGTGATTTCCACCAGTGTCCAGCATCTTCTACGAGATGAAATATTGCGCATGAAACTTTTTGATTTTTAGTTGATTCCATATGATCAAAGATTCTTTCAAGCTCAAGAATCCACTCCTCAGCGACCATAGGTCCTTCGCTACATAGGAATCTTGGTGGCGAAAAACGACGAAATTTCTCTATAATGACATTAGTATTGATACCCTGGTTCTGTGGTTTTGGTATATTTTGGTTAGCTGGTATTTGTTGTATGAGTCCATGCAGAGAGTTCAGGAACTCCCGTGCAAAATCCGCTCCTTGTACTTCAGCAGCAGGTGGAGGTTGCCTCTCAGCAACTGGCCCGACAAATGGCTCATTTTCATTTTGCACATGTTTACTTGGTCTTCCTCGCGCTGCCATACTTTTGGGAGAAAAGGAATAACACTTAATTATATGCATATATTCCCTTGTTTAACATACCGAATAATTTATATGCAAGTCATATACATAGAAGATATTGGATTTACAAGTCTATTAATATATACAATAAGTACAATGGTTGTAGTACTCTAACCCTTACAAATAGAAGGTTAGGGCATTGAGTACATACAAAATGCCGATTGGTTATCATGCTTTTACGAGCAAAACGATAAGCTTGATCAAAAGGATGACTTATATACATTCCTATTAGCAAAAGGGTACTTACGGTCTAGTCATGTACTAAGTGTCACTATACAAAAGCTATCAACTATTACTATATGTACATCCTCTAGGTTTTCAACTATATCAGAACCAATTACTGGGGCCTGCCTGGTTCTCTGCTGGTGGGGTACGCACACGACGACCCCTAGTTGGTATGCTCTCACCAGGATTTGACCCTGTTGACTCATTAGATTCACTTTCTTCTGAAGGATCCTCTTCCTCCTCATCTTCCTCTATTATGCCTGCTTCCTCACGCTGCAATCTTGCATATTTGCTTCCTCACCCTATAGACGTTCGTTAGCAACAGCCTCTAGACATTTTCTAGCTGCAATTTCATTATATCGGTCTACCCTTTGTTTCTGGTTTTTAGCCTCTCTCTCCATTCGATCTGCAGTAGTGAGACACCTTTGTTGGTTCTTGACAGCTACCGCCAGGCGAAGTCCAAAGCGTTTATAATAAATAACTGGTCCAATAATAGAGTCTACCGTAAGCATGTTATCATAAATCCGACGGGCGATGACTCTAAGGGATGGCAGGATAGTTTCTCTTAGGTGCACTGCTGCCTCATGCTCGTTTATATAGTGTCCCTCGCGTATAGCATTATTGCGGCGTCCCTGTAACACGATAATATATTCTTCTATGTCCTGATGTGCTCCCTGCCTAGACCCCTGATAAGTAGATATTGCAGGTGATGGCTCATTTCTATCGGCAAGTACTCTGCGTCTATACATTACTTGTTTTCTCGTCGTTTGCCTCCTACGAACCATCCTATCATAAAGAAGTAATATGGATCAAAATCTCTAATTTGGTTTCCTAATTGGTGGTAAAATTTCAAGGACATCTCACAAGTATCATGTTATTTTATGAAATGTAAATTCAAAGTAAAACATTTCCAAATCATACAAACTAATAGTATAATATACATAACTTGGAGCGAGTGTCGGTCTGTTGGCAAAGTCACGGTTCCCCTTGATTTTATTTTATAAACCAAGTATACAGAAA
Source organism: Ajuga chamaepitys (assembly GCA_958295605.1). Lineage (NCBI taxonomy): Eukaryota > Viridiplantae > Streptophyta > Magnoliopsida > Lamiales > Lamiaceae > Ajuga > Ajuga chamaepitys. The sequence continues at coordinate 43,425,554 of OY282495.1, forward strand.
AGTAGACCCGCTCTGATACCACTCTATAACGCCCCAATCCCATTAACTCGGGATTGAAGTGCTACTAAATTTTTCTTTTCTTTTGATTAAGTAATAAATTAGAAAAAGTACGAAAGCGTGACTTAAAATATTTATCGGATAAAAATAGAAATTGTATTGACAATAGAACACTGCCAAAACATATGTACACTAGTGGTTCCAAAGCTTTTAAGAAAATGAAAATACCCGAATTTTGTGACACATAAACTTATTTATATACATAGAAAAGGCAAAAAACATCTTTAAGTTGCGGGTAGAAGAGGGAACCCGGTGACCTTTGCTGCAATAGCCCCGCCACCCCGCTCAGCTAACCTGAAGATTTGTAATTAAGGGCATGAGTATAAACTCAGTGGGAACTTTGTAAACAGTTATACTAATGAAGGTGCACAATAATAAACACACCCTTAACTTAGGAACCCATCTTACGACTCAAAAGTCATATTGCTAGACTAGGGGGCCAATCTTACGACTCTCAAGCCCTACTCAAAAGTCAATCTTACGACTTAAGAGCCTTTCTCAAAAGCCAATTTTACGACTTAAGAGGTATCATATCAATAAGCCCGAAGGCAAACATATTTATCAAAGTACAAGTTCAGTAGCATAATATACTTACAAATAGCCCAGTCACCCACCTTTTATGCTTGCTTTACAATAGTTAAGTCGTGTACGTCCCAAGGCCCGACCTGCACTACACCTAGCACATGTTGTTTAATTAATTAGTATTACTTATCGGGTTTAGTATTTTCTAAGTGATTAAGTGTGGTACGTTATCCTTGGATTATGTCTATTTTTTACAATTTCTAAGACATAAGTCAAGTTATTATAAATTATATCCCTAAATTAAAAGGCCTAATTTACTAGTAATTTTAAATTATTATCTACATTTAATATAATATTTAAAACTAACTAACATGCACATATCTTAAACAACAACTATTTAATACAAACTTAAGAAAATAGCTAAATTTATAAATCTACTTAAATCAAGAAAATAATTAAATTCCTAAATCTATACAAACTATAAAGATAATAAGAAAGAAAATTACTTAAAGAAGACATACCTCAAAAACTTTTAACAATATATGACAACTTCCCAAATCACCGGTCCGAGCGTTGTCGAAAATAAACTGATATGGACCTCCTAATTAAAGGAAATCCAATATTTAATATAATGTTTTTGTTTTACTTATTCTCTTATATTTTATAAAGAAGTTAGACATCAAATAAAATAACGATAGCGGAAAAAAGGAGAGAAATTAAAAATAGTTAAGAAAAAAAATATTAGTATAGCAGGAGATATATTATAGAAAGAAAAAAAAATCGATAATTTAATGATAATAATTTTTTAGGATACCGGTACACCTGATGCACAATAAAACATAACAAAAACAATAATATATGATACAATATTCATATAGAAACTATCTCATATCTCTCGTATCCATCATATATGCGCATTAAGATCCGTGTCTACTTTTTTTTAAAAAAAATTCCTCATCCATCCACTGGCCTTCTAATCTGAGAGAGAGCAACATGATCTATTTCCATTGTCTTGTAATTGTACATCCAATTGATAAATGTAAAGCAAGATCTTTAATGTAATCAAATGATGAAATCTTGGTTGCTGTGAATTTTGGAACTTTGATGTTTGGTTTACCATTTTCACTTATATACTTTTTCAAATTAATCATTATATCTGAATTAAATATTTATTTTGTATTTCATCACTATCAATTCATCTAATATAATATCATATATTTCAATCTTAATTATATAACTATAAATCAATCCAATATAATAGAATAAATTTCAATCATCATAATTTAGTGTGACCTATTATTTACTCTGTTTTAATAAAATATCATTATTCAACTATATTATTTAATAATTAGTCACATCTATTCAAACACCAATCATATTTATCAAATCATATCAAATAAAATCTCGTAAATAACGCTAGAAACACTAAAAATTAAAAATTAAAAATGAAAACATAACCAAACATCCCCTTCTATCTAATAAAAAATTAAAGAAAGAGAGGATATGATTGGGATCTCTATACGCAAGTTTTAATATCTTTTCCAAAAGACGTATAGTTTTAAATTACTATATTCATCAATTTTAATTGTCTTCTTCTTTTCCAATTATAGATGTTACGGCCGACGAGGATGACAAATGGGTATTGATAGGGATGGCCCGATCACTTCGGGTCGGGTTCGTACTTTGGCCCACCGACCAGTCCAGGAGCACGCGTCGGCCCAGAAGCATGCGTCGGCCCAACTTGTGGTTTGTTCCGCAACTCAAGGAAAATAGGCGTGAGAATAGGGAATTAGTTAGGGTTCAGTTAGGGTTTAGGAGGGTTTAGTATAAATTGAAGGAAAGAACTCTGAATTAGGGTTCGCATTCTGTATTCTGAATTATTACGTGTAAACTCAAAGCTCGAGTAAAAGAAACACCTCGGCAGGTGCTATTTTGTGCCCGTGGACGTAGATCTCCGGATCGAACCACGTAAATCTTGTGTTTTTTCATATTGCTTGCATAGATTTTCGTTAAGTTTCCTGGGTATCAGATTGCGCATTATCAATTGGCGCCGTCTGTGGGAAACGCAAAGCAATTTTTGACGTTAATAGTGCATTCAAATATCATGGTGATGACTCGACTGAATCAATCTCGCCACGGTGATCAATCCAATCAAGATCCACCCGTGGATCAGGTTTTGTCGCCGAGGCAGTCGCCGACAAGAGGTGCGTCTCATCATCAGGGCAACCAAGGCCCGGTTGTGAATCCAGACAACCAGTTCTTGCCTCCACCCCCACAAGACATGCAAAACCCTAATCCCGTTGCTGCCCAGCCACCGGTTAACATTCAAATCACTCCAGAATTGTTTCAGGCTTTCCTACAAGAGCATGCCCATGTTCTTCAAGACTGGGCGGCTAATCGCCTACACCCCAAGGGGCCTGCCGGGCATGATGCCAATCCCGCGATGCCTCCACATCGTCAGCACTCGCGTGATCAACAAGACCCGGGGCATCGCGGGCGTCAGGATCGGCGACGGGAACGACCTGGTTCTTCCGAGGACCATGGGAGTTCTAACGAATCACGACAGCGCAACAATGAACCTACCGATGTCGATCGCCGCCGTCCACTCAACGCGGCTAAGAGAGTTCGTTATGCCAATCCTCATACTCGAGATCTTCAAGAGTATGAGCGAGTTCAACGCAATGTCGAACTGGACAGAATCCTGGGCCTTGATGCCAATGGAGATATCATCACACCGTTCTCCCAAGAAATCATGGCCACCTCCCTTCCCGAAGGGTTCAAACGGCCGGCCATACCACCTTACGACGGCACCGGAGATCCAGCCAATTTTCTTGGAGTTTTCAGGCACAACATGCTTAGCCGCGATCACACTACATCCCTCCATTACTGTAAGATTTTCCCTGAGTACCTTCAGGATGAAGCTCGGGTTTGGTTTGATTCTCTCCCACGCAACAGCGTATCCTCTTTTAGAGAACTCGCCGAACACTTTTGGGCGCGTTTCGAAGCACGTGCGAAGCCCATGGCCACCCTGGCCAACCTCATGAATATGGAACAGCGGGACGGTGAAACCGTTACCCAATTCCTTGACCGCTTTACAGCGGAGAGCCTCAAGGTGGGAAATTGCTCAGATGACGTAGTCATCAACGCATTCATGAATGGACTCCGTCCTAGTCCACTTTACACCGAGTTGGTTCGAAACCCACCGGTCACAACCCGAGCACTGTTCAAAACGGTGTGCAGATATGCTAAGGCCGAGGAGCAGACTCGCCGGAAACGTGAGAAACATGCTAGCAAGCGGCAGTCCGACAGGGCACAAGCTGGGCCTAGCACGCGACCGAGTGCCTTTTCCCGCCTGAACCCGGGGCGTTCAGAATCCCGAGGTGATATTCCACAATTTACTCCGTTGATAAAGTCACGAGCCGAAATCCTTTCTGTTCACAAGAACGATCTACGACCTTGTCCGCGGATGACTGCTCCGCCTGAAAAGAGGAACCGTGGAAAGTGGTGTGCGTACCACCGAGATCATGGGCACGAGACAGAGGAGTGCCGAGAGCTCAGTAAGGAAATTGAGGAGTGTCTAAGGAAAGGACTCTTGCGACAATACATTGCGCGGACCGATGACAGACCTCGGACAAGCCAGAATGGGGGTTCGTCTCAGAACCGCAGAGGTTATCATGACCGGGGCACACAACAGAATCGGCCGCCGTGGCAGAATAATCGGCCGGGACCTAGCAATAATGCACGGCAAGACTCTGGCAATCGCCAACAGCCTCGTTTTCTGCCACCACCTCCTCCTCCGGGAGGACCCGGAGATAATGCACCCACTCACGTAATAAACGTGATATATGGGGCCCTCCCCACCGGGGCTTCACGAAATGCCTTGAAGGCAGAGGCTCGCCGTCCTCCTCCCGAGGAGCCACGTCATAAGCGCCTCCATCAATCCAAAACTGTTAGTTTCACAGATAGGGACCCTGTTCCGGAGATAACACCTCATACTGATGCCATTGTCATCGACATGACTGTGGCCAATATTACAATAAAGCGGGTCTTTGTGGACAATGGAGCCGCAGTGAGTGTTATATTCGTCGACTGTTTCCAAAAGATGGGAATTCCTCGGGAACAACTTCGGCCGGCCCCCGGGCCATTGCAGACTTTCACTCAGGGTGAAGTCCAACCAGAAGGTGTCATCACTCTCCCGGCGTCTTTGGGGACCTATCCGGCAATAAAAACCATTTTCGTGGATTTCTATGTGGTGAACTCCCCGTCTCCGTACAACATGATCATAGGTCGGGACTGGCTTACTCCCGCCAAAGCCATATGCTCCACATACCACCTCGCTCTAAAATTCCCCACCTCGCATGGCGAGGTGGCTATCCGCGGTAGTCAGCGGGTTTCAAAGGAGTGTATGTACGTGGCCCTGAAAAAGACTGCCAAAGTTCCTCCCAAACAGCAGCTTCAAGTAGCATCATCGGCTCTTGAACCTCGGGTGTGTACCTCATTGGGGGATACCACCGTCCAGGTACCGCTTGATCCGTCCAAGCCAGAACAGACTGTAACTGTTGGTGCCGTGGATGTGCCATGGTTGCACCAGGCCATCATTCAGACCTTGCGAGAGCATTCCGATGTCTTTGCATGGTCTCCTTTGGATATGCCCGGGGTCTCTCCCGACATAATAACCCACAAGCTGAACATCGATCCCAGTGTAAAGCCTATACAACAAAAGCAAAGGAAGTTCGCTCCGGAGCGAAATGCAGCAATTCGAATCGAGGTACAACAACTCTTGGATGCGGACATCTTGTTCGAAGTGTATTACCCCTCTTGGCTATCCAATCCAGTGATGGTGATAAAGTCCAGCGGGGCATGGCGAATGTGTGTCCACTTCTCCGACCTCAATAAACATTGCCCGAAGGACTGTTATCCTCTACCTTCCATCGACCAGAAGGCCGAAGCCATTACTGGTTACGTGGCGCTTTGTTTCTTAGATCTGTATAAGGGATACCACCAGATCTATATGGATCCGCAGGATGCCCTGAAGACAGCATTCATCACTGCTTTCGGGTGTTTTGCTTTTAAGAAAATGCCCTTCGGGCTCAAGAACGTTGGAGGCACATATCAACGTCTCATGGACCGCGTTTTCCACGACCAGATTGGCCGCAACGTCGAGGTTTACGTTGATGATCTTGTTATAAAGAGTACCTCCCATTCTTCATGTGTAAAGGACATTGCCGAAACGTTGCGCACCCTGCGGCGTTACAATTTGCGACTTAATCCAGCAAAATGCACTTTTGGCGTTGGCTCCGGCAAGTTCCTTGGTTATATGGTTTCACAACACGGTCTTCAGGCTAATCCAGCCAAACTTCGGGATGTTTTGGATCTGCAGCCACCGAAGACGTTCAGAGACGTTCAGCGCCTCACGGGCGGTTTGGCGGCCTTAAATCGCTTTCTATCCAAAGTGGCAGAGCGCCTACTCCCCTTCTTCAAAATCTTGCGACAATCGAAGTTCTTTGAATGGACTCCGGAGTGCACCGAAGCTTTCGAGGCTTTGAAACGTCATATACAGCAGCTGCCTACTTTGTCAGTTCCTCTCTCCGGAGAGCCACTTTACTTATATTTGGCTTCCGCCGAGGAAGCTATTAGTGCAGCCCTTGTACGAGAAGTCAATGGCGTTCAGCATCCCGTGTATTTTGCAAGCCGAGTACTCCACGGAGCGGAGACACGATATTCCATGCTGGAAAAAACCGTGTTGGCCCTTGTTATTGCGGCTCGGCGTCTGCGGCCATACTTCCAAGGACGTGAAGTACGAGTTCTGACCAATCATCCTATCCGTCAGATTCTTGTAAAGCCCGAGGTGTCCGGGCGCCTCGCCAAGTGGGCTGTCGAATTAGGTGAATACGATATTCAATTTCTTCCCCGCAGAACTATCAAGGGCCAGGCACTTGCCGATTTTTTGGCTGAAACCCCGGGAGACAATCATGAGTCTTCGGCAGACAGTGTTACCCATCATCCCGCTACCCTCGTATCCTCACCTCGGAAGTGGCAACTATACGTGGATGGAGCATCCACGACTCGAGGAAGTGGTGCCGGGGTGCTTCTCATTGACCCCGAGGGGGTTGAAGTTAAATACGTCATCCGATTCAAATTTAAGGTGACTAATAATGAAGCAGAATACGAGACAATCCTCGCCGGGCTCCGGCTCGCAAAATCCTTAGCCATTCGTCATCTTGAGCTCTTCACGGACTCCGAGGTCGTGTCCAAGCAAATCCAGGGGACTTATGTCGCCAAGGATGAAACAATGATCAGGTATCGTGCTTTAACACTTAAGCTTATGTCAACTCTAGATACAGTTGTTATCCAGAAAATACCACGTGCTCAGAATGCAAGAGCAGATGCGCTCAGCAAATTGGCCTCCGCGGTCCGAACTAATATATCTCCGGCAAGAAGATCGGAACCTGGCTCTGATACCACACGGGTTCGGGAGCCCTACGGGTCCATACCCTCAAGACGATCCTTTGGCATGATACCACATAATAATAGCTCATAATTCTTCTCAGCCTTACCAAGCCATGAATTTTAAGCAATTATTATAGTAGCATCAGACACTTACATTTTTAGGACCATCGTATGGACTGTAGGGACCGTAGATTTGCCAGGTTTTCAAAATATGTTTCTGATGTACAGGATCCTCTTAGATGAGGCAAGTACAGAGCATACTTTCATATCTAGAATGGAGAATATGTTGAGCCATAATCTGGCCCAGAGAAGTTTTCAAGAAAGCTTACGAAAAGTTTAGCTACTCATGGATGTTATACTGAAAGGGTGTTTATTGATTTCGACTTGAGTTTCTCCCCAGCTCTATCCCTCTATTTATAGTGGTATTGAGGGTGGAGTGGTTTGATCCTCGGATAAACATCATAAGATGTGGCAGCCCATTTACAGTAAAGAGGACACATGGGTCTGCCTTAACCTATACATGCAAACGATCACTCTCATCTAATAAAACAAATAAGTGCCTATATTACAAGCTATCAGGAGACTGGCACCTATCTTTCAACCTATTACATGACTGTACATAATACAAATACATTTATTACATGCTATCAGAGGACTGGCACCGATTAGTCCACCTATTACAGGACTGAACATAATACAAATACATTTATTGAAGGGCGGTTGTACTAGTAAAAACAAACGATCGCCTAATCTATGACTTATCAGGCTTGTGCTGCTGACGTTGATGATAATAACTGCTGGCAGTGATAATTTATGTTGATGCTGACGGTGGTGTTGACGGTCGTAGGCGGTGATGATATCGATCAAGAGTGCAGGTGTGCAAGTGGTTTTTTTTTTTTTTTTTTTTTTTTTTAAGTCTGGTGAACAACTTTTTTCATTCAGGGAAAATATCAAATTCTTGGTCTTCCTGGTCTTCCTTTGAGGTTGTCTGTTGGTCTTCGACGACTAATGACGTGTGCACCAGACGTTCAGTGGGGTCCATCGGTTGGCTCTTGTTGGCGAAACAAACATGAACATAAAGTTCACGATTTTCTTCTACGTTGTTCTTGATTGTTCCTTGAAGTGTTTTCCATTTGTAGTGTAGAGGGATCGGATAGGGCTTTTCGTTCAATGCTGTTGAGTATGGTCTGTGGCATAATAATAAAAGATGGGGATCCTTGAGTTCCCCTTTATTCTGGTATTCTTTCATGAGCACTTTAATCCATTCTTCTGCTGTAGCGAACCATGTGAGGAAGGTCCATAGGAGTGTAGTATCGTTTTCGGTGTCTTGGAAAAAGATGAGCATACCTTCAATTGGTATTTCTATAACAAAGAAGTATAATACTGAGAGACACCAAAGATACCATAATCCGTTGAGTGTGAGAGAGACATTAAGATCAGTGTATATGATGACGAGGAAGGGTTTTTGGTGGTTGAAACAGGCTTGGGTATCAGAAAGGTTTGATTCTGTAAGGTAACGGGAGAGATAACGGAATAAGTTTTTCTGGGCATATTCCTTTATTTCTCCTAGGGTTTTGAATGGCTCTTTTCTAGGCGGAAATGAAAAGTCAGGGTTTGTAAGATGTATGGGGGGTTGTTTCCATGTGACAAGTTTTGAGGGTTTTTCTTTCCTTTTTTTATTTCCTATCATGAGGATAACTGGGAGGATTTTTGTGGAAGATATGAGTTGTAACTGTGGTTTTCTTGAGAGATAATCTGGGACAGTGTTTTCGTTACCTTTTATGTGTTGAACTTCGAACTGGTATTTGGAGAACCAGTCTTTGAGGCGAAGAAGTTGTTTTTCAGGAACACCTTTGTTTTTGAGCTCCATGATGGCAGGGAAGGATGTGTTGTCGAGCTGGATGACAAAGTTGTGACCTATGAGATGAAATTCGAACTTTTTGATTCCGTTTTTTACTGCTAAGATCTCTTTGTAGATGGCATGGTAATGTGCTTCTGTATCTTTGAATTGTCCGCTAGCATGACCGCAGTAATGAAGTTTTCCATCTTCTTTCTCGAGTAGTACAGCTCCCCAATATTCGTCACTGGCATCTGTCTGAAGAATTCTTTGGCCGGTTCCTGGGATTCTCAGTGGTGGAAGTTTTTGGCAAATTTCTTTTAGATGTTTTACAGCTGCTGTCTGATCATTTCCCCAGGCTGGTGGTTCCTTTTTAAGAAGTTTTGAGAGTTTACTTGTGTAGACGGAGCAATGTGGGATAAACTCCTTCAGATAATTCACAATCCCCAAGAACTGTTGGATCTGTTTCACAGTAAATTGTTCGTCTGGAAATTTTAAAAGTTCTTGAGAAAGATGTGAGCCTGGTTCATATTCTCCATTGGATATTCTCATACCCAAAAAGTCAATGCTGTTTTGATTGATAACACATTTCTTTTTTGAAAGCATAATTCCATATTTTTGGACCAAGTCTACAAATTGACAAAGTAGTTGGTCATGTTCTTTATTGGTTTTTGAAAACAGTAAAATATCATCTATATAAACTAATGTGCTATACAAAATGGGCTCAAAAATTTTTATCATTGTTTTTTGAAAAAGTGACGGAGCCACCTTAAGCCCAAAGGGTAAGACCGTCCACTGATATTGTGCTGTGGGTAAACAAAAAGCTGTTTTGTATCTATCACTTGGAGATAAGCCTACTTGCCAAAATCCGGATTTCAAATCAAACTTTGAAAAGATACGTGCTTCCGGGAGGTGCGAAAAAAGCATTTTTGTTCTAGGCAGAGGAAACTTATCATCAAGTAAATAGAAATTGAGTGGCTTGTAATCAATTACTAATCTTTTCTTACCTCGAACTTGCTCGGCTCTTTTGTTGACATAGAAGGCTGGGCATGCCCAGTTGGAATTTGTTGGTTCAATGAGTCCTAATGATAGGAGATCATCACATTCTTTTCTGGCAAGGTTGAGTTCTTCAGGAGTCATTCCTGGATGAGTGGCCTTTGTGGCATTGACGTCTTCATTTTTCTTGAAAGGTAGTTGGACAAAGAAGCTCGAATTTTTCCACAGTGGAGAAGGATGCTTGAATTCTGCATGTGATTCTGCATAGCATTCTTCTAATCTCTCTGAGATGTAATTTGCTTCCTTGGGTGCTTCCTTTAAAGAAAATAACTTTTGTACCGTGGTGAATGGCTGGAATGCTCTTTTGTATTTGACTCCTTGAGAGAATATTTGTAGCTTTTGGGCTTTATAGAACAAATCAAAGCCCATTAGTATGTCATGACCGTGGAGTTTACTCCCAATGATTTTGAGCCAGATGATGCAGTCAGGAAAGATTTGAATGCCAACTGGTTGTTTTGAGATTAGAGAGGTGTGAAAAGTCTGGCCATCAGCTGCATAAAAATATTCATGGTGTGGTTGCCAGGCATTTTCTGGGAGAATGTCTGGATTCATCATAGTTCTTCTTGCTCCTGTATCTAGCACTCCGATCGCTCTTATGGGCCTGTCATATTTAGATTGTAGTACCTTGACTTCAAGATGAGGAGAGGGCATCCCCTCTTGCACAATTAGATTGGTTTTTAGGACCGGGGTGTTTTTCATCATAAGGATAGGAATGCTCTCATCAGATGACTCTTCATCCTCTGAAGATTCTTGTAGGAGGAAGGCTGTGTCTGAATCTTGAATATCTTGTTCCGAGTAAAGTGATTCTACATCAGCATCTTCTACATCAGCTTCTTGGTAATGGAAGGCCTGGAATGCAAGTTTGGCTGCTTTTCCTTTCTTGTTTGGGCAATTCTTCGCATAATGGCCCTTCTGACCGCATAAATAGCAACGGTCGGTCGTCTTCTTCCGGAACGGCTTCCTTCTAAAAAACCTGTATTTTCTATTTTTCTTTGTTTTCTTTTTTATCTTCTTTTTTGTCTTTCCTGAGCAATGACATTCTTTTTCTTTACATTTTATTTCTAAATAAGACTTATCACATACCGCTTTTGGGATCTTCCTTCTTTCCATCATTTCTTTGAAGAGATCTTGTTGTTCGCATAGTTTATCCAGTGCTGCTAGACATATTTGGTGGATCTGTCCCATGCTGATGTTTGAAAGCTCTCTCCTTGTTGATTGGATCATCCGAGCCATCTCCGGTTGCAGTTCTTTGGGTAGCGAAGCCAGGTAGACATTCTTGAGGTTGGGATCATTATAACCATTTAGGAAATAAAACCTCTCAGACATTCTTTTGAAATGTCTATCAAGATCTTTTTTGGAAAGTGAACAGCACCTCATGGAAAAATATTCCTGCGAAATGGTCTTGGTGTATAAAGAGATATCACCAATGAACTCCCTGTGGATTTCTCCTAGTGCCTCCGCTGGGCTGGGTGCATTGAGTATCTGCAGTTGTCTATATTCACCAAGAGTTAAGAACCATTCTCTTAAAATGCCCAGGAATCTGGAGGTGAAATCCTTGAGAACCATCCTGAGCTCTGCTCCATCTTTATTAAGTTGATTGTCAATCCAGGCTGAGAAGACATGCATTGTTTCCCTTCTTTTGTGGATGGGAACATCGTCAAAAGTGAACCAGGGGCCGTTTGAAGGTTTGGCCGAGTTTCTTTCAGCCGGATGGCTTACGAATGGTCTGCTTGTGGCTTCTGTGTCTGAATCATCAGAGACTGATTCTGTAGATACATGGCTAGGCTCTGGATCCGCCATTAATATGGCGGAGAGGTCAGCTACTCTTCCATTATCATCTTCTGATTCAAGGTTCGGATCGGACAATTCCGAAGAATAGCCTTCATCTTCTATTGGATTGTCTTCAGTTAATTGTGGTGTGGAGATCATCAATGTGTCAATAGGTCTCTTTCCTTCAGCTTTTGAAACGCCTTCTTCTTCTTTCTCCCTGCTTTTGGTCTTTTTTGAAGATTCAAGAGGTATACTTGAGACCATACCAAAATATTTTGAATATTCTAAAGAAGGTGGTGGAATTTTATAAAAGTTAGGTGGAGTAATCAATATCGATCCACCTTTTACCTTATCCTCTTCTATCTGAGAAAGCTCCTTCTTTAGTTGTCTGATCTCGGCCTCCTTGTCTGCAAACTCCGTACCAAAGTAGTTGTTAGCGATAAGGATTCTGAGTTCTTTATCGAGCCTGCTAATCCTTTCAGAGAGCTTGTTTTCTACATGTTGAAGCTGTTCTTGGACTAAGGCAACTTTGTTGTTTGAACTTTGAACCTTTTCCAAGATTTGAGTGACTTTGGTGTTGATATTCTGAAGAGCCCTATTTTGAGCCAAGGAGTTGGTGGATTGCCAGTTCAGTACTTCTTCTCCTTGCGTGAGTTGTTTCATCTGGCCACTGGATTCAACCACTGTACTCTGAACAAAAGGTTTTGAAATTACCTTATTTAAGTGGTCTTCCCTTCTTTCTAATGACAGAAAGTCCTCTTCATATGACTTGAACATAAGGCAAGGCTGTGTGGAGAAGGATTGGACTTAGGAGAGGCTCCATTCATACGATCTTCTCGTCTCTTCAATGGTGGAAATTCTTCTTCGTATGATTTAGGCGGGAGAAACGGCTGTGCTTTTGGCGATGGTGGCGGATCATCAAATCTGTCATGAGAACTTTGACAATACTCACTGGTAGGTTCCTCATCTTCTTCCTCCTCTTCATCATCACTATCACTCCAACCACAGGAACATCTGGGATCGCACATTGAAGGATCCACATCCCAGATAAAATGGCCATTTATCCAGTCTGTGTAAATATGGCTCCCATCAGGGTTGAAACTAGCAACGGGGGTTTTTTCATCCCTGAGTTTGTAAACTGGAGTAATCATGAGCTGGAACATTGGTGTGGTACTCTCCTCAGTTTGAGTCTTGTAGATAGTTTTCACCCTGCCATCCGTTAACCTTTCGAATTTGAAGTCGGTGGCTTGAACAGGCCTTGTCGTTTGGTGGAGCCTTTCATAATTAGTGATCCACTCGGTGGGGACTAGTTGCTCCAAGTCTTTTCTTGCTATCTGCCTGGGGATCTGGATAATTGTAGGTACCTCGGATCCCGAGTCGGCAAGGACCATAAGGGCATCCTTTATGCCTTGATTTTTTAAATCAAGAGCATGGTTCTGCAGCCTATACACGATCTGGTGATGGAGTGTCGCCATGATAGAATTGGAGATCTGTTCAGCACCCGAAATCTGCACTTGGACTTTGAAGGCTTCTGCTATGGATGAGTCGTACAAGGATAGTGCAAAATTTGGGAAAAACGTGATGACCACACTCCCAGCATTGAGTGTAGTCAAAACAGTACCGATGACTGCATGCTCATATTTTAGAAATCTGGTGTCGAGGAGGGCAATACGAGCAGTTACAGGGAGACCTCGTCTACCGTGGTAGGACAGTACTAGCCTTACTGCCCCTAGATGGAGATGTGTGTATCCTTCTCTCTTCCAGTTCTCAATATACTCATGAGGAATTGAGAGCGTAATGTATTGTTCATGGGCTGTTGCTGGGAGACCACAGTGGTCCATTTTGGAGGATTGGACAAACTCTTTGGTGGGAGGATTTCGAGAGGCTATAAGAGCCCTAATATTTTTTGTGAGAGTACCATATTTTCTATAGACATTGTATGGACTCATAACGGGAGGAACAGTCTGTTCTACAATAGCATTTTCTGGAATAGTAGAGTATTCGACAAGGTTTTCTATTTTATTACCGAAACATTTTGGTAAAGACAGACACGAGGATTGACTGAGTATATGAGAAGCGATTGAAGGCGATGATGTAGGTTCCATATATGAGTGGGGGCGTGAGCCTTCTCTACTTACTCTCTGGGTTACAGTTTCGGTACTGACCGATAGTGATCCGAATTGGATGACTCCTATCATTCAATATCTCCGAGATGGAATTCTGCCTACTGATAAACTGCGAGCTCGGCAAGTTGTCCTCAAAGCCCCCAAATACTCCTTTCATGATGGAGTCTTGTACCGACGGTCATACCTACAACCGAGTCTCCGGTGTCTCGCTCCTGCCGAAGCTACTCAAGTTCTACGGGAGGTTCACGAAGGGGCCCGTGCCAGCCATATCGGCTCCCGGACATTGGCCAAGAAAGTTCTCCGTTGGGGATATTATTGGCCAACTTTGTTCAACGATGCCTACGACTAAGTGACCAAATGCAGCAAGTGTCAGCTGCACTCCCGTGTGAAGCATCTGCCGCAGGCCGAGCTCACTGGAATCCAGAGTGCGTGGCCATTTATTCAATGGGGTATCGACATTGTCGGCCCATTCCCAGTTGCTCCGGGGGGATTGAAATTCCTGGTCGTTGCCGTAGATTACTTCACTAAGTGGGTCGAAGCCGAACCTCTTACGGCCATTACTGGTCAAAATATCTTGAAGTTTGTATGGCGCAATATCGTATGTCGCTTCGGCATCCCGAGCACTATTATCTCGGACAATGGTAAACAATTTGCCAATGATCCCTTTCGGTCATGGTGCGAAGAGCTTCACATCAAACAAATTTTCACCTCGGTTGCTCACCCTCAAGCCAACGGTCAGGTTGAAGTCACCAATCGTACACTGCTCACGGGTATAAAGAAACGCCTGGATAATGCCAAAGGTCTCTGGGCTGAAAACCTTCCGCAAGTCCTATGGGCTTATCGCACGACACCTCATACCTCTACCGGGGAGACTCCTTACAGCCTTACTTATGGTTCCGAAGCCGTTATCCCTGCGGAAATCAGTGTACCAAGCCCCCGCCTCATCACATTGGTTCCAGAGGATAATGACGAGGCTCTCCGAGCGAATTTGGATGAGCTTGAAAATCGTCGTGATCAATCATTCATTCAACAGGCCAGGTGTAAACAACGTGCAGCCCAGTATCATCACCTCCGGGTCCGGGGCACTCAGTTCAATGTAGGGGACCTAGTGCTTCGGCTCAATTCAGCCAGCAAAGCTGCCCCCGAGGGGAAATTACATGCTTCTTGGGAGGGTCCCTACCGCGTCGTTGCCGCGCACGATTCCGGATCCTATCAGTTAGAGCACCTCAATGGGACCTCGATTCCCCGAAGCTGGCACGTTACCAACTTGAGGCGCTTCTATCTGTGAATGCCAAATCACAAGTACCATCTTATCTTTATGCTCATTGTACGTTTCTTTTATGATTGTTATCTCTCTTTGTATTCTTTAATTTGCTCCGGCACTTATCATTGAATAAAAATTCTTTGTTTATGCATCTTGCTGTGTTCTCTTTTACGTTACGGGGACGCCCTAACGCATTCATAAAATTATTATTCGTCTCCGGACAATTAACTCTCTCCCTCGATCCGTCCGAGGAGATTCACATTCCGTCCCCGGACTCATATCACTTTCTCGCCTGTTTAACCGGAGAAGTGGTTACTCCCGCCTGACCCGTCCGGGGAGATTTTACTCCCGCCTGATCCGTCCGGGGAGATTTGCTTTGAATTTATCCATACTGTGTTCCCGAACACCCAATTAAAACAGTTATTACTGTTGGTTCATAACTTGTTGTTTTCCTTAACACATTTATGCACACCAAAATGATTTTATTATTTTCCGAATAATCCTACAACAAAAAGTTCTTTACATAAAACTAAAAAAAAAAAAAACACAAACGATCATCTACGGCCCCCGAGCCAGTATTCAGCGCTCCGGCGTTGAGGCCTACTCCTAGATCTGCGCTGCGTCCTCCGAGATCTTGTAGATCCTCGACCTCGGGCTCCGGCTCTTTCCCCTCCGCGGGCTCCCCGACGCCGTGGACTTGTCCTTGGCGCTTGTCGGGGAATTTCGTCCCTTGTATGAGCGCGGCTACTTGGCTGCGGAGCAGACCTCGGAGTTTGGGCCCACTGCACAGGGTCCCACTCCTCCGGAGCCATCACTTCAATTTCTCTGGCCAGCTCCTCGACTACTTCTTCGGCGACCACTGCGGGCTCTTCTTCGATCGTAGTCACTGGTGCTGGCTCTCGGATCACAATGCCTTTGCTCTTTCCCGCGGGCTTCTTTTTATCCTTCCGAGGAGCTTTTGAAGGGCCCTGGCTCCGGCTTGTACTGGCAATAAATTCCTCGGCAGAGGGCCGCCACCTGCCACGGCCCTTCAGTCCTTTATACATATTAAGGAGCAACTCCAACACCTCTCGCTTCCGTACAAGCTCCGAGGACTCAGCCGGGCTCCTCGCCATAAGCGCTGAAATCTCTTCCTGAATCTCTACAACCCGCGCCTCGACTTCGTCAAATGTCAGTAGACCGAACTCAGTCAATATTCGGTCATACTCCCTCTGATGGATGAGGACTCGGTCCAGTTCAGCAACTTTGGCCAGATACTTCAGCTCTTGATCAAAGGCTTTCTCCTCGGCTTCCTTCACCTTCCTCTCAGCCGAGGCCACCTGCTTTTCTAGCTTTGGCACTACGTGCATTTGCAGGTGGTTCTTTTCTTCGCGGAACGACTCAAGTGATCGCATGAAATTCTTTATTGTTTCGTGCAATTCCGCGATATTCTAAACAGAAAGAAGAGTCACCCAGATCGATCAATCTCAAGTATGTAAAGAGTTGGAGTTCAGTTCGAAAACAAAAATTATATTCAACAAAACAGAAGTACAATATTCATGGTTCAGTACAATGTTTGCATATACCCCTATTATCTACAACTTTAAATTTGAGGGGAACGACTGACCTCCCGCTCGGTCCCCTCAATATCCTCAGGCAACACCTCTCGCCGGCCCTCTGACACTTCGGCTTCTTCCTCCTCATTCGCTGCGACAGCTTCATCCGCAGCTATGGCATCAACCTTCATCCGAGGGGGGGGGGGGGGGATCTTTGTTTCGGGGCTCGGAGACCAGCTCACCCCGGCGGAACGCCATGAACTCTTGGTCCTGGTCCACCTCGCAGTTGGCGATCTCCGCGGCCCTCAGAAGTTGTTTCTTCTCCCCTAGAGCCTTCAACAGGGGCCACTCCGGCAGATTCGCTAATGCGGAGTAGTAGGCCTTTTCCACCCCGGCCACTGCCTCAAAGTCGTACCCGAATTCTGGACGATATACATCCACATTCGGGTAGACCTCCTTAACCTGCTCCAGCAGCGCAGATCGCGTGGCCTGGTCCCCTATTGCCACAAAATCCGTTTGGAAGTCAAGGAACGTGCTGGTTTGGAACAGTTTTTCGGCGAATACCTTCAGCATCGCTCCTTGCCCTTCGACTACGGCAGCTTCCCGAGCCTCCATCTCTGCCCGCAGCTGCAGTACTTCACCTCGGAGGACATTGGTCTCCGCCTCCACTCCGCGCAGACGCGCAACCTCATTTTCGACCAAGGCAGCCCTCTTGCGTGCCTCGGTCAGGTCTTGGGTTAATCGGTCGTTGCGCGCCCGAAGCTCCCTAGCCACTTCGACCAGTTCCTCCTTGCCTTCCTTCTCGCTCTTACGACCGAGGTCCAGGATTCCTCGCGCCAAGCGCAGAAGTTCTTCGGCATCGGCCCCCTCCAACCCCAACAGACTTGAGGGCCCCTGCTCCTTCAACTGCCACCAATGATAGCACACAATGACCAGCACAGAAAAACATACAATGTAATTGCATTAACAGTAGCCGACAACACGTCTGGAACTTACCTCCATACCCCTCTCCGTGCGAAGTCTTTTCGCTGCTGTTGGAGGAGTCCCGGATGGCTCCGACCTCTTCTTGGACATAGGGGTAGGCTTCGTTACCCCTACCTGCTCCTCAGACCCAGCACTGGGCCTCGTATCGGATGGCATCTTTCCCCGGGGAGATGCCTCAGCAGATTTGCCTTTCTTCTTGGCCGCCGCCGCCGCCGCCGCCGCGGGGTTTCCAGCGAGCTCTTTCCCGAAGCGTCCCACTGCACACAGAAGGTAAAGTTAGTTATATACACAATCATAGTTTGTAAAAAGCAGGACAGAAGAACTCCTACCCTCTTCGGCATCCGCATCGCCCGAATAATACGGGCTCAGTCCTGCCCCCTCCAGTTCTTCCTCAGTACAGAGGGTTTTGAAAGTCCCCACTGACCGGAATACATGTATGACTTCGGCCTCCGGGTTCTCCACCGGAGCGGTATCAAGTACCTCATCCCTCCTCCACTTCAGGAGAGCTACTTTGTTTTTTACAAATATAAACCTCTCCTTCCATCCCTCTACCTTACTTGGGTTTTGAACCTTGAACCCACCTCGGGCTCGGGGACTGAAGGAGTACCACCCCTTGGATTTCCCGAAGGCTTTTAATTGGTAGAAAAACCTAAAAAGCTCTACGGTCGGTTCTATCCCGGCATTCTTGCATACTACGGTGAATCCCACTACTTGCCTCACCGCGTTCGGCGCTAGTTGGCTCAAGGCAATACCGTAGTATTTCAGCAACTGGATCACAATGTCCCACAGGGGCAGTCTCAAGCCTATTCTGAGGGGATCTATATACACACTAATAAACCCCTGCGACGGGCAGCAGGCCCTATCATCGGGGTTCGGTATTATATACTCTAAGTTAATGGAAAGTAAAATGAAGGGATTTCTCTCTCAATCTGCACTCGCGTCATCCGTAACGCTACAGAGGCCACCTCAAAATCCTCCTCCGCGCATTCATAAAAAGCAACCATCATAACGTTGCTTTCCAGGCCGTCGGCCCTGTCTATGGTCCTAATCTCATTCCTTTCCGGAATGAGATATCGAAGGGGGGGGGGGGGACATCTAACGGGGCACTCGTAGTCCCTACTTCTTGAATAGAGGCAGAAGATGAAGAAGAAGGCATACTTACTTGGGTAGAGTTTGAGAAGTTTGGATTTGAGATGAATCACAAGCACAGAATTCCCCTCTTTTTCCCGCTTTCTAAACTGGTAAATCGCAATGAAGAAGATGAAGAGTTACTGTGCAATTATTTCAAATATATACGCAAAAAACCAACGGCTCTGATACAGCCTATTCAAATTCAGTGATGGAGATTTAGACGTGCTCTTCACGCGCTTTACAGTTCCCAAGGCGCGTAGGGAACAGGTCTATTGGAAATCGCAGAGCGTGTCACTTCACATCCCTCTCTCTCATGATGGCGCCGCCAATCACATCAACCTCACCCTTCGTCAGGAAGATTTAAACTGCACTCCGGTGCTCCTTTACCTCGGTCATACTACCACACTCCGGCGCTCCCTTCATTGTGGCCAGACTACTACACTCCGGTGTACCCTTCACCTTGGCCAGGTCATTATGTACCTCCGACATGTTTCTTGCTTTTGGGAAACTCGGTATCTCGCTATCTGTCCCGTGCACTTCGGCCTAGTTCGGTTCCGCTTCCGCAGACTGCGCCACGGAGTCCCTGGGATGTGGATAGACTTAGTCATTCACAAACACTTCGGCGCGCCCGCGACCACGGCCCATCTTGCTTATGGTTCCACCCCGGTGACAACCGAAGCTCCTTCCTCGCTCCGACTGGGGGGGCATCTGATAGGGATGGCCCGATCACTTCAGGTCGGGTTCGTACTTTGGCCCACCGACCAGTCCAGGAGCACGCGTCGGCCCAGAAGCATGCGTCGGCCCAACTTGTGGTTTGTTCCGCAACTCAAGGCCCATGATTCGTTCCCAATTGCCACGCAACGGAAAATAAGCGTGAGAATAGGGAATTAGTTAGGGTTCAGTTAGGGTTTAGGAGGGTTTAGTATAAATTGAAGGAAAGAACTCTGAATTAGGGTTCGCATTCTGTATTCTGAATTATTACGTGTAAACTCAAAGCTCGAGTAAAAGAAACACCTCGGCAGGTGCTATTTTGTGCACGTGGACGTAGATCTCCGGATCGAACCACGTAAATCTTGTGTTTTTTCATATTGATTGCGTAGATTTTCGTTAAGTTTCCTGCGTATCAGATTGCGCATTATCAGGTATCGACGGTTGTTGGATGATCTAGTGGATCTAGAATGTCACGTAATTATAATAGTTTTATATTAGTCACTTATTATTTTAAAAAAAAAAAAAAAAGCAATCATGTGTCGCTAAAAATCAAATATCATTAGCTACACTTTGATAAATGTAACATATATAATTATGTCATTATGTGTAGCTAATATTTGACACATCTGCAGTATAGGAAAAATTAAATACGTATTCCATTAAAACTGTATGAAAATTGTTTGCCCAAATTATAATTGCAACTAATGATCTTTAGCTACGCAAAATAAATGTCACCAAATAAATGAATCGGGTTTACTTTATTATCCATACATATAAAATTATGTGTAGTCAAATAGCGCACATTATATGTGTGGGTATTTATTCTTTTACTTGCCCTACGCAGAAGGGGGGGGGAAAATGAAATTTCACTTCTTTTTGTAGCCATTTAAAATTATTGGTTAATAATTTGCAATGTTAAAATTGGTTGAGGCATAGAGGTTGATGCTCAAGGTTGTAGGTTCGACTACATACTAGAGCAATCTGAGTTTTTAGCTTTTAATTATGTCATTAATTATTTCAACAAAATAATGATAACTTGGTATCCGTCACAAAACATGAATATTGGTGACAAAAAAATATTATCACTCTATTTTCACAAGATTAATGACAAAGTATAACATTGTCAAAGAAAAACTGATTGACTTCCAAAAAAATGTTAGCATGAAATCTTTAAAAAGATTTCTCATCAAAAATAAAATTCGATAGCTAAAGGTAATTAATATAGGAATTAAGTCGTATGAGTTTGGTCTTTGAAATATAAAAATTAATAATGTGTATACATATATATATATATATAGTATTTATTTTTTGTACAAAATTTTCGATTCTAAAAATCATATTTCTGGTAGTAAAATTACCTTCATATTAAATTGTGACGAAATAGTTTACATTGTCACCAAATATAACATTTTTAACGAAATAATTTTTTTGTTTATTCTATTAATAAAAAAGGTGATGAATAGGTACTCGTCGTCACTAAATACGAACATCTATGACGGAAGAATGTTGTCACTTAAGTTTATTAAATATTAATGAAAAATTTAATATTATCACAAATTAAATTATGACAGACTAATGTCCATCGTCACCAAATATAATTAAATAAGACGAAATAATTTCGTCACCTATTCATACAGTTAATTAATAATGAAATAATATTTTGTCACACAAAAATAAGTATTTGTGACGATAAACATCGTCGTAAGTTAATAATTTTTTTTTCATTAAATAAAGTAGAGACAAATTGATTCATATCGTCATTGAATATAAGTATTAGTGACGAAAAAGTGTTGTCATGAATTCTTTGGAACAATTAGTGACAATATATGACATTGTCATGAAAGAAAATAATTGGTGACACTAAATATCATCACTTGTTATTTTGTAGTTGTCATCAAAAGGTTTCCCTCCAAAATATTGGTACAAAATTCTATGTCTAAAAACTATTGTGACGCATTTTTTGTCATTGTCATGATATATGGAAATTAGTGACAATAAAAATGATTCAGAAAGACAAAAATAAAAGTACTCACAACAATGAATATTATTACAACGAAAATTAGATTCGTCTCTATTAAGCAACAAAAAGTGACAAACTTTGTGCATCTGTAACGCCCCAATCCCATTAACTCGGGACTGAAGTGCTACTAATTTTTTTCTTTCCTTTTACTTAAGTAATAAATCAGATAAAGTGCGAAAGCTGGATGTGAAATATTTATCGGATAAAAACAGAAATTGTATTGACAATAAAACACTGCCAAAACATATTTACACTAGTGATTTCAAAGTTTCTAGGAAAATAAAAACACTCGGATTTTGTGACACATAAACTTATTTATATACATAGAAGAGGCAAAAACATCTTTAAGTTGCGGGTAGAAGAAGGAACCCAGTGACCTTTCCCGCAACAGCCCCGCCACCTCGCTCAACTAACCTGAAGATTCGTAATTATGGGTATGAGTATAAACTCAGTGGGAACTTTGTAAGCAGTTATACTAAATGAAGATGCATAATAATAAATACATCCTTGAATTAGGAGCCCATCTTACGACTCAAAAGCCATATTGCAAGACTTAGGGGCTAATCTTACGACTCTCAACCCTACTCAAAAGCCAATCTTACGACTTAAGAGCCTTTCTCAAAAGCCAATCTTACGACTTAAGATGTATCATATCAATAAGCCTGAAGGCAAACATATTTATCAAAGTACAAGGTCAGTAGCATAATATACTTACAAATAGCCCAGTTACTCACCTTTTATGCTTGCTTTACAGTGGTTAAGTCGTGTACGTCCCAAGACCCGATCTGCACTACACCTAGCACATGTTGTTTAATTAATTAGTATTACTTATCGGGTTTAGTATTTTCAAAGTGATGAAGTGTGGTACACTATCCTTGGATTATGTCCATTTTTTACAATTTCTAATACATAAGCCAAGTTATTATAAATTATATCCCTAAATTAAAAGGCCTAATTTACTATTAATTTTAAATTATTAACTACATATAATAAAATATTTAAAACTAACTAACATGCACTCTTAAACAACAACGATTTAATACAAACTTAAGAAAATAGCTAAATTTATAAATCTACTTAAATCAAGAAAATAATTAAATTCCTAAATCTATATAAATTATAAATGACAATAAGAAAAGAAAACTATTAAAGAAGACTTACCTCAAAAGATTTTAACACTATACGACAACTCCTTAAAACACCGGCCGAACCGTTGTCAAAATTAAACTGATAAGGACCTCCTAATTAAAAGAAATCCAATATTTAATATATATTATTTTACTTGTTTTCTTATGTTTTAAAAAGAAGTTATTTTACTTCTTTTATAGGTGAATTTGTAGAAATTTTATGAAATAGGTTTCAATGTGGGACATGTAATAGGTAAGATTCAATATTCATAGTTTTCATTCATTTAGTCTAATTCATATTCATAGGTTACATTATTTACTATAATTAGTATATGTAGGTTTTTTTCTAAAATTAGTATATTTATATTATATTATTATTAGGTTATGTATTTATATACGTATGTTATAAATTTGCTACAAATTAGATGTTAGGTATATTATTATTTTATTATTGCATATTCTTATTATGTATTTTATTTAATTATGTTACTATATGTAATATATATTATGATATAAATTAAACATGTTTCTTATTTCGTATGCCCGGTGTTAATTTTAGGTTTCTATCATATATTTTTAATTTTTATCCTTTCGGTGCTAGGAGTGCAGTTGATCTGGTACACCGCGGTCACACTTATTTGCCAAAATAAAATGATAAAAACAAATAACTTTGCAATTTAAGCTAAAATAAATTGATAAAAATATTTTAAAATGCAAAAAGTGTACTTTATTGTGTTATAAAGATTCGGGGTATCACAGTCTCCCCTACTTTTAAAAAAATTCGTCCTCGAAATTGTACTTACTTGGTTTAGGATATTCGGATATTTTGCTAAGATCTCATCTTGTCGTTCCCAAGTAGCTTCTTCTTTCCCATGTCTACTCCACTGCACTAGTACTAAGGGAATCTCTCTATTCCTCAAAGTGTGAACTTTTCTTCCTAGGATAGCAATGGGGTTCTCTTCATAAGTGAGGTTTTTATTGACCTCCAGATTCTCATGATGAATAACGTGATTTGAATCTGGGACATACTTCCTAAGTACTGATACATGAAAGACGTTATGGATATTGGTAAGTCCCGGCAGTAGAGCTAACTTATAGGCGACGTCTCCAATTCTATCTAGAATCACAAATGGGCCAATATATCTAGGTTCTAACTTCCCTCTCTTCCCGAAGCGTATTACTCCTTTCGTTGGTGCCATTTTGAGAAAAACCTTATCACCGGTATTAAATTGTAGATCCTTCCTTCGAGTGTCAGCATATGATTTTTGTCGATCCTGGGCAGCTTTGATTCTTTCTCGAATCTTAGTTACTACTCCAATGGTTCTATCGATGATCTCAGGGCCTACGATCTTTCGTTCTCCAACTTCATCCCAGTAAATCGGCGATCGACATCTCCTTCCATAGAGTGCTTCATACGGTGCCATCTTTATGGTAGCTTGGTAACTGTTATTATAAGAAAATTCTACTAGTGGCAAATATGTTTCCCAGCTTCCTCCAAAGTCTAGTACACAAGCTCTAAGCATATCTTCGAGTGTCTGTATTGGTCTTTCTGACGGTCCATCAGTTTGTGGATGATATGATGTGCTGAAGTTGAGCTTTGTCCCAAGGGCCGTTTGTAGACTTCTCCAGAATTTAGAGGTAAAGCAAGTATCTCTGTCTGAAACTATGGTCACTGGTACTCCGTGTAATCTAACAATCTCATCTACGTACTGTTGACCAAGTTGGTCCATGTTAAGTGTCATTCTTACTGGTATAAAATGTGCTATCTTTGTATGTCTGTCAATGATCACCCAAATGGCTTCGTTCCTTTTTGTTATTCGTGGCATTCCAGTAACAAAGTCCATTGCTATGTGTTCCCACTTTCACTCGGGAATCTCTAAAGGGTGTAAGAGTCTTGAAGGCTGCTGGTGTTCTGCTTTAACTTGTTGGCACGTTAAACATCTTTCAACAAATTGCCCAACTGATCGTTTCATATTTCTCCACCAATAGATCTCTTTTAGGTCCTTGAACATTTCCGTCCCTCCTGGATGAGCTGTGTACGGGGTATTATGAGCTTCTTCAAGAATTTCGTTCCTTACGTCATCATCCTTAGGTACACATAATCTTCCGTTGTATGTTAAAGTCCCATCTGGTGTTACAAAGAACCCCTTGATGGTTCCTGCGATTGCCCGGTCTTTCATCTTGAGAAGGAATTTTTGTCAGTCTTTTGTGCTATCTTTATTAGATCTCTCAAGGTAGGTTGTATGGTTAATGCTGCGATCATTGCACCAGTATGGCCTGACTTCACAAAATCTAGATTCAACTTAGCAAATTCTATTAATAATAGCTCTTGTTGTGTTGGGAGACTGGCCATATGACTTTCATGTTTCCTACTAAGTGCATCAGCTACGAGATTTGCCTTGCCCAGATGATAGTGGATGGTGCAATCATAATCCTTTACTAGCTCTAGCCATCTTCTTTGGCGCATGTTGAGTTCCTTTTGTGTGAAAAAGTACTTTGGACTCTTATGGTCTGTGTAGATTTCACATTTCCCACCATAGAGATAATGATGCCATATTTTTAATGCTTGAACAACAACAGCTAGTTCTAGGTCATGTGTAGGGTAGTTTAACTCATGGGGTTTCAGTTGTCTTGAGGCATAAGCGACGACTTTTCCATGTTGCATCAAAATGCATCCTAGTCCTAACTTTGGGGCATCGGTGTAAATGACAAATCCTTCTGATCCGTCAGGGATAGTTAGAACTGGCGCGGTTACGAGTCTCTGCTTAAGCTCTTGAAAGTTGTTTTCGCATTCATCAGTCCAGTGGAATTGGTAACTCTTCTTTGTTAATTGAGTCAAAGGTCTAGCGATCTTTGAGAAATCTTGAATGTATCTTCTATAGTAACCAGCTAGACCCAGAAAACTTCGGACCTCATTCACATTCTTCGGAGCTTTCCAATTCATTACTGCTTCAACCTTCGCGGGATCCACTTCGATTCCATTAGCCGTGATAATATGGCTAGATAAACAACTCGATCTAGCCAAAATTCACATTTGCTAAATTTAGCATAAAGCTTCTCCTATCGTAAGGTACCTAGTATAGTTTTAAGATGCTTCTTGTGTTGTTCTTTATCTCTTGAGTATACTAGGATATCATCGATGAAAACTATAACAAACTGGTCCAGATAAGGGTGGAATACCCTATTCATCAAATCCATGAATACTGCGGGTGCATTTGTCAATCTAAAAGGCATTACTATGAACTCATAATGTCCATATCGTGTTCTAAAGGCTGTCTTAGAAATATCACATTCTTTGACCTTGAGTTGGTGGTAGCCCGATCTGAGATCGATCTTTGAGAACACGCTAGCTCCCTTCAGTTGGTCAAAAAGATCTTCTATTCTAGACAAAGGATACTTATTCTTGATTGTTAGGCGGTTGAGTTCCCGATAATCAATGCACATTCTATGTGATCCGTCTTTCTTCTTTACAAACAATACAGGGGCTCCCCATGGAGAGACACTTGGCCTGATGAACTTCTTGTCCAGCAACTCTTGAAGCTGTATTTTTAATTCTTGTAATTCCTTAGGCGCCATTCGATAAGGTGCTTTAGATATAGGTGCAGCTCCGGGCACCAAATCTATTGTGAATTCAACCTGTCGATCAGGAGGTATTCCAGGCAACTCATCTGGAAATACGTCCACATAATCTCTCACCGTTGGTATATCAGCAGGTGTAACCTTAACGTTATTATTTCCCATGACATTCACAAGGTAACCTTCACTTCCCTTTTTCCGTAACATTCTTACAGCCTTCATTGCTGACACAATACGCGGTCTGGTATTAGTTTTGGCTCCGTAAAAGGTGAATTTGGATCCTATTGTTCTTTCAAAATCTATTTCACGCTCAAAACATGGGATTGTTACTTTATTCTTTGTCAACCAATCTATACCTAAAATAACATCAAAACATTTCATCTCTAATACATATAGATCGGCTTCGAGTTCTTGGTTACCTATCAAAAGCTTCACACCAGTCACAATATCCTTAGTCCTAATAGTTTCTCCTGAGGGAATACTTTCCGTCAACTCTTCTCCATTTGTATTACCTTTCTGACATAATTTCCTTTTAAGTCTTCGGATATAAAAGAATGTGATGCACCAGTATCAAACAAAACATACGCCGGAAAGTTGAATACAAGTAGCATACCTGCCATGGTTTCATTCTCCCAAGTTAACTCTTCTTGTGCTAGAGCAAAAACACATGCCTTCCCTGATTTCTTGTCTGGTACATTAACATTCTGTGGCGCCTTGATCTGTGTAGTAGTGCATTCCCAATACCTATGTCCTGGTCGATGACACTTATAGCAAACATTCTTTCCCACCAAACATTCTCCGTAGTGGTGCTTATTGCAATTAGGACATATCGGAACTGCATTTGGTCCTGGTCCGCCCCTTCGGTTTGCCCTTTTCACAATGTGGTTAGTCTTATTCCTATCTCTAAAATCCCATTTTCTTTTCCCGGGTTGCTCTTGAGGTTTCTGGTTGTATTCTAAATTCTGGCTAAGGGATACAATATGTGCTCGTTCAAACGTCTCTTGGTACGCAAGCAGTTTCAAACCCGACACGATACCTCCAATCTCTAGATGCAAACCTCTCTCAAAACGTCTTGCTTTTCTCTCATCTGTATCAACCAAGTGTGGAGCATATTTTGATAATTGATTAAAACGTCTTTCATACTCCATTACTGGAAGGGTTCCCTGCTTTAGATTGACAAACTCAATTTCCTTTTGGTCACGGATAGACTGTGGAAAGTAACGGTCCATCATCATGTTCTTAAAATCATTCCAGGTCATATTTTGCTTTTGTTCATTCGTCATTGTTCGCTCGTGTGATTTCCACCAGTGTACAGCTCTTCTACGAGTTGAAATATTGCGCATGAAACTTTTTGATTTTCAGTTGATTCCATATGGTCAAAGATTCTTTCAAGCTCAAGAATCCACTCCTCAGCGACCATAGGTCCTTCGCTACCTCTGAATCTTGGTGGAGAAAAACGACAAAATTGCTCTATAATGACATTAGTATTAACACCCTGGTTCTGTGGATTCGGTATATTTTAGTTAGCTGGTATTTGTTGTATGAGTCCCTGCAGAGAGTTCAGGAACTCTCGTGCAAAATTCGCTCCTTGTACTTCAACAGCAGGTGGAGGTTGCCTCTCAGCAGCTGGCCCAACAAATGGCTCATTTTCATTTTGCACATGTTTACGTAGTCTTCCTTGCGCTGCCATACTTTTTGGAGGAAAAGAAATAACACTTAATTATATGCGTATATACCCTTGTTTAACATACCGAATAATTTATATGCAAATCATATACATAGAAGATATAGTGTTTACAAGTCTATTAATATATACAATAAGTACAATGGTTTTAGTACTCTAACCCTTAGAAATAGAAGGTTAGGGCATTGAGTACATACAAAATGTCGATTGGTTTATCATGCTTTTACGAGCAAAAAGATAAGCTTGATCAAAAGGATGACTTATATACATTCCTATTAGCAGAAGGGAACTTACGGTCTAGTCATGTACTAAGTGTCACTATACAAAAGCTATCAACTATTACTATATGTACATCCTCTAGGTTTTCAACTATATCAGAACCAATTACTGGGGCCTGCCTGGTTCTCTGCTGGTGGGGTACGCACACGACGACCCCTAGTTGGTATGCTCTCACCAGGATTTGACCCTATAGACTCATTAGGTTCACTTTCTTCTGAAGGATCCTCTTCCTCCTCATCTTCCTCTATTATGCCTGCTTCCTCACGCTGCAATCTTGCATATTCGCGATAGAACTCTGCTAATTCTCTAGCACTCCCAGCAAGACGTTCGTTAGCAACAGCCTCTAGACGCTTGCTAGTTGCAATTTCATTATATCGGTCTGCCCTTTATTTCTGGTTTTCAGCCTCTCTCTCCATTCGATCTGCAGAGTGAGACACCTTTGTTGGTTCTTGACTGCTACCGCCAGGCGAAGTCCAAAGCGTTTATAATCAATAACTGAACCAATAATAGAGTCTACTGTAAGCATGTTATTATAAATCCAACGGGCGATGGCTCTAAGGGATGGCAGGATAGTTTCTCTTAGGTGCACTGCTGCCTCATGCTCGCTAATATAGTGTCCCTCGCGAATAGCATTATTGCGGCGTCCCTGTAACATGATAATATATTCTTATATGTCCTGATGTGCTCCCTGCCTAGACCCCTGATAAGTTGATATTGTAGGTGACGGCACATTTCTATCGGCAAGTACTTGTCTATATATTACTTGTTTTCTCACCGTTTGCCTCCTACGAACCATCCTATCATAAAGAAGAAATATGGATCAAAATCTCTAATTTGGTTTCCTAATTGGTGGTAAAATTTCAAGGACATCTCACAAGTATCATGTTATTTCATGAAATGTAAATTTGTAGTAAAACATTTCCAAATCATACAAACTAATAGTAAAATATACATACCTTGGAGCTAATGTTGGTCTGTTGGCAAACTCACGGTTCCCCTTGATTTTATTTTATAAGATAAGTATACAGAAAAGTAGACCCGCTCTGATACCACTCTGTAACGCCCCAATCCCATTAACTCGGGACTGAAGTGCTACTAATTTTTTTCTTTCCTTTTAATTAAGTAATAAATCAGATAAAGTGCGAAAGCGTGACGTGAAATATTTATCGGATAAAAACAGAAATTGTATTGACAATTAAACACTGCCAAAACATATTTACACTAGTGGTTTCAAAGTTTCCAGGAAAATAAAAACACTCGGATTTTGTGACACATAAACTTATTTATATACATAGAAGAGTCAAAAACATCTTTAAGTTGCGGGTAGAAGAAGGAACCCAGTGACCTTTGCCGCAACAGCCCCGCCACCTCGCTCAACTAACCTGAAGATTCGTAATTATGGGCATGAGTATAAACTCAGTGGGAACTTTGTAAGCAGTTATACTAAATGAAGATGCATAATAATAAATACATCCTTGACTTAGGAGCCCATCTTACGACTCAAAAGCCATATTGCTAGACTTAGGGGCCAATCTTACGACTCCCAAGCCCTACTCAAAAGCCAATTTTACGACTTAAGAGCCTTTCTCAAAAGCCAATCTTACGACTTAAGATGTATCATATCAATAAGCCTGAAGGCAAACATATTTATCAAAGTACAAGGTCAGTAACAAATAGCCCAGTTACCCACCTTTTATGCTTGCTTTGCAGTGGTAAAGTCGTGTACGTCCCAAGGTCCGATCTGCACTACACCTAGCACATGTTGTTTAATTAATTAATATTACTTATCGGGTTTAGTATTTTCAAAGTGATTAAGTGTGGTACACTATCCTTGGATTATGTCTATTTTTTACAATTTCTAATACATAAGCCAAGTTATTATAAATTATATCCCTAAATTAAAATGCCTAATTTACTATTAATTTTAAATTATTAACTACATTTAATAAAATATTTAAAACTAACTAACATGCACATATCTTAAACAACAACGATTTAATACAAACTTAAGAAAATAGCTAAATTTATAAATCTACTTAAATCAAGAAAATAATTAAATTCCTAAATCTATATAAACTATAAATGACAATAAGAAAAGAAAACTATTAAAGAAGACCTACCTAAAAAGATTTTAACACTATACGACAACTCCTTAAAACACCGGCCGGACCGTTGTCAAAATTAAACTGATAAGGACCTCCTAATTAAAGGAAATCCAATATGTAATATATATTATTTTACTTGTTTTCTTATGTTTTAAAAAGAAGTTATTTTACTTCTTTTATAGGTGAATTTATATAAATTTTATGAAATAGGTTTCGATGTGGGATATGTTATGGTAAGATTCAATATTCATAGTTTTCTTTCATTTAGTCTAATTCATATTCATAGGTTAAGTTATTTACTATAATTAGTATATGTAGGTTTTTTTCTAAAATTAGTATATTTATATTATATTATTATTAGGTTATGTATTTATATACATATGTTATAAATTTGCTACAAATTAGATCTTAGGTATATTATTATTTTATTATTGCATATTCTTATTATGTATTTTATTTAATTATGTTACTATATGTAATATATATTATGTTATAAATTAAACATGTTTCTTATTTCTTATGCCTGATGTTAATTTTAGGTTTCTATCATATAATTTTAATTTTCATCCTTTCGGTGTTAGGAGTGCAGTTGACCTGGTACGCTGCGGTCACACTTATTTGCCAAAATAAAATCATAAAATCAAATAACTTTGCAATTTAAGCTAAAATAAAATTGATAAAAATATTTTAAAATGCAAAAAGTGTACTTTGTTGTGTTATAAAGATTCGGGGTATCACAACATCAAGAAAAAAATCACCACAAAATGTGTGATTTCTTGTAGTGAATATAAAGATAAAAGTTGTGAAAAATAAACATTTGAGAAAGATTGCAGGTTCTAAATATTCTAACTTATGTCCCAGCAAGAAGAAGAAGTATAGAGATAAGTTTTGGAAAATAGACGAAAAAGACAAGCTACATGTAATTCAAAAGCACAAAGTATTCTTTCAAATTCAGAAGGTAAGGGGTTTTACTTCTTTTTCTTTTTATATTATATACAAATTTATAGTTTTTATTGAAATTTTAATCTTTATTTTAATAGAATCAACAACTCATGAATTTGCACTATCTTGAACTACATCAGCTTAGAAAAGTGCCAGAGTGCATTCATTGTGGTGCTACAAAATTTGAATATGAGCTCCCAGATTTTGTTGTGATAATGGAAAAGTCAAACTTGCTCCTGTCGAAATACCGGAAGAATTATATGAATTATTTACCTCAAACTCCAAAGAGGCTATTGGGTTCCGCTTGAATATTCGATCATACAATTCCACATTCTCATTTTCATTCGGTGTTAAACTGGATAAGGAGCTTGCATATGCTAGACGTGGATTTTTTACTTTTCATGTACAAGGAATGGTTTATCATAATCTCCCCGGACTCAAAATGAATGAAGCCAATCCAATTCATTTTCAATTATATTTTGTGGAAACTTTAAAGGAAGTTGAAAATAGAATGAAACTTAATTCTTATGTATCAAAAAATGTCGTGAGGAAGCTCATAAAAATAATGGATGAAAATCCATATGCTCAAATTTTTCGAAGATTGGAGGACCCTTCATTAGATGAGGTGTCAATTGCATATTTAAAAAAGATGTAAGATTAGATCAACGAGTGTATAATTTCCCAACTTCATATCAAGTTGCAACTATATGGATTGAGGACAACAATGATTATATACCATTTGAACGAGATATCGCAGTTAATGCACATTTGGGAGACCAATACCCATTACTTTTTCCAAGAGGTGAAACTGGCTGACACCAGAATATTCAAAAAGTTATTCCTAAAGAAGCCATCATCGATCCAACCTAAGGTATATATCTTTTAGTTTAAGTATTCTATAATTTTTTTAAAATTGATATTCTTGTGTAATTATTTTGTATTTTTGGTGTATTTATTTCATAACATTTGTTTTTTTTTTCTTCATTCAAGTCAAATACACACACACACACACACACACTAAAATTCATGAAAGATTCATATATTATTTTCTTGCTGATGTCATAACCAACTAATTCAATTAGTTTCTCATTTTAAATTCTAATTCCGGAACAATACCATTTTAGCAGAGAATATTCAAATCACAAACAACACTTTGAAAACACCTACATTATCTAATCCTGAAGATATATTATCTAATGAACAAGAAGGTATGTATTTTTATTTTCAAATAAATAATATTAATTATTTGCATTATAGAAAGTATTTTAACTTATATTATTTTTAATAACAGTTGTAGAAAACGGAAATGATAAGAGAGTCTCTTATAGAGAGTATAGTTGTTACAAGTTTCAGATTAGAGGATCAAGGCAATCTGCACTTCCATCAGTGGGAAGATTGCTCCAACAATATGCAGTTGATAATTATATAAAATTGGAGACCACAAGATTAAATTATTTCAGACAGCATCAATAAAATTTGAGATCTGAATTATACCAAGGTATTATGGATAGTGTTTTCAAAGGTGAAAGAAGAAGTAGTCAGGTTGGAAAGAGAATTGTTCTTCCTGCATCATTTATTGGTGGTCCAAGAGACATGCAACGAAGATATCTTGATACACTAGCGTTGGTCCAAAGATTTGAAAACCAGACCTGTTTATCACTATGACATGTGATCCCGATTGGAAGGAAATTCAAGAAAAATTATAAGATGGGCAACAAGCACAAGATCGTCCAAATTTCACTACAAGAGTTTTTCGTGCAAAATTACAAGATTTGTAAGACCAATTATTCAAGAAAGAAATCTTTGGAAAAGTGGTTGCACATGTTCATGTAGTTAAATTTCAGAAAAGAGGATTGCCACATGCACACATACTTATAATTTTCATGTCCAAAGATAAAATTATTAATGTCGATCAGTTTAATCGATTTGTTTGTGTAGAACTT
Organism: Ajuga chamaepitys; assembly: GCA_958295605.1. Classification (NCBI taxonomy): domain Eukaryota; kingdom Viridiplantae; phylum Streptophyta; class Magnoliopsida; order Lamiales; family Lamiaceae; genus Ajuga; species Ajuga chamaepitys. The sequence goes on from OY282495.1 coordinate 43,458,673, forward strand.
CCTAATCAAGAAAAATATCCGGAGCTGTATGACTTAGTGAGGAAACATATGATGCATGGACCATGTGGAGATAAAAACCCCAAAAATTCTTGCATGGTTAAAGGAAAATGTAAGTGTCACTATCCGATATCATATTGGGAGAGCGCAATGCAAGGTAAAAATGGTTACCCGACATATATGAGAAGGAATAATAGGGTCGTAGCTAAAGTTCAAAATGCTGAATTTGACAATAAATGAGTAGTTCCTTACAATTCATATTTATTGTCTCGATATAATTGTCACATGAATGTTGAGATATGCTCTGGTATAACCCCTGTGAAATATTTGTACAATTATATATACGAAGGTCATGATAGAGTGGCAGTTAATATGACCCAAAATGACAACAACCCTATAGATGAAATCAAACAATTTCAAGATGCTCGGTGGGTGTTAGCTCAAGAGGCCATGTGGAGACTTTTTTAATTCAATTTGAATGAAATCTCCGCAGAAATTATTAACTTGCACTCCATCTACCAAATAAACAGTGTGTCACTTATTGGAATAATCAAAATTTCGAAAAAATAGTAGGCGACAATTATTATTCGAAGACGATGCTACCAAAATATTTTGCAATGTGTTCTAAAGGTAAAAATCCAAAAAAGTATCTTTACAGAGAATTTCTAGAGCATTATGTATGGGACAGGAAAAATAGATTTTGGAAAGAGAGGAAGAAGAAAGAGTTTATTGGATGTATTAGTGCAGCAAATCCCAATGAAGGAGAAAGATATTATTTGCGGTTAATCTTGAATAACGTAAGAGCGCCAACTTCTTTTGAAGATTTGTTGACAGTAGGTACTATGCGATGCTCCACTTTTAAAGAAGCACCTGAAAAAAAAAAAGAGGATTTCTAAAAGTAGACTTATCAAAGTATCTAAGAATGTCTAAACGAAGTCGTTACGTTTCAAATGCCATATGAATTGCAGAGACTTTTTGCTATTATATTGGTATATTGTGCACTCCTCAGATGTCAGGATTTTATGGGATACATACTTAAATGCATTATCTGAAGATTTCAAAAGAGAGGAAAATACTTCAGTTACTTTGTGAATCTAAAAAACGTTGAAAAGCATAAAGTATTTCCTAGACAACATGGGGGAAAATATAAGTTCATATGATCTTCCAAACAATATTATTGATAATGATGACATAGAGGATGATTTTTGCAGAGAGATTAGAGTAAAAACATTGATTGAAATCCCGCCCGAAGATCAGGAAGCAGAACTGAAGCTAAATGATGAACAAAAACAATCTTTTTCGAATATTTTGGAGTGCATAAATCAGGAAAATGGAGATATTTTCTACATTGATGGTCCAAGTTGGTTAGGAAAAACATTCTTGTATCGTGCTTTTCTGCGTATGATTGCACTTGCAACTGCAACTACCAGAAGGAAGAACTGCACACTCACGCTTTAAAATACCAATAAATGTTGATGAAATTAGTGAATGCTCCATTTCTAAACAAAGTGGAGCCGCTGAATTCTTGCGCAAAGCAAAATTGATTATATGGGATGAGGCACCAATGGCAAAACGATGGGTAATTGAGAATGTAGATAAATTACTACAAGATATAATGGAAAATGAGAAAGACTTTGGTGGAAAAGTGGTAGTCTTTGGAGGAGATTTTAGATAAGTATTACCAGTTATTCCAAAAGCAACAATCCTTCAAACAATTTCTGCAAGCATGGTGAAGTCAGAATGTGGTATAAAATGAAGAAATTAACACTATCAACAAACATGAGATCAAAAAGTGATCCAAACTTCACCGAATTCTTGCTTAGAGAAAATGGTGTGGAACCAATAGATAAAGAAGGTGACATTGCTATTCCAGAGACAATGGTAATTAAGTACGATAATGAAGAGGATTTAATTCAGTGACTCGTCAGAACAAGTTTCCAAGACTTACATAAGAATACAAAATAAGCTCAATAGATATCAGAACGGGCAATATTAGCAACTACAAATGAGCGGGTAGATAAGTTGAATGAGGGGCTAATAAATATATTCCCTGGTGATGCAAATTCTTTTAATAGTTTTGGTGAAGGGACTGATGAAACTGATAAGCATTATGGGGAGGTACTTTTAAATAATTTAACTCCAAATAGATTACCTCCTCATAGGTTGGTGTTGGAAAAAAAATTGCTCGATTGTTCTTGTAAGAAATTTGGATCCATCAAATGGTCTATGTAATGGCACGCAAATGATATGTAGAGACTTCAAGAACAATGTGATCGTTGCAGAAATTATGTTTGGTTAACATACTGGGAAACGTATCTTCATACCAAGAATACCCCTTTCACCAGCTCAAAATGAAGGATATGCATTCCAATTTACACACAAACAATTTCTTGTTAGACTATGTTTTGCCATGACTATCAACAAAGCCCAGGGGGAAATAATACCTAATGTCGGAGTTTTCTACCGAAATCCGTATTTTCTCAAGGTTAATTGTACGTAGCCCTATCCCGCGGAACATCGATGTCTACCACCAAGGTATTGATCAAACCTTACAAAAAAAAAAAAAAAAATGGTGGTAATACATGCACTAAAACATCGTCTATAAAGATGTCCTTGACTCATGTAAGAATTCTTCAAAAAACGTAATTGTTTATATGTATATTAAGTTCGATGACATATTATTTCTTATAGTTGGACACCATCAAGGTTGTGAGGAGCAACAGGAAACAAGTACGTTTAGAAGAGAAATAACCAGGTTGGTGTATGTTGAATTTCATATTTGTTATATAAATAGCAATTTACACCACATTGATTATCAATCAACTCCTTCATAATTGCATTCCAATTATCTTGTTTATGTGTCCTCTATTCTGAAAATAATAGATCATGACCAACAACGTTCACTACAACAAAAATTAGCTATTGAGACACTAAAAAGTGTCCCAATAGGATACATATTGGGACACTTATATTCTTGAGACACTTAATATAAGTGTCGCGTATATAGGAGTCCCGAAATGTTTTAGTGTCCTAATAGGTAACTATATTGAGACACATACATGTGTCTTTAAAGTGGATTAATGAGACACATAAAAGTGTCCCTAATTGCGTTCCTACACTACTACATAAAAGCAAAAGACAACGGTTCTCAACCGTTGTTAAAGGAGTTTTGTGACTGTTGTCGTAGACTCCTTCTACGACAACAGTTTTCATGATTCTGTTTTTGTAATTCTTGTGTGTGTGTGTGTATATATATCACATAAAAATTACGAATTCGACAAACAAAAAATTCTCATTGAGATACGAGAGTTACAATATGTTCACTACAACAAAAGTTTATCCCATTGATTACAAAATGTAACACTATAGCTATGAAAAATCAATACAACTCTTATATGGAGAACGAATTCACCTTATTTCCTATAGCACATAGCACCACTTCTAGATACTGCCATCATCCCTTGAAATGGCCTATTTACAGCTACTCTGGTAAGAAAATTCAGTGTGACATCAATTTGCTTCAACAACCACAATGAGCTGATTTTTTATCTTTCAAAAACGGATCTCACTAAAAAACATCTGTTTGTTGTTATTGAATTTGAGTGAAATGTTTTAAGCAATTATACCTTCAGCAAAGTGGATCAATCACTCATATCAATCATTGATTTCCTCCGACGCAACCTGTACACAAAATGACATAAATTTAAGAAGCTAATACAATAAAGATTATGAATCACAACTAACTAGTTTTCTGCATACCAAAGATAAAGGCCAAGCAATAGGCGCTCCAAGGGAGTCTCCAATTGTTTGTATATGATCGTAAGGTTTAAAGAGGCGCACATCTTTTCTCATTTGAGATTGAATGATCAGCTCACACCATCCCAGCCCTAACTCCTCACCATTTACTCTTATAGAATTCATATTACTAACAAATTCCTCAACCTCAATAGCTCATGTTATGGTACACTAAGAAAGCATTAAGCTCATAGATAATAGACATGTTACTGGAAACAACTAACAGAATTACCAAGAATGTCCTTTCCCAAGAAGAACATTATGGAAAACAAAATAAACCTAAAGGAATCGATCAACCAATATACTCTCCTTTTAGTTTTATTGAACTCGGTATTGCTTCTCAATTAATTCAAGGAATAACCGGCCTAATACACATATGTCCCGCTTAGCCTTGCCTAGGTCCCGACTAGTTGCTACGATCTAGTGTACCAATAGAAGCAAGAATGGATAAGAAACTTGTTTAATCTATGAGCAACAATATTGATGGGAAAAGAGCCTTACATATAAAACCATTGAATCAACTCCCAGATTTAAACCTCTCTCTGGCTGCATATAATTGTTTTTCCACATCAGTCATCATTTATATACAAAGCAACCTGCATAACAATAATACACATCAATGAACATTTGAGATAAAAGAGAACTGGAGAGAATCTAATATTAATATTCAACATTCATCTACCATCAAACCATGTGTACTTGAGAAGATTAACTTTGAATATGTTTACCTTTCGTAGAATCGATCAACCAATAAATAGACTAATTTAATATAATCCAGAAATTGAATCATGAATGACCAGGATTAAGTTTTTCGTCTGACCACTCATATCTATAGAGTATCGATAGGCCTTCAAGCATGTAGATCATGATATTGCTACTAAATGCTAAATATTTCAAGATACTCAAAGCACACTACCACCTCATTTACATTGCATTTCAATAACAGAACACCAAAGGATATTTGCACATTTTCATAGTAAAAGAAAGCATATCCCCAGTTATCAATTAATCCCTTGATCTTATCCATGAAATATCATAGAATCAAATGACAATGTAATTATTACTAAAACAATAAGCTACATTTTATGAAACAACTGATTAAACATGAAAGTATAATCCGAAAAAATGAGACAAAAGAGACCAATACCTTAGTCTTCTAGACTCCGAATCTCACTCCCATGCCTTGAGGTCAACAACCAATACCTTAAGCATAAAAGTTTGAATGGAGCACAATTTATATGATAATTTCTCAACCACAAGATCACAAAGAACAATCAAGAGTTAAATTTAATAAAAATACCTCTTCACAACAAGCAAAATCATCCTTAGCTCATGTATTAAACTAGAACTCCTTCGACATCTTCCCTAACCCAATTGTATTCTTCAATATCAACATTCAGCCCAACATCAATGTTATCACTTTGGGGGCGTATCCCTCCATCTAAGCTCACAATTGGATTCATATCAAATGAATCTCTAGCCTTTGCCCTCACAACCACATGCCATCATTTCTCAGTTGGATCTTCTATGTAGAAAACTTGTTGTGCTTGAGAAGCCAACACAAATGGCTCATCATGTTTCTTTAACATGGAAAGGTTAACCAAAGTGAAGCCGTTTTCATCATGCTTTTGTGCACTTCTTTGTGACACCCAATCACACTCAAACAACACAATTTTTTTCCCCACAATCGGATATTCTAATTCTATGATATCTTTTAGCACCCCATAGTAAGCAACTTCACCAACAATAGGATTATTGTCATTTCTACTTGCAAAACAACTAGTTTTTGCTGTAACAATCAATCCACTATTTTGTGTTTTCCTACGAATTTCAACATTCTTCACGTGAAATCTGCAACCATTGATGATATATCCTTTGTATCGCTTTCCAACTGGATTTGGACCACAGGCCAATGCCCTTAGTTCCTCTGATAATTGATTTCCATCAAGATGCATTTTCTCAACCTTTTAATCAATGTAACAATATACTATTAGAAAAGTATATATGTTGAAAAGTTGTAACCGGTAAACTAAAATATCTAAAATATACTCACAGTATTCTGAAACCACTTGGAAAAAGTCTCACTATGCATACGTTCAATATCTCTTTTACGGAGACGAGGATTTCGGTCTTCAACGATGACTTTGTAGCCTCTGCATGTGTATTAAACATGAATGGAAATAATAATTTCAAATAAAAAAATATATAGTGACAATAATAAACTAGAAAGAATCTTACTCAATGAATGACTCAATTGAAGAGTAGTTGAACAACACATATTGGTGGGCCTTCATAAGTTTTTCCTTCTCTACAACTACACATTCTTTCTTTCCAATTGGCCGTCCAAGATAGAAAAAATAGGGAATTCAACATTGACACCACCACCACTATCATCATTTCTTTTCATCTTGTTAAATTTAGTCTCCACATCATCCAAGTATCTGGAACAAAAAGTCATGCTTTCCTCCATCAAATAAGCCTCTGCAATGGAACCCTCCGGACGACTTCGATTCCGCACATATGATTTTAATGTTGACATATAGCTAGTTGGATTCCAAACATAGAAAGTTAGAAATTAGTTTTGTGACCAAATTAAACAAATGTGATACAAAAAATTAAAAACAATGTTACCTCTCAAACGGATACATCCAGCGATATTCAACTGGACCTGCAATTCGAGCTTCATATGCCAAATGAATAGGTAAATGAATCATGATATCGAAAAATGAGGGAGGAAAAATTTTCTCCAAGTCACAAAGGGTTTTGACAATCCTCTTTTCCAAACGAATAAGGTCTCGTGCACAAAGAACCTTGGAGCAAAGTGCTCTAAAGAATGTGCATAATTCAATCACAGAGGTCCTAACATGCTTTGGCAAAACTTTACGCAATGCAATTGGAAGAAGTTGTTGCATCAAGATATGGTTATCATGGCTCTTCAAACCTGAAATTTTCTGAGGTTTAACTTGTACACGCCTTGAAATGTTAGATGCATAGCCATCAGGAACTTTCACATTCCTTAAAACTTCAAAGAATATTTCTTTCTCCTTACTACTCATTGAAAAACAAGCCGAAGGTAAATATATCTTTCCTGAATCAAGTGGAATGGGATGGAGTTCTTGCCGTATGCACATGTCTTGCAAATCACGACGAGAGTTTTCATGATCTTTTGTTTTACCATCCATATTTAATAAAGTTCCCAACAAACTATCACAAACATTTTTTTCTATGTGCATCACATCCAAATTATGACGTAACAAATTATCTTTCCAATATGGCAAGTCAAAAAATATACTTCTCTTCTTCCAATTGTTAGGAAAAGGAGGATTATCATTGACTGTCTTTCCGAATTTCATGTGGAAGCCAAACAAATCTTCTAACACCTCATCACCAGTTAATGGATTTGGAGCCTTCCGATACTCCACATTCCCATCAAAAGATTTCTTGTCCTTTCTGTAAGGATGATCATCATTCAAAAATCTACGATGTCCCATATAACACTCTTTCCGACTGTTGTACAAATATTTGAAGCACATTTCCTTGTGGCATGATGGACATGCCAGTTGTCCCTTTGTGCTCCAACCAGATAAGTTTGCATAAGCCGAAAAGTCACTAATTGTCCATAGCAAAGCTGCACGCATACTGAAATTTTGTTTTTTTGATGCATCATATGTATCAACACCATGCCACAATTCTTTCAATTCTTCTATTAAGGGCTGCAAGTACACATCAATATTGTTTCCAGGAGGAGAAGGACCAGGAATAAGCAAAGTAAGAAACAAAAAAGGCTCTTTCATACACATCCATGGAGGAAGGTTGTAGGGGGTTAATATGATTGGCCATGTGCTATGAGTGACACTCATAGTCCTAAATGGATTGAATCCGTCGGCTGATAAACCAAGTCTTACGTTTCTCGAGTCTTTTGCGAAGTCCCTATGCTTGTGATCGAAGTCATGCCAGAGAGGAGAATCGCTAGGATGTCTCATAAAACCATTCTTTGTCCGACCATCTTCATGCCATCTCATGAATGATGATGTTTTAGATGACATGAAGAGCCTTTGAAGTCTAGGCTTAAGGGGAAAATATCGCAACACTTTTGCTGGTATTTTTTTAGATGTAGCCAATAAATCTTCGTCATCGGTCGAATTCTTTTTAGCTTCAACATATCTGCTTGTCTTACATATATGACAAAATGTATCATTATCATGCTCTTTCCAATACAACATGCAATCATTAGGACATGCATGAATCTTTTCACAAGTGAGTCCTAAAGATCCCATAATCTTTTGTACCTCATAATAAGATTTAGGCAATGATTCTGTCGTATCAGGAAAGACATCTTTCAATAATCCAAGCAGCAACGTAAATGATTTGTTAGACCATCTGCCAATACACTTCAACCGAAATAGTCGTAAGATAAATGAAAGCTTAGAGAACTTCTTACATCCTGGGTATAACTCTTTTGAGCATCACTTAGTAACTCATAGAAAATTCTAGCTTGCTGACTGGGTTCCTCTTCCATCTCTATGGGTGCATCATCGACTCCAAAAACATTATGTACTAATTCATTCATGTCATCTAGCTCATTCAATTCATTATCATCTTCAATAACAACTTCAGCAGATTCTAGACCTTCCCCATGTACAACCCAATTGGTATAACCTTTCATAAATCCATCAACTATCAAATGTTCTTTAGCCACCTCTCTATTTACCCATTTCACGTTCTTACAATATTTGCATGGACAAATGATTTTTCCACTTAAGCATACCTTAGAAAAGGCCATATCAAGAAATTCGTTCACCCCTCTTTCATATTCTTTTGTCGACCTCTTTTTACACATCCAACTTTTATCCATCATGTCTTGGGAGCCTATAAAAGAAAATATTTATGTAATCACAACAATCAAATATATCAAATATCAAGTCATTGCTAAGAAGTTTCCAATATTAATTACTCTATAAAGGAAAGGCCAATAAAGAATCGTTCAAGTTAAATGAATTAACGCCACAAACTTTTGGATCATATTTTATAAACTAGACAAAAATGAGATTAAAAAATAAAGAATCTAACAATTTTATCAAAATAAATTGACTCCACTGCTTAGTTTATATAATAATATAGGAAGAGTTCAACCCAAAAGTGGTGGGTTTTATTGAGCTAAATCTAAATTAGTTTAGGAGTGGACTACGAGTAGCACATGAATTAGCTCGACTCACGGATAGCGTAGTATCTGTGACTTAAAGCTAGGAAGCTTAAAAGTTATGTTGTGATGAGGTGAAGAAAACAAAAGATTGCCTCAAAGTTCACTAATTAAGTGATTAATGATGATTCCTAGTTGACAACGGGATCCAACTGGAAGATGCAAATCCTATGAATATTTGCAGATTCTGAATTCCAACTGGAAGATGCAAATCCTAGGAATATTAAGCTCAATTTTGTCCTTTCTATGACCCAATATATGCATAAAAAATTAAGCTCGAGTCTTTGTTTTTATGGTTAAGAATTGGAGCTGTTGTCTTCATTTTTTCCTAACACTGAAGGAGCTAGGACAATTATGTACTTGACTACGCAATTGACAGCAATAACCAGATGTAGTTTCACGTACCAAGCATTTATTATTTTAGTCCTTTAGATTACGTAACGAAGAATAATAACAATCAAACATTAGATACCAATTAGTTTCGGTTAATCACTAAAACACATCAGCCAATACAGATTTGTTTTAATAGCATCCTGCACCAATAAACACCAAAATACATCAATCAAATATCAAAATTTGTTCAAAATCTACTACTATGTGAAAATACATAATCAAAGTGGACCTTGAAATATCCAAAAATACAAAGGAAAACGGAATCTCAGAGCTTTATGCTGCAAATCCAGCTACAAATGCCAAATATAAGATACTAGCAATTTTGCAGCATCCAAAGTTTTGACTTTTTATTTTTATTTTTTAGTGAAATACAAGTTCGACTTAAATGGCTAGACATAACAAAATCAACAAAGATGGACTAATACACATTACAGTTTTATGGAAGAAAAGACTATTCAAATTGCCTGCATAAAATGTCATCTAGTTTAAATCAATTTGCTCCAAAAAAGTCATAAGCATATAAGTTTACATAGGCTTTTATATTCAAACTCTGCACCTCAAATCAAAAATGGACTAGTCAACCTTTAGGGCATTTCTTTCTTAGCACACCTAGTAGTATAATCAATGCTTGAATTTCGATCTGTAAATACTAAACAAATTGCAGTATGAGAACTGATATTACAAAGACCAGAAACTCACCCGTCTTTTTTGGCCTCGAAGAAGAAATCCAAAAGGGCCACTCCTATGCACAACCCAGATGCTTCTATAAGCAATATTTGCCAACTCCCATTTTGAAATATATTGTTCACAATCAAACCCCATTCCACCTACTCGTACTAACATATAATTTTATCTCCAAATTGCACGATCTTCTCACACACTAATACACTATCACTCAATCCAGAAGATTTTAGTTGGTTGTCTCTCACAAGCATATTACCAACAGTTGCATATCTTACTAGGCTATCACCAACATAGCAACATCACTCCTTATTTGGGCAGAGCTAGAGAAGTAGTCACACAAAACAAGGTAGTAGCAATACATTCAAATGATGATTAGCATCTAGGCTCTAGCAGCAAATTCTATGCATTATGTCGATCCATTAATATAATCATTATAACAATTCTGTAATATAATCGCAAATAACATCAGAAAAAATGGTTCAATATATCCACCTTCCTATAATGTTTCTGCACATAGGCATATTATCAAACACATGGTGTTCATATTATCATCTCACACAATAATCTGATTTCAGCAGCTCTTTAGAACCAATAACATATTCTAATGTAATAAAAGTAAGATAAGAATTAAGTACGAATCCTAAGAATTAGAAATTAAAACCTAAAGTTTGTTCATTTGTCTCCACTCCTTGGATAATTGATGAATTAAATTGATGACTTTGTAATTCTCCATTGCTCACGTCTCCGAGGTAGTGGAGATTGACTAATTAACTAATATTACACAAAAGAACATATGAGATCTTACCTAAAATTGGCACTACAATTACAAATTGAGACCTGCAAACAATCAGCGAAACCAAAGATAGAGCGCAAGCTTCTGTGTGACAGATAGTGATGAAATGGAGATTATGTCGATGCAATTGCAGTGATGTATCATCTTCTTTGTTGAGTATGGAAGCCCTTGTGTGTGAAGAGAGAGAAAGAGAAAGATAGGGTAGACGGGCGAGAGGTGTGCGAAGAGAGAGAAAGAGGGTGGGAAAATTGTGCAAGGTAAAAAAGAACTGTGAGTTATGAGTGGTATAAAAGTTAAAAGGGCATGTGTCCCAATAGATACTTTATAGGTCACTTGGTAAAATTCTCATAATAATAAGTGTCCCTATAGTTAGTTTTTGTTGTAGTGGTTCGACCTTTGAGGTTTTCCTGCAAACATTGAAGTTGATGTTCCTGATTAACCGAATTTCGTACTTTAAGATTATATGAAGTAAACATCAAAGATGAAGTTGCTGATGAAACAGATAATCAAGATACATCAAAGATGAAGTTTCTGATGAAACGGATAATCGAGATCAAAACCAACATCATGTAATTCAAATGCTTCGCTATACAATTCCAGTATTTTTCCAATTTATCCACTTTGTAAACTTTCATTTTATTTTATTTTTTATTTTTTCAAATTAGTCCGGAAGTTCTAAAATACTACTATGTCCTTTTGGAGCTTTAGGTTGTTATTACTTATGTTCAAAGTGTTGTTAAGAAATAATTACTTTGGATATAAAATAATTGGTGAAGCGTTATATTTTTGTTTGTATTTTCTGAAGTATTTTACCCACAATTAAAAACTTACAAGATAGGTATTTATATTAAAGTCTTATACTACCTTTATTTTTTTAGATGCAATTTTAGGTTTTGTAATATGTTGATAAATAGGTTTGTTTTTAACTAATTTATCAGAGTTTTCATGATTGTTTCTAATGAATTCCACCTAAATAATACGGTAGGATTGAAGAAATAAATCTACCAGTTAGATCTTTATTTAAAAACAAAAACTTACTTCCTAAATAATTCCTATAATATAACTTTACGTAAATAGGAAATAAAATATTTGCATTTACAGTTATATTCGTTAATTATGTACTACCTCCTTCTTTTCAGTTGTTCTTTAATGTTATGTGAGATGTTTATAAATAGTTGTCTTTTTAGTTTTTTATTCCCATATTTCTTCCAATACTATCCTTAGTAATTGAAAAATGATACAAAAATAATAGAAAAGATGGTATAATTTTCGAATCCAAAAAAGTAAAGAAAAATTAATTAAGGACTTGATTGTGCATTTCACTTGTTCTTTAATTTTCTAATCCTAAGTTAAAAAGAACATACACGCCAAAAAAAAAAAAAAAAAACGGAGGTAAAATGTACAGCTACATGGTCAATCAAAATTTGTGTAAATTAATAGAAATAGGTGATTCTTTGAGGCTTCATTCGAACATGGTGATGAAGTGAATTTAAACCACTACAATTTACCTAAGGAAGTTAAGAGAAGATAATTTTTTTATGAGTTTGATTATAAGATGGATATCGGTAGGAATGGAAATTCACTGTTAATTTGACGCTAATATGACTACAACAAAAATTGTACTAACGACAGTTGTTTATGTAATGTGAAAATCGCAATATATTGAGTATTTATAAAAGTGAACTATTTAATCTTGAGAACTTATAAAAGTAGTAAAATCCTTAATAACCAGGCCATGATGCTGATCTAAAGATTCGGAAGCCCATTATGCACATTTAAGATACGGGAACTCCGGATCCAATATATTCTTCACCTAAATCAAAAGCTATTTTGTAAATAGAAAAGAAAGGAAACAGTATCAAGATCCAATAATTTGGCATTGAAACATAAACGATAAGAAATACGGATTGAAATATAAAACAAACGCAGATATCTAGAGAATCAATTGATACTTAAAATACTCCTCTATTTCATATTAATGAGTCTTACTTCGGTACCACTATGGTACCGGTACCACTAAGAGAAGAATCAACATGTATTTAAATATGAGGGACCCACTAAATCAATAATAATGTCATTTTTATCTCACAGTGGTACCGGTACCACTGTGGTACCACAGAATCACCCCATATTAATTGTTATACTAACTACTTCTTTGTTTTTCCAAATAATTGACGTTTTGGATAATTTTCACCAATTCAACCAATCTTCTCACTGGGAACAATCATAGGATATCTCTACTTTTCTACCCATCACAGATATTTTATTGGCCAAATCTTTATCCCCTAATATTAGCTGAATGTATTTTTTCAACTTATCACAAATATTTTATTTGGTCAAATTTTTATATATCCTCTAATATTAGCTGAGGGTATATATGTCAAAATATTTCATCCTTAATTCTTTCATTTTTTTTCCTAAAACGATAATTAATATGAACAGGGGAAGTATTAATTAAAAATACCTAGCAAATTTTAATTCATAGAAATATTGCGTATCAAAAACAGGTTATGAAATTAATTATCTTTAGTTACGCATCACGTAAATTAATTTATATGTAATGCCTATGAGACTATTATAAAATATAATCCATATCCAAGGTTGTCAAAATCTACACGTAATATGATTTTCCACTTTCAAACATAAAACTATTTCCTGCCCCCCAAAGGATTAATATCAATACAAATAGATAGCTTCAGTTGTTACTTTCTTCACTTCTGAACACACGTACTCATTAAAGAGAAGGAATATATCGTTGCTATTTTGAGCTATATCTGAATAAGCTTATCAACCTCTGCAATCAACGAAGAAAAGTAACCTACCGTTGGCGCTACGCTCTGAATTGTCGTCGGCACTGCGTTCTGAATTGTGTTTATTGTTAGGAATCGAACCGCGGTCTAGGTTCGAGTTTGGCTTAGAAAGACCTTGAGCCCATTTCCGATCGATAATGCAACAACAGCAAATTGGAACCCCAATAGGTGATATCCACACAAAGTAGATATCAAACCCAAAACCCGGTAACACCCACACTCTTCTCTAGCACTCAACCCACCCGACCCACAAAGGGAACAAGGAAGACGTAGACGAAGAAAAGGGTCGTTAATGGTGGCAGAAACTCTCACACACACAAAGTGTATCCCTCTTATATTTCTGCTGCACACCCTCACAAAGAGAAGGGGCTCCATTCTTATAGAAAAGAATGGAGCAGAAAACCATGGTTGATAGAACGTAAATCAAAGAGTCACGTATGTGAGGGGATGAATCTAGTGGGGGGTATACAAAAGGTTGGGGCTACCATTTGGGTTTGGGCCGGGATTAATTGGGCTGCCCGAATTGGGCCTATAAACCAACAATCTTCACCTTGGGCCCAATTCACTTAAGCTGTCGATCGATCACGGAAACGGAGGAATCATCATTGCCAAACTCCCGTACACAAAGTACAGGAGATAACTAGCACAAAGCAAGTTCTTTTTTTCACCAGGGGGAAGACACACAGTCAATGACACAAAGTCGAATATGACACAAAGTCAAGCGCACAAAGCATACAGTGGACACAAAGTCAAATGCACAAAGCATACGGTTGACACAAAGTCAAATGCACAAAGCACAAGGCAGACACAAAGTCTAATGCACAAAGCATACAGTTGACACAAAGTCAAATGCACAAAGCATAAGGCAGACACAAAGTCTAATGCACAAAGCATACGGTTGACACAAAGTCAAATGCACAAAGCATTAAGTTGACACAAAGTCGAATGCACAAAGCATAAAGTTGACACAAAGTCGAATGCACAAAGCATAAGGTTGACACAAAGTCGAATGCACAAAGCATAAGGATAGACACAAAGTCTAAGAGTAATGCACAAAGCATAAGGATAGACACAATGTCTAAGAGTAATGCACAAAGCATAAGGATAGACACAAAGTCTAGAGTATGACACACAGTCAAGCATAATGCACAAAGCATAAGATAGACACAAAGTCTAGAGTATGACACAAAGTCAAATGCACAAAGTATATGATAGTCACAAAGTCTAATGCACAAAGCATAAGGATAGACACAAAGTCTAAGAGTAATGCACAAGCATAAGATAGACACAAAGTCAAAATGCACAAAGCATAGGATAGACACAAAGTCAAAATGCACAAAGCATACAACAGACACAAAGTCTAAATGCACAAAGCATAGGAATAGACACAAAGTCAAAATGCACAAAGCATAGGAATAGACACAAAGTCTAATGCATGACACAAAGTCAAAAATGGTATGACACACAGTCAAGAGGATGACACTTAGTCAAGGGTATGACATAAAGTCAAGGATATGACACACAGTCAAGAGGATGACACACAGTCAAGGATATGACACATAGTCAAGGATGACACAAAGTCAGGGTATGACACAAAGTCAAAGGGTATGACACAAAGTTAAGGTATGACACAAAGTCAAGGATGACACAAAGTCAAGGTATGACACACAGTCAAGGATATGACACATAGTCAAGGATGACACAAAGTCAGGGTATGATACAAAGTCAAAGGGTATGACACAAAGTCAAGGTATGACACAAAGTCAAAAGGGTATGACACACAGTCAAACACATGACACACGGTCAAGGATGACACAAAGTCCATAATGACACAAGGTCAAGGATGACACAAAGTCGAGGATGACACAAAGTCGAGAATGACACAAAGTCAAGTATGACACACAATCAAGCACATGACACACAGTCAAGGATATGACACTCAGTCAAGGGTATGACACACAGTCAAAGATGACACACAGTCAATGGTACGACAGACAGTCAAGGGTGACACAAAGTCGAGACACAAAGTCAAGTATGACACACAATCAAGCACATGACACACAGTCAAGGATATGACACTCAGTCAAGGGTATGACACACAGTCAATGGTACGACAGCCAGTCCAGGGTGACACAAAATCGAGAATGACACAAAGTCTAGAATATGACACAAAGTCAAAACATGACACACAGTCAAGCACATGACACACAGTCAAGGATATGACACTCAGTCAAGGGTATGACACACAGTCAAGGTATGACACAAAGTCATAGGGTCTTAAAGCATGAGTATCAATATGGAAGTCATCAAACCTAGCAGGTGGCCTAATGATTCTCCTAGGTCTGTCCCTAGCGAGAAAGCATCATAATTAGGCACTACTTCCATATTCTCATGTATGTCAAAAAACAGATAAATCTGATTGCTCCACCTCAAAAGGAGCAGTGTCAGACACAGACATAGAACCCATCACAAAATCACACAGATTTTAGGGAGGATAGAACAATCAAGGATTTCCCAGTTCTCAACATTGATTTATCAGTGGAGTAGGGGGTCACTTGATAACCTCCAGAAAACAAGCAAGCAATCACAAAGAATGCAAAACCTAATCACAAAGATCAGAGAACATAAGCGGAAGCAATCAAACAGACAATCACACAGATTATCCTAAAGCTACCAGCACGTACAGCCAAACCTATCCGTTCCCAAACGGCAGCTACAAAAGCAGTAAAATCCTATCCGTTCCCAAAACGGTAGCTACAAAAGCAGTAAAAGGATTAAGCCAATTTACCCGAGCGGGTCCTCACCGGGAGGAGAACCCGACTTACCTAAATTGGAAGGAGATCGGCTCACGTCGGGCAAAGGCGCGACGGGAGGACAGCCACGGTGGATGAGGTAGCTGGATTCAGGTCACTGGACTTCGGACCACCGATCTCGGCTGAGAAGGAGAGGGGTTTCGGCCGAGATGGAATTTCAGCAGATTGTGGAGGTTGACTCGACAAGCCCGTCTCGGCCGAGAAGACAAGGAGTCTCGGCCGAGATTATTTTGCAGCAGGAATAGTAAGATGGCTCGGCAGGCCCGTCTCGGCCGAGAATGGGGTGAGTCTCGACCGAGATTGTTTGACAGCAGAAGCAGCAAGCTGTTACGGCAAGCCCGTCTCGGCCGAGAAAAGGAATGAGTCTCGGTCGAGATTTTGATTTTTGTCACAAAGACAGAATGCTGGACGCCCGTCTCGGCCGAGAATTGAGTGAGTCTCGGCCGAGATTAAATCTGCAGCAGAAATTCCGAGAATGCGAACAGACCTTGTTTCGCCGGAAGTCTTCCAATCTCACGACTGGATTTCGCAAACCGAAGAGACCACGATTTTGGCAACCGGGGCTCTGATACCACTGTTAGGAATCGAACCGCGGTCTAGGTTCGAGTTTGGCTCAGAAAGACCTTGAGCCCGTTTCCGATCGATAATGCAACAGCAGCAAATTGAAACCCCAATGGGTGATATCCACACAAAGTAGATATCAAACCCAAACCCCGGTAACACCCACACTCTTCTCTAGCACTCAACCCACCCGACCCACAAAGGGAACAAGGAAGACGTAGACAAAGAAAAGGGTCGTTAATGGTGGCAGAAACTCTCACACACACAAAGTGTATCCCTCTTATATTTCTGCTGCACACCCTCACAAAGAGAAGGGGCTCCATTCTTATAGAAAAGAATGGAGCAGAAAACCATGATTGATAGAACGTAAATCAAAGAGTCACGTATGCGAGGGGATGAATCTGGTGGGGGGTATACAAAAGGTTAGGGCTGCTATTTGGGTTTGGGCCGGGATTAATTGAGCTGCCCGAATTGGGCCTATAAACCAACATTTATAAAGGTATTATAATTGATTTAACATATACTCGAATAGCAATGCATCATTTTCATGGGTAAAATCGTAATTGAATCTGCCTTCAATATCTAAAATCGGTTTGTTGTCACCTGCATGTTGATGTTTGATGCACTATTTGTAGTCTCTCCCTTTTTAACATCAATTTAAGTATAGCAGTAGGCCTCCTACATATGGACTTGGTGGAGTTAAATGCATAGCTACTTCATTTGGTTGTCTAAACTAATAAATAAAATCAACAGGTATACCACTCTTCATCATGTATCAAACTATAGGTTGTTTGGGAGCTCTAAGTACTTACTTTAGTGTCGGACAAATCTAAGCGTTCGATTATATGGTTATAAATTTGAACAAAATCTACATGATATCTAACTAAATAACAATTTATTACCTTAAATTTATTTCAATTCACTAACTTATTTTATTACGGATACCAAAAGTCTATAATTAATAGATTAATTAATGCTGAGAAAATGTTAGATTTGTTAAAGGAAAAATACATTAGTGTGCCTTCATCAAAAGTAATTGATTGAAGGGCAATTTATGCGTTCCGTTATATCCTGTATACATAAAACCCTACAATGTATACCTATATAAGAGACATTTCTTGTAAAATAATATACACCGCTTTGCTATCTCTTTCTGCTTTCTTCTCTTTCTCTTTATTCTTTCCAATTTACTTTTACACGTTATCAGCACGATCTTGCTCTATGGTGAAGAACGAAAAGGGGTTCTACATTGGTGAAAGTAAATTCTTCTACGTTGTTAAGAAATATCGCAATTGCAAGGTAATTCGAAACCCTAATTTTTTTAGACTCCTTAATCTGTAAATATGTAAGAATAATTGCGACGAATTCATAATTGATTCAGAAGTTGTCTAATTGCATTGATTTATAGTTTATTTTATCAATTGCATCTCACATCCGGAACACATTAATTCCGCTAGAGAAGTTATTTAGTTACATACATGGTATGTTTTAATCTTGATTCCGCTATTATTGCTATTACATGCTTGAACAGTAGCTTCATAGATTTAATTATTAACTATAATATGCCATCACTATGATATGTTGCCAAGGTTGCATGTAGTTCCTATGTAATCATTACTGTAGGATATAGATTACATGCATGTTTGATTAATTACCTTTGCTATATAACAAGACTATTTAATTTAAAAGTTATGTAATTGTTAGTGCTACATATGATATATTTCTAGTGATTAAACAAAAAAATTGGGTTAGAGATATTGAAATACAAATTACTATAATTGTTTTTCGAGAATTACTTTCACCATCGATCTTGTTTTGATTTCAAAGAACATATGATTTATGTTCTGCTTATAAGTTATTCATAAGTTAAGGACCAATTTGGATGATTAATGTCATGTCCCATCGTTTTTCTATCAAATAATGTGATTGCTTGATTTCATATTCTTTTCTTTCTATTACGCTGCATATGGATGTGTGGAAATCTGATATATACTTTCCGTATATGATTATTCCCCTTTAGTTATTGGTGATAGATATCATATATCTAGTAAGATATATTTAGGGTACAGAGAATCTCAAAACATATTAGTTTGCTATTTGGATTAGTATGTTGATCGAACTCTTTTCTTTTTGTTTTTCTTTAATTTATTTGCAAGCATACTTTGTACTTAGATTTAGTAATCTTTGAATTATTACATGATATGACACAATATTTTGTATATATTTGTTGTTGAGCACTTCCATGTTAAAGAAAATTCATGTATAATACATATTAGTGTAAATAAATGTGATAAAGTATTTTCACAAATCACCGAAAAACATATATGTGAGCAATTAGTTTCAAAATCTAACTCAACTCACATTCTTGAAAAAATTGTATATTGCTACGCTTCCATAATTAATATATATTCCTTTTTGTTTACAACAAATAGCTCAACCAACTCGACCTGAATTTGAAAGTTTGCACTTAGAAGGAATTAAGTACCATCCTTGGGTTTCTGATGTGGAAACTACCTTCTTAGGGAAGGATCATCTTTCCACAATCAAACCATCCACTTACCCAAAAGACACAGACCCGTCCGATAAGGTCAAAGTAAATGCCCTGATGTTTCTTAGGCGACATATCGATCCTAGTTTACGCTGGGAGTACCTTTAATTGAAAACCCCCAAAGAACTGTGGGATGCCCTAAAGGAACATTTTGGAAACATACATGACACTCTGCTTCCAGAACTAACAGTCCAGTGGAATGAAATCCGCATACCTGACTACAAAAGGGTCAATGATTTCAACAAGGATATGTTACCCTTTAAAGCACGTCTTACTTTATGTGGAAAGAAAATCATAGAAGATGTCATGATACAAAAAATTATTTCCACATTTCCTATCTCAACACTTATACTGGCAAACCAGTATAGACTTGAATATGATAACAAAAGAATCACAACATTTAATAAGTTGATGAACATGCTGCAAGTAGCTGAGAGGCATGACCAAGGTCTTCTGAACAACAATGTCAGGCCTGCTGGGACAAAGAAAATTCCTGAGGTAAACTTTAATCAAGGTAATGGTGGAAAGAACCTCAAAGAAAAGGGGGCAGGACGTGCTCATCCTTAACAATGTGAGAATAATGCACCACGGGGTAGGAGTCATGGGGGCTATGGTAGAGGCCGTGATAGGGGCCGTGGTGGTCCTCCCACTAGAGGGCGGCAAGTAGGTATTGGCACTCTTAGTAGCCATGGTGGCCTTCAAGACAAGGTGCAAAAGGCACCTAAAATTCCTTCGATAAAAAAGGAACGAGTTGGCAATGAACCTTGCTATAGGTGCGGAGACATCGACCATTGGTATAGCAACTGCCGTCCAAGCAACTATGCAGCAGCCAACTATAAGAGGTATATGGAATCTAAAGAAGACCCACTACATGGAAGGAGAGGATCAACCCACAGATGTTAACCTTATGATTACAGATTTCAATGGCCACAAGGATTTTACTTAGTCAATGGATACTCCCGATTTTGACTGGTCTGCTTTATTAATTTTTTTTCAAGAATGTTGTTAAGACACTATTGCCTCATTTTATTTGAACAATTGTTTTTTAGTCTTCAAGTTACTTAGACTGATTGTTTTTTAGTTAGATTTTTGGTATGAGACTTACTTTTCTTGATGTTGGTTTATCAATAAATTTGAATTTTATTCTAAAGTATTGAATTATTTGAATTTATTGTACATCAACATACATGGTTCGAAAATAGCACTATCCCGATATAAAGTAATACACGTGAGGAATAAAATAATTGAATGAAAAGTAAATCATCCTATTAAAATTGAAATACTCAGAAGGAAATGAGATTATATTTCCACCTAAATTAATAACACAAATCATATTTACTTGTAGGAATGTCTCATGGAGAAATAGAGTGCTTAGCTGATAGTGGGACTACCCACAAAATCTTAAGGAATAGATAATTATTCATTAAACTTAAACCTTACACTTCATCTGTAACTACAATGATTGGATCATCCCAATTAATAATAGGGCGAGGTACTGCTAAATTCTTGATGTCTAACGACACAATTATTAAATTCAAAGAAGTTGTTTATGCACCAAGAGCTAATCGAACATTGTTAAGTTTTAAAGATATCCATGCCAACGGCTATTATTTGGAAACTCACAGTGAGAATGGAATTGAATATGTATGTATTACCTCTAATGAATGTGGAAGAAAACGCATCTTAGAGAAACTAATGAGTCAATCTAGTCGGTTGTACATTACTATTCGAATTCTCGAATCCTATGTTGTCACCAATGATGAACTATGTGACACTAGTTTATACAGGCTTTGGCATGACCGTCTTGGACATCCCGATCGTGATATGATGATCTGTATTTTGAAAAACTCACACGGACATCCTTTTTTTGAGTGAATCATAGAAAGGGACGAAAATCCGATACAATGGACAATATCGGTCATGTTGTTGCTCCATTGCAACATGTATTTTCTGAAGCACCAGATGCACTATCTACATCCCACCCTGCCTCATTACAAATCTCAAAGGCACATCACTCATTTTACAACGCATGTTCTTTAGCAAAAGTAACATCGAGACCGTCTTATGGTAAAGATACTAAACAAAATATTCCATTCTTACACATGATACAAGGAGATATTTGTGGACCTATTCATCTAGAATGCAAACCATTTAAGTATTTTATGGTTCTGGTTGATGCTTCGACACGCTAGTCACATGTCGCTTTACTGTCCACAAGAAATTATGCATTTGCAAAACTCTTAGAACAAATTATATGTTTAAGGGCTCACCACCCTGATCATCCCATCAAGTTTATAAGACTTGATAACGTTAGAGAGTTTACATCAAAAGCATTTGATGATTATTGCATGTCTATCGGGATCGATGTAGAGCATCTCGTACCCCATGTGCATACACAAAATGGTCTCGCATAAGCCACCATCAAAAGACTACAAATGGTGGCTAGAGCTTTGGTTATGCGCACCAACATGCCTATCTCTACATGGGGTTATGCAATATTGCATGCAGCTTTACTTATTCGTCTCAGACCCACTGTCGACTAACAATTTTTTGTGTATCAGACGGTAACAGGATATGAGCCTGACATTTCACACCTACGCATATTTGGTTCTGCAGTATATGTGCCTATTGCGCCCCCACAACGCACAAAAACGGGTCCCCAACGACGATTAGGTATATACATTGGATATGAATCTCCAACAATTATCCGCTATTTAGAACCTTTGACAGGCGACCTCTTTACCGCTAGATTTGCAGATTGTCACTTTAATGAGACAGTCTTCCCGACATTGGGGGAGATGAGAAAAAGAAATTTCTAAGGGAACGACAGGAATTATCGTGGTCTGTCCCCATTCTGTTCATTTTGATCCCCAAACTTCACAATATGAAATGAAATAAAAAGAGTAATTGATCTTCACGTACCAGATTCGATGCCTGATGCGTATAAGGGGCACACCACCGCAGATAAAGGTGTTGCAATCACACCTGGTGGAGGTGTGGTTGAGGTCATTGCTCCCAAAAGGAAAAGGGGGAGGCCACTTGGTTCGATTGACCCCCACCCAAGGAAGAAAAAGGTAGGTGTGGTACAACCCGATCCATTAATCATCAATGTTGAGAATCCATATCATAAGATTATCTCTGATTATAGTTATGTCCTAGAATCATTACTGGAGGACGCTCCGATGTTTGATATGATTCTAGAGAATAAAGAAGTCTCTATTGATTATGAGAATGCATACGAGTTGATGGACAGACATTGCACACAAATTGATGATGTATTTGCTTATATTGTTGCTCAAGAAATTATAGAGCATGATAATATCGAACCACGCTCTGTTGCAGAATGTCGGCAAAGAGCAGATTGTCCTAAATGGAAAGAAGCAATTCAGGCAGAAGTTAATTCTTTGACAAAGAGACAGGTATTCGGTCCGGTAGTGCTAGCCCCACCGAGTGTAAAGCCTGTAGGACATAAATGGGTCTTTGTCAGAAGAAGTAATGAGAAAAATGAGGTCCTGAGCTATAAAGCTCGCTTTATAGCAAAAGGCTTCTCACAACGCCCCGGAATTGAATATGAGGACGAGGAGACCTACTCTCCCGTAATGGACGTCATAACGTTCCGCTACTTATTTAGGTTAGTAGTCTCCGAAGGACTGGAAATGCAGCTGATGGATGTGGTTACTGCATGTCTCTATGGGGATCTTAATTCAGAGATATATATGAAAGTTCCTGATGGCCTTCCATTGCCCAAGTCAAGTGACTCTAAACCACGGAGTGCATTTGCAATCAAATTGAAACGCTCACTTTATGGATTGAAACAATTCGTACGGATGTGGTATACCCGTCTAAGTGACTACTTGATTGGGAAAGGTTACAAGAACGATGAACAGTGCCCCTGCTTATTTATAAAGAAAACTGGTTCTTGATTTGCGATTATAACAGTTTATGTTGATGACATGAACATAATAGGTACTCTTAATAAAATAAGAGAAACCATGAGCTATTTGAAATCTGAGTTTGAGATGAAGGATCTTGGGAAAACTCGGTTTTGTCTAGGCATTGAACTAGAGCACCGAGCTTGTGGAATACTTATCCACCTGTCTGCATATGTCCAAAAGATGCTCAGGCGATTTAACATGGACAAAGTGCATCCTGTTAGCACTCCCATGATCGGACGAAGATTGGATTTAAAGAAAGATTCATTTCGTCCGAAGGAAGATGACGAAGAACTATTGGGAGCTGAAATTCTCTATTTAAGTGCAATAGGCGCATTATTGTACTTAGCTCAATGTACTCGACCAGATATTGCTCTCTTAGTGAACTTGTTAGCTAGATTTAGTTCAGGACCAACGTAGCGTCATTAGAATGGTGTCAAGAATATATTTCGATACCTAAAGGAACCATTGACATGGACTTGTTCTTTCCTTACAAAGAGAGAAAAGGGAACACAGATGAAATTTGTAATCCCTAAAGCAAATGTTGAAGCTATCCCTTACCCCGATACACCAAATAATGTATTAGTTGGTTTTGCTGATGCGGGTTATCTTTCCGATCCATATAAAGGGCGTTCCCAAACTGGTTACGTATTTGCCATTAGAAATACGACAATATCTTGGAGATCAACTACGCAAACCCTTGCAGCTACCTCATCAAACCACTCAGAGATCATTGCCCTATATGAAGCAGTTCGTGAGTCTATTTGGTTACGGTCGATCATCACACATATTCGGAGAAGTAGTGGCTTAAGTTCTACCACTGAAGTGCCTACATGTATATATGAAAACAATGATGCTTGCATCGAACAAATGAAACAAGGATACATGAAAGGCTACAATACAAAGCATATATCACCGAAGTTCTTCTACAACCAACAACAACAAGCCTTGCTCAAGATTCAAGTAACTCAAGTCAGCTCTGAAGAAAATGCAGCTGATCTGTTTACAAAATCACTGCCCAAGACAATCTTTGAAAAACATGTGAAAAAGATTGGGATGCATAGACTTTCTGAGCTCACTTGATAGATGTACGTATCAGGTGAGAGGTGTAGACTTCAGGGAGAGTCTCAACATAGGTGTGTTGCACTCTTTTTCCCTTCGACCAAGGTTTCTTTTTCCCACTGAGTTTTGTTACTTGGCAAGGTTTTTAACGAGGCAACATTCATGTAGCATTCACCTTTTTAATTTGGCACAAGGGGGAGTGTTGAATGAAAAATACATTAGTGTGCCTTCATCAAATGTAATTGATTGAAGGGAAATTTAGGTGTTTCGTTATATCCTATATACATAATATCCTACAATGTATATCTATATAAGAGACATCTCTTGTGAAATAATATACGTCGATTTTCTATCTATTTCTGTTTTCTTCTCTTTCTCTTTATTCTTTTCAATTTACTTTTAAAAGATTTGATCTTTCAAGTGCAAATTTCTACATTTTAATCAATATTTGAAGAGTATAAATAGTTCATTGTGTATTTACTTTGAAGAATATGTATATTTTGGCCCCCTTAAAATTATAAAATACTTGAATAAATTTAGATAATTTTCATAATATACATAAAAAATACTCTAAGTTTTAATATATATATATATATATAAATATATATATATAGATAACTAATTATACATTTCGACATATTTAAATGAAAAAAATATTGTTCATAAATCTATTTAAATAATAAATATAATATCTTTATTACGTTCATATTAAAATTGGTCGGGGGTTCTTTATTTGTCGGCTCCCCGTAATCGTATGTTTTGGACCCGTCCTTGAGTGTGTGCCATGTGTTAATTAATTTATCACGTTATTATTAATAAACACACCAACAATAGTAACGGATGGCTCAATCAAGAAACTATTCAAAATCATTACCTTTTTTATTAGACTCCTCTTGCATCCATTTAGTTGTAGAATCAAGTAATTACAATATAAAACCTTGACGAGAGTGAGATTGCAGATCATCTTAAGTTTCCAATCAGTTGAATGTAGGATTTACTAAGTACCTACTACATTATGTAACACAATAGAACTTCTTGATTTTGAGTATCTGTTTCATAAGTCAGGTCTCTGCTTCTTTGTTTTTCGGAAATGCACGCGCCTAATAAGTTGAAGAGGGTGCCTGCAATTACTTCTACTTTGGAGAAATAATTAAAATAAGTGATTGTGAAAAACAACAATTTAAAGCCAATAGCTTTTGGCTAAAACAACTTAAATATAAGTAGAAGTTGACGTTTCCAATCACTCTTTCAACTTATTTGAAATTAAAAACTAAAAAGTACTTATTTTAAGCATTTGCAAACACCCATAAAAAAGACTCATTTAGTTGGCTAAATGTCTTTTTGGTATGAAGCGATAGTTCAATTATATATTGAGTGCTCTAGCACTTTCACTATTGCTTATATCTAATTAAAAAACTTATTTTATATAATCTTTTTCTTTCTTCTATACTTTTTAAGATTTCAAACATATTTTAATAACTTTAGTAATCTACTAAATTACATACAGCAAGACCACAAACTATGGCCACTGAATCAACAATGTCTATAAGGCTTTAGAAAACTTGCCAAAGTTCCCTAACATTCGCTTAAAGGTGTTAAGAGTAGGGTCAGAAGCAACTTACGAAACCACCGATAAAGATTAAAAAAACAACAATAATGGATGACGAGGTAAGTAGCATGCAACAATTTGATTGTCTCGATTTTATTATATATTCTAAATAATGATTTACGTACTAAATTTAATATCGTAGGTTTCTCGAATTGGAGTGCTAATGTTTGGTGAGGACATCAAAAGGTTTGAACATGAAATTGCTCTCAACAAAACATATTTCATAAAGGATGCAACAGTAAAACAAGTTAATCATATGTATCCAAGTGTACATCCGGAAATAAAGCTTATACTTAAAAGCTCCAGCACCTTGAAGGAAGCCTCGGAAAGTATAGAAATGAACATCACCTGCATTTTTGTGAAGTTCAAACAAAAGCACAAATGGAATGAAACATTTGGTAAGTAAAAGTTCTCTCAATTACATTAAGATAAAAATTAATGTGTACACGTGCTTTGAACATCATTAAAAAATGCACAGATATCTACGACATGCTGACAAGGGTAAAGGAATGCATAAAAATTCGTACTCAGAAAAGCAGCCTCAAAGGTAGGTAGCGTGCTTAATATCAACTTATTTTTTAACACCCTGTATCTCACAATCATATTTGTATAGAAAAGGTAAGACATCATTGATCAAATTAGCTCATAATTCACACGTCTTTTTTAATTATCTGTTTGCCCATAAATATAATAACTTAAATGATAATTTCAAATATTCAACTAAAAAAAAAAAAATAATATGATAATCAAGGCTTTGCCATCAAGATATGCTGATCTTCTCTTGCTATTTTTCAAAATGATCACTTTAGCCATGACTTGATTATTTAGGTAAATTTAAGTTAGTTCAAAATCACACATGCACAATAACCTTAAAGATTATGGACTTTTGGTTATATTTGGATGGAGAAATTTAAAAATTCGAAGATTTAATTTAATTCTTTGCTTTTGTGTGTGAGAAAATAACTCAAAGGTAATATCATAAAATTATTATAAAAGTCTAATTTCTAATAACTGTAATTTTCTTATTAATTTTACCAGTAGCAACTCATAAAAGTAAATCTTTGGGAAGATATGGCAAAAAATGAAGAACAAACATCAGAGCAAATAGTCAATAAAAAGCCAATGATTTCCCTCTCAAATATGATAACAAATGAATTCAGAGGTAAAAAACTTAAAATAAAAAAAAAAATTACTAAGTTTCAATAAACTAAAATATATTATATTATCAGGCGAGCTTCAACTGCAAACAACATCAACTTCAACTCTACAAATTAATCCACCAACGACAGAGCTTGAGCATATGCAACAATGGTAAGAAATATATATATTATTGTTTAAAAACCAATAATATGAGTACTTGCTTTAAAAAATAAAGGATAAAAATGGTAGAGGAGAAAACACTTGGAGATTTCATAAAACAAAAAGAAGATCTAACAAAGGTAAAAATAACAAAAAAAAAAAAAAAATGTAGTAGATTAACTATACAAGAAAAAAATTAAAAATATAGATTAACTAAATTCTCATGCAAATAAATAAAAAAATCAATGAACCAAATTGTGGTTCTAATAAAAGGATACCTACTACTATTTCACCGGAGTGGTTGAAGGAATTGAAAATAAGGCAAAGATATGGTATGATGAGCACTAGATCGGTTCGCAGAAGTGAGACTACTGCAACATGCAATAAGTGTTATGATGAGCCAGCGGAAATAATACCAAGCTAAAAATATATCTACAATATAAACTTCATGATACTTTCATAACCATGTATACTTAACATTAAGTGATATTTAATATATTACAGGTACATCATAAAACTAAGCGTTCATCAAGGAAGCTACAGTTCAACGATAACTATGTTTGATGAGATAGCAGCAACATATGTCGGATGCTCAGCCCAAGAGTACATTAAGTCAATAGAAAAGGTAATAAATTACTTTGCAGTAACCAAAACTAATAAATTTGAATATTTAAAATACATTTTTACTATGACAAATATAATACAGGGAAAAAATGAATCAAAATACTACAGAGGAATAATCTTACAGAAAGCGAATGACGTGAGGTTCTTGATCACAAACAATGAAAATACTGAGGTAGTTGAAGGAAAATTGAACGTAATAGCTGAGGATCGAAATTATAGAATTTACAGAGCAAAAAGTAGATCACGAGAGAGATACAACTACAAGAATATTTGAGGATAGAACTACAATAGTGGAAGGGAAGAAAAGAGGATGACCATCAAAGAAGAAACAAGAGGATGAAGAAGCTACACGAATGGAAGAGAAGAAGAAATGATGAAACATTATAGAATTTACAGAGCAAAAAGTAGATCATGAGAGAGATACAACTACAAAAATACTTGAGGATAGGACTACAAAAGTGGAAGGGAAGAAAAGAGGAAGACCATCGAAGAAGAAACAAGAGGATGAAGAAGCTACAAGAATGGAAGAGAAGAAGAAATGACAAAACATTATAGAATCTACAAAGCAAAAAGTAGATCACAAGAGAGATACAACTACAAAAATACTTGATGATAGAACTACAAAATGGGAAGTGAAGAAAAGAGGACGATCATCGAAGAAAAAACAAGATGATGAAGAAGCTACAAGAATGAAAGTGAAGAACAAACGATAAAACAAGAGAAATACAACTACGACAATACTTGAGGAAAAAACTACAAAAGTGGAAGAGAAGAAAATACTGCAAACATCAAAGAAGAAACAAGAAGACAAAGAAGCAAAAAGAATGGAAGAGAAGAAGAAAGATTGCATCCAAATTGAAAGCGATGGCGAGATTTTAGAATCCACGAAAGAAAAATTAAAAGACATAAATACAACTCCAGTTTTGGAAGATAAATCTACAGAAGTTGAAAGGAAAAAGAGAATGGCAAAATAAAATAAAAATTACAGGAAGAAACTCCAATAATGGGAGAGAGGAAGAAAGTAACAAACATAATAAGAATATAATAGAAGAATAAAGGTGAAAACACGAAGAGAAAAATAGAAGACAACAATCAAAATGAAAGCGGCGATGAGCAAACACTCGAACAATTTTTGAAGAGAACACATCAACAAAAACCGTCAGTAATAAGGAAGATCGAGAAGGAGAATTAGTAGAAACAAATGAATCCGTAAAAATAATTAGTTATGCCATTTTAAATAATTTCCAATATAAATAGTTTTTTTTTCTGTTCATTTTCTTTTGTTAAAAAACGGGATGAGGTGTTACTTATTATATTTATTATTATCTTTTTTTAAGTGTCATTTTATTATTGGTTATATTGCACAATGTTTTATATTGAATTTTAATATTATATTAAAAAAATTATGTCCCACGTGCAACGCACATGTTAATGGCTAGTGTGGGTGTATATATATAAAGAAAACCGAATTGTGGCTCTATTCTTACCAAGCCAATTAATCCTAACATAATATCAAAACCTTTCATCTTAAGCACACGGAGATCGGTCTCTAATCCGTGGTCACCAAAATCAAGTTACAACTTAGACACCATATGCTTAGTATGAAAGGTTTCTCTTGAGGGCAACTTAATACTAATCCTTCACTTCTATGTTCCCATTTCAAACTCAACTTCTTCTTAAAGTCATCTGATATGAGAGTATTTGATGAACCCATATCAGAAGAACATAAGCATGTACTAAGAACTAATTGGATATTGTTAGGGGTTTTATTTCCCTCTATTTCTTCCTCCAACTCAATCATGACATTCACTTTCGCCTAACACTTCCTTTTTTCTGGTATGCTCTTATTTTTTTCTGTGTTGTATGTTCACTCTTGGTTGTTAAATCATACAAATTTCCTAGTGGTGGGGTTCTACCATTATTGGCATTACAATTTTGGGCTATATATCCTGGTTAATGGCATTGATAACAAATTCCTTTCCAGTTAAGCATTTTCAATAGTGGGAGTTATTATTCTTAAGACAACGAGATTTGACTATTACGTTGGACGCAGGGACAATCCTAAGTGGTCTAACCCTTATTGGTTATTGTTGAGATGGTTTCTATAACGATTATCTCATTTTCTGTTTCCTATGAATTCCTGTGGCCTCTGATTGTACTCCAAGTTCTAACTTATGGACATTATCTGTGGTCTCTAAAAATTCTTACTGTAACGTGTTAGCCTTAATCCTAACACAATACCTCTAACTTCTGAATGTAAACCTTTCTCAAATGTCTGGCCTTTCTCTCATTAGTGTCAAACAAATGTGGAGCATGTTTGGATAGGTGGTTGATCTTATGTTCGTATTTTATCACTGGTAGGTGTGGCCCACTAACAGTTCAATCGGTCTTAACCAGTCCAGGAGTACAAGCCCAACAGTTCAATCAAGCCCACAGTTCAATCGGCCCAATTACGGCCTACCCAATTGCCATGAAAGATTTGGTAATTGAGGTGGCGGCAGCGACGCATGGGGGAGTGGAGATTCCCCCCACGATCTTCTCTCAATCACGAAGGCAGATTTGATGGCCGGAATTGTAGGGATGTAGTCAGGATTGTGATTTGTATGATATAAATAGTGAAATTAAGGACGTTTGGGGGGTTCGAACTCTTGTACTCTGAAATTATAGCCTGTAAAACTAACGAAAGAAGAAGAGAAAAGCGCCCGAAAGGGACATTATTCCCCTCGTGGACGTAGATCTCCGGATTGAACCACGTATATCTTGTGTTCTGTTTTCTCCTTGCATAGGGCAATCTTTCCAATCGGTTTTTCTTTGGCTTGTATTTTCTTGATAACGGATCGCGCTTTATCAATTGGCGCTGTCTGTGAGAACGAACAAAATATTGATACTGCACTTGTCACACCATGGTGACCACCCGCCTAACTCAATCTCGCCAAGGTGATCAAGCCAATCAAGACCCACCCGTGGATCAAACTTTGCCGCCGAGGCAACAGCTGATGAGAAATCAATCTCACCATCAGGGCAATCAAGATCCAGTCGTGAATCCGGACGACCAACTCCTACCCTTGCCTCAACGAGATGTACAAAATCCTAATCCCGCCGCTGTACAGCCGCAGATTAATATTCAAATGACCCCGGAATTGCTCTAGGCCTTTATCCAAGAACATGCTCATATCCTCCAGGACTGGGCAGCCAATCGCTCGAACCTCGATGGACCTGCTGGAAATGTCGTCAATCCCGCAGCACATCCACCTCGTCGAAACCCGCCTCACCAACAAGATCCTATACATAATGTGCGACAAGATCGACGTAGAGAGCGACCTGGTTCCCCCGAGGACTATGGGAGTTCTAATGGGTCAAGGCAACGCAATGAAGAACTTGCCGATGCCGATCGACGCCGTCCCCTTAACGCGACTAAAAGAGCTCGCCACGACCATCCCCGTACCTTAGATCTCCAGGAGTATGAGCGAGTACAACGCAATGCTGAACTAGACAGGATTCTAGGTCTTGATGTCAACGGAGACATTATCACCCCATTCTCCCAAGAAATACTTGCTACGCCCCTTCCCGAAGGGTTCAAGCGACCTGCCATATCACCTTATGATGGAACTGGAGACCCGGCCAACTTTCTAGGGTCCTTTAGACACAACATGCTCAGTCGAGATCATACCGTGTCTCTTCACTACTGTAAGATTTTCCCTGAATATCTTCAGGTTGAGGCCCGGGTTTGGTTTGACTCCCTTCCCCGCAATAGTATATCCTCTTTTAGAGAGTTTGCCGAACACTTTTGGGCGCGTTTTGAAGCACGAGCAAAGCCCATGTCCACCTTGGCCGATCTGATGAATGTTGAACAAAAAGAAGGAGAAGCCATCTCTCAGTTCCTGGAACGCTTTACAACTGAAAGCTTGAAAGTGGGAAGTCAGCCTGACAGCATTATTGTCACGGCCTTCATGAATGGATTACGCGCCGGACCACTGTACACCGAGCTTGCCCGTAATACTCCAGTCACTACCCGAGCTCTTTATCATGTGGTTGGTAAGTTCGCTAAGGCAGACGAGCAAACCCGACGCAAGAGAGAAAAGTCTATTGCTAAGAGACAGACAGATAAAGGACAATCCGGGTCTAACACTCGCACCAGCGCCTTTAACCGGCTAAGCAGAGGGCGATTAGAACCCCGTAACGATCTACCTCAGCTCACACCTTTGAATCGGTCCCGAACCGAGATACATGCCATCCACAAGACTGACCTGAGATCTTGCCCTCGTATGACTGCGCCGGCAGACAAACGAAATCGCACCAAGTGGTGCGATTATCACCATGACCACGGGCACGATACGGAAGAATGTCGAGAACTCAGCAAAGAAATTGAAGAGTGTATAAAACAGGGATATTTTTGCCAGTACATTGCTCAACCCGATAATCGACAACAGCACAGAGGTGGCAACCAGCAACAAAATCGGGGTGGCTATAACAATCGGGGCCAACAACAAGGTCGGTCACAATGGCAGAATAATCGATCCGGTAACAACAACTACCCTAAGCATGATCAGGGAAATAGGCAGAATACTCAGCAGCAACAACCTCGCTTATTGCCAGCTCCCCTCCTCAAGAAGAAGGGAACAATCCTCCAAATCGTGTTGTTAATAGCGTCATTCATATGATTTATGGCGCGCAGCCAGCAGGAATTTCTCGCAAAGCTCTTATTGCAGAAGCTCGTAGGCCTCCTCCCGAGGAGCCCTGTCACAAGCGTTTCCACAAAACTGAAGCAGTTAGCTTCACCGAAGACGACCCAGTACCCGAGCGCACACCCCACACTGACGCTATCATCATTGATATGACTGTAGCAAATATTATCATCAAATGGGTATATGTTGATAATGGTGCCGCTGTGAGTGTTATTTTCTCAAATTGTTTCCAAAAAATGGGTATATCTCGTAATCTGCTCCAACCTGCACCGGGACCCCTACAGACATTTACACAGGGAGAAGTCAGGGTGGAAGGGATCATTAATCTCGCAGCCTCGGTAGGTACTCATCCTGCCATCGAAACTGTTTTTGTTGATTTTTATGTGGTTTCATCTACATCACCTTATAATATGATCCTTGGGCGAGATTGGCTTACCCCTGGACAAGCTATATGTTCCACGTATCACTTGACGATGAAGTGTCCTTTATCCTATGGAGCAATTGCCATCCGTGGCGACCAAAAGATGGCTAAACAGTGTATGCACATTGCACTCAAACAACGGACTACACCTGCTGCCAGTCCTCAGTTTCGAATAGATACCCCGGGACTCATTTCGACCCCGACTCAGCCTCTTAGCAATGAGGTAGTTGAGGTACCACTCGATCCGAACAAGCCCGAGCAGACCGTTAAGGTCGGTGCAGTACATTTACCTCTACTTCACAGCGCCATTGTTCAGACATTGTGCGAATATTCTGAGGTCTTCGCCTGGTCACCCTTGGACATGCCCGGTGTCTCGCCAGACCTAATCACCCACAAACTGAATATTGATCCAACAGTCAAACCAGTACAGCAAAAACGTAGACAGTTTGCTGCGGACAGGAAAGCTGCTATCCGCGTAGAGGTTGAAGCGCTTGTGAAGGCAGACATCCTCTTTGAAGTTCATTATCCGACCTGGCTAGCGAATCCTGTCTTGGTTCAGAAGATTGATAATACGTGGAGGATGTGTGTGGAATTTACTGATCTAAACAAATACTGCCCGAAGGATTGCTATCCACTACCTCCGATTGACCAAAAGGCCGAGGCCATTACCGGACACCCCGCACTCTGCTTCTTGGACCTCTATAAAGGATACCACCAGATTTACATGGATCGGAAGCATGCAATTAAAACAGCCCTCATAACGGACTTCGGCATTTTTGCGTACAAGAAAATGCCCTTCGGGCTTAAGAACGCCGGGGCCACTTATCAACGATTGATGGATCACGTCTTCCGGGACCAAACTGGCCGAAATATAGAGGTTTATGTTGATGACCTCGTCATCAAAAGTCGTACTTTTGATACATGTGTTCGGGACATCGCTGAAACATTGGACGTACTCAGACGTCACAATCTCCGATTAAATCCGGCCAAATGCACCTTTGGGGTCGGTTCCGGAAAATTTTTGGGATACATGGTTTCCCCTCAGGGGCTCCAAGCAAACCCCTCCAAAATTCGAGATAAACTTAATCTCAAAACACCTGAAAAGGAAAAAGATGTTCAGCGCCTTACTGGGCGACTAGCTGCACTGAATCGGTTTTTGTCTAAAGCAGCTGAGCGACAACTTCCTTTCTTTAAAATTCTGAGGCAGGCTAAAAGATTCG
This sequence comes from Ajuga chamaepitys, assembly GCA_958295605.1. Lineage (NCBI taxonomy): Eukaryota > Viridiplantae > Streptophyta > Magnoliopsida > Lamiales > Lamiaceae > Ajuga > Ajuga chamaepitys. Next base: position 43,493,119 of record OY282495.1, read on the forward strand.
AATGGACTCCCCAATGTGAAGAAGCTTTGGTGGCCCTAAAGCAGCACATCAGCCAACTCCCTATTGTCTCTGCACCAATTGCTGGGGAACCCCTATATATATATTTGTCCACATCTGATGAAGCCATCAGTGCAGCCCTTGTCCGTGAAGACCAAGGGACTCAGAAGGTTGTATATTTTGCTAGCCAAGCCTTACAAGGAGCGGAAACTCGGTACTCCGTAGTCGAGAAGACGGTATTAGCACTGGTTATGGCGGCTCGCCGCCTCTGTCCCTATTTCCAGGGGCATGTTATTAACGTCCTCACGAACCAACCAATCCGTCAGATCTTAAGTAAGCCCGATCAGTCCGGCCGACTAATTAAATGTCCAATACCTCCAGGATGGGACTCTACCCGATGACAAGGCACGGGCTCGCCAGATCATCTTAAAAGCACCGAAGTATACACTCGACGATGGGGTCTTATACAGACAATCCTATCTCCAGCCGAGTCTTCGATGCCTTGTGTCACACCCACCCTTGTATAAACTTATTTTATACTAATTTTTAGCCTTACAAAGCCTGTATATATATTTTTTTTTTCCAAAATTAACAATTTAGAATACTCCCTCAAGACCAAAATCTCACCTACATATATTTACATAGATTTAGATTGAGTACAAAGGTGTCACACTCCATTCAACACCATATTTACAAAAATATGCATATTAAAGTTTCTTAATTTGAACATGTCCAGAAGGATTGTTAGAACACTAGCAAAAACATAGTGAGTCCAAGGTTTAGCCCCACAGGTCGTCATTCATATACACGGGGCTTCAAAACTTGCGGAAGCTCCAACAGCATGCCAGATCAGCTCACGAGCCCATACGTAGTCAAACTCACCTACAATGCAAGAACTATGTGAGCTAAAGCTCAGTAAGCAGAAATCATGCATGAGAAATGCATATATGATGGATGCAAGTTATAAAACCATTTCTTTCAACTGTTTTCTCAAAAGGAAACCCTTTTTGGTGGGAAATGGCTCCCTTCACAGGCACAACCTCACCAGAGTATCACTCATTGGCCATACTCGTGACTACCAAGGGTCCCTCCTCCCCCTTATAGTCCACCCGAGATATTAGTGATGGTTGGTACGACCAAGTGGCTATCCTTCCGAGACTACCAGGGGTCCGCCTCCTGCCTGCCTCTGCAGTCCACCGGAAAGTCTACCTCTTCCCGTACCCCTCATCATAAAGGTGCTGAAGTGGGAACCTCTTCCGCGTGCACACCTGTCACCGGAAGCATCCCGAGAGACACCATATATAATATATAACTCTCAATGTGCCAGTGGTGACCAACCCCAAAACATTATCAACTTATGAAATTATGCTATTTTGACTTCTTATATGTACACATGTAATTCTTGTAGATGCTAATGCTCATGATTGATGCACATCAGTTTGTTTTTAGCAACAGAAGAATACACTTTATACAAAGGTATACAACAACACATATAACAATCAATTATCACAAATAATAAACACAAATACTATGTTCAAGCATTGTAGTTGGAGATGGATTTCTACTTACCTCTCCTCCGGAGTAGCTTTTGAAATTTCCTATTCCACAGTGGTAATCAATCTACGACAATTTTAAATCAAATCAATGCACAATTTATTAAATTCTAGATCGTTACGTACTTTTACTCCGATAATTTCAGCTTCGTCGCATTTTGGTAATAAGGCTCTAACTTTTTATACAAAATTGATATTTATATGATTCAAGTTGGGTTATAAAGCTAACACACCAGGCCACAAGTTTCGTGTTTTGTACTTTTTCAAATTCAGCTTTATAAAATGTCATAATCAGCAAATTAGTTGACACCTATTTCAAAATCTGGACAGATTTAAACCTTACTACCTTAACCATTTTAAAACATCATTATAATATTAAATTGGACATCACAATCTGAATTTCAACCTCAAATATGAATATATGAATGTGTATAATAAACTGACAACTAAATAAATTGGTAAACATTTCATTCCTAATAATAAAATATATTAAATTCTAAGTTGGAGATTACTAATTACTTAGAAATTCTAATTGAATGAAGTGTTGCTTTGATAAGGAAATCCATTTGATTCCAGCAGACCCTATCTTGTAAGTATATACCACCAACATAATTAATCTATAATAAAGTAGATGATGCTAGGCTTGGCAAATTCATATACCTGTTCCCACTTTGTAGATGCCCTTCAACACCGCTTCCATATTTCCTCTCCTTAGAGTCGTCTTATATGTTAAGCTATGATGCATATGAGGTATTCATCCTAATTCCTTAGCCGACTGTTTAGGCGGTGGTATTATATTATTATTATTATTATTATTATTATTATTATTATTATTATTATTATTATTATTATTATTATTATTATTATTATTATTATTATTATTATTGTTGTTGTTGTTGTTGTTATTATTATTATTATTATTGTTGTTGTTGTTTGTTGTTCCGACAAGGACACCCTTAACATATCTAACACTTCCACGTACTACATAATGTTCTATATTTTAAACTTGTCACGTGTTGTCTTAATTTTTATAGCATGTCCCAATATTTTAGACTAGGGGATTCTTGACTACCAAGGTAAACATCTCCAAATTAGTCGCAAAAATATAAAATGACGTAATAAATATAACAAATTAATTACTATAAAACTATCACGCGAATAGCACATAAAAATATGAAATGCATGATATGCAAAAATTATATTGGCCAGTGAGTAGTGAGAGGCGCGGGTATTACATCCTCCCCCCCTTAAAAAATTTCGTCCCCGAAATTTACTTACTTGAAGAGTTCAGGATATTTATTTCATATTCTCTTTCCCAGGTGGCTTCTTCGACTGATTGATTTCTCCATAGGACTTTGACTAACGGAATATCTTTGTTTCTGAGCCGTTTTACTTCCCTTAATAAAATCTGTACTGGTACTTCCTTATACCCTAAGTCTGCTTGTAGTTCTACGGGTTCACTGTTCAGGACATGAGACGGATTTGCAATATACTTCCTCAATACTGACACATGGAACACATTGTGTATTTGAGACATTGATGCTGGCAAATCGAGTCTGTAGGCAACATCACCAACTCTCTCAATAATAGGAAATGGACCAATATATCTCGGACTAAGTTTTCCTTTCTTACCAAACCGCATTATTCCCTTCATTGGTGCAACTTTCAAGAATACTAGATTTCCCATTGCAAACTCAAGTGTTCTCCTTCTCTTATCTGCATAGCTTTTCTGGCGACCTTGAGCCGTTTTCATTCTTTCCAGAATCTGTGACACAGCTTCTGACATTTCCTGTATTACATTTGGACCTAGAAGTCTTCTTTCGCCAACCTCATCCCAATGTATCGGAGATCGACACTTCCTACCATATAGTGCTTCATAAGGGGCCATTCCTATAGTAGATTGATAACTGTTGTTGTAGGAAAATTCTATCAAATGTAGGAATTTGCTCCATTGACCCTGGAAATCTAACACGCAAGCTCTGAGCATATCTTCTAGAGTTTGTATCGTTCTTTCTGATTGTCCGTCAGTTTGTGGATGATATGCAGTACTGAAAGATAACTGTGTCCCCAGTGCCTTGTGTAAACTCTTCCAGAAGGTAGACAGGAATCTTGAGTCTCTATCTGAAACAATGGACAATGATACTCTGTGAAGTCTAACTATTTCCTGTACATATATCTGAGCATAACAATCCATGGAGTAAGTAGTACAGACTGGGAGAAAATGAGCCGATTTTGTGAGTCTATCCACAATTACCCAAATAGCATCATGACCTTTTACAGTTTTCGGCAATCCCACCACAAAATCCATTGTAATGTTCTCCCATTTCCATTCCGGAATCAATAAGGGTTGTAAGGTTCCTGCCGGTCTTTGATGTTCAGCTTTTACCTGCTGACAAGTCAAACATTGTTCTACACACCGAGAAATATTTTTCTTCATACCTGGCCACCAATACTGCACCTTTAAATCTCGATACATTTTGGTAGCTCCTGGATGTACTGAATATGGTGTCGAATGCGCCTCTGCCATAATATCTCTACAAATGTTATCTACATCTGGCACACATAACCGATTTTTGAATCTTAAGATATTATTTTTTGACAACTGAAAGTCTGAAGGCATCCCTGAAGCGACATCCTTCTTTACTTTAGGTAAATATTCATCTGCATTTTGTCCTTGCTTAATTCTATCAAGTAGGGTAGGTTGAAGGGTTAGAGCTGCTAGTCTTGCCTCCACTATTCCCAGTTGAACAATCTCAACATCATTCTTTGCAAGTCTAGTAACTCTGGTCTCTGAATTAAAGCCATCAATGTAGTACCTTGAGACGATTTTCTGCTTAAGCATCAGCTACGACATTTGCTTTACCAGGATGATAGTTGATAACACAATCATAGTCTTTCACGAGTTCTAACCATCTTCTCTGTCTCATATTCAACTCTTTCTGTGTGAAAAAGTACTTCAGACTTTTGTGATCTGTGTAGATCTCACATCGTTCTCCATATAGATAGTGTCTCCAAATTTTTAGTGCAAACACTACTGCTGCAAGCTCCAAGTCATGAGTAGGGTAGTTCTTCTCATACTCCTTCAACTGTCTGGATGCATATGCTATTATTTTACCATTCTGCATTAACACACACCCTAAATCGTTCTTCGAAGCATCACTGTATACCACAAAGCCTCCAGTCCCCGTTGGTATTGAAAGGATCGGCACTGAGATTAACCTTTTCTTCAGTTCTTGAAAACTCTGCTCACAAGCCTCTGTCCACTTGAATGTTACATTGTTTCTAGTCAGTTGTGTTAAAGGAGATGCAATTTTCGAAAACCCTTCTACGAACCTGCGGTAGTACCCAGCTAATCCGAGAAAACTACGTACCTCTGAAGGGTTTGTAGGTTGTGGCCAATTGTTAATTGCTTCAACTTTACTTGGATCAACTGAAATTCCTTCTCCTGACACAACATGCCCTAGAAATATTACTCTATCCAACCAGAACTCACATTTCTTGAACTTGGCATACAATCGTTTCTCCTTTAGAACATCTAAAACCTTTCTCAAATGCACAGCATGCTCTGCTTCATTCTTGGAGTAGATCAGGACGTCATCAATAAACACGATAACGAACTTATCCAAAAAGTCTTTGAATACCCGATTCATCATATCCATGAAAGCTGCTGGGGCATTCGTCAAACCGAATGGCATTACTAAAAACTCATAGTGCCCGTATCTTGTACTGAATGCTATTTTTGGAATATCTTCCTCTTTAATTTTCAGTTGATGATATCCTGAACGCAAGTCAATCTTGGAGAATATGGAAGCTCCCTGGAGTTGATCAAACAAGTCATCAATCCTGGGTAAGGGGTATTTGTTCTTGATCGTAACCTTGTTCAGTTCTCTATAATCTATACACATCCGCATAGTACCATCTTTCTTCTTGACAAACAAAACTGGTGCACCCCATGGCGAAAAGCTAGGTCTAATGAAGCCTTTGTCCAGTAAATCTTGCAATTGAATCTTTAATTCTTTCAACTCTGTTGGCGCCATTCTGTATGGTGACTTCGATATAGGAGCAGTCCCTGGATATACGTCAATTACAAACTCTATCTCTATGTCTGGGGGTAATCCTAGGAGTTCGTCTGGAAATACTTCAGGATATTCTTGCACTACTGCTACCTCTTCAACAGTCGGACAATGTTTCTCTTCCATATTCATAACACTTACTAGGTAGCCTTCACAACCGCTTTCCAATAACCGTTTTGCTTTCACCGCTGATATCGTGTGATATTTGAACCTTTTTCTTACTCCAATAAAGAAAAAAGATGTGTCACCAGGCGGCTGAAATGTGATTATCTTATTCTGACAATCTATTGTAGCACCATATTTCGATAGCCAGTCCATTTCCAAAATCACATCATAATCATTCATATCTAATATGATCAGATCGGCATAAAGTTTTCTTCCTTCAATAGAGATAACACATGCTCGCAGAATCTGGTTAGTTTGTTTTGACTCTCCGGAGGGGATCACTACATTGTAACTAATGTCTGCTACATCTGGTTTCCTACCCAGCCTCTTCACATACTCAATGGATGCAAATGAATGTGTAGCTCCAGAATCAAATAATGCAAATGCAATCGTATCACAAATGGGAACTTTACCTGTTACTACAGATGTATTTGCTTCCGCTTCCTCCGTGGTCATGGTAAAGACTCTAGCTGGCGTCTTCTTTTGTGTAACAGGGTTTGAGTTCTCTAGACAAACCGTTGAAAGGTGTCCTGCTTTTCCATATTTAAAACAAGTCCGGTACTCTGCAAAGCACTTTCCACTATGCGAACCTCCACACGTGGGACATGTAGGTTGAGTGACTGGTGGTTTTCCTTGTTCATCCTTCTGGCGCTTGTTCAGATCCCATGATTGTTGTCCTGGTTTTGGTTGAGAACCCGACCTTGGACCTTGCACTTGTAGCGGCCTTTTCTTTCCATCTCCTACAAAACGAGGTCCTTGTCTCTGTATAAACTGACGCCTAACCTCCTGAGCACGCTTAATTTTCATTTCTGCCTGTTCGGCAATCAACGCTCGTTCAGCAACTTGTGAATAGGTTACCCCATGTATACCAGCCATACACACATCCCTATATAGCTCTGGCCTCAGACCCTCTAGGAACCTTTCTACTTTCAGCGCATCCGTACTGACCGTGTGCTCCGCAAACCTAAAGAGTTGCTCGAACTTGGCGATGTAGTCTGCAACATCCATTGCCCCTTGTCTCAATTGTATGAACTCGTTCATCTTCATTACTCGAACTGGGGCAGTGAAATACTTGTTTCTAAAAAGTTCTTTGAACCTATCCCACATAATTGTCACCACATCCTCAATAGTTTTCATTGTGTCCCACCAATGTCCCGCACTTCCACGTAACATGAACGACGCGCACAATACCCACTACTACAAAAACTGTTAATCACTACGCCTAAAAGACAACGGTTGTACGTATAAACCGTTGTCTTTGAGAGATCAACCGTAGTTGTTATGTGAACCGTAGTGGAAGTCAAAAAAAATTCGCTAAACGACAACGGTTTTTGTACAACCGTTGTTGTTGAACCGTAGTCTTTTTGTTATTTTTCGCTTAAAGACAACGGTTATTATATCCGTTGTTAAAATACCGTAGTCAAATGTTTTTTTAATTATATTAAATATGAATGATATTTTTGTGTGATCATCAACAACGGTTATCACAACCGTTGTTACTGGTGCGTTGTCATTATTTAAATTTAATGTCCTTATTTTTTTTTAAATAATTATTTTACAAGATTAAAATACTTTTTATTATTGTACAATTAAAAAATATTTATTATAATTGTTTTTAAAACTTTATTTTTCTTGATGCTTCGTATTTTGGCCTATCAAGTACTTTTAAGTTAGTTATACATTTTTTTTTTCTGGGTATACAATGTTAATAGATTATTAGTTATTTTATATTCATTACTAGCTGTATATTTAACATCATTTATGTATATTTTAAAATCTTAATATTACAATTTTTTTTTTTAATATTAACAACCGATCAATATGACAGTTGTACTGGGCCAAGTAAACCGAACACTATGAAATGATATTCTGCCTAAACCAGTCGAGCTACGAAAAATGATAGAAAAATATATATTTTTCTTCATATTTTAATATATGTAAATGTAATTTAAAGGTATCATATAATTATTTATTCGCATAAACAAATATTCAAAAGTTGTTCGACGCCAACTAAACCGAACACTATGAAATGATGTTCTGCCTAAATCAGTCGTACTACGAAAAATGATATAAATATATATATATATATATATATATACAATCCTGATATGGAACCCACCGGTGGGTTTTCTTATAGAGCCCACCGCTTACGTGTTCCGCCATCTCACCACTTAGTCAACTAATAAAAACATGGAATATATATATTTTCACTTATTCCTTCCTTCATTCCTTCTTTTTACAGATTATTTCTTCTTTCTTACTATTCCTTCTTCCATATTTTTTCACGCTGACCAACAATCTCCATTTGAGCACAAAAAAATGTGATGGGGTAAATAACAAACTTTGGCGCAGAACCATGTGATCATCGTCACTTGCAGCAGATTGCCTCAAATCAGATTGGCACTGATCTGACAATTACGAGAATTCTGTACCTGTCCAAATGATGGCGTCGTGTTCGAGACTCTACGTCGCTGCCTGCTCGTTCCGATCCGCCACCATCGTCGACATCAATGACTCATAATCTTCTGCAACAACTTCTGATGGATATCTTCACCTCAATCCATGGAGAAATTTGCAACAGTGCGTGTTCTTCCCCCCTTTCCCCACCCCCAAGTTCAAATAGTGAGCTAATTTTCCAATTCTTGACATAATTACATAGAAATTGCGAGTGATTTGGCAGGATGATTGAGGTCGATGTCGTTGATTTGAAATTTCTTCGCTTGATAACGCTGATTTGGAATTTCTTCGAAGCTTCATTAGAATTTCTATTGACTATTAAAATACCAGTTATGATGGAAGAAATTGCTGAAGAGTGCATTGAAGAAATATCATTTGTGGTGGTTGCTATTCTGCAAAATTGAATCTATTGTTTAATTTATAATTTTGATCATTTTCAGCTTTTCTTATAGACTTTTCTTTTCAGTGCGTGAATATGGTAGCCAAGAATCGTCAGTCGGATTATTCTTGTATAATATAATCTCTAGTCCAACATTGCTAATAAGCATTTTTTTAGGTAATCAGAAATGGAGGACGATTTTGATATGGCGCCTGCTGAGAGGATAGGCGAGGAGATGGGTGTGCCGGAGGTATATCTACTCTGTTGTTGCAAAACCAGATGGGTGTCAAATTAACTATTAAGAAAGGTATATCTCCTAACGATTTTGATAAGCATTTTTTGTTTTTCTTTTATTTTTTTTTTAATAATGAGCTTTGTCTTCTTAACGAAGGAGATGTTAAATGTCAATATTGTGGTTACTTGTGAACTTCTTGTGGTTCTTGACAAGCACTCAGATGGATATTTGCCAGTGAAATTGAAAGAAAAATTATAGCACGGAACTCTTTTCACTAAGAAAGGTCCTGAAGTTGTTGAAATGATGTCTTTGGATTCAAGCCTGATGAAGGTATGCATATGCTATATACCATATTCTTTTGTTAATTTTGAATCCAGATTTAGGATATTATTGGTTAACTGCTGCCCTTTTGTGAAACAGAGCAAGTTATTGGTTCAATAAGAAAGATGCCAAATTATTCAAAACATGTTTCATAAGCTTAATATGCTGCAACCTTTTGAGTCCAATCATGGGACTGCTGAGACGATGAGCAATGGTAGCAAGGCATGAACTCGGGTTGCTGTTATTGATGACTAACTCGATCTTTTCTTCTCTTTTACCTCTTTTACTTGTAAAAGAAAGGGATATATTTTTTCTTTCATGAACTGATGTGAGGCTTTTGCTGTTGTTGTTTCTAGTTAAATTGTGCTCATTTTTCATTAAAACTTTTGGCTATCAATGTGTTGCTAAGTCATTTTTATAGTGAAACAACTGATCCATTCCATTAAAATAATTAGACGCAACAAAAAAAAAAAAAAAAAAAACAATACAGAGAAAACAAAACATTCTAAAGTAATATACATTTGAGGAATAAAGAACAAGACTGAAGCAACATTCAAAAAGAATATCAAAAGGTACTTTAAAAAAACTCATGAATCTGCTCAATTCTTCTATAATCAAAGAAGTAAATTAAATAATATGTTCCTGGTCATAAAAAAAGAATTTACAATATCCAACATAAAGCAAAAGAATAACAATAAAATATTTAACTAGCCTATAAAACAACTAATTCAATTTGGAACACCAAGAAGTCAATCAAAACATACTTTTGTTGTCTTCATTAGAATCTGGAAAAACAAAAAGAAGAAAATTAATTAGTATAAAAAAATTAAAAATGCAAAATTCATTATATTTCATATTACCACCAACATACCACAAGTCATTTAGTCATTCTCATCCTCAGTGAGATAATTAGAGTTGCTTGGGTTGTCATCTACAACAGAACTATGTACAATATACAAAAGAATATTGAGTTATTATCATTATTTCATATGGCTAATAAGAGATTTACAATCATTGAACAAATAAGATTAGTATGTACCTATTATGCAATTTTGGACAATTTCGTTTGTCATGTGATTGCCCACGAAGTCCGCATCCATGACATAATCTATCTTTTGAAATCGTTTTTTCCTTTGATGCCTTCAACCTTTTTCCACATCCCTTTGCTCTCACTTTTGAGGGATCATTGATATTTTCATATTCTTCAACAACTTTTCCCTCTGCAGGTTGTACATTAACTTCTCTACTACCATTGATTTCTCTCACTCTAAATTGTAAATTTTCAAAAGCATTAAGTATAAGATCGGTGCCAGCTTCAGTTAAGGATGCTTCATCCACCAATAATGCAGCAGCATGAGACAATTTTCCATGACGCGCCACCAAGGATACATCTCCAATTTCATTTATACTTGAACCACTTTTATCAATTACTGCTCCCACTTTCGCATTCTTTGTCCACCTATGCATGATGTACTTATCAGGTAACTCAAATAACTGTTTGATTCGAAAATATACCAGCATATGTCTACATGGAATTCCTTGGAACTCAAATTTTTTACAACTGCATGAAAGGAGATCAAGTTGTTTGTTGTACACAAGACGTCGATGTCGAGAACCATCACTTTCAAGAACCCTTTTAACATAGTAAACCTCATTTTCTGAGCAGTTTGCCTCAAGATCAATGCGGTATGCATTACTTTCCTCAATCTCGTCTTGAAAGCTCCAGAAAATCTCCCTTGTGTACCAATTGCGCATTTGACTTTCTATTGCCCATAATGACTTGCATTTTGGTACCTCATTTATGTCAGCATGATCAGCTATTAACTCATTGTGACGTTGATTTCTAAGAGCACTATTGAACCGAGTGATAAAATCCATCAAGGAGTTTTTACTTGACACATACCTTTTAAAAAAAGCATGCGCACTTTCGGCTCTTTGGCTGCTTGAGATTCCAGCACTAAAAATGTGCTTCACATATGCTGGGACCCAGCGACACCGCAAACCATACATTTGCAACAACCAGTCATTATCTTCCAACTTTGTAGCTTCTATCACCTTACTCCATCTTTCCTCAAATTCATCAGGTGACTCAGATTCTAAAATCACATCTTTTAAACTATAATACTGGTCCCTATATGCTATCGGATTGATTTTCTCCGAAAACTTGTTCAATATATGCCATATGCAGTAACGGTGGAATGTATGTGGAAAGGCTTGAGCAATAGCTTTCGTCATTGCAGGGTCTTGATCAGTGATAATAATACCCGGGGGTCCTTTCGGCATTGCCTCCATTAGCTTGCTAAACAACCATATGAATGAATCAGTTTTTTCATCACTTAAAAATCCACAGCCAAAAATAATTGTCTGACCATGGTGGTTAACCCCGGTAAATGGAGTAAAAATCATTGCGTACTTGTTGGTGTTGTATGTAGTATCGAACACAACCACATCACCAAAGAAGTTATAATACCTTCTTGACACAGCATCAGCCCAAAAACACCTAACAAGTTTATTGTCTGAATCAACTTCGTACTCAAAAAAGAACGCTGAGTTCTTTTCTTTCTCTGATTTGAAAAAGACAATCATTGTTTCAGCATCATGCCCTTTATGTAAATCTCTTAAAGACTGAGTGTAATTCCGGATATCTCTCTCTGTGCACCCAAGGTTTTGTGGACCTCCATAATCAATCTCCATTAAACGTACCTGTTGGCAAGTCGGTATGTTAGCTTGAGAGAACTGTTGAGCTAACAACTTTTTAGTAGTAGATACATTCCGATGTGACCGTAACAAATGAACTTTGCTTGGGGTTGTAAGACAATGATTATGCCCTTCCACAAAAGTGCTAACAACCCAAATCTGCTCGTTTTTTCTTTTGACAGACATCTTCGCTTTACAACAAGTTCTAACAACACCTCGATTTCTTTCCCCAACGCGCGGCTTAACATTCTTCAACTTTTTCTGGTATGTGTCATTTGTCTGTCCCTCCTTATTACATGAAAACTCTTTCCAGACCACTTCATTTGTCTCCCTACTTTTCTTAGAGTTGTTAATTTTAATACTAAAACCACTTTCTCGAGCATATGTGTTGTAGAAAGCATAAGCATCCGTGTAAGAAGCAAACTCTTGTCCAATATAAGGTCTCTTATGATTTGCAACTTCAGGAGTGTAAGATTCTCCGCCGTTTTCATCTTCTTCCATTATCAACCTTAAATTAATTGAAATAACACCAAGTTATACCTAATCAGAAACAATATTAAAAACTAAATAAAGTGATTCATGAAAACCAGGATATTCAAATTGCCTTCCAATGTTACTAGTCCTTAATTTCTTGTACAATGCATAGTATACTAATACAGGAACAAGTAGCTAGAAAGTCAACTGAAGCTAATGGTTTTTATTCTTTTGTCTAGGGCTTAATTATCATGAAAGTAAAAACAATGATTTCATGTGCTTTAGTGGATAACAAATATAGGATGTGTTAAACATCAAATTAAACACTGTGCGTCATTTTAATCCTCAAACTTTGGTGTAAGTCTGCATGCATGCTTCCCCCATGGCCTAGTGATGCTAGAAGGAAGCATTACAAATTCAGTGATGGCTAAATTCAGTGATGGCTTTAACATTCTGTCAAATTTTTGGGGGATTTTTGTTTATATTTTCATAAGCATTTTTTATTTTATTTTTTACTATGCTATATACATAAATCATGTTTGTTTATCATTTTCATCCATGTACTTTTTCCAAATCAATCATCACATTCAAATTAAATATTTATTTTGTGTCATGTAACTATCGATTTATCTATTATAATATAATACAATATATTTCAATCTCAATCAATCATTTGTATCCCGTCACCTACTAGTCACTGATATTTTAATAAAATATCATTATTCAAAAATATTATTTAATAGTTAGTCACATCTAATTAAACATCATCCATTTTATCAACTCATATAAAATATAATCTCGTAAACTAACACTAGAAACACTAAAAACTGAAAATTAGAAATAAAATCATAACCAATCATTCCATTGGATTTCCACTATCTGGATAATAGTAGTGCAAACATTCATTTTTGGAATAAGCTAAGGGGACATACAAAACAACCATCTGATTGAAATCTTATTTCAATATCTAAAAAGTAAGGTAGTTACAACAAGAAAACATCTCATTTAACATAATATATTATTCAAAACTATGAACCAACAAATATTCTATATGATAAGTTTATTAATTGTAATAAGTATAGCCATTAGATAGTATTGTACGTGCTGCTCAAAATATTCATTTTGATATGAGGACTGATGTTTGATATGTTGGTTATGGGATTATTAGTTAGACACTCGACATTCTACTCTGGTCATACTTGAATACTTGGATTTCTACCAACTCAAAAAACCTCGACCATTACAATTGCGGCTACGCCCCCAAATAATCAAAACCATACTAAATAAATAAACAATAGCTTATAATACTTACAGTATCTTGCGCAGATGATAATTGGATTAGACGTCGATAAATCTGTACAGGATCGTTGTGATGGGGTTTATTATAGCAAAGTGAGTGGAATCAATAGAATACCATGGATGGATACAGTATTTGGTAAATATGGCGGGGAATTGTTGAGAGACCGTGGGAAAGAGATGTATTAAGTGGGAAAAATAAGTGGCAAAATATATCTTACCTGATTTCGTGGGAAAAGATAAAGAAGGAAAATACGGAAAAATATATATACTGTGGAATAAGCCGTTAAAAGATAAGGAAATAATAGGTGGAAAAATATATATACGCGTTTTTATACGTGGAGTAAGCGGTGGGCTCTATAAGAAAACCCACCGGTGGGTTCCATATCAGGATTGTATATATATATATATATATATATATATATATATATATATATATATATATATATATTACTTCATATTTTAATATATTTAAAATGTAATTGAAAGTTATCATATAATTATTTATTAGTATAAACAAATATACAAGTGATGTCAAAGTTAAGATTTTTTTTTTAAAAAAGAGGGTGCTACTGAGATTCGAACCCTAGACATATTTGCTCATATGCCAATTACTAACCAGTCAAGCTATCCACACTTTCATGAGATGAAACCAAAACAAGATTACTTATTAGCTTAAACCAATATACAAATCATGTCAAAGTTAATATTTAAAAAAAAAAGGTGGCGCTGAGAATCGAACACTGGTCTCCGTCTCCTTATATGCAAAGCACTAACCAGTCAGGCTACATATACTTTTGTGATATGAGTGAAAACTTATATTATTTGTAATGTTTTACAGACTAGAACTAAACCTTAAAAATATCTTATTTGTATATGTTTTCCTTTCTTTTTTAGTTTGTTCTACTAATCTTATTTGTTGACACTAGTAATTAATTTTATGTTAATGTTTTTACCTTTTTTTTATTATGTTTTTATTTGAATTAAATAATAGCTCTATCGGATCCCTCCTCATAATAATTAAAAGACTAGATTCTAAAAATATATTGTTGATTGTTTCATCATAATAATCAAAGCTAGTGGAGACTAGGAATTTTCTATATATTAATGGTCAATATGAAGGAAAAGGGCCACAATTGAATTTGTGAGAGTGGATCATTTGAGAAATAAATTGTTAATTTAATTTACTAAACAAATATTTATTGAGTGTATGACTTTGTAGTATTCATTGCCCCACCTGTTAAAGTCAATCTCTTTCTCTATCTCAAATAACACTTGGCATCTCTCTCTCAAATAGCACTTGACACCCCATGTCCTTATATATTGTCCGCCAGTGAGGATTAATTTGTAATTTATTTACTTGTTGGCATTTTTCGAGGGGTTTAGTATAGAGTTGGTCAAGTACAATCATATGATCAATTTTTTTCCTTAGTTTACGCTTTCTCATTATTTATAATATATAGGGTGTAACTACTATAAAAACTAGTGACTTAATACACCTTAGAGTTTGACCTGTAATGATAGGCTACTAGCAAGTAACTTTTTACTTAATTATCTAAGTTATCCACTTATATGTATCCTATTATATTTGATTCCACTCTCATGTTCTATAACTAATCTCTTATTTTAAAGCTTGTCATCTGTTCTATATATATTACACCAAATTGAATCATAAAAGTTAAAATTAAAACCATGAGCTAGTAATCAAATTTTAATTTAAATTATTTACTTCTTTTGCTATAACCATAATCTCACCTTTATTATTTGGTGAAGAGAATACGTTTTCGATATAGTAGAAGAACCCTAATATTTATAGATAAAAAATTATTATATACAAAATTTAGAAAATCCTATTTTCGTGCTAAGTCCCAACTAAATTCTTTGATTGATCCCTTTAAATTTGTTTTTTCTTTTTATTTTTGTTTTTATGAACATGTTTTTTTGGAAGAGATGGATTTAACAAAAATAAAAAATATATTTTTTTTTTATTTTACATAATATCTCTTTTGTTTAAAAAAGTTTGATTGTTTTTTTATATTGAATTTCACTTTTACCTAATGTTAATTAAGAATTCCACACTTTTTTTGAAAATTTAAATTCTAATATAATTTTTTTAATTTTTTACATGTTATTATAGAACTCATATTTTTTTACCCAAATTGTTTTTGTATTTGTATTTGTTAATTTTTAATAGATTCATTTTAAGCAAATAATCCCTTGTGAGGACACTGTCCAAATACACGATATATATATATAAACATTCAAAGAAGTTTCAAAGATGGGCTTGGATTAATTGGTAGGAGAGTGTGCCTTGTATTGTGAGACCCGTGTTCGAATCCTAGCGGGAACAATATGCAAAATATGCTGAATTTTTAGATGATGACAGGATTGGGCTTTAGCCGCCGTGGCCCAATAGGCCTCTTTTTTTTATTGGAGAGCAGTTTTATTTTACCCTATAACAGGCCCAACTCATGTTTTAACCTAGAAAGTGAATTCAGAGCAGAAAACTTCAAAATCCTCATCCTTGCCGCGATTAAAAGCTGCAGTTAAAAGTTTGACAACGGTGAAAACGTGGTAGTGGAGAAGAAGGAGATTTTGTTGACGAGATTTAGCCGACGATACGGAATCCTGCAACTGGACGGCGAGATTACGTTTTACCGCGTGATTCAAGGAGATTTTTTCGATTATAACTAAATTCTGCCATACGACACTGTTCTTCTGAATAATCCGGGTATGTTTGCGATCATCTTGGATTTAATGTTGTTCCGTGTTTATTCTTCTGTAAAATCCTTTTGTCTGTTAATGTCTGGAAAAATTTGTTCATGTTTTATTTTTATGTTGTTCTGGTTTTTTTGTATTCATTTATGTATCTACAAATATTGCAATCTGCAATATTGAATTAATTAAGCAAATCATTAGTCTTGTGCTTATCTATGAATCTGTCCGACTGACATTATGTATACGGGCTCAGCCCGGCTATCCCACTTAGATTTAATTGTTGCCTAACCTCTGTAAATTTGTTGGCATAGTCTAGTTTAGAATTCAGGTTCTTCCTTTTGGTGTTGTTTCTGTAAATTCATGGTTTTAGCTACGCTTCCAATTTCAATTTACAGGATATCAGATGATTACATGCACATATATATAGCCTCATATGCCATATTTTTTTATATCTTGGCCAACTTTCATGAAATCAATAATCCAGTCATTATTTTATCATTGGGTGCAATTTGTCCATATTTTCTGAAATAAACTAAATATTTGGTGATATGTGTGCAATTAGAAATATAGATAAAATTTAAACGAATGGTTAATTACCAAAAAAATCAAGTCTTGTCATTTAATTTTCAATTGTAAAATATTTTCTTTAAACCTTAACACACTATGATTTTTTTCTAGTTACAACATCGATGGCTTTTTTGACAATTAATTTTAATACCGCCACAAATATATCAGCATCTCACTGGATATTCTAATCATTCTAGAAAGTTCTATTGGCACAGTTGAAGGATCTAATGAAGTTTCCTTAACTTTTGTTCACTTTTTTCTTGTACTCTATAACTTTTGTGTACTTATGTAAGAGTATATTGAGATACATTAATGTTGTTTGGTGTGTGTGGGTGCAATTAAATAATGGCCTTCTAAATAAATAAATTAAGGAGTTTATTTTTTGAGACGGAGGCATTATATACATCTTGTGATTTTACATTTATAAAGTATTACAATCTTCCAATTAAAATAGAAGTTATTTTAGATAAATCAATTTACAAATCATTCTAACAGATTATCATTTGAAAGATAGCCTCTATTGAGGAGCTAGAAAAAAAGACAAATATTGTTGTATAAAAAGTTAGTGCGTGAGAAGATGAACCACAACTACATATTTGTGGATCCTGATACTGTAGCTTATCTACGACCATCTCGGAAAGACAAAACATTTGAGGATGAGCAGTTGGATAAGAGGGCGAAGGCATTAGCATCTAGAATGAGGAGTACAACTCACAATCAACTTGTGATGGTGCCATGTAATGTGGGGTAAGCACCTTCTTAATATATCTTAATTTCGTTAATCATAATTGTGTCAATCAACTCTTCTAACGTATTTTTACATGATGCATACACAGAGATCATTGGATTTTAACAGTCATCAATCCCCACAAAGAGATTGTACATTTGTTCGATCCGCTCCATCATGGCATTCACGATTCTTTGTGGGCAAGAGTGGTGAATCTGTAAGTTTCATGTTTATGTAATTAATGTTTGTGTGGTATATTAAAAAAAAAAAAAAATTGTGGACCGTAAGGCAATTATACCTTTACATTTGTTTAGTTTATTGAACATTGTGTAATACATTTTGTGACAAAGTAACCGTGTTACTAATAATGGACATTTGGTTTGTTAATTTTTAGTATAATATATTAAATTAATATGTAATTAATTTTTTTAGGGCCTTGAAAATATTCAATGCGGATATTGGTCGGAAAGGAAGGAAAAAACCGACATGGAAGTAATCAAGGTGACTACTTGATAATTTTTTTCATATGTTAAAAATTATTCTGCATTGGCTATAATAATATTATTTTTATGTAGGCTCCTCGACAGCCCGATGGGTTCCAATGTGGTTTTTATGTAATGCAATACATGAAACAACTTATCGAATCAAATGCATCAGCGGACATGGACTCGCTCCAACCCATAGTAAGATTTATTTATTTATTTTTATTTACTTAAAGACAATCTAAATTTGGTTGTCTAGCTAATGGAAAAAAAAATATTTGCATCGTAGTTCACAGGATTAGTTTACACCAAGTCGGACATTGATGATGTGCGGGGGGAGTGGGCCGAATGCGTTCAAGACAACATATATGAAGAATCAGGTATTAAGAAATCTTGGTGATTGTTCGTTCTATACTTATGAAAACGAAATTTAGATTACTTGGTGGAAAATTGCTAGACATTTGACCAATTAGTTTTAAGTATTTTTTTGCTTATTCTTTTCATCCAATTTTTTTAGTTATGAAATGGTGGTGTTTTTGGATTCTATGATGTGAATGATGACGCAATTTTTAATATTTAATTCTGTTTCATGATGATAGATTATGAGTTCAAATGACTTTTTATACCCTTTCTATGACTTTGTCCTATTTTCGTCTTGAAATTTATATATTATCTTATTTGGATTTTGCCGTCACTGTTAATAATGAGAATCTTGTTTGTTCTTTCTTTAAAACTTAAATGCAGGATGCTATCACAGAGAAGAATACCCAAGGAAGACCAACAACATGATTGTGTGGAGAAATTTTTTTGGTACTTCATTTGCAATTCAAGTGGGAGTTGATTAGAGAACTCTTTGTTGTTTGTTAATTTGAACCCAACGTTGAATTATTGTAGTAATTGTTGAATGCTTGATTTGAATCGAATGGTGAATTATTTTTATGATTGTCAACATGTATTCACATGTTGGAGAGAATGAGTTATCATTCATTGTCTATTTACTTATATTTTTTTAAATGCAAAATGTTGATCGTATGTTTAATTACATTGTAATTTCATTAATATAATAAAAAAATGTAATTCACAATTTCCAAATTACCATCAACAACCATTTTTTTTAAATTTTAAAAATCTACCACAACGGTTGTAAACGTAGTCGATGAATAACAAGAAGCCGTAGTCTTACTTCATTTTTTCTACATTTCAAACCGTGGTGGATTAGATCCAAAACCGTAGTCAATTCCATATACAACTACGGTTGCCATTTCCAATAACTACGGTTAATAAATCCAATTTGAACCGTAGGCGTTCATAGGTACCGTAGTAAAATGAAATTGTGGATCGTAGTAGTACATACCGTAGTGGTAGACCATCTACATATAACTACGGTTGAAAACCGTAGTCGTTGGGATATATTACTACGGTTTCAACCGTAGTCATATTAAATTTCTAACCGTAGTCTTATACTGTGCGAATACACTTCGAGAACGACCACGGTTCATAACCGTAGTCTTTATTAACAACCACTACGGTTTTGAACCGTAGTTAAATGTAGAGGGTCTACGACTACGGTATGTACCACTACGGTCAGTATATGCCGTTAACTACGGTTTTTGACCGTAGTGTTAAACAGTTTTTGTTGTAGTGACCTTTTCCCCCTCAGGAACTTTACTATACAAAAACATGTTCTCTATGTTGCATTCTCAAATGTTGGTGGGTTAAGCTTTCTAAACCTCTCTCCGATAACCTCTAAGTATTCAGCTCGAGGTTGCGGTTGATTCACACCATTCCCAGGTTGTTCGCCCACACCCCTTTGTTGGATAAGTTGTTGAATCTGTTGCGACTGTTGTTCTACTAATCCTGTTAATCGAGCCACAATCGCTTATAAACCATCACCGACTGCTGGTGCATTCGGTTCTTGATCGTTATTTTCTTCAACACCTTCTTCTCTAACGATCTCCATGATCTCTTTCTAGTTTTATGTCCCTCCGTCACAGGCCAATATGATTCATGAAATAATGAATGCAAATTGCGAATAAGTAAAACTTACTGGCATGTCTGCGCTTCAGAAGTTCTGAGCTCATGTATATGAACAGTCTACAGGGCACAAACCGGGCTTTGATACCACTCTGTCACACCCACCCTTGTATAAACTTATTTTATACTAATTTTTAGCCTTACAAAGCCTGTATATATATTTTTTTTTTCCAAAATTAACAATTTAGAATACTCCCTCAAGACCAAACTCTCACCTACATATATTTACATAGATTTAGATCGAGTACAAAGGTGTCACACTCCATTCAACACCATATTTACAAAAATATACATATTAAAGTTTCTTAATTTGAACATGTCCAAAAGGATTGTTAGAACACTAGCAAAAACATAGTGAGTCCAAGGTTTAGCCCCACAGGTCGTCATTCATATACACGGGGCTTCAAAACTTGCGGAAGCTCCAACAGCATGCCAGATCAGCTCACGAGCCCATACGTAGTCAAACTCACCTACAATGCAAGAACTATGTGAGCTAAAGCTCAGTAAGCAGAAATCATGCATGAGAAATGCATATATGATGGATGCAAGTTATAAAACCATTTCTTTCAACTGTTTTCTCAAAAGGAAACCCTTTTTGGTGGGAAATGGCTCCCTTCACAGGCACAACCTCACCAGAGTATCACTCATTGGCCATACTCGTGACTACCAAGGGTCCCTCCTCCCCCCTTATAGTCCACCCGAGATATTAGTGATGGTTGGTACGACCAAGTGGCTATCCTTCCGAGACTACCAGGGGCCCGCCTCCTGCCTGCCTCTGCAGTCCACCGGAAAGTCTACCTCTTCCCGTACCCCTCATCATAAAGGTGCTGAAGTGGGAACCTCTTCCGCGTGCACGCCTGTCACCGGAAGCATCCCGAGAGACACCATATATAATATATAACTCTCAATGTGCCAGTGGTGACCAACCCCAAAACATTATCAACTTATGAAATTATGCTATTTTGACTTCTTATATGTACACATGTAATTCTTGTAGATGCTAATGCTCATGATTGATGCACATCAGTTTGTTTTAGCAACAGAAGAATACACTTTATACAAAGGTATACAACAACACATATAACAATCAATTATCACAAATAATAAACACAAATACTATGTTCAAGCATTGTAGTTGGAGATGGATTTCTACTTACCTCTCCTCCGGAGTAGCTTTTGAAATTTCCTATTCCACAGTGGTAATCAATCTACGACAATTTTAAATCAAATCAATGCACAATTTATTAAATTCTAGATCGTTACGTACTTTTACTCCGATAATTTCAGCTTCGTCGCATTTTGGTAATAAGGCTCTAACTTTTTATACAAAATTGATATTTATATGATTCAAGTTGGGTTATAAAGCTAACAAACCAGGCCACAAGTTTCGTGTTTTGTACTTTTTCAAATTCAGCTTTATAAAATGTCATAATCAGCAAATTAGTTGACACCTATTTCAAAATCTGGACAGATTTAAACCTTACTACCTTAACCATTTTAAAACATCATTATAATATTAAATTGGACATCACAATCTGAATTTCAACCTCAAATATGAATATATGAATGTGTATAATAAACTGACAACTAAATAAATTGGTAAACATTTCATTCCTAATAATAAAATATATTAAATTCTAAGTTGGAGATTACTAATTACTTAGAAATTCTAATTGAATGAAGTGTTGCTTTGATAAGGAAACCCATTTGATTCCAGCAGACCCTATCTTGTAAGTATATACCACCAACATAATTAATCTATAATAAAGTAGATGATGCTAGGCTTGGCAAATTCATATACCTGTTCCCACTTTGTAGATGCCCTTCAACACCGCTTCCATATTTCCTCTCCTTAGAGTCGTCTTATATGTTAAGCTATGATGCATATGAGGTATTCATCCTAATTCCTTAGCCGACTGTTTAGGCGGTGGTATATTATTATTATTATTATTATTATTATTATTATTATTATTATTATTATTATTATTATTATTATTATTATTATTGTTGTTGTTGTTGTTGTTGTTGTTGTTGTTATTATTATTATTATTATTATTGTTGTTGTTGTTTGTTGTTCCGACAATGACACCCTTAACATATCTAACACTTCCACGTACTACATAATGTTCTATATTTTAAACTTGTCACGTGTAGTCTTAAATTTTATAGCATGTCCCAATATTTTAGACTAGGGGATTCTTGACTACCAAGGTAAACATCTCCAAATTAGTCGCAAAAATATAAAATGACGTAATAAATATAACAAATTAATTACTATAAAACTATCACGCGAATAGCACATAAAAATATGAAATGCGTGATATGCAAAAATTATATTGGCCAGTGAGTAGTGAGAGGCGCGGGTATTACACCTTGACCCAGTCCAAGCTGATTATATCCTCCGGGAATTACACGAGGATTCCTGTGCGAGCCATATTGGTTCCCGAACTCTAGCTAAGAAGGCACTACGGTGGGGGTATTACTGGCCTACTCTTATTAACAATGCACATGACTTAGTGTCAAAATGTGAAAAGTGTCAGCGGCACTCACGGATAAAGTACTTACCTCAAACCGAGCTGGTAGGCATACAGAGCGCATGGCCTTTCATTCAATGGGGCATAGACATCGTGGGTCCTTTCCCTGTGGCTCTAGGAGGTTTCAATTTTTTAGTGGTCGCTGTGGATTACTTTACCAAGTGGGTCGAAGCCGAACCGCTTACCACCATCACTGGAAGGAAAATTCTTAATTTCGTTTGGAAGAATATTGTTTGCCGATTCGGTATTCCTAGCACCATTGTTTCCGACAATGGAAAACAGTTTGCAAACGACCCTTTCCACTCTTGGTGTGAAGAGTTACACATTAAACAGGAATTCACTTCGGTGGCTCACCCCCAGGCTAATGGTCAGGTAGAGGTGACGAATAGAACACTTGTTGACGGCATCAAAAAACACTTGGGCGAATCTAAAGGGCTTTGGGCTGATACCCTACCTCAAGTATTATGGGCCTATCGTACTACGCCTCACTCTTCTACAGGCGAGACTCCTTTCAGCCTAACCTATGGCTCTGAGGCTGTCATCCCGGCAGAAATTGGGGTACCCAGCCCTAGGTTATTTACTATCGATCCGGAAACTAATGAGGAAGCAATCCGTACTAACCTCGACGAAGTGGAATATCGCAGGGAACAGGCACTTATTCGACAAGCCAAATATAAACAGCAAACATCAAAATACTACAATGCTCGAGTTCGCGGGACACAGTTTCAAGTCGGCGACCTTGTGCTCCGGCGTAATTCCGCCAGCAAAGCCAATCCCGAAGGCAAACTCCATGCGGCATGAGAAGGACCCTATCCTGTGGTTGCCGTTCATTCTCTCGGGAGTTATCAGCTCGAACGCGTCGATGGCACCCCAGTGCCTCGTACTTGGCATGTGACTAACCTCCGAAAATTTTTTCTCTAAAAACTGTTAGTTTTATTTTTGCTCCCTATCTCTTGAATATTAGTTTGCAATTTGACATTGTTCTGACAAATTTTGCTTAATAAAATCTCCTGTTTCGTCTTTATATTGCATGTTTACGATACCGCGGGGACGCCCCGGTGTCATTATATCAAATGTTTCCGAACATTTTTATCTATCTTCTGACCAGTCAGGTGTATAGAACAAGTCCCCGGACTCAATTACTTCCCTGCCTGATCCGTCCAGGGTAAATGTTCAAGTCTTAAGACTTTGGTTCACTCTTACCTAATCCGATCTAAGAATACAAGTTACTTACTGATCCTTCCGAGGAGTCATTAATTTGTCTCCGGACTTAATCCCATTTCCCTCTTCCGTCCCCGTCCATATGGTCGGTTACTTTGTTTTCAAACAAAATTTTGTCTGCTTTATATCGAACACAAAGCATATATATATACCCTTTGTATGGTCATTACAAAAGTTATTTCACAATAGTATACATCATACATTTTTCTCTACACAAAGGATGACAATACTGAATAAAGTAAATAATAAATATTTTTCAATGCATTGTTTCATTAAGCATTCCCCTACACTACGTCCTATTGTCACTTTTTTTAGTCCTCTCCAAACCAGAATGCAAAGCCTCGTCGTTTCGTTTCCGATCGACTACTTCTAGTCCTTCGGGAAGCCTCCTGGGTATTACGTCGCAATCCTACATTGCCTCGGTCGAGGACCCCGGTCATGGGCGTGGCAACCGTCCCTTGCGGACCATGGTCTGTTCGTGGTTGCTCGGATCTCCTACTTGGGCCCGACATATTGTCCCACTCTGTGTGGTCCCACTCTAATGGCGCTAGGGGGTCCATTTTCTCTGAGGCTTGTGTAACGCATGCCCCCGTTTTACGCCGATGATGCTCCTTTGTTTTTTGCAATACCGGGTTTGCTCTCCGCGTACCCCCTGGGGTGTTTGCCCACTCCACAGCATCCCACCCCTCTCCAGGCATCTCATCAATTTCCTTTGCCAAGGCTACAACGGTTGCCCCACTGGGCTCCAGCTCATCCGCACATGCCTTCCTGAGTTCTTTGGGAAGACCCGACCTCGCTTCGGGAGTTCTCTCTGGGTTTCCTGAGCCGCGGTGTGGTCCTCGGACCCCGTCTCCTTCCGTACAATAGTCCCTGCTTTCTTGCCCCGGGATCCCTGCACGTCGCTGCATCCTTGTTTCTCCTGCTTTGCCACGTCAAAAGCATCGTTGCGGGCCTCTATTTTCTTTTGCAGCTCCAAGAGAAATCCTAACACCAACCTGTTTCTGATTAGTTCGGGGTTATTGATATCGCCTTGCTTGCTCAGTTGCTTGGCGTCTTCCCAAACTTCTGTTCTCCAAGCACGAACCTCGTCGATTGATAACCGCCCGATGTCGACAAGCAAGTGTTCGCATTCTTGTTGGTTTATGCGGAGTTGCTCCAACTCCATATCTTTCAGCACGCACTCTGCTTTATACTGTCGTATCTGTTTTGCAGCTTTCGTCCAGGAATCTTCTGCCTCCGCACATCTCTTTTCTATTGATGCTAACCTCTTCGATAGTCGGGGGACCTCTTGCAACATCCAGACGTCTCTATCTTTCTGTAACCAAGCTATCGAAGACCTGAGTTGCTTTATCACCTCGTATGGGTTTTCGATGTTTCCCTGACAAAGGGGACATCTTGGTATCAAGTACGCACAGACACATAAGCATTTTTAAAGTAAACATGCGTTGCGACACATGAAGATTACAAAACCAACTCATCGTCATTCATTCCTTCAGAGTACAATTGCTTCATTACAAAACAAGATATTATAAAGGATTCTCCATCTATTTACAGATAGCCTATTCTACGTGCTTGTCATGAGTCGGCGGGTCACTGACCTCTCCAGGGGTAGAGGTGTTCCCTAGTACACCTGGGAGCACTGCGAGGTCCCCGGTTGCCTCTATTGCTTTTCCAGAGCCTCCAGCTGAGTTCTCCTCCCCAGAAATCACTGTTGGCACTACGACTCCTTTGTGAGGGATGGGGGCTCTGTTCCTTAACTCCCGCACATGAAAGCCGTTGCGGAATCCCAAGAAATCTTTATCCTGGTCTTCGTTGCAGCGTCTAATCACCTCGGGGGTCAAAAGTACATTCTTTTTTGCTAGGGCCTCAATCAGCGGCCACTTTGGTGCCTGTGTCAACGCTTCAAAGTATGCCCCGTCTTCATTCCCCACTGCATCATAGTTATACCCGAAGTCTTCATCATATACATCGACCTCCGGGTATTTGTCGTATACAGTCTCCAACAGCTCACTCTTTGTGGCCGTGTCACCTGCTGCCACAAATGTGCTCAGAAACTTCAGGAAAGTTTCTGTCTGCAACAACTTTTCGGTAAAGGCCTCTAACATTGCTCCCTGGCCCTCGACTACTCTGTTCAGCTCTTCCTGAGCTGCCATGAGGTCACTCTGGATAACGGCGACCTCCACAGCTTGTTCTCGCAGTCTTGCTGCCTCTCTCTCAGCTAGCATAGCTCTGTCTCGGGCCACCTTGGCATTCTTTTGGGCCTCCGCAAACCCGACCCGTAGTTCTGGAGGATTCCTTCTTGAGTCTTCCCACCAACCCGCGGATTGGATCCAGTAGTTTTTCCAGTTCGGCTCCGGCCGAATTTATTGCTCTCCCTTGCCCCTGCATTATCTTACTGTCACGTTGAGCCTACGAGACGAGTAACAAAGCACTATTAACGCACATACCTCGTGGGAAGGGACCACATGCGATTTCTTGGGAGGTGGCGGCGTTGGTGGCGATGTCATTCTCCTCTTAGAGCTCGGGGTCAGCCCCCAGAGAGGAACATTGTCCTCGTGATCGTCTCCAAGACCACCCCCCGACGTAGTTTTCTGTAGCTCGGGGGTCCTGGATCTATCACCTCGCCCACCGGAGCTGGTTCCGGTTCCTCTCTTTACAGAACTCTTGAACTTGCCCACTGCACATGACACAGGATGCATTGAGAGATATTAAAACTCACTCTTACACAACTTATACAAAAAATAAAGATCCTACCCTCTATTTCTGCCCCGGCTTGAGACCCCGCTACCTCAGCTACGCCTGGCGTCTCTTCTGAGTTAGTTTCAGCTGAGGTATCCTCCTTCTGGGATTCCGAAGTCCCAACTGTCCATCTGGAATAATACGGGCTCAACCCAGCCTCGTCCAGGACTTCTTCTGAAAATTTGGACCCTAGGACACCTGCTTTCCTCAGTACATCTACACCTCTGAGGTCCCCCGCCGGTGCACTATCTACTACCTCCAACCTCTGCCACTTCGGCAGTACTTTCCCCTGCCTAACATATATAAATTTACCTCTCCATCCCTCTATTTTGCTAGGGTTTTTTACTTTGAACTTTTTACCTGGCCTGGGGTTAAGGTAATACCAGCCCTTATTCCTCCCCATCGTGTTAAGCTGAAAGAAATACCTAAATAAACTAACACTGGGCTTCAATCCTCCCTTACTACATTCAACTAAAAATCCTACCACCTGCCTCATGGCATTGGGTCCTAGTTGCCCCAGGGCTATTCCGTAAAACTCCAACAGATTTACCAAAAAATCCCATAGGGGAAACCTCAATCCTACCGCCAGCTGGTCTATATATACGGATATAAATCCTTTAGGAGGGCAACACGTCTTATCCTTGTGTTGGGGAATTATGTATTCTAGGTCGAAGGGCAAGAAGAAATTTGAAATCCATTTTCTGATTTGGGCCTCAGTCACACTGGGCACCACTCCTGCTACATCGAACTCTTCTACCTCCTCCTCACAATAGGGGAAACTAACTGCATACATTATAATTTCTCCCTGATCGCCCCGGTATATCTTCCTAGTCTCACTATTTTCTGGGAAAATCACCCGTATAGGGGCCGCTCTAAAAGGCTCCCCTTCTCTGCCCACTTCCTCAACTCTAAACGAAGATAAAGACGAGATAGACATACTTACTTATTTTCTTTGGTCGAAGAGGTGATAATCTTCACAGTTGGCAAAATCATTGATCACCTTGATGCGTTATTCAGTTATCTGCAAGTGAAGAAGGTAAAGGGTTTTGATTTCCCTCCTTTTCTTATAATTCCAGCAACGGTTCAGATTCAATGGTTTAAAATCAACGATTCTGATACTCGCGTGCAATGCACGCGCCTCGAAACTCACAATATGTGCCATTTCATACGCGCCTACTCGAATTATGTGCGCATCTGCCAGTCACGCGCCCCAATTTTCTTCAGCACTCGTGTCGGGGAAGTTTCTCAATTCCGATTGATTGACCCCGGGGGTTTCGCATTTTCTCAACTCCGGTTGATTGACCCCGGGGGTTTCGCAGTTTCTCAACTCCGGTTGATTGACCCCGGGGGTTTCGTATTTTCTCAACTCTGGTTGCCTGACCCTGGGGGTTTCGCATTTTCTCAACTCCGGTTGATTGACCCCGGGGGTTTCGCAGTTTCTCAACTCCGGTTGATTGACCCCGGGTGTTTCGTATTTTCTCAACTCCGGTTGTCTGACCCCGGGGGTTTCGCATTTTCTCAACTCCGGTTGCTTAACCCCGGGGGTTTCTAGTTGTTTCATCTCGGGATACTAGCGGGTTTTCCCTCACACCACCTCCCGCCTACTTTTGTTTACTCCACAAGCCGAAGCCTCCCGCTCCGGCTTTGGGGGGGGGGGGCATCTGGTAGGTGTGGCCCACTAATAGTTCAATCGGTCTTAACCAGTCCAAGAGTACAAGCCCAACAGCTCAATCAAGCCCAACAGTTCAATCGGCCCAATTACGGCCTACCCAATCGCCATGAAAGATTTGGTAATTGAGGTGGCGGCAGCGACACATGGGGGAGTGGAGATTCCCCCCACGATCTTCTCTCAATCACGAAGGCAGATTTGATGGCCGGAATTGTAGGGATGTAGTTAGGGTTGTGATTTGTATGATATAAATAGTGGAATTAAGGACATTTGGGGGGTTCGAACTCTTGCACTCTGAAATTATAGTCTGTAAAACTAACGAAAGAAGAAGAGAAAAGTGCCTGAAAGGGAAATTATTCCCCTCGTGGACGTAGATCTTCGGATCGAACCACGTATATCTTGTGCTCTGTTTTCTCCTTACATAGGGCAATCTTTCCAATCGGTTTTTCTTTGGCTTGTATTTTCTTGATAACGGATCGCGCTTTATCAATCACATGACTAGTTCCTTGACGTAGGTTAACGAATTTTACTTCTTTGACATCTCGAAGAGATTATAGGTAGTGATGGTTAATCAAGGGCTTCGTGAAAGTGGTCCCAAATCATATTCTGTAGAGTCCACGGAAGGTTCTCGTTCAGCTCGTGCTTCTTGTTAATGTCTTGGTCGTGCCATATTGTAACTGTGCTAAAATGTGCTTTCAATTATACTACCTCCGCCCCGCTCAGATTTGCACGTAGGGACGGGCACAGAGGTTAAGCAAAAGATGCTTTTTTATTTTGGTTGACTTTTTCAAAGGTGGAGATTGGAGATGGAGATTTTGAGGGCGGAGATTATTTGAGAAATTTTCTTTTTAAGGATGTGCAAATTTGAGTGGGACGGACCGAAAAGGAAAGTGTGCCAATCTGAGCGGGACGGAGGGAGTATATGTTATCATAAATTAGTACTGGAACAATATAAGACCACAATTGATCTTTCCGAGGGGCATGATCCCTATGGGCATGTGACACATGCTTCTTGGCAATCATCTTTGTATGCATCCTATAGTTTTCAACTAGGCGTTTGGTTCAATCTTTCATTATGCTTTCCAAACTGATTATATTTTGGGAATTTATAAAAATATTCTTTCTCAACATACTTACATTTGGACGTATTTGCTTTCGTAACTTTATAATTTCCTGGCAAACATAACATATTTGTTATTATGCATCATAACATCACATGTTATGAAAAATGCATAAGTGATGGGACATTTCGAAGTCATTAAAATGTAACTCTTTTCGTGCTTAAAATTTTAGATGACATTTTTCAAAATTTCCTTTTTCAAAATCATACTTTCTCAATGTACTTACTTTTCCCCATGTTTCCTCCGTCAATTTCTCGGCAATCATAACACAATCGTAATTTCAATTGACTTTTATCAAAATGCACAATTGAGAACATATCAAAAAATCATAGTAACGCAAACTACTGCGATTCTTTAAAATTATAACGACTTACCTTGGAGTAAGTGCAGGTCTGTTATCGCAATCTTGGCTCTCTCGTCCACTTCCACAATTTTATAAAATAGTTTCCTTGGTTTTTTTGTAGAAGTGTTAATTCTTTTGAAAAAAAATATTTGAAAAGTTAGCATCACTTATCCGAAGATAGTGATTGCTCTGTTACCCCTATGTAGCACCCCGATTTCACCTTTCGAGACCGAGGTGCCACGATGAGACAAGTTCATACGTTATTTCCTTTAACATTGTAGATTAATAAGTGGAAGCATTTATGATTCTTAAAATACACTTTAATCCAGAAATGCAAAAAAATAAAATTTCGAAATGCATCATGCGGAAGCGTTTAAGTATTACAGACTGAAATATAAATTGTTTGGTGTCATGATCAAAATACTTTATATAAATATCACAGGCCCAAAGTGGAGCCAAACGGAGCCCATGAGATTCGCAACAACCCGCTGCACATCTCCTTCATCATTAATGTTTGTAGGGGTATAAGTTTCAAAAAAATCCGTGAATAACTCTACAAGCAGTCATATTATGTGGGAAGAATAAAGTTAATCACACATACCTTCATATAGAGGTAATGCCCAACTCTTATGGGGTCCAATACCAAACCCAACTCTACGGGGTTAATTCTGTGGCCCAACTTTTACGGGGTTCAACTCAACTCATACGGGGTTAATTAATTTATGAGGCTCAACTTTCATGGGGTCATGTACTCTCAAAATATGTATAGGAACGTAATATTAATCAAAATCAGTAAGAAATACACTATAACTTTTCTATCTCATACCTGAAAAATCAAGAAGTAACAATATAAATTTTGTTCATATTATAACTTAAAGCTTACTTGCAATCATAATTACCCACATGTCTACTATTTAGAAAGCAGAGTGGGAAAAGTGTCATTCGCGTGCTCTTGAACTCAGTTTGCACGCCTATCAGGTATCATTTGTTACATACCGGCTCCGTCTTATCTTTAATGGAATTTCTGGTCTCAAATATTTTCTAAGTAAAGATATAATAACTTAAGTATTTTATTAAAATCAAACATGAAATAATTTTCAAATAAAATTTATTACATGATAAACAACTTTATTTCACTCACACATTAATTTCAAAAATATGATTTATGTCCGAAATTAATATTTCATTAATAAATAATTCACGTAATAATTATTATTAAATATTTAATTAATCAATACAATAATTTTACATAATAGAAGCTAAAATCATATGAGACGTATTAAATATGTCTCGACTTAAGTAACACCTCATATGCGACATAATCATACAAGAAAGAAAATAATTATTCACTATTCACAAAATATATATTCATAAAAATATATTTGGTACACGTGGTAGTGCACACACTTTTAGGTCAATTTAAATGTCATTTTACGGACTTTTGTGTGTATATTCACGTGTGTTGCGTTTATTTCTCATTGGGCAATTTGACATGTTTGGTTCATTTCAATGTCAAGACAGGTGAATTAAGGCCGAAAAACAGGTTCGAAGATCTCAAATTGACAATTCGAGCTCAAAGGAAAAAGAAAACAAGGAAAAACAGGGGACCATGCACGAGGTGATGATGCCACGCCCTTCTGGACAAAAGGCCACGGCCAAGGCAAGTGAAGCCCATGGCCGCGGTGAAGCAGAGCCTCGCCCGTGGTGTTCCAAGACCACGCCTGAGGCCATTCATGCCCAAAATCCCTGAAGTCCCCTGGAAGAATTGCCATGGCCGCGGGATATCAGTGCCACGCCCGCGGTAAGCTCGATCATTCGCCACGGCCGCGGCATGCTTTGCGCCTCGGCCGCGGCCATTTGCCAGAGTGCAGAGGCTATGCTAATGAGGAACCGACCAATCCGTGAAATTCAAGGAGATAGCACCAAATGGGATTTAAGAAGCCCAAAAAACCACTGTGAGTTAGGACACCAATTCATACCCTTTCTTCTTCACAAACTTTGGTTTTTAACCAAGTTTGGGGAAGTCTTGGTAGGTGTACATATTGGCAGCCCAAGAGTTTAACTTTTCGTATGCTACTCTATTGTCTTTTGGATTTATTAGACTTGAAATGGTTTGGTATCTTTGTATGGATTAGTCTGTGGCATTTTTAATAAACTGTAAAGTGGTGAATAAATGGTTGAGTTCATTAAGCACCAATCTGTACCCTTTCTTTCCACAAACTTTGATTTTCAATCAAGTTTGGGGAGGGGGTGGTAGGTGTACGAATTTGGCCGCTTGAAACAATTGACTGGACCAAATTGGAATGAAAATGTAGCAAACGGTTAATGATGACAAATTTTATCATCAAAATTTAAAATTTGGCTCATGGTAGAGCATGATAAGTTATGGGACAAAATTGAGCTTACATTCAAAACTTTTGATCAAATTGTTGCCTAGTGAGTTTTTGAGACTTACAATTGGAGTGATTTAAACTTTCTTTCGGTGTGAAATTCATTGAGTGCATCTAGTTGTCTCTAGAACTTACCTTGATTCTCTATTTTGAATGATTCGGTGTGTGACATTGAAAATGATCTTAGGCAATTCTTGACTTAAGCCTATTTCAAACTTGAAAATACACCCTTTTTCACCAAAAGATCGAAAATTTGCCTCTAGTTAACCCCTTGAGCTTTTAGCCTCTTGTTTGACAGCCCAACTCTACAAGCCAAGTACCTTTCGATTTAGGCTTTGATCTTAATTGGACTATTTGAGTATGAGGGAGGCGGTTGGAAGGTAGTCGGGTAAATTTGGGATTGAAAGGAGTAAACTATTGGGAATATTGAAGGGTGAAAGGAATTGAAACAATAGGCAAAGAATTGAGAAAAACTAGTCTCTCCTAGTGTTTGAAAATAGTTTATAAAAAAAAAAAAACGAAAATCAGAAAACAAAAGAGAAAATTAGTTGTATATACTTAATTGTTGCTTTTGATTTGGAGAGACTAGTAATGTAAATGTCTTTTAATCGATATTCTCAAAGTTGTAAAAATTCAAAAGAAAATACACCCCAAAGGAGAATTGAGAAAGCATTTAGGTTGTGGACTTTGTGGTAAGGAGAAGAAATCAATTTTTTGGATTGGTTTACTAAGGAAGTAAAGAGTGAGGTAGAGTGATTGTTGTTTGAGGGGTAGATGAGATTAGCTAACTCATTTAGTCCATTTTATAGTTACTTCTACCCAAAATTATCCCACCTTACCCCAAACCAACATTACAACCCGTTAAAGACCTTTTTTATTCCTTGTCACACATGTCGAGTATACGTTGAAGTTTAGATGATTGGCAAGCCTATGGTAGACATTCTTTGCATTTCAATGTGAGCGTATATACTACCTATTCAATACACTTGAGAGTCGAGAGATACACACATCCGGTAAGGATTTCAAGTTGAGAGTGTCAAGTCTTGAAAGTAGTTGCCACTTAAATCTGCCCTAACAAGTGTCATTTCTTCTTTTTCTTTATTTGTTCGGGACGAACAAAGGTCTAAGTTTGGGGAGATTTGGTACACATGGTAGTGCACACACTTTTAGGTCAATTTAAGTGTCTTTTTACGAACTTTTGTGTGTATATTCACGTGCGTTTTGTGCGTTTATTTCTCATTGGGCAATTTGACGTGTTTGATTCATTTTCATGTCAAGATAGGTGAATTAAGGCCGAAAAACAGGTTCGAAGATCTCAAATTGACAATTCGAGCTCAAAGGAAAAAAAAACAAGGAAAAACAAGGGACCATGCCCGAGGTGATGATGCCACGCCCGTGGCTCAGGCCACGGCCGATGCTAACCAGCCCACGGCCGTGGTAAATCCTCCAGAAGAGGGCCAAATTGCTGCATTACCTGCCACGATCGAGGCAGTCGGTCGTGGCGAGCCAAACCCCACGACCGTGGTCAGAATCAGTCGCGGCCGTGGCCAAAGATCCAGAAGAAGGGCAAATCCAGCCCAACCAAGACCACGACCGAGGCGGTTACTGGACCACGGTCGCGGTCCCAAATTGGGCCCAAAACCCTTGTTTTCACCACGCCCGCGGCTAACTTTGTACCACGGCCGCGGCGGGATTCCATGTTTTAAAAACCCAAACACGTTTTTGCCTAAATTTGAGCTAACACTTTCTCCCCTATATATATATCTTTTAATTCAAAATTGACCTAGTCTAGAACACAATTCCAGCCACTTTGAAGCCTCCATCCTCCTCAAGAACACATTGGGAAGAAGATTGAAGGCCAATCCTCAACCCAAAGTTCTTGGTTTAATCTTCAAATTTATCATGTTTTCTTATGTTTCTATTTATTTGTTGATTGTATTAGGTAAAATGGGTGGCTAGTACCCTTTAGTTCACCCTTGATCATTGTGGAACCTTGAGTTGAAGACATTGATGTGATTATTGCGGTTAATGTTACCACAAATATTGTGTATTCAAGTGTTTTGTGTTATTTGTTGTTATTGAGTCACATTTATGAATTGATTATTGGATTGATCACCCTTTAAGGGATTTGTGAATGTGTTGCTGGTAGTCGGGGTAGCTATCCGTAATTGTAGTGCTCTCGACTTATTTGTAGCAAACAATAAATATTTATTGGTGATAACACAAAGTTCAACCACTAAAACCGAGCTTGCGAGTTTTATCTTGAATTTATCTCGTTGTCTTAGTGTTTAATGCATTTGGTTATTGAATCTAAGAGAGCTTGTTCGAGGATTCGATTAAATTGAATAGGGTTAGTCGAAGAGCTTATTTTGATTAACTAAGATTAAGGGACAACAAGGCTATTAGAGCTTGTTAATAGCCTTGAGATAAGGGCTTGAGTCACAATTTAATCGGGCATTAACATAGTTGCATGAATCGTCTAAGACCAAGGAAAAGCATGATCAAGGGTGGATCGTTTTATTACTTGAAAACCAAAAACCGAGAAAAATCTCTTCTATTGTCTTTGATTATTTGTTTCTTTGAATTCGAATGTTAAATGTTTTTAATTTCGTTTAGTTGCCTTTATTTGTTACTAGTAGATTGTTAGTCCATTATCAAGTACCCCCAACCTTTATTGCTTTCTTAAGTATTTATTTCTTGCATATTTAATTATAAATTCCTTGGCATCGGAATCAAAACTGTTCGGCCGTTCCCTGTGGGATCGACCCTTATTTACCATTCTACTAGTTAGAATAGTTGATAAGGTAAGTATATTTCTATACTAATTAATTTGGTAGCGACACACGACAATTGCCTACCAATCTTCTTACTATTCATATTTCCGAAAAATAATAAATTTTCCATAATGATTATTTTCATTTTTCATGTATCCTAACTTTATTTCTCATATTTTATATTATTGATTTTCAAGAAAGTGAAATATCCTATGAATATTCATTTTCTTCTAATAAGAGATATAATTATATGATCATCATATATATACTAAAACATTATAATATAATATATATGAAAATTAAAACTTATACATCTCTTATTTTCCTTATATTTTCTAATATAAACCTATCTTTCTTTAAAGTTTTATATCATGTCTTTTATTAATTATTCAGATATTTTAACCTTATGAATAACATTACATATATGTTATAAATATTGAAAACTCGAATTTCAGGTTAATAATTTTCTTTAAAAAAAGAAAAATATTAAACCTATTATAAAAGCTTTTAAAATATATATCTCTTCTTTTAATTTTCTTTTTTTAGTATTACAACTTTAAATATACCATATATATAATTTATTCTACATATACATTTCATAAAAAATATTTTTCAGAAAAAAAAATAAAAAAGAATTTAGTACAACCCTCTTTTGAAAATTTTAAGAAAATTGAAAAAAATGTTGATATCGTTCTTTAATCCTATTTTTAAGTTTTAAACTTCAAATATACCATTGAAATAACTAATTATACTTATATATGTATATATATATATATATATATCACAAAAATATTTTTTCCAGAATTTAAAAATAATTAAAATAACAACGCCTCTTTTTTTTTTTAGAAAAATGAGAAAATGGGAGAAAATGTTTATATCATCTGTTAATCCTCTTTTTTTAATTTTCTAACTTCAAATATACTATATATATATTTTACTATACCTATATATATATAATAAATATTAATTTTCGTAATTTAAAAACAAATTAAAATTAAAATAGCCCCATTTTCTGAAATAGGGACAAAAAAATTAAAATTAAAATAGCTCCATTTTCTGGAATAGGGACAAAAAAATATTTATATCATCTTTCAATCCTCCTTTTAATTTTAAAACTTTAAATATAATATATATATATATATAACTTATTATACCAATATATATCATAAAAAATAAATTTCAGAATTTAAGAAAATTGAAATTGGAACAGCCCCATTTTTAAAAAAAATGGAAAAACAAATGTATATCATAATTTAATCCTCCTTTTAAATTTTCAAATTTTCAAATATACTATACATATATATATATATATATATATATTATAGAAAATAAAAAAAATGAAATTAAAACAACCCCATTTTTTAAAAATTGTAAAAAAATGTTTATATCATCTTTTAATCATCTTTAAAATTTTTCAACCATTAATATACCATATAAACACCTTAAAACACATATATACATAATAAAAATAAATTTTCAAATTAAAAAAGAAAAATCGGTATTTTAATGACGTAAATATGCCATTTACCGGAAAGTTAAAAATAGAGAAAGTTGTTCTAGACCTCAACATGTTTGCGACAACATAAATAAGCAAGTAAATAAAGCAATAAATCAATATTTAAAGAAAAAGTGAATACATAGAAGGGTTGAGCCCCTATTATATCGTTTACATAATAGTAGTTTAAACTAATATTTCTTCGATTTTCATAGGGAAAATAATATTTCCTTGACATCCTACATGTTAAAGAAACATGATCCTCAGACTATATAAGCTATAGAAAAATTAAAATCGAAGAAAAAAATGTAGAAGAAAGAAGAACATACACCGGATCCTTAGGTCCAACTCGAACTCATGAACTAGAATTCTTGAAATATTGCTACTATTATTAGAAACTAAGAAAACTACCACCTTCGAGAGAAATTTCAGGAGAGATGAGTTTTAGGAGTGGGAGTCTATTTTAATAGAACAAAATGTGAATAGTAAGGAGGTTGCTATGCTTGACATTTTATATATCCAGTAATTTCTTCGTTTTAGAAATTAAGCAGTAACTATTGGGAACTCGTTTTATATTTTTTATTTTTCAACACATCACACATACTATAATAGACCGGTCTACCATAAAATCGTTTTCTTTTTTCGAGTAAAAAAAGCATATCTGTAATTTTTTTTGTTTTATAACTGCAGTCTGCAAACTATCAAAAACTCACTTTCAAATTTTTTATTTTCCGAAATATCTAAAAAACAATATTTAATCAATCAATTTTCCAAATTTTATCCTTTTCTGTGTCTAAATCTTATCCGTAAATTTATTTTTTTACAACTGTATCTTGTAAATTGTAACGCTCCAGAACCAAAAGCAGTTGACATTTCTGTTGGCGTTTTAATCAATTTTTTTAAGAGGGATTATTTAAAGTTTATTTTATTTTAAATCTTTTCAAGTCAAATTCTTTATTCAAGTATTGAGGCTAATGAAGTTTCAAGAGACAAAGTGTTTTTACTTAACTATACAGGAGGAGCTATCCAGGGGACCGAGCTCACTCGTACACTCGTCCAGTATATGAAAGAAAGATACCATAGTTAAGGGATGTTAAAAAAATATTTAAATATTGGAGTATAATTTAAGTTGGAGTTATGGGCAAAATTTCAATACAAAATATAGTCAAATATTTTACGATACTTATAATCTAATCAAAGTATTTTTAAAACCCCCTACCATTGTAAGGTAAGCCTTGAAAATATAGAAACTGAAAGTTAAAATCGAGCTTAAGAAACGGAAAACAAATCTAATTTATTAAATAACACTATGAAACAATTAAAATTACATAAAAATAATATGGACAAATACATTAATATATATACATGTAACATATATATAAACATACACGGAGTACATATATTCATGCTCTACATGCTATTTGGAAAAATTATATAAAACTAGTTACTTTACATTTTCGAAATCTGTTATACTATGTTAAGAAATATGATATTAAGTCTATGGTTAAAATTTGAAGATGTTCCGTTAAGTTTATGATTTTTAATGAATTTTACAAGATAAGTTTATTTTAGGTGTAAAATAGTCGAATTTGCTCATAGATAATGGTTTTTATAAATTTATTTTGTTCAAAGTTTTAAAAACTATTTTAATATGTTATATTATGTAAATTTAGGAGTTTGTAATTGAAATTTGAGAAGTTTTCATGAAGTATATGATTTATAATAAATTTTACAAAACAGACTGATCTTAAAGCCTAAAAACTATAGTTTTCAACTTTAGTAAAAGATTTTAATAAAAATGTACATTTTGAGCTTTAACTAACTATTTTAATGAGTTAAGTTATGGAACAATAATATATATAGTAATATCAATTTCCATATTAACATGATTAAATGAACTATGTCAATTTATTTGCATACACGCGTTCAATTATAAGAGAAACACTATCTCCTTACTCTAGGGATTATGTTTTCCTATAACATTAAATACTTCTATATGAATCTATGTCCCCGTATTTATGGGAACATGAGTATAACAATATGTTAGCTAAGTAATACGTAAATTACTATTGATTACATTACATAACCTTCTATGTACAACTATTTTGGCATAAGATATATGTGGTTAAATGTATAAGTATAAGTATACATGTGCACTAGTTAAACATACACGCTTAGAAAATGATAGATATATATATAATAAGTTATGATAAGGGAAAGAATAATAAAGAAAGCCTCGGCGAGTGCAGTACAAGTTAGACCGGACAACCTTGGAGCTTCTCCAAAGCAATTCAATCAAAGAACATCAACATCAGTCAAAGGATGTCTTCATGATAAGTGGGTAACTATGTGGCATTTATACTATTGAATTTGTATTGTAATTTATCTGTTCGCCTTCGGGCATATGATTACTGTCAAGCCGTAAGAAGGGCTTTTGAGTAAGGCTTTTGAATCGTAAGATTGGCTCTTAAGTTGAATGCTTTCGAGTCGTAAGATTAGCTCTTCAGTGATCTTAACACTATGGCTTCGAGTCGTAAGATGGACTCTTATTCAGACTTTTGAGTCGTAAGATTTGCTCCTAAGTCAAAGAATTTTGTGTTGTAAGATTGGCACCTAGGTCAAGGATGTACTTAGTGTGGTGCATATTCATTTAGTACAACTGTTTACAGAGTTCTGCCACTGGGTTCGCATAACTCATGATGATATGCTTAAAACATTTTCAAGACCAATGGATGACAGAAGATCTAGCTGGCGCGGACAAATTCCCAATAAGAAGAATAAAGAATAAAGTAAATGCATGTGAAGTTGAATATCAAAGTAGAAGTCTTTAATTTACATTAATTAATTAATTTTGCAAGTGTTTAAAAATAGTTTTAAAGTTTAGTAAAACTTTATTGGATTTTGAAGTTATATGTATTGTATCTTTTAAATATTTTAAAATTAGAAATTTCTACTACTTATAATATTCTAAAAATTACATTACAAATTTTAACTGAAAGATGTGGGTTTTTATATGAGCTAGCTTTTTATGTAAATAATAATTTAATTACACTACAAGAAATCGCACATTTTATGACGTTTTTCTTCTTGACGCACAAAATTTTGTCACTTTTTATTGCTTAATAGCGACGAATTTAATTTTTGTCGCAAAAATATTTATTTTTGTGACAAATTTTAATCTTGTCACCATTAATCATTTATGTCGTCGCTAATTTGCATATATCATGACGATGATCATAAATGTGTCACAATAATTCTTAGAGGTAGAATTTTGCACCAAAAATTTAGAGAGAAACCTTTTTATGACAACTTCACAATAACTGGTGACCACATTTAGTGTCACTAATTGTTTTTTCATGACAATGTTATTAATTGTCATCAATTGTTTAAAGAAATTAATGACAACGATATTTTTGTCACCAATACTTATATTTAGTGACGTTTTAAATCAATTTGTCACCATTTTATTTGAAGACAAAAAAAACTATTGACTCGTGATAATTTTTATTGTCACAAATACGAATTTTGTATGATAATTTTTTATTTCATCATTAATTAATTGAATGAATAAGTGACGAAATTATTTGTCTTATTTAATTAAATTTGGTGATGTTGCACAATAGACCATTGCAATTTAATTTGTGACAACATTATATTATGTCATTAATCTTATGAAAAAAATAAGTGACAACATTCTTCCGTCACAAATGTTCATATATGATGATGATGAATACCAAATCATCACCTTTTTATTAAAATATATACAACAAAGTTATATGGTCACAAATATTATATTTGGTGGTAATGTACGCTATTTCGTCATAATTTAATATAAAGATAATTTTACTGCCCATTTTTTTAACCAAGTTTTGACGATTTGAATACACTAATTTAAAACATCATATTTCTCCCACATCAAAAATTTTATATGATGAGATAATATTTTATTACTAACTAATTACTTTGGTAAGTGGGTAAACTATATTTGTCCTCAATTAAATAGATACATTTAGAACATACAAATATGCTTACAGACCTACGATTACATTTAAATACAAAATATATTTCATCATCCTGCATAAAACAAATTTGACTCAACCAATCTATTAAATGTGACACTTTGTAAATAATGTACCGCTGTAATCCACTAAAAATATAAATTTAGTTTATTCGCAAGTAGCAATCTGAAATCAAATCATACCTAGGTAAACAAAGTAGATCTAGCTAAATATTCCATAAACTAACCAATAGAAAACAAAGTCTTGCCAAAACAAAAGTAAAGTAGCCAAATCTTTCAAAAACTAACCAACATAGTCTTGGCAAACAAAATATTTTTACCTAACTAAACAAAACAAATGACAATTGTACAAGAGATTGATCTAATAGCTAGTCTTCATTACCATGTGCTCTTCATTCTCAATCATTTCTTCATTTCTTTCATTGTCATCATCATGATTCACTTTATCATCTTTGTCTTCATCAATCATCCTATATAAAATTATAATTAACAACATCAATAGTGTACTTGTACGAATATCTCTCAGCAACAGTAACATTGGATATGTCAAGCCTTTTCTATTAATCAAACGATATAACGAGGCCTCTACAAGATAAATAACCTAGAACATTATAGGAAGAAGAAAACAAATCAAAGAACTATAACTGAAATTGCATACCAGGCATTGTTCTACATTATTGTAAATATGGTTTGATGGTTCCTTGAATAATGGGCAACACGAACAAGTATCTCAAAAGGAAGCTATTGTTGTAAGATATTCATCATTTCTTCCACTGTATTCTGGATTTGGGCTCTATATGGCTGCAAGAACTCGTCTGGAATAAGAACCGGACCTGGAAGACACCTTCACTCTTTTGGTTTGCCTACCCAAAAGTCTTCAATGTTCTTGATTTGGCATCTCCTCCATCTGACTCTAAAACATGCTAAAATATTTTGAGAGTTTGTAATAACAATATTAATTTTAGTACATCACTGAAATAATATAAAACAAAGTAACACTTACCATGTTTTGTTCAATAAGTTATGAAGATGTCTTGAATTTTCTCCCTACTTTCCTTTTGCAAGTTTCTTAGTATATTCTTCCTTTAGATTGTAGTAACCTTTGAGCTTTTTCTTGTCAAAATGGACTTAAAGCATATCATCCTACTGTCTTGAATACTAATGAACTAAAAGATCAGATTTAAGTTAAATAATCATATTTTTCTTTTTTGTATTCAGCAAGCATCATATTGAGAAACTTCTTTGAACATATGCTGCAATGAAATAAAGATATACAATGAAGCATCCCATTACATTGCCAACCAAATTAACCAAAAATCCGCAAAAAGATCAGAATGAGATCCATATAAAAGACCGCGAAGAGGAATAAATTTTTCATAATAATATAAGATTAGAAAAGAAGAAGAATCACATAAAATTCTTTACCAGGTCATGGATCACCCTTGCAAAGGAAAAGGAAATGTAGTGTGTTTATCTCTGACTTTCACTGATTTCCTTTTAATGTTCACTAATTTTCTGCAAGTAAAATTTGTTCTACTCCATTACTAATACAAAATATCTCAAATTACCAAAAATAAATAGAACTCCCACTTTATAACACAGTAAGACACAAAAGAAATAAATTACTCAACATCAGTGGAGTAAAAAATACCTAAAACCTCTTCAAGGTGAAATTTGGCTCCAAAAGTGTTTGCTTAATGCCGAGGATTGCTAATGTACTATTGGCTGATGGAGTATATGAGTGTGCTTTATTGAAATTGGGTCCCCTCAATGGATGGAGGACAATCCAAAACAAACACACAATTTCTACATGAGTTGATTCATTTCTGATCTCATTTTATTTTCTTTAATCTGCTTTAACCTCTGTTTCTCATACTCCGCCATCTTCACGTAGTTGTAAAATATAAGTGAGCATTAAATGCTTCTTAATATGTAAAAAAATCAAATTCGAGTTTTTGTAGAAAAGTTGGCCATATATATGATGCAAAAACATCAAATTTTATTCTTACCATCTCCCGACTTTCCAATTTCAAATTCTTTTGAGAGAGAGAGATGATGAGAAACATGCGAGAAAGGCCAAAATTTCATCGAACCAGTAAGGTTCTCAATTCTGACTAGGTAAATCACAGTTTATAAAAGGTTTAAGGTAACTATACGGTAAAACAAATTCAACATAATCCAAATTTCCCTCATCAAAACAGCCTAGGTTTACCGTAGAATATCAGACAATTCAGAAACCCCCTATTTTTTAACCTAATTATTTTTTAACACGATGAACTACTCATAAATACGAATGCAGAAACCTCGAGAAACCAACGACAAGCGAAGTAATTTACAGAATCTCAACCCCAAACAATTATAAGTTCAAATCGGCACACAAAAACTGAAAATTTCGAAGAAAGTTAAGACCTATTACCTAAATTTCAACAAAATTGAAAAGGTTATAAGAGAAAGGAAGGATAGCATTCTCGAACCATATCCACTGCTACTAGTAAACTCATGTTCCAGTAATTACAAGATATTGCGCAATTATATTTTCAGAGAATGAATAAAAAATGTAAAGTGATTCAAAGCCTGACCTGTTAATTACTTTGAGAAAGCGGCGCGACAATAATCCGACAAGAGGGCGGCCGGGGTGGTGGAGCGGTGGAGGAAGAGAAAGTTGGGAGGATGTCCTGGAGAAAAAGAAAACGATAAAGGCTGAAGGAGAAGGCAAATTTAATTATATACAGTACTGTTCATTTCATAATTAAAAAAATAAGTGCCTTTTTTTTTATTTACAGGGCAGAGGCGAGTTCACAATTTCATTTGAAGTCGCCTCTGGCAGGGGCGACTTCTGTTTAAATTTTTTTTTTTTTAATTTTTGGTTAAAACGCCTCTACAAGAGGCGACATACGGTATATACAAGAGGAGATACATAAAGTCGCCCCTGCGAGGGGCGACATCTTTACTTTTCTTTTTTTTTTTTCTTTCTCCATCTACTTTGTTTATTTTTATATATATATATATTTTTATCTAAATAATGATTGTTATCCCGGTGTAATTGGTTCACCTTGGTCTATCTTTAAGATTTTAATTAAATTTACCAAAAAAAACGAACGAAAGTTATTTAAATAAACAAGGCAATTTTAATTGAATACGGCACTGTTCACGCACGTATTAAACACTTATTTTTTCTATTTGTCTCGCCCCTGAGGGGCGAGTTCTAAAAAAATATATCTTTGTTTTTTTGGGAGGGGACTGATCTCGCCTGTGCCATGGACGAGATCAAGCCTCTCTTATTTAAATTCTTTTCTTCTTTATGGGGTATTTAAGATTTTATATATATATATATATATATATATATATATATATATATATATATATTTATCTTGTCTCTATCAAAATATTCATATTAAATTATGATAAAGTTTGAATAGATTACACTGATTGATAATAATAAATAAAGCGAATATACATAATCCAGAATTTGATATCAGTTAATAGAATTGAGAAACAAATAATCTAAAGGATTATTCTTATATAAAATATTTTATTAGTTTACGTACAAAACATCTTCTATTAGAAACAAAAATAATTTTTTTTAAGGATTATTCGTTTATAAAATATTTTATTAATTTACCTACAAAATATCCTCTATTGGAGGCGGGGAAGAAATAAAAAATATATTTAGCGTGTTTTTTTGTGAAGTGTATTAGCTGGCCGAACACATTATGGGTGGGCGCTATAAGAAA
The DNA here is from genome assembly GCA_958295605.1 of Ajuga chamaepitys. Taxonomy (NCBI): domain Eukaryota; kingdom Viridiplantae; phylum Streptophyta; class Magnoliopsida; order Lamiales; family Lamiaceae; genus Ajuga; species Ajuga chamaepitys. Next base: position 43,537,332 of record OY282495.1, read on the forward strand.
ACCCACTGGTATCATTATTGATATACAATAATCTATATATAGTTTGATACATTAATTTTTACAATTTACTAGTATACATATAACATCCTAAAAAAATAAAATAATAGATAATATATATATATATAAAATCCTAAAAGAAAATTAAATAATAGATAATATATATAAAATCTAATTGATCTCGCCCATGGCACAGGCGAGATCAGTCTCATCCAAAAAAAAAAAAAAAAAAAAATTTAAGAACTCGCCCCTGCGCGAGATTGAACAGTCATTGTCAGATTTAAGTGAACTCACCTGTGGCACAGACGAGTTCATTTAAACTGATAAATAGAAAAAAAGCACACTTATTATTTTAATACGTGCGTGAATAGTACCGTATTCAATTAAAATTGCCTTGTTTATTTAAATAACTTTCGTTCGTTTTTTTTGGTAAATTTAATTAAAATCTTAAAGATAGACCAAGGTGGACCAATTACACCGGGATAGAAATAACAATCATTATTTAGATAAAAATATATATATATAAATAAACAAAGTAGTTGGAGAAAGAAAAAAAAAAGAAAAGTAAAGATGTCGCCCCTCGCAGGGGCGACTTTATGTATCTCCTCTTGTATATACCGTATGTCGCCTCTTGTAGAGGCGTTTTAACCAAAAATTAAAAAAAAAAAAAAAATAAACAGAAGTTTAACCAAAAATTAAAAAAAAAAAAAAATTAAACAGAAGTCGCCCCTGCCAGAGGCGACTTCAAATGGAACATTGTCAAAATTTGTGAACTCGCCTCTGGCAGAGGCGAGTTCACTTATTTCTGTAAATAAAAAAAATAAAAAAGCACTTATTTTTTTAATTATGGAATGAACAGTACTGTATATAATTAAATTTGCCGAAGGAGAAAACTACTGAGGATGATGGAAGAGTGATTCTTTTTTCCTTTATTTCATTTTTCTTTTTATTTTTTACTTTTGGTTTAGTGTGAGGAAATTATGGTATGGATTGATGGTACACTTATCACCTTATTTTTAATTCCCGCCAAAGTGGGTTTTTTTAGTGAGATTCATTTAATTGGTGAAAATTTTGGCACCAAAGATAGTAGTACATGTGTTTTATTCTATATTATAAATTATTTATTAAATTATTGAAATAAACATTTTTCATGTATGTAAACAGAGGTGACAATTTAGGCGGTCCAGATCGGTCGGGTCAATGTCATACTTCGGGCTGGTCGGATTGTGTTCAAATTTGATTGAACTTAAAATTCGTTAGTCCGACCCATTCCATTTCCTTATAATATACTTCCTCCGTCCCACTTAAATTTGCATACTTTCCTTTTCGATCCGTCCCACTTAACTTTGCACATCCTTAAAAAGAAAATTTCTCTCACAATCTCCACCTTCAATCTCCACCTTTGAAAAAGTCAAAGATTCTCCAAAATTTATTTTTTCTTAACATCCGTATCCGATCAACCGTGGAAAATTAGCTGGGACGGAGGGAATACTAAAATTACCGAATTGGCTGACTGAGCCGGTCCATCGACCCAGATCGATTTGGCCACCTCGAGATGTACGTAATATATGTTTCCTATTAATTAAATAAAGTTATCTACAAATATTATTAGTTAAAGTCCCCAAATAAATAAATAGATAAATATAGTGATATAACTCTGTGTTTCAAAAAAAAAATTCTATGAAAAAAGTTACATATAAGACTATGATTATTGTTGACCCTCAGCTGAGGATCACCATAATAAGTTAAAATACTTTGTAAAAAGAAAAAAAAGATGAATTCACATGAGGTTGACCTTCCACAGCCCGACTGAGGAATAGGTTGGTCAATTAACCCATATCACTATAATATTGATCGTATTAAATTATTTATTAGATATAATTTTAATAATAAATAAATAAAATAATTTTTATTTTACAAAAAATTAATTTTTTTTTGGAAATTCTTTTTTTTTTTTCTTTTTCTCTATAAGTAGAGTCTAATATTGACATTAGGGCTATGCAAGAAGCTTGGTGATTACCGAAATTGGAAACCCGGAGCAAATTAGTTTCGAATCGAAAATATCCGTCGACTATTTGACCTTTCTAAACCGAACTGAACCGATTATTTTCTTGGTACGAATTTTGATATTTCTTAATTTTTCGAACCGAAAATTGTACTAAACCGTACCGAACAAATTATAAATTTAAATATATATTATACCTGAAAGATTAATTTAAATAAGAATCGAAAATTACCTTATTCATAATTTTTTAGTTAGTTATATATAATCTAAATAATTAAAGAATCTTATATTTAATTATTGTACGATTTTTAAAACATATTTAGTGAGTTGGAAACAAATTAACGTAGTAAATTTTTTATATACTAATTAGACGTCAATATATTTTGTTCAAATTGAATTTACAAAATAATCGTCTAATAAATTTTGATTTTAAATTAAATTTACACATCAACCAAAAAATGCTCTTAAACAGCCACATGTTCCAAGCGGTCCTTCTTTTAGTATAGTAAAGAAGTGCATTAAAAAAAAATCACCTTATTGTCAATTGTGAAATTAAAATAATTTATTTGTCTTGAAATATATTAGAAAAAACGCTAAAAATAATATGCAATTATTAAACCGTAGCAAAAATATTGATTTTATTGGAAAATAGGTTATGTATTTGGATAAAAAAAATTAATATTTATTAAAATATTGGGTTGTGTTGGGTCATTGATAAAGTATAAAACTATATTGTTTGGGTCGTGGAGTGGGTTGTTTATGTGGATGAGAGAGAAATGAATATTTTATTGATAGATTGGGTTGTGGAGGGTTGTTGATAAACATGATCTAAGGTGTTACTTATATGAAAATGTTTAAGTGTTACATATTAATAAAAAGTTTTTAAGTGTTACCTACATATTATTAAAAGTGTTACACAAAATGTGTTACATAAAATAAATTTTTGAAAAAGTTTTACAATTATGTGTTTACTTAAAGCCAATTGTGTTGCAGCATAATTAGTAACTACTTATTGTTGCCAAAAATCTTATAATATTTGTGATCGCTTTGCAGTATCAAATAATATATTAATAAACTTTAAATAAAATAATTAAACTAGCGGTGACTACTTGCAGTTGTAGAAGAGCTTATAATTTCTTTTGGCAACACTTTATAGTCTCAAATAATATATAAATAAATTTTAATAAGGGTGTGTTTGGATGATGTTGGGCCTGGCCATGACACTGTCGATTGAAGTACATTGATTTTGGTAACTGATTGGGAAAGGGAAAAGTAGGTGTTTCTTTAAGTTGTTGTAGTAGTGATTATAGTTTAAAAAATAACTATTATAGTACCGCAAAAAATAAAAATAAAAAAATTTCACGGGTCTGTTAATCGTTTTTATAAAATAAATGTATACACATATCCTTTTACTCCTAACTAGAATTTTCCTCGCACGACTTGGATATATTTGTTTGTACAAAAAATTCGAGTCAAATAGTCGAACAATGTAATTGAATAATTTATTTTTATTAAATAAAAGAATATTAATTATCTGATAATTTTTAATTTCATAAATAAATATTATTTAATTTATTTTTATTTGCAACTCATATTTAATGTAAACAGTTGAACTCACAATAAAAACTCAAGTCTAAGCACAATAATCAACCAACAAACAATAGTTTATTTTATATTTAATATATTATATATATCAAAATATTCAATATCAGTATCAGATTAATGTCTAAAAATGTTTGCTTTAAAATAGTTAGTTGCAAAAGGTGATGTAGCGTGAGTAATTGTACTATATAATAAAATGGAACCCTCTATGAGATGAAGTTTCCCGCCCATTTTCACTTTTCAAAAATGAAAATTTTGCAAAAATCTCACTCTATAAAAAAAATGAAGATCTCTATAAGAGGAAATTTCTCGCTCATTTTCAATTTCCAAAAATGGAAACTTTGCAAAAGATTGTAGAAATTTTTTAATATTCTGTTACACAAGTTTCCTCGGTTTCTTTGTCTAATATTCATACTGCCAAATATTAATTTCTGAATATGAAATACTTTTTGTAGGGATAACGATGTTATATTTTCATGTTTAATATATATTTTTATATAAAATCGCACCAACTATTAATAAAAAAGCAAATGTTAGGTTATTCTAAACAAAATATTTTAGAAATGCTCAATAAATTGTTTTATACAAGAAGATTATGATGATCCTTGTGTAAGGATAACAAAAATATTAACATCCTAAACCAAAGAATATAATTATCCCATAACTTATTCATATTTATGTATTTTCATTCTCTTTTAGTGGTTTTATTTTATTTTATTAAAAAAATATAAGTTGCATCCTTTATTATATATACTTTGATTTCGATTTAATATTATTCCATTATAATTATAACCATATAAATACATTAATTTTTATTATATGTTCGTGATGCTGGAGCTATCAAAATGGTCGGGTCGGGTCAATCCAGTCCAGTTGGGCCAGCCTAGAAAAAAAAGTGGCCGGGTCAGATTTTTTCGAGTTGCAAAAATGCTTAGCCCAGCCCATCCTTGGACCATTGGGTTATCGAGCCAATTTCGGCCGAATGCATTTTTTCCTAAAAAAATTGTTCAATAACAAATTCAATACAAATACAAATTAAAGCTATTAAAAAGTCAAACTTATAATAAAATATGCATATATATATATATATATATATATATATATATATATATAATAAAGAAATAAGACAAGGGATGATAACACGTTATTTATGCATGTATTTAGGTCGATTTAGGATCATATTTTATATCATTTACGTGCATATTTGACCGGCATTTATTTATATTAATAATATTTGGGTCATTTGACGTGTTTCGACTTGTTTTAAGGTATTTTGAGCATTTTCAGGCTACCGGACGAGGAAACAAGTTGGAAAAGAGTGAAAACCGGCCCAAAAGAGTGAGAACCGTCGAAGAACCGGTCCAAACCGGTCCGAACCGGCCTGAACCGGTCCAGGAGCAAAACCGGGCAAGAACCGACACGGCCGCGTCAGACTTGTAACACGGCCGTGTCAAAAGTGGTCCACAATGTGCTGTTGATTCTGGAATGGAACACGGCCGTGTCACAACTGCAACACGGCCGTGTCAAATGTTGAGCAGAAAGTGGATTTTTGCAAAGCAACACGGCCGTGTCAGAAGGGTTTTTATGCGAGGATTTCATATTTTAATAGGATTTTGAGCCTATCTTCCCCAAGATTCGTCCCCAACTCTATAAAAAGGACCCCAAGCTCTAGGAAAAAGGAATCAATCATCAAGAATATAAATTACATCACCTTGGAAGACAAGGAAGACGAAGATCATCGAGACGGAGTTATCCGGGTTTAATTGTTCTTTCTTAGTTTTAATTCTTACAATGTTTTTCATAGAATTTTGTATTGGATTATTACTAGGCATGAGTAGCTAAGCTATTCGTGTCCTAGGGTTAGAAAGTAGGGATTTTTATGACAATGGTTTAATTATGATTTAATATATTTAATTCCGTTCTTTATATGTTTTATCTCTATGTTTGTGCTTAAAACTGAATTTAGATTGATCACCTAGATTTAGTAATTTAGTTTAGCAATTCCGCTTCGAGAGGAGGGAATTGTTATCAGACTTAGAACATAGAGCGCAGTTGTCTATGACTGTGTAGGCCGTGGCTTAAGATCGTTTGGGAGTTATTAGGTTTAATTGACTCGAGAGGGTAATTAGCTTAATTAATCAACGGTTTAATCGCTTCGAGAGAAGGATTAGATTATTGTCGTGCCGCCTAATAAACACTAGAATTGGTAAATTAATAGGTTAATCATATTCCACATTGAAATAATATCCTGAAATCGAAGCCCTAGGATACCTTTTCTCTTTGATTGTTAGTTTTCGTGTTTCCTAAGTTTGAAGTTATATTTAATTGAGTAGTTTAATTAGTAAAATCAACCTTTAAAACTTAGTATCTAGTTAGGACATTCCTAGAATATTAGGGTATCAAACTACCTAAAACTATTCCTTGTGGGATCGACCTTGACAATAGTACTACACCTACATCCGTACACTTGCGGAACACTAGGTTAGAAACCGACGTGTCAAGGGACTTACATTTTTCAAACTTTAAAATTCACTTTTATTATTTATGTATATTAAAAATTCAAAAATATGGAGAGACTTTTCCCTCTAAAAGTTAATTGGAGCAAAAAATATTTTGTTATCTCAAATAAATTAAGTAATTAATAGACAGTGCTAATGTGGATTTTGAGTCTTCTATTAAGAAAATAATATAAAAATAAAGTCGGGTCATTTTCGGGCCAGATCAGGCTGAGCCTAGGCATGTCAAAATCGATCCGTCCCGCCCCGATCCGCTCCGATCTGAGGTCCTTGGGGCACGCCCCGCCCCGCCCCGATGAAGAATGGGGCACGCCCCGCCCCGCCCCGTCCACGGGGTGGGTCAGATGCGGGTCATGACCCTGACCTGCCCCGCCCCGCCCCGCCCCGCTCCCTCCCTTCTATATATATTTTATTTTAATTTTAAATATATATTATGTAATATTATATAGATATATATATATACACACACATAAATATTAAATATGTGTATATATGTATTTATAATATCAAATTTTAATATATGATATGTTATATATATGTTATCCTAATACATTAAATTATGATTAGAATAAATTTAAATAATCAAATTTCATTTTCTAATAATTAATTTTACAAAATATAAAAAATGTTAAAACAAAACTAATGTAAACCTAAAAATTAAAACCCTATTAATTTCAATTATAAAAAAAACAAGGTTTTTTTAATTTAAAAAAATAGTTTTTATTTTTAAAGAAAAAAAAAAAAAAGATAAAGGCGGGTCGGGGCGGGGCGGGGCGGGTGTCAGATCATGGGGCAGATATTTTTGCCCCGTGGCGGGGCGCGGGGCGGGGCGGGGCAGGGCGGGGCGGGGGCGGGGCAGGTCAAAAAATCCAAAAATCCGCCCCGCCCCGTTGACATGTCTAGCTGAGCCCATTTGACCCGGCGAGCTGCTCGGGTCAGGCCAGATGGGCTCAATTTTTTCGGGCCAACATAAAGTCAGGCAAGCCCAATTTTTTTTCGGGTTGGGCGGACTGGCCCATCGAACCGGACTCATTTTGACAGCTCTAATGATACATGTAGAAAACGTGCATCGCACAATGGGAGAGTTCTAGTAATTTATTAAATGATATATTAATTATACTTTATTATCATTATCATTTTATTTATTTTTTTATGGCTTTATTTCTTTTAGTAATTTTTTTAATTTAAATAAGAAACACATTAAAATGGGCCTCTTGTTTTCCTTTCTGCAACAGACCCATTTTCCTCAAAGCAATTGCTTCTTCACATACATTTCCCACCTTCCATTTGCAATAACAACATAAATCTATTCACGCTCAAATCAATTGCTTTCTGCGTCTCCAATCAGTACTAGAATCTTCTCCTAGATCCAAAATATTTTCCACATTCTCTTCACTCTCAGATTCAGATTCGGATCCGTCTTTTTTCCGGTCGAATCCTTCAGCGGATCCAATCCGTTTCCCGTCAACCCGATTCGAAGATAATATCAATAGAAGGTGCGATCAATCAAGAATCTGACTCTTGTGCTGGATTTCGGAATGAAGACGGCCTTGGCTCAGAAGAAGTGGCGTTTGCCTGGGTTTGCGGCGGCGCCGGTGACGATGGGGTTTGTAGTGGGTACGATTTTCTGGCTCTTCTTTCCGCCATTAATGAGGAATCACTTGCAGTGGGTATCAAACTGATTCGTTTCTTTTACAGCTTCCAACTCTGTGGATGATATCCCAATGCTCGTAACCGAGTAGGCTACAACGAAAAACTTGGAAGCTTAGAGGTAATCCCGTAACATGCAAAGAAAGAGCAAATACATTTGGTGAGAAGATCTCGAAAAAGTTTTTGTATTATTCTTTTGTCCCTGTTTTTTCCATATCACAAATTAATCTTTGGATCTGAAGTGAAAAGGCTAAAAAAGAAGCTGAAGAAAAAGAGAGGTGGAATAGGAATAAACAAACTGTTGTTTGTTTCTTTGCATAATTCTGTTGAGTTTATCAATAATTAAGTGCTTGTTTGTGTGGTTTCTAAAGTAGTTTTGGGATGGATTTGAGAATCTTAAGCTGATGTTCATTTTCCATTTACTAGTTAAAATCTGGGTGTTCGCTTCTGGACTTTTTGTTCCAAATTTTTGGGATTACTGATTGTGGTTCTTGTTATATATTAGAAACTGAGAAACAGTGGATTCCATGTCTGTGTTTTTTCAGCTACTTGATTTTTGGGATTTGGCTGTCGGTTAAGCTCGTGTAATCATTTGTTGCGATTTCATTTGGATGATTTGAACCTCCAACTAGTTGAGAAAACATGTAGTTAAGGAAACTGTAAATATTCGAAATTTTTTAAGGTTTTGATTGATGGGGGGCTTGGAAGATGAAATATCAATTGCATCCTTAATTCTAGGCAGCATGATGTATAGAGATATACTTCTATATAGGCATCCAATGTGCTTCTTGTTACCACAACTTCTCTTGACCACCATGCTTTTGGCATACTCCAAACTAAGTAGTCTTTTGATATCTGCTTATTTCTTGGTTCAGGTTGAGGCTGTGCTGGTAAGGAAAATTATTCATTGGAAGAGTTTTTGTTGCCTGTGAAATTTTTAGATATGAAGTTATGTCATCTTGAAGACGTTTGTGGTAGAGGAGGAGGTGAGATAATCCTATTATTCAAGTAGAAGAGCATTTATATCTGTCCCTTTGGGTGATGAAGCTACCTGGTTGTTCAGTCAATTTTTTTTTTTTTAAATCTTGAGCTTATGAATCTGCTTTTCTATTTTCTAGAACCAAACCATCAACATATTGTATTATTGGCTGGGTATTTTACTAAGGTTCGGACTTTTTCACTCCTTGTATATATGTAGTATTTCCATAAAAGTGAACTTGTTTGATGAACATATGGTATGCTACAGGTTGTGGTATGCTTAATGCTACGGAAGACTCTTCCGCTAATGAATTATGTGAAGGTAATCTCTTGTAAACTCTTAAGATATCTGCCTCTTCTTGCTAATTGAGAAAAGTCGTGTTATGCTTATGCTGCAAATACTAGTCCACAAATGAATTATTTATGTCAGTTGTCAAGACAATCTTGGTTGAACTCCTAGATTATGTGCTTGATTGGTATTTCTTTTATCTTTCTAAGTCAGAAGATAGTTAAGTTTAATAGCCATGTAACTTATTTTTTTACCATGGATAAAAGATGGTGAATGAGATTAGTATTACTAAACTTGTCTTTTGTTTTGCTTGATAATATTTTATGCATTAATATTGTGCCACCAACTATTTTTGGATGATTAAAGAACTAGCAAATGTGCACGTTATTCTTTAATATTGTGCCACTAGGGGTGGGAATAGGCTGGCTACTTGGAATTTACATTAGACGGTCTAGGCTGGTTTACAAATATCAGGCCCAAACTTGGCCTCTTATTAATAAAAGGCTTTTTTATAGCTCAAGCTTGGTCTTTTCACAATCAAGCCTAACTTGTACCTATTTAAAGCATATTAAAGGCCTACAATAAGTATCTATATATAAAATATATATTAGTTATTATGCAATTTAGTTACATAAAACATGAGTTTTGTAATGATTTAAGTTTATATACATGGATTATATTTTATACATTTCTTTTGCATTATTCTGGAACTGTATTACATCTAGACCTCTATCTGCATGTACATTACCAAAGAAGTATGATAGCTTTTCACTAAAGTATGAGACCAATCTTCTGAATAGATTGACTACTTTGCTAAATGCAACATCTAACTAAATAACTAAATTTTCTTAGTGTGATATGAACCTTTTATTTAGTGATTAGTAATTAGTAGTGAGTGCACTAGAATGAAAGTTGAGATCTCTCCAATATATTATAAAAACATAGAGGCAGACTCAAAGTGTGTAGGCATTTTAAGTAGGGGACCTCTAGATGTGTCAAAATAATGTGTAGAAAGTATGGAATCATTAGACGAAGGTGAGGACAAGACATAGAAGAATTTGAAATAAACTAATGACAAGGACATGTTCAACTAAACACAATGGAGAAGTATGATTCATTTAGTTGAGTTAGTGGGTTAATGGCTTTATTGTTTTTCACTTTGGACCTCATGCTGCTATACAAAGTCAGGACTGACTAAAAGACGATTTTGACTTGTAACAAATGAAAGTGGTTCATAATAATACCTTAATTTCCATGTCTTAAAGTATGTATAAGTGCAACTTGTTATTTTCAACAAGTACTTATAGTAGTCATTTATTTATTGAATGCAAAGTAATTAAATATTAATTATGCTACTGGGAGAAGGAAACAGTACATTGGTATTTATAGCTGTTTTTTTTTTTTTTTTTTGTCTTGAGCATGATAAAAAATGGTAAGTCGTTCTCTTTAATTTCTAGATTTTCCGTGATTGATCTGAGTTCTATTTTACACAGTTGTCTAGAGTTCTTTTCCTTCTGTAGGAAAATGGAGTAGGCATGGTACATGAAAGTACAAATTTGGGTTCATCCCTCAATCAAGCACTACATGAAACATAGTCAAATGATCTTGTTTCTCTTTTAATTGGCATGTTGTTCATTGACGTAGTTGATTGGATGAATGTTTAGCGAAATAGTTCAATAATCCAGATCGTACTTATTCTCTCTCACTTACTCTATTTTTTAAAAGTTATTCTATTTTAACAATTTATTATTTTGTACATTTTCCTTTTATTTGTTCCAGTCTTAGAAGGAGCTAAATGGAGAACTTTCTCAGCATAGTGCTACTATCAACAAGTTTATGACATATTTGGCTAATGGTGGAGTACAACTGCAAAATGTCTACAAGGTTAGTTTACTTTTTGTTTGAAATAATTATACATTTTTTTTTTTTTTTTTATGTATTGACCTATGAACTTTATATACGTTTCTTCTCTATTATTTTTTACTTTTTCAGATTTGATGCAATTGTGGAGAAGATGAAGAACGAGGAGTTTCATCAATACCATTTTGTAGTTGAAAACATAGTGAAGTTTGGATATAAGTTATAGATGAATAATTTTACATTTTGTAGGTATTCATAGTTCGTTTTTTAAAGTGATGATTGTGATCGAGTTAGTTTTTATGTTCAAATAATGTTCTCATTTAATATCAAACTTGGATGTTTGCCACTCTTTTACTATGATTATTATTATGCTTAATGCTCTTACTTATTCATAATTTCTTTTGGCACTATTTAGTTTTATACATTTATCGTTGCATATAAATTTATTTGATATTGTATAAAATTTTATTAGGTGATGGTTTGAAGAAGTTGTCACTAAGAATTAATCATCCGTGGCAACTAGTGTGTAATCGTGTGTGTATATGTATATATAATGATGGAAAAAGTATTTTATCACAAGATGTCACTCTATATTGACAAAATATATTGTCACTATATTTTAGTTTTTAGTGACAATTTATATTTTCTGTTACATATATAATTGTATGATGACAAATTCAAGCAGTCACCATTTGTACTCTTAATGACGGAGAAAATTTTTGTCACTAGATGTCACTTTACAATGATAAAATATATCGTCATTATATCAAACTCTTTAGTGACAAATATAATTTTGGTCACTCCATGCAATCTTATTGTGATACAACAAGTCGTCACCACTTGTACTCATTTGGTGACGATGAAATTTGTCACTAACTTTTAGTCTTTGCCTACGTAATGTGTTGTCATTAAAGATATTTATGAAACGACGATATGTATTTTGTAACTACAAAGTAACTCTTTTGTGACGATTTATTATAAACATGACAGAATAATGAACATAGTTATGACGATAAAAGCGTCACCAAAGTTTGATGAGTTGGGCAATACATTAATTTTCGTCACCAAAATTTGATGTTTTGATGATAAAAATAGCTTTCGTCATATTATATATTTACTTTCAATGACGAAATACAATATAAGATGACAAAATTTGGATACTAAAGGTGACGAATTGGGGGTCACTATAAATTATAATATATGGCGATGATGAAATTTAATGTCATTAAAAGTCATACTTTTGGTGACGAATTCAAATATTGTCACATATACCTAATACCACGGACATACAATACACTACTCTACACAACTACTAATATAAGACTAAAATATGTAGTAATAAGCATACTAATTATTATATTAATAGATGTACTCAACACGCACCCCTAAAATTATTTTGACGTATGTAGGACACTAATCACCCCCTCCTGACAGGCATATTTCTAACCCTTAAAATATCGCAAGTATACGGGTGTAGATGTGTATAGGGAAGTTAAGGTCGATCCACAGAGAACATGTTAACGTAGTTCGATACCTTTAATTGTCTAAGATTATCCTAACTAGATACTCAAAGGTGTGAATGATTTGATTAAACTAGATTGCATATACTAATAGACCAATTAATTGACAAACGGGAAATTTCAATCAGTGAAAATGTATCCTAGGATTTCGATTTCAGAAATTATGTTAATGATGATTAATCCCTAATTTATAAACTTTTAAACCAGTTAATTATCTACTAGGCGGTATTTAATTAACTTAACTCTTCTCTCGAAGCGACTAAGTCGTAGATTGATTAAGATAATTACTCTCTCGAGTCAATTGATCCTAACAACTCCTAACAGCCCCTTAACATTTTGCCTACACAATCATAGATAATCGCGTTGTGTTATCGTCTATTAAAAATTCCCTTCTCTCGAAGCGGAATCGTTAAACAAGTAAATTAAACCTAATTGGCCAGATTAAATTCAATTATAAGGATTAAACCAAACACTTAGATAGATAAAAAGAACTGAAGTCTATAAATTAAATAATTAAATCAACATTGTTGTAAAACCCTACTTTCTAATCATAGGACACGAGTAGTTTAGCTACTCATGTCTACTAACAAATCTAAACAAGAATTCAAAGATGTCAAGAAATTAAAATAAAGAAGGAATAATTAAACTCGATAGTCGGTTCGTTGATCTCGTCTTCTTGCTCTCACGATTTCTACTCCGATGTAAAAGTATGAGAAAGAATGTAATGTGGTTCTCTAATTGTCCTCCCCTGAAAAACAAGCTTTTCTTGCCTTTTACAGACTTCGGGACGAATCCTGGGGTCTCTAGAATTCGATTCCTACTTGGAACAGGAAAATCTTCAAAATGCGACTTTTCGACGCGGCCGCATAGAGCATGTCTCGCGTTTGCGTTAGTTTGAAATTGAAATTTCACCAAAACAAAGCCTTTTGATGTGGCCGCTTTGCACGTTTGACATGGCCGCGTTGCACGATTAGTGCCGAATTGCTTTCCATGCATTTTTCGTCGCGGCCACGTTGCTTTATGTAACGCGGTTGCTCTGGTTCTGCTCAGGACCGATTCCAGACTAGTTTAGGCCGGTTTTTTCTTTTCTTCGATATGTTCTTTCATCCGATAGTCGTAAAGTAAGAATTTTTACCCCAAAATGCTCAAATTACCTTAAAAACAAGTCAAACACGTTAAATGGTCCAAATATCATAAATCCACACGACTCTTGGCCAAATATTCATGTAATTACTATAAAATATAATCCTAAATCGATCTAAATACATGCATAATTAACGTGTATCACCTCGCCACTCCACAAACACGCCGCCACCTAGTCTTTCCATCTAGTTAAGAGAATTGTAGGGAACTATTAATATATTATGGATAACTATTCATACTACTACGTGTATATAGTCTAGAAGTATAGGGTATAATATACATTGTTATTTTGCATGAATAGAAAAATGGAACACCGGTTGCTACTATCAGAACATCACGATAAAGTGAAAACTAACTAGTTACTGAACCTATAAATAGAATCCATCTTTCCTATTTCCACAAATAAAAAGTAAAGAATTGCATACTAAAATATATATGCGTTATAAAGGGATTCCTTTAATTAGAAGACCCTTATTAGTTTATTTTTAAAGTGACGTTTGAAGCTTCGGAGTGTCCAATGGTGTTTGGAGATTTGGCATTTTAAGGAGTCGTTGTTTAAGTGTATCTAAATTAAGGTATGTCTTTTTTAATAATTTCCTTTTTTTATTTTTGTAATTTATATAGATTAGAAATGTAATTATTTTTTTTAATTTACTTTAAATACATCGTTGGTAGTATACATGAATTAGGGACCTTATATATTTGATTGTCCATTTACCGATTTTCCTACGTGATGCAAAATCGGTGCACACATATTTATTAAATGTGTTTTACATCGTTAGATATTTTTATTATTAATTACTTACGAGCTTCATATAATTATAAATATTATATAAATAAGATATTATATTATCTAAATGTGTTAATTTTACTAGACTACACTAGTCATCAGAGTTCGTGTTCTAAATGCGACTCTGGAAAATTATATAAAATATTTACTTACTCATATTTTTAAAAACTCTGTTATACTATGTTATAGCATATTATGTTAGGAGTCTATAATTAAAAAAATTTGGTGTTTCATTGAGTTAATGATTTTTAATGAATTTACAAAATAAGCCGATTTTAGAGATAAAATAGTAGAATTTGCTCTTAGAAAATGATTTTCATAAATTATTCCTTTTGATTATTTAAACATATTTTATTACGTTATATTATATAAAGTTGGGACATTATAGTTAAATTTTTAGAGGTTTTTATGAAATATATGATTTATAGTGAATTTTAACAAGACAGGTTGATCACAAGACCTAAAAATTATCAGTTGATCTCTACTATATTCTTTTTACAAAAGAGTATTTTTTGAGTTTTGACAAAATGTTTATATATAGTAATGTGTAAGTATGTAAATTACTATATTATTAAATGTATATGTATAAGTATACATGTGCACTAGTATAATATACAAGTTAAGATTATGAAAGATATAATAAGTTATGATAAGGGGACGAATAATAAAGAAAGCTATAAGACTAAATGTCTCAAATCGGCGAGTGCAGTACGAGTTGGAACAGACAACCTTAGAGCTTCTCCAAAGAAATTCAATCAAAGAGCATCTGCATCATTTCAAGAAAGTCTTCATGAAAAGTGGGAAACTACGTGGCTTTTATACTATTGACTTTGTATTATGATATATGTGTTTACCTTCGGGCTTATGATTACTCTCAAGTCATAAGATGGGCTTTTGAGTAAGGCTTTTGAGTCGTAAGATGATTCTAAAGTCAAATGTTTTCAAGTCGTAAGATTGACTCTTAAGTGATCTTAACAATATGGGCTCGAGTTGTGAGATTGGCTCGTAGTCAGACTTTTGAGTCGTAAGATTGACTCCTAAGTCATGCAATATGGCTTCTGAATCGTAAGATTGGCTCCTAAATCAAAAGTTTTTGTGTCGTAAGATTGACACCTAAGTCAAAGATGTATTTATTATGGTGCATATTCATTTAGTACAACTGCTTACAAAGTTTTTCCACTGGGGTATAACTCATGATGCTATGCTTAACACATTTTCAGGACTAATGGATGGCAGGGGATCTAGCTAGCGCGGACAAGTTCTCAATAAGAAGGATAAAGAATAAAATAAATTCATTTAAAGTTAACTATGAAAGTAGACGTCGTAATTTTTCATTGACTAATTTTACAACAGATTTAATGTAGTTTTAAAGTTTACATATTAAAGTAGAAAAAGTGTTCAAATTATATATGTTATGCTAAAGTTATAACTATTTTGTCTTTCAAATATTTTTAAATTAGAAGTTTCTACTACTTATAATATTCTAAAAATTTGATTTACATAAAAGCTAACTTGTATAAAAATCCATATCTTTGAATTAAACTCTTTAATATAATTTTAAGAATATTATCAGTAGTAAAAGCTTCTAATTTAAAAATATTTAAAAGAAAAAGCACTTATAACTTTATCATAACATATATAATTTGAACATTTGTTCTACTTTAACATTTAAACTATAAAACTACTTTAAATCACTTGTAAATTTAGTCAGTGTGAAATTAAGACGTCTACTTTGATACTTAACTTCAAATACATTTACTTTATTCTTTATCTTTCTTATTGGGAACTTGCCCGCGCTAGCTAGATCCCCTACCATCCATTAGACCTGAAATGTTTTAAGCATAGCATCATGAGTTATGCGAACCCAGTAGGAGAATCTGTAAGCAGTTGCACTAATTGAATATGTATCATAATAAATACATCCTCGACTTAGGTGTCAATCTTACGACACAAAAGCCTTTGACTTAGGAGCTAATCTTACGACTCAGAAGCTATATTGTTTGACTTAGGAGCCAATCTTATGACTCAAAAGTCTGACTAGGAGTCCATCTTATGACTCAAAGTCATATTGTTAAGATCACTTAATAGTCAATCTTATGACTCAAAGCATTCGACTTAAGAGTCAATCTTACTACTCGAAAGCCCATCTTACGACTTGAGAGTAATATTAAGCCCAAAGGCGAACATAAAAATCACAATATAAATTCAATAGTATAAATGCTACATAGTTGCCCACTTTTCATGAAGACATCCTCTGACTAATGTTGATGTTCTTTGATTGAATTACTTTGGAGAAGCTCCAAGGTTCTCCTGTCCAACTCGTACTGCACTCATCAATATGAGATCTTTAGCTTATGGATTTCTTTATTATTCTTCCTATTGGCATAACTTTTTATAGCTATCATAATTATAGCTCACACATATAATAAGTGCATATGTATACTTATACATTTAATCACATTTATAATATATTAACATAACAACATAGTAAGTATAGTAACATGCGTGTAATTAACTAAATTATTAATATATTTATGTTCACATAATTCATATAATCATGAATATTTACATATCTACACATTATATTCTAAAATTTAACATACCAAAGAGTTCATTAAAATCCAAGTGTAAGTTTTTATAAAACTCTTAAAAATAGCTAGTTTTAGGTCTTTGACTAGCCTATCTTTTAAAATTCATTATAAATCATATATTTCATAAAAATCTCTCAAATTTTAATTATAAACTTCTAACTTTATATAATATGAAATTGTAAATAGGTTTTTAAGAAGGTGTAGGAAATAGTTTTATAAAATTCATTTTCTACAAGCAATTCAACTATGTTATAACTAAAATCAGCTTATCTTATAAAATTCATCAAAATAATTAACTCGGCGTAACGCCGTCAAATTTTAACCATAGGCTCTAACATAATATGTTATAACTAAGTGTAATAGTTTTTGAAAATATTAAGTAAATAATTTTATACTCCCTCCGTCCCGGCCTAATTTGCACACATGCTTCCGCACGTATATTAAAAAAAAATGTTATTTTTGCCTTTTAGATGATTTTTTCAAAGGTGGAGATTGAGAATGGAGATTTTAAGGGTGAAGATTGTAATATTTCTTTCCATTTATGGGGGTGTGCAAAATAGGGTGGGACGGTCAAAAAAGGAAAGTGTGCAAAATAGGGCGGCATGGAGGGAGTATAATTTTTCGAAGTCGCATGTAGAACATGAACTTTGACGACTAGTGTAGTCTAGTAAAATTCACACATTTAGATAATATAATCTCTATTTATATACAATTTATAATTATATGAAGTTCATAAGTAATCAATAATAAAAATATCAAACGGTATAAAATACATTTAATAAACAGGCGTGTACCGATTTTGCATCACATTGTTAAATCGGTAAATTGATGATCGACCATATATGACACCTAAGTCATGTATAATTACTAATATGCATCATTTCTAACACCTACGTAACATAAAGTAGTAAAATAATTAAATTACTAAATCTATATAAATTACAACAATAAGAAAAATAAATTATTAAAGAAGGCATACCTTAAAATGGATACACTTAATATAACGACTCCGAAAAATATCAAACCTCCAAACACCGTTGGACACACCGAACCACTGGAAACCATCGAAAATAAACTTTTTAGGGTCTCTTAATTAAAGGAATTCCTTTATAAAAACACATACATATTTTTAATGTGTATTTCTATACATCTTATTTTCATAAACGGAAAGACATTATTCTATTTATATTTAACAATAGATTGGCTTTTGCTTGTTTCTCGATGTGGGACAAAATGTTGAAAACCAACTTTTAATTATCACAAAGTTTTATTCTTAATATGTGTGTGTATGGTCTACGTGGAGTAACAAGTGAGAGATGAGTGTTCTTTCACTTATCACCTTAATCTATTAAGTTAGAATAGATATATATATTATTTACTTACCTGCATGTGTGTGTGAGTTTAGGTACTGACACGTCGGTTTCTAACCTAGTGTTCCGCAAGTGTACGGGTGTAGGTGTAGTACTATTGTCAAGGTCGATCCCACAAGGAATAGTTTTAGGTAGTTTGATACCCTAATACTCTAGGAATGTCCTAACTAGATACTAAGTTTTAATGGTTGATTTTACTAATTAAACTACTCAATTAAATACAACTTCAAACTTAGGAAACACGAAAACTAACAATCAAAGAGAAAAGGTATCCTAGGGCTTCGATTTCAGGATATTATTTCAATGTGGAATATGATTAACCTATTAATTTACCAATTCTAATGTTTATTAGGCGGCACGACAATAATCTAATCATTCTCTCGAAGCGATTAAACCGTTGATTAATTAAGCTAATTACCCTCTCGAGTCAATTAAACCTAATAACTCCCAAACGATCCTAAGCCACGGCCTACACAGTCATAGACAACTGCGCTCTATGTTCTAAGTCTGATAACAATTCCCTCCTCTCGAAGCGGAATTGTTAAACTAAATTACTAAATCTAGGTGATCAAGCTAAATTCAGTTTAAGCATAAACATAGAGATAAAACATATAAAGAACGGAATTAATAGATTAAATTATAAATCAAAACATTGTTATAAAAATCCCTACTTTCTAACCCTAGGACACGAATAGCTTAGCTATCCATGCCTAGTAACAATTCAATACAAAATTCTAATAAAAACATTGTAAGAATTAAACTAGAAAAGAATAAATAAACCCGGATGATCCGTCTCGATGATATTCGTCTTCCTTGTCTTCCAAGGTGATGTAATTTATGTTCTTGATGATTGATCCCTTTTTCCTAGAGTTTGGGGTCCTTTTTATAGAGTTGGGGACGAATCTTGGGGAAGATAGGGTCAAAATCCTATTACAATTAGGAAATTCTCGCAGAAATCCGCTTTTCCCGAGCAGATTTTTAGGTCTGACTTTCAAGCCATTTTTGAGGGTCTTCCGGTCATTTTTGGGATTTGTCTATTTCAGACAAAGTTGTAGCCCTTTGAATCAGCTTTCTAACGCCACCAATTTCACCTCAATCGGAGTTGTAAATCTCAAGATATGTCCAAAATACTAGAGGTGTGTCAAGCTGACAGAAAACTTCACTTTCGGGACACATTCTGACGCGGCCTTGTTGGTTATTGACGCGGCCGTGTTGGATTCCAGTGCGTTTTTACATGTTCCAGGCCACTTTTGACACGGCCGTGTCCATATTTGACGCGGCCGTGTTGGCCCTTTACTCCTTTAACTCCCTTTTTCATCCGTTTTAACCCTATTTGACTTGTTTCTTCTTCGAACTTCATCAAAATGGAATAAAAATACCTAATTAACTTCAAAACAAGTCGAAACACGTCAAATGACCCAAATATTATAAATATAAATAAGTGCCGGTCAAATATACACGTATATGCTATAAAATATGATCCTAAATCGACCTAAATACATGCATAAATAACGTGTTATCAAAATCCCCCAAACTTAAACTGTTGTTCGTCCCGAACAACATAACAAAAGACACAAAGAATACAAGTGATTATGCATTTTGTTTAGGGCGACTAGATGATGAATTCAGTTTCAGTCTGATTTTTCTTAAAACAACTAGGCAACATAATTCACTTGAGCATATGTGATAACGCGTAAATCAACTAATCTCGAGACTTTGAACTTTCGAATTACTCAACCCTCACCGGGTAAGTGTTTCACTCTTCTCTCAAGTGTTTAAGCTAGAATAATTTCCACTCATATTGAATTATATGCAAAATCTACCATATGCTTGCCAATCGTCTAAACTAGACCTCGTACTTGATATATGTGACAAAGGATCAAAAAGGTCTTTATTTTGGTTGTAATGTGGTCTTAAGGTAAGGTGGGATACATTTGGATATAAGTGACTATTCGTTGGACTAATCAAGTTACGTCTAACCCGACCACCCCTCAATACAATCACTCAATCTCGCTCTTCAAATTTCAGCAAATCACCCCGCAAATTGACTTCTTCACCTTCCCAAGTCCATACAACTTAAGTGCTTTTCAATTCTGTGGGTACCACATCTTTGGGACTACCCGAATGTTCTAAGCAAATTCACAATTTAAGCACTTTATTTCCTAGCCTCTCCTCTAGAATACTAACAACAGCAAACTTTTCCCTTCTTTTTTTTCCTTTTTTTTTTCTTTTTTTTTTCTTTTTTTTTTCTTTTTTTTTCCTAGGAGAGGCCATTCTTCGTTTTTCACCTATCACTTTTCTCTTATTTCCTTCATCTTTTGCAAATATCCCTATTTCCCATTCCTTCCCACAATTTGCTCACCCAAAAATTCCTTCCAATTCTCCTCCCTCTTACTTGATTAATCCAATTAGGGCCAAAAGAGATAAATCAAAAGGATTTCGGCTGACATTGTTAGGGTATGAATAAATAAGGCTCTAAGGCTCAAGTGGGCTAACTAGGGACAATTTTTTCATTATGGTTCAAAGGCAATTTTCATGGTTCAAAGAAATAGGCTTAAACAAAAAATTGCCTAAGATCATTTCCTAAATCACAACATATACTTGACACATTCTTAGTAAAGACTCAAGGCAAGTTCTAAAGACTAGTACACATATTCAATCAAATTCACACCGAAAGAAAGTATATGACTCCAAAAATTGGAGTATAGTTAGGCTCAAATTCTCACAAGGTTAATTTTGATTGAATATTCTAAGTTCAAGCTCAATTTCGTCTCAAAACACCTCTCATGCTCTATTATGTGCCATTTTTCATCTACTTCTCAAAATCATCTCATCATCAACTATTCATCATCCATCTTTCCCTAATTTTCTCTTTTTATTTTTCTCACTTGTTACCTGTTTCCGGGTTTTATTATTCTTATTGACTCTAAAAACTGCACTACTAAGACTCTAAACTCTAACTCCTAAGACTCAACATGGACACAATATGCAATTAAACTCGGGCTCACAGACCCAACAACACCGATAAATCAGATAACTGGGCACACGGACCCGATAACATCAATCAAACAATAAAAATCAGCACAATGGGCACACGGACCCACAATTAACAGCAAGAATCTCGCCCGAAAAATAAATCAAAACTAGAAATCTAGCTGCCAAGACGTTCCACGGTCTACCCCCTCCCCCAAACTTGGCTGAAAGCCAATGTTTGGAGGAAAAACGTGGTACGCCTTGGTGCTAACTTACAAATCGTTTCGACGACGGCTTTTTGAAACCCCTACGAGCTCCGAAATCGTGTCATTTTGCTGCTTACTGAATCTTGGTTCGGCCGTCTCCGCATCATGCTCTGAATTTTCCATTTTTTTTTTTTCTGTTGACGTACTGACACGGCCGTGTTGAATGTTGTGACACGGCCGTGTTACATTTGAGCCAAACTTGATGTTTTTGGGCTGATCTTGACACGGCCGTGTTATAATGCTAACGCGGCCGTGTTCTATTTGAACCAAAAAATTCGATTTCTGTGGCGTTTTTGACACGGCCGTGTTAAGTAATGTGACACGGCCGTGTTGCATTCCAGTGCATTTTACCTTTTGGAGCGATCTTTTGACACGGCCGTGTCATGTTTGAGACGCGGCCGTGTTACTTTGAGCTGACGTTGACGCGGCCGTGTCATTTTGTGACGCGGCCGTGTTGCATTCCAGAAGCTTTCTCCCTTCGACGTCAATTTTGACACGGCCGTGTTGAAAAGTGACGCGGCCGTGTTACTCTGATTTCCATCTTCATGCGATTTTTCGTCTTTTCGACCCCCGTTTCTTGCAACACTCGTCCATGTTGATTCCTAAAAACATAAGACACTAAAATACAAGTTAAAAACATAAAATTAACGAAATACTAAAAAAAACATAAAACATTAAACATCGGGTTGCCTCCCGACAAGCGCTTTGTTTTACGTCTTCAGCCGGACGTCCTTTTCCTATCAACCTTCTTCTAGCCACCCCGAGTTGGATGTTTTCTGAACGATTAAAGAGCTATTTGGGACATGAGGATTTTCTACAGCAGCTAGGGTAGTGTAAATAATGCTACAACTGTGCCTACCCCGTAGACCCAATTTATGTATTTTGAGTGTGATTGTTTCGTTTTGAACACGAAAAATCAACTCCCCTTTAGGTACATCTATTAGTGCTTGGCTAGTCGCCAAGAAGGGTCTTCCTAAAATAAAAGGGAATTCATCACTCCCTTTCATGTCAACAACTAAGAAATCACTAGGGAATTCAAAATTTAACACTTTTACCACTACATCCTCTGCTACTCCCAACGGCGTTAATGACGATCCATCCGCCAATTTGATAGTAGTAAAGGACCGTCTAATTTCCCTTAATCCTAATTGTCTATACTGCTTAAGAGACATCAAGTTTATGCTAGACCCTAAGTCACACATGACATTATGAAATTCATGACTACCAATTGAGCAAGAAATAGTAAAACTCCCTGGGTCTTTTGCTTTTGTTGCTCTTCTTGGTTTCATGCTTGTGTTTGCGTTCTTCTTGGGCCCGCTCGGTCTCTTCTTTGTCGCCTCTTTTCCATGGATTCTCTCCTTTAGTGGTTCCTGTTTCACAACAACAACTCTAGATTGCTCTAAAGGATCAAGGTTAGCAAAGAACGAATTTTTAAAACAAAAATCAAAAGACTCATCAAGAATAGGAGATGAAGTTTTCTTATCTATGATTTTATTGACCTCCTCGTTCTCAATGTTTTTGACTTCCTCGCTTGATTCCTTTGCTTCTTGGTCCTTCAAGCTCTCTTCATGCTCATCTAGCTCCACAATATTGCAGTGCTCCTTCGGGTTAACCACTGTATCACTCGGGTATTGGCCTTGCTTGTGTTGAGCTCCTACTATCTTTATCAGCTGACTCATGTGTGATGATAATTCACCAATGCTGGCTTGGGTCTGAACCAACGTGTTCTCGAGTCTCTTGATGTCTGCCCCTTACCCAGTGATATTCTTGTTTAGCTCCATGAATTTTCCATCCACTTTCTTCTCCAACTGAGCTAACTTTTCATCATACTTTTCGAATTGTGACATCGCGATCTCTTCTTGTGATGGCTTCTTACCGTCATGGATCATGCCATTTGTAACAGCAAATCCGGGTGGCGGATTAAGTGTGTTTTGCGCGTTCCCATATGAAAAGTTCTGATGATTCTGAGGGTACTGATTGTACCGAGCTGATTGTTCTGGAAGTTGTTGAAGTTTCGTTGATTCACAAATTTTACTTCTTCAACTTCTTCCGGACCCCCTGGCTGTTGTGCTAACGTTAGATTAGTTAGCAAGTTCACTTGGCTCGTCAATGCTGTTACTTGTGCTGTGAGCTTTTCAATTGGCTCATTATTGACGGGCTCGACTTTTTGGACACTTGCTACCCTTCTTGGCATGTTTCTCTCGTTCGACCATTGGTAGCTTGTTCTGGCCATCGCGTCCAGGATTGAGAATGCCATCCTCACTGACTTCTCCATCAAACTTCCACCCGCAGCTGCATCCACTTGGTTTCTAGTTGGAGCAAGTAGACCATTGTAGAACTTGCATACTTGCTGCTTCTTGGTGAACCCATGTTGAGGGCAACTCCGGATAAGATCCCGGAATCGCTCCCAAGCCTCTCCGAATGGCTCTTGGTCCAATTGCTTGAACTGGTTGATCTGGTTCTGCAGGTCGAGCATTTTGCTTGGTGGAAAGTACTTCAACAGAAAAGAAGTACTTAAATCTTCCCAATCTCTGATATCTTCCAGCGAATTGAACCACTGTAGTGCTCTGTCCTTCAGTGAGAAAGGGAACAATCTCATCTTGACCTGCTCGTGCGGCACATGATTGATCTTGATTGTGTCGGCCAGTCTGCGAAACTTGATCAGATGCGCATTCGGATCCTCCAACGCACTTCCCCCATACTGGTTTTGCTGCACTATATTGATTAGTGCAGGCTTCAGCTCGAAATTGTTGGCATTGAGTGGTGGAGGTTGTACTCCTCCCGCCTGCTGATTTGGACTGGGCTTCAAGCAGTCGCTAATAGGCGTGTCATCTTCATCGCCTGCAGCTGGGTCTATCTGAATTGGGCCGTACTGCTGTTGTAGCTGTGGCCCTTGTGGAGGTAGCTGCTGCTGTATGTTCGTGACTCGATCATCCAACCGTGCCAGAGCTGTCAGTACTCTGTTAAGTGCGTCATCTTGATTTGGATGCTGTGGTGGATTTTCCATCTCAGATGCGGCGTTTCTTCTAGTTCGGTGTCTGCGAGCTGTCGCTTGAATTTCCGGATCGAAAGGAAGAAGGGTTTCTTTCCCTTTTGATCTGGTGAGCATACGAAGCCTGCAAACACCAAAAACAAGAACTACCGCGTAATACAAAAATTAAATAAAAAATTAAAAACGAAAATTAAAATTAAAGTTACGAAAAGATAAAATCTAGTCTAGTTTCCTCCTATTTTTCAAGATAAAAACTAAGCGCTAAATCCTATTCCCCGGCAACGGCGCCAAAAACTTGACACGTCGGTTTCTAACCTAGTGTTCCGCAAGTGTACGGGTGTAGGTGTAGTACTATTGTCAAGGTCGATCCCACAAGGAATAGTTTTAGGTAGTTTGATACCCTAATACTCTAGGAATGTCCTAACTAGATACTAAGTTTTAATGGTTGATTTTACTAATTAAACTACTCAATTAAATACAACTTCAAACTTAGGAAACACGAAAACTAACAATCAAAGAGAAAAGGTATCCTAGGGCTTCGATTTCAGGATATTATTTCAA
Organism: Ajuga chamaepitys; assembly: GCA_958295605.1. Classification (NCBI taxonomy): domain Eukaryota; kingdom Viridiplantae; phylum Streptophyta; class Magnoliopsida; order Lamiales; family Lamiaceae; genus Ajuga; species Ajuga chamaepitys. The sequence goes on from OY282495.1 coordinate 43,562,435, forward strand.
TGTGGAATATGATTAACCTATTAATTTACCAATTCTAATGTTTATTAGGCGGCACGACAATAATCTAATCCTTCTCTCGAAGCGATTAAACCGTTGATTAATTAAGCTAATTACTCTCTCGAGTCAATTAAACCTAATAACTCCCAAACGATCCTAAGCCACGGCCTACACAGTCATAGACAACTGCGCTCTATGTTCTAAGTCTGATAACAATTCCCTCCTCTCGAAGCGGAATTGTTAAACTAAATTACTAAATCTAGGTGATCAAGCTAAATTCAGTTTAAGCATAAACATAGAGATAAAACATATAAAGAACGGAATTAATAGATTAAATTATAAATCAAAACATTGTTATAAAAATCCCTACTTTCTAACCCTAGGACACGAATAGCTTAGCTATCCATGCCTAGTAACAATTCAATACAAAATTCTAATAAAAACATTGTAAGAATTAAACTAGAAAAGAATAAATAAACCCGGATGATCCGTCTCGATGATATTCGTCTTCCTTGTCTTCCAAGGTGATGTAATTTATGTTCTTGATGATTGATCCCTTTTTCCTAGAGTTTGGGGTCCTTTTTATAGAGTTGGGGACGAATCTTGGGGAAGATAGGGTCAAAATCCTATTACAATTAGGAAATTCTCGCAGAAATCCGCTTTTCCCGAGCAGATATTTAGGTCTGACTTCCAAGCCATTTTTTAGGGTCTTCCGGTCATTTTTGGGATTTGTCTATTTCAGACAAAGTTGTAGCCCTTTGAATCAGCTTTCTAACGCCACCAATTTCACCTCAATCGGAGTTGTAAATCTCAATATATGGCCAAAATACTAGAGGTGTATCAAGCTGACAGAAAACTTCACTTTCGGGACACATTCTGACGCGGCCGTGTTGGTTATTGACGCGGCCGTGTTGGATTCCAGTGCGTTTTTACATGTTCCAGGCCACTTTTGACACGGCCGTGTCCATATTTGACGCGGCCGTGTTGGCCCTTTACTCCTTTAACTCCCTTTTTCATCCGTTTTAACCCCATTTGACTTGTTTCTTCTTCGAACTTCATCAAAATGGAATAAAAATACCTAATTAACTTCAAAACAAGTCGAAACACGTCAAATGACCCAAATATTATAAATATAAATAAGTGCCGGTCAAATATACACGTATATGCTATAAAATATGATCATAAATCGACCTAAATACATGCATAAATAACGTGTTATCAGGTACTAAATTGAAATTATTATTATTATTCCTACTATATATATATGCACTATAAGGTCATGCTATGTGTATTGTTATAAATGTGTTGTCATATTATATTTAGATAATGAAATTTAATAAAGTATCAAATAGCTATGATAATTAGTTAGTGTAATCTCTTCTCCGATGTGTTCCAAAAATTATATCCCGAGTTACTAAAGTGAATTATACTTATATAAAATTAGAATACCTTTTAATATCTTTTATCTTTTAATCTTTTCTTTCTTCAATTCGGATGAGTGGTACGAGTGGGCTCGATCCTCTTAATAGCTCCTCCTGTGAAATCACTTTGTTCCAAGAAACTTCATTAGTCTCAACATTTGGATAAAGAACTTGACTTGAAAACATTAGAATAAAATAAACTTTAAATAATCTTTCTGAAAAATTAATTAAAATGTCAACAAGAATGTTCTGATTATTAACTTTGCTTACAACAATAAAATAATCCTACATATGTGAGGAACAAAAGATTCAATATGTGAACATAGATATATTATTTCAAAAATACTGTAGACGTGTATCAAGATCTGAAACGACGACTTTGTTCTTATTTAAAAAAAAAAAAAGATATGTTGCGATTCTTGCCACTTGGCACCTTCTTCCTTCTTGTGTGGATCCTGCTGCAAATAATTCAACATTTTTTGCAACTATTATGTTGTACAATAATTATAAATTGTAACCAACGAAAATAACATACTCTAATCTATATAAGTTTGTGCGATTGCATAAATAAATAAAACCTTAACTATTTTTTTATTTTCTCAGTTTTTATTTTTTTTTATCTTCTCCCTTTCTTCTTTTACATTATCGTTTTTCTATTAATTATGGTATTGAATATATAGTAGGTCAGAAGGTTAGAAGATTTTTACGATTCGCCATAGATATAGCATTAAAAGAACTGGAAAAACAGAAAAAGGAAAAAAAAAAAAAAAACTAATAAAAACATGCGTAAATTATTAACTAAAAAACACATCTATTTAAAGATATTTGACGAAAGGTAAGATGGTGCGACACTGAGATAAATAGAATCCCTTCCTCCCAAGTCTACAGGCTAGATAATATTTATAATTTTCTCTATATACTCCTTCCGGTTTATAAAAAGTTCTATTTTTCTTGGAAAAATAAAAATATCGTTACTAGAAACAAGATCTTTTGTCACTATAAAATGTAGTTACAAACAAAAAAGTGGTCATAAAAATACTTTTAGTAACTACATGTTTAAATGTAGTTATTATAGAGTAGACACTTATAGTAAGATGCAAAAAGTTTTTTTGCAACTACTTTGAAGTTACTAATGTATTTGTAACTACAAGTAGTTGCAAAAAAACTTGTCATATTGCAGTAAATTTGGTTAAAATTATATGAAATATTTTATGTAACTACTAATAGTTACAAAATGAGATATTTTTAATAACCACTCTTATAGTTGCAAAAATAGTAGCAACAAATACCTTTTTTTCTTGTAGTGTGTGTGGATATAGCAAGTATATCCCAACACAATCTATTTAATTGTGATATATTTTGTAAAATAAGGAAATAATCATGTATTAGAGGCGAAGATTATGATAGGATCAAGTGCAGGAAAGACTGTTCTAATTCCAAGATTGTCATTGACACCATCAGATGCAAAGTTGTCTTTCAAATTTCAGCGGCGACAGTTTCCAGTAATGATTTTTTATGCAATGACCATCAACAAAAGTCAAGGTCAATCACTCTCACACGTTGGTTTGTTTTTGAAAAAATCTGTCTTTAGCCACGGCCAGTTATATGTTGCATTTACATTTAAGGTTCTCATATGTGATCAGGAGAAGAAGCATGTCAACACCACTGTAAATGTTGTGTATAGAGAAATTTTTCGTAATTTGTAGTTTGATGTTGATTTCTTTATACTTCACATTTTTCATTTTCCAATACAACAATTGTTTGCATTGTCAGAATCATCAAGTACTTTGTCATTACAACTGACTTTTAAATTTGTTTTGCGAAGATAGTGCCAATGTTTTATATTAATATATATCTTGCACGGGTGGACATCTAGTATTTTGTAAAATAAGGAAATAATCAACTAAATTATGTAAGTTGTTATGATAGGAAATATTATGACGTTTTGCTAAATCAGACATATATTTTGAACATTTTCAACTTCTCTAAAATAATACTATTTTTGGACTAGCGAAAACAATAATTAATTAGAGATCCACTTCACAAGTATTTCTCTTCGACACAATGCAATTTAATATTCTGTATGACAAAACTTTTTTTCTTTTTTTCGCTGGTTATTTTTCTATTGATTTTATCTGCTAAAAATAAAAAGTTTAATTATTACTACTATAGCAATATATACATATATTAAAATTATGCAAAAAATTAGTTGCAGATATGAGTTTGCAACTTATTATATATTAAAAATTACTATATAATAAAAAAGAACACTCTATAAGAGGAAATCATAAATATTTTTTTGCATGTTTTACTTGCTAAAATGAAAAGTTTAATCATTACACACACACATATATATATATATATGTATATATACACTCCCTCCGTTCACAAATAAGTGTCATTTGAAATTTTCAGGTAGAATTTAAGAATTTAGAGGATGGACAACAACACCCCTCCAATTTTCTCTCCATCGTTTTCTTTATTACGTACCATAAATTTCTCAAAAACCTTCTTTATTTAATATTATAAAGATTTATATGGAAATTTTCGTAGATTTAGCCAAGGATAATATTGGAATAAATATGCAAAAAATGTTAAAATGACACTCTTTTGTAAAGAAATGGTTTAGTCTAGAATGAAACTTATTTGTGAACAGAGGGAGTATATATATGTGTGTGTATATATGTGTATATCGTAAAATCATTTAAGAAAAGTCCAAATTTATATTATTTTTTTGCAATTTGCTATATATAAAAAAATTATAGCAGGTAGTTTCACTACAACATAAATGAGCTAATGTAACACCCAAAAAGTGTTACATATATACTAAAATATGTTACAATAGACTTTAGGTAACACTTTATTGGTGTTACATTTGCTGGTGCTACCTAAAGTCTAATGTAACACTTTTGATGATCTTTAGTAACACTTTTAATAAGTGTTACATTATGTTTTAAATTGTAACACTTTATGGTAACACTAAAAAATGTTACATATAACCCCACTTTATGTAACACTTTTAATTGAAGAACAAAATTTAAAAAATTGTCATTGCTGGGTTTCGAACCCAGGTTGCTAGATTGCAGGAGTTTAAGCACAATGTCTTAACCACTAGGCTACAATAACTTTTTTAGTTATTTTTTTAAGAAAAACAATATATAAACAAGATTTTATTGTAACATCAATAAAATACGCTCACAATTAAGTTCTCATCAAACTACAATCTAACTTAATTTTATTTAGGTTATCCATATCAGTTTGACACAAAGTTTTCATTAATTATTCTTCCATTTTCATCCACTCATATATATATATATATAAAACTTATTTTATATCACATTAATTTTATACATCTAATTATTGTATATAAATCTTAAGACACTATCATTAGTTTTAATTACCATAATTTTATGTATAAGACACCTTAAATATTGTGTTTTATAGATTTTAAATAAAAAAATAAACTTACAAGCATGAAAAGACATGACCAAATGTCCAAAGTCTAGGTTCTCACACTTAAGAAATGTATTCAAATTGTTAAAGCTACAAGTCTATTTTGTTATTGTTTAGTAAAAATATAATGTGTGTATATATATACATACACACAAATAAGTCATAAATAAAATTTAATGTATTTTCTATAACGAATAAGTAAATTTTTAGGTGCTTTAATAAATTGTTATTTTTGTAGGTCTGAGTCTATTATTTTCACCACTTATGTTACAGATATTCTATTGTGGTAATTAAGATGTAACATATGAGACCAATAAAAATAAAAGTCAAATGAGAAAAATAAATCCACAAATATTTAATTAGATTAAAATAAAATAAATAATTTTATTAATTACAAGTGTTATTTATTTATAAGTGGAATTACATAAAAGTGTTACTTATTCAAAAGTATTGCATAAAAAGTGTTACTTATTTAAAAGTGTTACCTAAATGTGTTACAATTTAAAAGTGTTACGTTCAAAGCGTTACATATTCCAAAAGTGTTACACGAAAGTGTTATATATTCGCAGATGTTACAAAAGTATTACATGAAAGTGTTACATATTCATAAGTGTTACAAAAGTGTTACATAAATGTCAAAATTTTAAAAGTGTTACAAACGAAGTGTTACATAAAGGCATTTATGTTGTAGTGTTTATGATTGATTTATTATATATATATATATAATTTTTTTTTTCAAAAATTAATATACTAGTAATTTTTTGTTTCATTTTCATTTTTATGTATAATAGATCAAAATAATCTTTTGGTGGCGACTATTCGCAGCCCATAAAATTTCTTAACGTAGCCCACTAATTTACTAATTAAAATATTATTATAAAATGACTAGAATACCCTTAATAATAATAATAAAATATAAATAATTTTAAACCATAAATACATAAAATTTGAAAAAATTAAAAGTAAAACTTTTCATTTTTCTTCCTGCGTGTATCTTCAACTCTATCTTTCTTAAAACTTCATAAAACCCTAGTTTCTTAGAGATTTCATCAATGGAGGATCTTACAACGAAAAATCAGATAATATGGACAAATTAATTTTCTTTCCCAAAATTTTATAAAATCCTAGTTTGTTCGAGGTTTCGTCAATGGAGAATCTTAAAACGGAAAATCAGTTTAACATGTGCAAACTAATTTTCTTTACAAAAACTTCAAAAAGCTCTAGTTTCTTCTTCAAGGTTTCATCAATGGAGGATCTTGTAACGAAAAATCAGTTATTATGTACTTTTATTATTTTCATCTCCTTCACACCGTGCAAGCCGTCAGATAGGTGGCGATTTATTTAAATTAAATACAACAGGCGGAGATGTATTTAAATTAAACATAAGGGATGTTGATTCTTATTATTCTACTTTCACGAGATAAACCAGGCGCAGTACTTAACCCTGAAGAACTTTTATTTCTTATGTTTTTGTTTGTTTTATTCATTTAATTTATAATATTTATTTTAAATAATTTAATCTAATGTATTAAGAAATATAAGGGGACTACGTAGTGGGCTACATTAAGAAATTTTGTGGGTTGCGAATAGTGGCCGCCTAATTTTTTTATGCTCTTTAATTTGATATCTATATCACTTAGTTTAAATAAGTTAATTAGAAAAACATAATTATTTGTTGTTTTGTAGGTTAAAGTTGTGTATAATGTGAGTTCAATTATCTATATTAGCATAAACTGGAGGCAAATTTAATAAACTACAGTACTATTCATCACACAATTAAAAAAATAAGCCCTTTTTTCTTATATTTACATATTTAAGTGAACTCGCCTGTGCCATAGGCGAGTTCACAAATTCTGACATGGAACTGTTCAAAGTCGCCCCTGCGAGGGGCGACTTCTAATTAATTTTTTTTTTTTTTTTAATTTCTTCGACCTGAAAACGCCTTCAGCAGAGGCGAGTTACAGTATATATTGTGTATACCGTATATATGCGATACAGCATACCTAAAGTCGCTCCTCGCAGGGGCGACATCATAACTTTTTTTTTTTTTTTTTCTAATCATTTTATTGTTGATATTGGGTTTATATATATTTTTATGTTATATTGTTTAGAACTTTCATTTGTAAAAAAATTTCTTTAACTTGGGTCCTATTATTGGTTTTTCTTTTCTTTAATTTGAGTCGAATTCTTCAATTTCTTTATTATTAAGATCAAGGATCGAGTATAATTGATTTTTTAATCCTGTTACGCAAAAAATAAAATATTTAGACTAATAAAAAATACTTGAAATATGAAGTTCTTTTTATCTAATTATTACAAATAAGTTGAAAAACTATAATGTCTAATATTCATGACCAGTCCCACATCGCGTTTTTTTCCTGTTCCGTTTAGTTCTCCCTCTCCATTCCTCGATTGGAGCATCGAATTCCGCTTCTTGGGCGCGTTGTGATTGACCATCATCTGGTGTTCCGATATTTAGACTAAACGTGGGACGACCTGATGAAGATGATGTTTGACCAAAATACGGAATCGGGGACATATTGAACTGTCCTGGATGACCCGCCAAATTCGGCTGGTGAGGAAAAATTGCGGCGGTTGTTGTGTAGTTGCCTACTTCCAGGAGAGAGGTGATGGACTGATCAAACCACATTGAATCCCGATGAGGAGTGAAAAAATCATTTTCGTTTACCATCGGAGGCACATAGTAGCTTGATTGCATTTCAACACTAGGGTGCTCTTGAACTGTAGAATGTGAAGGCCCGGGGAGATCACCTGACACAGACCTAGATGGTTGGGTGTTACGCGAGGTAGTACCACTAGGTCGTTGTCCGAAGTTAGTACGTGTGGACGTACTACGTCTCCGCTCTTGCTGGGGTGCGTCACGTGGTATGGGCATCTCAGCAGCTTGGTGTTGTGCGTCTGGCTGTGGGTGATGGTAGGCTGCACGTTGATCTTGAAAATTTTGTTGTGCTGCTTGATAAAACTCCTCAATCGACCTTCTCGCCGGCTCTCTAATAAAGTCACTCTCTCCGACAATTACTCGATGCATTCCCTCAACGATTCTTTCCTAAAAGAAAAATTTGTAAATAAACATACGTGAGAATGATTTAGATGCGGATTGGCTCTATTTATGTGTATTTCATAGGAAACTGTTTACCCACCAAATTTTCGAGATATGCATAACTTGACGGCTGAGATCCTTCTTGTACACCTATACCAGGAGTTATTAACCTTCGTGTGACCTCTTGATACCAACCCATGTACCCAATGTCCACTTCATCACCTTGGTTTCCGATCTGAGGGGCAGTCACAATATACTGATTTCGAGTGTTCCATTGCTCCACATAGTGCGCGTGGGTTACAAGCCAGTTTTGATTGGAACGTCCACGTCGATCTGTTCTACCATGCAAATTTCTGTGTTCAGCTGCAATCGACGGTGGGATGGACTGCCGCATACCGAATTGCCGGAACACTCGATCAGGATAATATATAATCATAAAAATAATAAAATAATATCAAGAGTAAAACTAATAATAATAATAATAATAATAATAATAATAATAATGATAATAATAATAATAATAATAATAATAATAATAATAATAATAATAATAATAATATTAGTAGGAGTAGTAGTAGTAGTAATAATAATAATAATAATAATAATAATAATAATAATAATAATAATAATAATAATAATAATAATAATAATAATAATAATAATAATAATAATAATAATAATAATAATAATAATAATAATATAAACGTAGTAAAATAACGAAAAATGAATATATATATGTATAAATATCAGTAACGATAAAAATAATAATACTAGTAGCCCTAATTTTAGTAATAATCATAAAAATAATAATACTAATAATAATAATAATAGTAATAGTAATAATAAAATTACTAAAAATAAAGACTATTAGTACTAATACTAATAATAATGTTAACAATCATGTGTAAAATAACAGTAATATTAACAATTATAATCATGGCAAGAATAACAATATTAACTCTAAACCCCATAAACTTACACACTACAAAAGCCAACTACTAGATATAGTTGAGGCAGTCACATTATGGACTACAATAACAAATATAAGAGGTACAGTAAAAAATCTTCTTTTTCCGGGGACATACATAACAGTTTCTTTTGTTCAATTCTTTACAATTTACATTCATAGAGAAGAAAATAAACTAACATTACATATACAATTTTGGTACCTTAATGAAGATGCGATGTAGATGTATTTATAAGCTTTGTTCTAGTCCAAACGAGAACCATCAATGTGTCCACTAATTTTTTGTCGAACGAGCTTCAAAAACCTTCAAAATAATTAGAAGTTAATTACATAAATAATATCACTGGTATAACATACGAAAATTATAAACTAAATTATGAAAAATGTGTAAATATAAACAAATTATAAACTTAGCAAATACCTCTTTAATTTTACGCACGCCGCCTACACCACAAATGTAATGCTCCAATACCTTCTTGTATAATAAAATGAGGGAGAAAGTAAAAGAAAACTTTACAAGAGATTGAAGAGGGAGAGGAAAGCAAACTGTAAGAGTGGGATGAAGGAGCCCATAAAAAGTGCATTGCCGGATGATACATATATATAACACATCCGGTCAAACTTTTCTTTCAAAAAATTTAACCGGATGTGACAACTCTCTGCTGCCTGCAACCCACCACCGCTCCACCACCCCAACCCCTGCACTCCTGCACCCCTGCACCCCTTCACCCCTGCACCCCTACCCACTGCCACCTACATCCTGCCCGAAACCCCATTGGACGAGAGGGAAAAGGAAAAGAAAGCAGATGTCGCCCCTCGCAGGGGCGACTTTCAGTAGATGCACAGCAATACATACGGTATACCGTATGTCGCCCTTCGCAGGGGCGTTTTATGTTAAGAAGAAAAAAAAAAATTTCTATACTGTAACTCGCCTCTGCTGAAGGCGTTTTCAGGTCGAAGAAATAAAAAAAAAAAAATTAATTAGAGGACTTTGAACAGTTCCATGTCAGAATTTGTGAACTCGCCTGTGGCATAGGCGAGTTCACTTAAATATGTAAATATAAGAAAAAAAGGCTTATTTTTTTAATTGTGTGATGAATAGTACTGTAGTTTATTAAATTTGCCTAAACTGGAGATGAAAATTAATTTAATATTTTTAAAAATTTATTTTTAATAATATTTATTAAATAATTTTTTCAAATACTCAATTTAATTTAAGTGTTGAACCTTAATTTTATTTCCAAGAGCCTTGTAGCTCAATGACATCATTCTTGGTTTAAATTCAAGAAGACTAGGGTTCTAGTCTCATCCCCACCTAAATATCTCATTGTACTTACAAAAAAAAAAAAAAAAAACATTTATTTTATTGTATAAAGAAATCCATATAATTTTAATTTTACCAATATAATATTTTAGAGATACTAAAAGCCAACCATATTTTAGTTTTCAAAATTAGAGATGATAATTTTTTATACGGAACAAAAAAGATAGTGAATGCAAGCAGCACCCGAGTAATGAATGAGAAAATTTAGAGATTTGTTTCATTTTTTATCTCTCTTTCTCTCTTAACTTTTTTAAAGCATTTCTCAACATCCTAAAGGCATGAATATTTTTTTATTATTTTTAATAGATTTTTCACCTAGAATAGATAAAAATCGATTAGCATTCTCAATATTTAATATGATACTAATATTGAATAGTTTAATATAAACTATTAAATTTAAAATTAGAAATATTTTTGTTTGTTCGTTATGTGATTTATAATTCAATATTTATTGTGAGTTGAACTATTTTTATTAACTTTGAGTTGTAAATGAAAATGAATTAAATATTTCTTTTAATAGTTAATATATTAGGAAAATTCTAGTTTTACATTATGAAGGCCTTCCGATTCTTGATCATTTTTTTTCAATTAAATGTCAGTGGCCTAATTAGTAGAAAATTCACAAATTATTATATTGATTTTATGAATAACCAGAATGAGATTCAAACTGAAAATAAAACGCATATTTAATTATCAAAACATAAGAAATCAATCATCTTAAACAATAAAGAATATTCATATTCGTACTAATAGTTCAGTTCTAAAATTATAATAACAATATAATTACTAGCTAATAAATAAACGATAGCAAACCAAAAGAAATATATATATCAAATCAAATACATTTGTTATTTGAATTGAGTGAAAATCTTTTCTTTCTTTTGCTATAAATTTGAAAACTTATGGGTTTAAAAAAAGACTCATGCTTAAATTAATTGTGAAATGGAAAAAGGAGATTATTTTGATTTTTTTACTACAAAAAGAATATCTCAATTGATACGTCTCATGTGAAAAATAAAAAAGATTAATACCCTCAACTAATATTAGAGGATAGAAATTTGACCAAATAAAATATTTGTGATACATTGAAAAATAGAGATATTTTAGGATTGAGTCCAAAGATAAAATTGGTAGAATTCGTGAAAAATATGTAAAACGTTAATTAATTGAAAAAAATGAACAAGTAGCTAGAACGAATATTATGGAACAGAGGGAGTAATAATAAAACATGCGAAAAAAATTCCCTTAACTTTTTTATTTTTCTTATTTGATCCTATAACTTTTTATTTTTTTATTTGGTCCCATATTTAACTATTTTTTTTTTATTTAGTCTCATGTCTCTATCAATTGCTCAATTTTTGACCAATTTTGACCAACTCGATCACCGAAAGTTGCCATGTGTCTCCTAGGTGTCGGCGCCGATCTGAGAGTTCCGGCGACTTATGCCTTGTGGCGCTGCATTTATGAGACGGCTTTAGTTTTCTTCTTTTTCTTTTATACATCAATTTACACCTCAGGTTAAAAAATTTTCACCTGAACAAATAATTTAATAAAATAAACAACAAAAATCCACATTCGTGTTACAAAACAAAAGGAAAATCCAAATCCAAATAGAACTTTTTATACATAAAATATGAATGAAAAAAAATGTTCATCCTGCATGATATTATTTACCAAACAGATCTTAACAATATTTTTATAATAATAATAATAATAATAATAATAATAATAATAATAATAATAATAATAATAATAATAATAATAATAATAATAATAACAATTAAAATGAAGAAAACAAAAAGAATTGTCGAAGCAAAAATATAATAAAAACGATGATGGTTCAGAATATTTTACCTTTGGTTGAAGATCGTAGAATCGATATTGATAATCTGCAAAACCAAAAACATGAATGATGAAAAACCAAAATTAGAAGATTAACAAATCAACGATTAAATAAAAAAAAAAAAATCTGAGAATTTGGCGAACCAAAAAATATTTGGAATGAGAGGATGTTGAAGAAGAAGAGAATTGAAGGACATAGAAGAAGAAGAGAATTGAATGACATTACAAAAGCTTTGCAACCATATTTATAGTGGAGATTTTTTAATGTTTTAGGGTTATAAATGTATATTACTAAAATTAAATGATGGTCCATTATCATCCTAATTTATAAAGCTAATTAATGTAATGGGTATGCAAACATGGAATACTTTGATTTTTGTATCACTAATTTATCGACTAATTGATTTGTAATAATAATTAGACATTATTTTAATAATTACCAATAATAATGAACAAATTATTATGTGACACATGTTCTTTTCAACTGGATGATAAGAAATGGGCTGGAAAATGCAAAAATGTCGATAGTAACAAGAATTGTCTTACTCTATATATATAGATTCAGTTAGTCTTTTTTGTTTTTTTACTTTTAGACACATTCAATTAGTCCACATACACGTTATACTAAGTGACAAATGCTCTCTTGTTGGATAATAAATATAATAAGAGAAACGTTTGACCAAGATAAATATTAAAATTATAATATTGGCTTTGGGCACCTATAAATACGTGAAATGGTTGTTTGATTTGTTCAACCATAAATTCACCAGCAAATATATATTATTGAAAAAAGCTTTTAATTTCACTATGGCGTCTAAAAGTGATTACAGCAATATCACTCGCAATGATTTTCCTGAAGATTTCATTTTCGGAACTGCTACTGCTGCTTATCAGGTTTGTCTGAAAGTCCCATATTTATGATTATTATTTAAGCATTAATTTATCATTGTTTAATTATTTAAGCTTTTATCATATACAGTTTAATTATTTTGGTTAATATAGGTTGAAGGAGCTGCTGCAAAAGGTGGTAGAAGTCTTAGTGTGTGGGATGCCTTTACGTTGGACGCTCCTGGTCTCTCTCTCATTCTCTCTCTATACAGTGACGGAGACAGAAATATTAAACTGAAAATAAGATATATATTTCAACTAGTTTTCTATATTAATCAGCATAAATTTTCATATACTCTTAATTACTTCACTACAAGAAAAAATGGTATTTGTCCCGCTACCTTTTTTGCAACTATAAAAGTGGTTACTAAAAGTAACTCATTTTGTAAATATTAGTAGTTACGTAAATATTTCATACAAATTTAACCAAATTTTGTCATAATATGACAAACTCTTTTGCAACTACTTGTAGTTACAAATACATTAGTAATTATAAAGCAGTTGTAAAAAATAGTTACAAATACATTAGTAACTACAAAGTAGTTGCAAAAGAATTGTTGCATCTTACTATAAGTGATTACCCTTAGTAACTACATTTAGACATTTAGTTACTAAAAATATTTTTATGACCACTCTCCCTTTTTTGTAACTACATTTTTTAGTGACAAAAAGCCTTGATTCTAGTAGTGCTTGTTGGTTATTAATTATAAGTTATCATGGATGACAGGCAGAATTGCCGATGGATCCAATGGAAACATCGCTGTTGATTTTTACACGAGATATAAGGTAATACAACTCTCGGAAATGCTCCCCTACTCAGCATGTAAAATATCATTCCTAGATATTAGATAAATAAATTAAATTCTTTTCAGAAAGATTATGACACAGTGGATGAACATATGTCCACGATGGATAGAGAAATCAGACCGATTCATTTTCATGTTAAAACTTATGATAAGTATCTGGGCTGAAATTATTTTCCTTTTTTTTATCAATTTGGCAGGATGATATTAAGATGATGAAGAACATGGGCTTTGATGCCTTCCGCATGTCTATTTCATGGCCAAGAATTTTGCCAGGTATATATAAACAAATTATAGCAGTAACAACTAACAACACTGAGACTGCAATTTGCTTATACTATATAAATCATGGAAATGAATCTTGAGTACCGTTTGTTGGCCATCGAAACGTTGTGATTTTATCCACAGTTAAAACGATGTTGTGGTGCTCAACACACGGTGCAAGAACGACCGCTTTGGAGAGGATCTAGTTCTCTCAGTCATTTGACTTGAATTGTTTTTGGTCCCATAATATTTTTGTTCGTACACTCGTGATCTAAAAAATAGTGAAGAATTCATTTAAGTCCCGTACTTTAAAAAATTGCTCGCAATTGGTCAATTTTTTCCACAGGTGACCAAATCAGCCCCAAATGGGCACGTGCGGTCGGATCTCGCTGCCACATGACTAGCACACACACTTTTCTGACCGATTTGGTCACTAGTGGAGAAAAATGGACCAATTGCACTACAACAAAAGAGTTCTTTTGTAAAATATTTGAAACTACAATTGTGATCACTAATAATACGTTATTTGTCACAACTTGTTGTCCAAATCTATCTAAAAATTATTTGAGACAATTTTAAGGCTACTTTTAGAGACAACTATGTTGATGTAAAAAATATTTGAGACGCATTTGAGACCACTTTTAGCGTCTCAAATATATTATTTGCGTTTGAGTTTTTGAGACGACTAATTAGTGAGGACAAATACTCATAAGTTATAACAAATGTTCAATGCTTGAATCTACTGTGTGTTGTCTCAAAAGAACATTCTTTTTGTAGTGTTGCGAGCCAAGATTAAATTGAATTCTTAACTGCTTTTTAGAAAAAAAAAAAAAAAGTACAAGCGAAAAGTTGTGAAACTTAAAATAATTTAGCCCCACAATCATCTATATAAATAGATTAATCCTATATAATGAATATTGATATAATTAGGTGGAAGACGTTGTCGTGGAGTGAACCAAGAAGGAATTGACTTCTACAATGATGTGATTAACACTCTCCTTGCCAATGACATTCAGCCATATGTCACAATCTATCACTGGGTCATCCTTACATTTTAGAACAAGAATATGGCGGGTGGCTAAGTGAGAAGATGGTGTAAGAAATTTTAAACTTATAACGTATTTTATGTAAGTTCAGCCAATCAGTTTGTATGGATTATTGAATTCATGAAAACAGGGAGGACTTCCGTGATTTTGCGGAGTTGTGCTTCTGGGAATTTGGAGACAGGGTGAAGAACTGGATCACACTAAACGAGCCCGTGAGTTACATTGTCCATGGATACGTCGGCTGTCTTACTCCACCGGGTAAGATGGCCGATGTGCCCGGATACGTACCTGATCCAGACTATGATTCTGATGATGATTTCCTCACAACGCCTATCCCGATAGCAAGTATCATCGAAGATATTTTGGGTGCTTTATTTTTGGAAAAATATGATAAACCCAAGGGATACAGCTTTGTCCCTTTTAGAGGATACAAAAAAGTGAACACTCTTCTTGATTTGGTTAAGTATGGGGCTGTTAATGAACAAGTCAAGAATAAGGTAGAAGAGAAACACTCTGGCTTCGCTGCCACTTATATTACGGATCTGGAGAAAGATGCTTATATTGCTGCAAGAAACATGCTCCTTGCTCATGCTGAGACCTATCACTCTTACAAGACCAAATTTTAGGTTTATTATTTTTATTTTTTCGGATGAGATAGCTAAATGTAAAGGTTGCAAAATTGGCCAACCAAGTGTACCAGTATTTCCGATTCGTTGGATCGTTAGAGTCTTAATTTGAAGTACCATCAGGCACAATCCAATGTAGCGGGCTCAACCTATTTTTATAGATAACATTTTGGCCCCCCAACAAATAATGTTTGTGCGACGGTCGACTGAACAACCCTAATTGCCACCTGGATTATAGGTAGTAATTCAGGCCACCTAGCCTGCCTGTGGCCATCACACATATGTCGAGTTGGATTTAGAGCCTAACCCATCCTTTTAAAATACACAAGATTTGTTGGGATGGTCAACAAACTACTAGGCTCACCGTGCTTGTTGGACCTGGTGATACTTTAGAGGCCCTGCAGTTTCTATGATCCACCTCAACTAAAATATAGGAAGGATTATGTCAACTGATTTTGCTACTTCTACCTAGTTAAGATTAATTCTTATTTGGTAAATTGGAGTTCGATAATTAAATGATTTGTGTGCAGGGTCGTCAGAATGGAAAAGTTGGGATCACATTAGTTACCCATTGGTTTGAACCATATAGTAACTCAAAGGCTGACAAACAAGCTGCGCAAGAGCTCTTGATTTCATGTTGGGGTGGTAATTACGTACATTACCTCATTACCACTCTGTCTTAAGCTAAATGCTAGTCGTTTTAGAGAAAATTATTTTGTTATATAAAAAAGAAAAGCCATTCTAACAAAAGGACTTTTAACTCTTCCAATATTTTTTTGGGCACATATAGCCCACTAAATCTGCCTAAAATTATTCTAATTTATCATTTCTTTCCAATATAACACCATAGTATGAGGTGAAAATAATTTATCTAGGGAGAGAGATATTATAGGAGTATACTTTTTAGTTCAGCGGTTGTTAATTTCTCTACTTATAAAGTCTAAAATGACTGATATATATTTGGAAGGTTGTAGTATGAGCAATAAATTCGTATTATTGTTTTTTACATACATACGTCTTATTTATTAAAAATCACACTGGAACTTTCAGGTTTTTGGAGCCTCTAGTAACTGGTAGCTATCCTCAAAGTATGAAAGATAATATTTCTGCTGAAATTCTTAAACCATTTTCTGACGAAGAAATTAGGAAGCTCAAAGGATCAATGGACTTCTTGGGATTAAACTACTACACAGCCTATTATGCAGCCGCCCATAAGCCTGATGTCGTAATTGGCTACAACAAAGATCAGAATCTTAAA
Source organism: Ajuga chamaepitys (assembly GCA_958295605.1). Lineage (NCBI taxonomy): Eukaryota > Viridiplantae > Streptophyta > Magnoliopsida > Lamiales > Lamiaceae > Ajuga > Ajuga chamaepitys. The sequence continues at coordinate 43,579,385 of OY282495.1, forward strand.
CTCTATAGTAAGACTTCATTCTCGTAATTTTGGCCACTTCATAAAAATAATATTTTAGTTATTGCTTAAAGATGGTACTTATCTAAAAGCTCCTGAGTTCGACAAGTGACCTGAACATCTATTTTTGTCTAATGAATATTTTTACTGTAACTGTACATACTGATCTACTCTAATTTTTGATAGAGAAAAACATAGACAAGAAACGCATTGGAGATAAGGTACGATTTTAATGCACTACCACTATTTTATTTCATACAAAGAACTTCTGTATACATAATTATGAAAAATTGATTGGTTTATTTTTTGTTAGACTGGCACTAAGTAGTTGCACTTTGTCCCACAAGGATTTTACAATCTTGTTGAACATATAGATACAACATACAACAAAGACAAGAAGTTCCCTGATATATACATAACTGAAAACGGTAATTTTCTTTCATCATATTGCTAATTAAATCTATACTCCGATAGTACTCTTCTATTTATGAAATACACGATGGAACATAGTTTGGAATAAATGATCTCAACCGTTTCCACATATTGGTTCATGAATTGAAATAGGGTGTGCTGATGCGGCAGATCACCAAAAAACAGCTGCGGAAGCTTGTGAAGACTTACTAAGGGTCCGATATCACCAAGATCATCTTGGACATCTTCTGAAAGCGATCAAGTAATTAATAACTTTAATTAGAGATCTTTTTTCGAATTAAACTATAAATTCAGAATCATTTTGCTAAAAATTGATTATTTTATGGCAGTTGCAAAAATATAAACGTGAACGTGAAGGGTTACTTTGCATGGTCGTACTGCGATAATTTTGAATGGACTGAAGGGTACAAAACTCGATTCGGAATGGTTTACATAGACTATATGAATAATCTCAAACGTTACCCAAAAGCTTCTGCTATGTGGTTCTCTCGTTTCTTACTCAAGAACAAGAAAGAAGGAAAATGAGAAGAGTGAAGAAACCAGAGGGAAGTGTGTGAGCAATGGAAGAATAAAAGTGCAGGTGTTGATAATAGTATGTCTGTGTGTTTGGTGAATAAATGCTGGTGGAGCTTCAGTATGGAGACCTATAGCTAGCAACAATATAAAGTTTTAGTCATTTTATTCCTGTCTTGTTATAATTTCAGTTTTAAAAGTCTTCGTCTAGTTTCTACTATACTGCAACTGTACTAGCTAGACACTAGTCTTTTAGAACATTAATAATAATATGTGTTTATTTTTATATGCTATATGTTATATTAATTAAGTACTAAAATACTTGGTTCTTCTTTTCCTTCTTATAATATTATAATCATCATTAATTGATTTTATTGGATGTTGTATTTATAGGTATACCCAACAATGACTTACAAAGTTTCAAATATAAATAACAACTAATTCTACGATCAAACTATTACATCTTGAAAAGCTCCAAAGATACTTCTAGAAATTGACGTTGAAACGACACCAAAGAAATTAGAAATCCTGTATGAATTGATGGAAGAACATCAATTATATTCTGGAAGCTATGAATGTGTTACAACACTTCTAGAAACACCTGGTCTGCAACGCTAGAATCTGGATAGGGTGTTCCAATGCTTTCTGCAACACTTGAAAACATAATAATAATGAGAACGGTAAATTCAAGTCGATGTTAGGCCTCTATCCGCAAATCGAATATGTCCCCACTGGTGCTCACTGGTTGACGTATCGTTTCCAAGGATAAAATGATTTTCATCCTCTGGATAAATCCAGAAGCTCCGACGAACTAAAGATGTGGTAAGAGTTGGATGGTATTCAACATGCCAAATATGAATTTTGGATGCAAGAATTTTGAAGAAATGCAATGAGATGCAACGTGAAAGAATTTTATGTGTGTTTTCACGTCCCGTATGCAAGAAGATATAACCTATATACATATAGGCATGTTCACTCGAATTGAGAATTAGTACACCCATAAAGAGTTAGTAAGGCATTCAAATACAGGTTGTAACGCAGCTACTACACCTCTTAACCCCAAGTGTTATAGAAAGTGTCACAAAACCGTAACTCAGGTGTGAGGTGGTGTTCAATCTCATCAAGTGAGCTATACTTTGTAATATGATGTGTTGGGAATGTGGAACCGGAATCAGGAAGTGAAGAACCGGAGGTTTGAACCGGGTTAGAGCATCAAGAAGACAACCTGTTCAGAATAAACCGGGTTCAAGGCAGTTGAGGATAACCGTCATTTGTGACGAAGCAGTTTCAGAATTGTGACGAAGAAAACCGTCGTTTTTGTCCGGTAGCTGAGCTCAACTTCGTTCAGTTAGAACTTTCTGTACAGTTACATTCGAGCTCCAATACTTATATCATTGTAAAGCTCTCATCAAGGAGAAGATCACTACGTCGAGCAATTTCCTTGTTTCTTAGATTAGAGAGAGTATTTTGAGATTGAACGTTTCTGCCCTAATTTGTCAACAGAATTGGGCATTTCATTTCTTGTGTGTATTCTCTGTAATTGATTGGTTTTCTTAGTGGATTGGGGTGTGTCTTGCCTCCGTGGATGTAGTTCATCTTGAACGAACCACGTAAAAGCTGTGTGTGATTCATTTTCAGTTCCTGGTCTGCGTGAGTTCAATTCGGCTACATCTTTGGCCGAACTGCATGTGTGTTTTCAAATTGATCTTTGTGCGAATTCCGGATTCTGTATAGTTGTGTGTTTAAGAGTTGAGTTCACTAACAAGTGGCGCCGTCTGTGGGAAACAACTCTCACAGCTTGAAGAAGAAAAGGAATGGCTGGTATGAAGATGGATTTTGAGAAGTTTACAGGAAGAAATGATTTCACACTGTGGAAAATCAAGATGAATGCAGTACTGGTTCACAATGGCCTTGATCTTGCATTGATACCTCTGGATTCGTGGGAAGAAAGTGAGAAACCCAAGTTTGCATCAGTGGATAAGAAGGCCCTCAGTCTTATCTTTCTGTGTTTGGGTGATAAACCTTTGAGAGAGGTCTCAAGATGCAAGAGTTCCTCAGAAGCATGGAAGAGATTGGAAGATCTGTATCAATCTAAGTCAGTATCCAACAAGCTGTTCTTGAAGCAGAAGATGTTGGCCTTCAAGATCACTGAAGATAAGGTAATTTCTGATCAACTTGATGAGTTCATTAAGATGGTTGAAGAATTGGAAGACCTGGATGTGAAATTGGAGGAGGATGACAAAGCATTGATGGTGTTAAACATTCTTCCAAAATCCATGGAAAGCTTTAAGGATGCCTTGATGTATGGGAGAGATGAGCAGCTATCTTATGATGGAATAGTGAAGGCTCTGAGGTCTAAATGTTTCCAGACTCAAGGTGATAAAGGCATGGTGCAATCTGGAGAAGGTTTGAATGTCAAATTCAAGAAACCTTGGCAAGGGAAGAAGGGACAGAATGCTAAGGATCCAAAGGCAGGAGACTCTAATCCTAAGAAGGGGAATGAATGGGTTGAGAAGAGGAAATGCTTCAAGTGCAAGCAGCCTAGTCACCTGAAGAAGGATTGTCCTAAGAGAAATAAGAAAGGTGAAAATCAAGGGGCAGAAGCTGCTGCCATTGATCATCAAGAAGATCCTCCAGAAGTATTGAATGTCACTGAATCAAGAATGGTAAAGGAATGGGTCTTGGACACAGGCTGCTCCTTTCATATGTGTCCACACCAGTCATGGTTTGATGAACTGAAAAGAGAAGATGGTGGAAATGTTCTCCTGGGAAATGACCAATCATGTAAGGTCAAAGGAGTTGGATCAGTGAGCATAAGGATGTTTGATCAATAACCTAATGTTGCTGCTGAGATTGACATTAAGGGGACCAATGTCAGTTTTACCACTAGGTGACCCAGTGTCAGCTTTGACATAGCATGAGCCAATGTTAGTATTGACACTAGGTGGCCCAATGTCAGCTTGAATAACAGTGTTTATTGCCGACGACAGTTCGACACTGGATGTCCCAGTGTTAGGTCGGTCAGCGACGTACACCCCTTCTTCGCCGTTTTCCATGGTATGCTTGGACTTCTTAAGTTATCCAAGTTTCTCTCCACTCCTCAAGTTCATAGCATTCGTATTTTATGAAAGTCCACATCAGGTTGAGATGATTGTAACTCAGGTTGATGAGGATCTTTTGATTTCAGATTTTGGTTCTTCTTGTACAACTTCTAGTGGAAAAATAAGATTGTTCATTTGATTCTCTATGGACGTAGAATCTGATTCTTCAGATTCGAACCATGTAAATCCTTTGTGTTGCTATTTTTTCGATTCTGTCCTTGTGAATTCGTGTTATTTCTTGTCGAATATCTTAACATATTGGCGCCGTCCGTGGGAATTATGGGATCTATGAGGTTCGATGCTGAGAAATTCGCTAGAGTCTGATTTTGGGTTATGAAGAATCATGATGAAAGCCTTATTGTTCAACAAGGCCTAGCCCTAGCACTCGAAGGAGAAGAGTAACTACATTCAACGAAGAAGGCAGATGAGAAACAACAACTTAGGAAAAGGCTCACAGTACAATAATTTCTCCGCCTTGATGATAAGGTACCGCGAGAAGTGGCCAAAGGATCGACTACAAAGGAGGTCTGGTCTAAATTTTAAAAGTTATACATGTTGAAATCTGTAGCAAATAGGCTCTACATGAAGCAACGACTATATGCATTCAAGATGATTGAAGAGAAAGGAAATCCTAACCAGTTTGATGAGTTCAATAAGATCATGGATGATCTTGGAGACCATTGATGTTAAAATGGAGGATAAAGATAAAGCACATGTCCTCTTGAGTGATCTTCCAAAGGTTTATGAAAATTTCATTGATGCAATATTTTTTTGGTAGAGAAAACACGATAACCCTATGTGAGGTTAAATCTGTACTCAAATCTAAGGAGTTGCAGAAGGGAGATGATACTGATCATGTTGAATAACATGGCGATACACGTTAATTATGCATGTAATTAGGTCGATTTATGATATTATTTTATAGGAATTATGTGCATATTTGGTCAAGGATTGGATAAAGTGATATAAATTGGACCATTTAACGTGTTTGACTTGTTTTAAGATATTTTTCAGCGTTTTTAGGATTAAAAACCATGATTTATGACTAAGGGACGAAAGCATAAGTCGAAGAGAAGTCTAAACCGAACAAATCCGATCAAACCCGGCTAAAAACCGGCCCAGACCAGCTCAGACCGGTCTGAACCGGTCCAGAAGACAAACCAGAGCAGAAATGACATGGTCGTGTCACATACACAACACGGCCGCGTCATATGTGACCTGCAAAGCTAAAATCCGCATTGTGACTACAACGCGGCCGCATCATTTTGTTCTCTTTTTGAAGGTTTTGAGCTCAAGGAGACGCGGCCGCATCAATCATCCAACACGACCGTGTCAAAAGGCTGATTCTGAAGTAAAATCCTGTCCCAAGTAGGAACTGATTCCTAACTCCCCCCAGGACTTTTCTGAAGCTTATAAAAGACAAGTAGAGCTCGTTTTTTTTTTTTTTAAAAGAGATCAGTTACATCATCATCATTACACTTTGAAAAGATTTTAGAGAGCAACTTGGAGGACGAAGATGACGAAGATCGACAAGACGATTCATTCGGGTTTAGTTGTTTCTTTCTAGTTTTTGTTCTTTACAATGTTTTCCAAGAATTATTGTGTTGAATTTATGCTAGGCATGAGTAGCTAAGCTATTCATGTCCTGGGTTTAGAAAGTAGGGATTTTTACAACAATGTTTTGAATTATGTTTTGATTTATAGTCTCCGTTTTTATGTGTTTATCTCTGTGTTTGTTTTTCCAACTGAATTTAGACTGACCATCTAGGTTTAATAATCTTGTTTAAAAATTCTGCTTCGAGAGGAGGGAATTGTTACTAAACGTACGACATAGAGCACAGTTGTCTATGATAGTGTAGGCATTGGTTTGTGAGCTTTTGGGAGTTGTTAGGATTAATTGACTTGAGAGGGTAATTATCTTAATAAATATACGATCTAGTCGCTTTGAGAGAAGGGTTAGGTTATTAGAGTGCCGCCTAATAAACACTAGAATCTGGTTTAAAGGTCTATAAGTTGAGTAAATTCATCATTGAAGTAAGTCCTGAAATCCAATCCCTAGGATACTTTTTTGTTAATTGAAATCTCTTTTTGTCTGATAAGTAATAGTTAAGTAATTAATTAGTTCAAGTTCTTTTATTTCATTACAAACAACCTTGAATTCTTAGTATCAGTTAGGATAATCCTAGACAATTGGGGTATCGAACTACCTAACCTATTCCTTGTGGGATCGACCTTGACTGCCACTACTACACCTACACCCGTACACTTGCCGTAATTAGGGGTTAGAAAATAGGCCTGTCACATGGTGAGGGCTTGATGGTTAAGAAATCAATCCAAAGAAGTACAACAATCCAAAGGGTAAACAATAGTGGAAGAAGCCTGACCAAAATCACTCTGCAAAAATTAAAACTAGGAAATGTTTCAAGTGACATATAGTTGGACATTTGGCAAAATATTGTCTAATGAAGGGATCAAAAATAAAGTCAAAGGAAGAATCAAGGCCAACCTAATAAAAGTACAAAAGGAAAAACACACAGAAAATATAGCAGAAGCCACTGATGGATATGAATCAGGTGAAGTTCAATCTATATCAACAAATGATATGACTTCTGATTGGGTACTAGATTCTGGATGTTATTTCAAGTATCAAAATGGAGGATATGTTCTATTAGGAAATGATCTTGAATGTAAGGTGAAAGAGACCAACTCTATCAAAATAAGAATTCATGATGGTGTTGTTAAAAAACTTGATAATGTAAGATATGCCCCTTAGCTAAAAACAAATCTAATATATGTAGGTATACTAGACAACGTGGGCTATAAATTTCATTCAATTGGAGGAAATATGATAGTGTCAAAGCGGTCAAATTTTTTTATAAAAGCAGTCAAGAGGAATGAATTATATTTTCTTCTTGGAAGTACTGTTACAGGGGAAGTATCTAGTACAGTCAGTGGAAATATAACATCTCTTTGGCATAAGAGATTGGCACACATTAGTGAGAAGGTTTTGCAGGAGCACTGTGTGTAGGGAAAGGCAAAGAGACTGAAATTTTCATAGGCAAAGCCTACACTACACATGGGAAATTGGATTATATCCACTCAGATTTGTCGGGGCCTGCTAAGGTGCAAACTATGAGTGGTGAAAAGTATTTCTTGACGATTACAAATTACTATTCTAGGAAATTATGGGTATATATAATCAAAGCCAAAAGTGAAGCATTCTTAAAGTTTAAGGAACGGCTAGCTGAAACTTAGAATCCATTACAAGAAAAATCACTTTTAGTGAGGAAAATTTAGTGAAAGTATAAAAAAACTCTCACTAAATGTTGAATTCTTGTGCTTTTAGTGAGAGTGTAAATATCCTCTAACTAAAAGTCTAATATTGGTGATGAATTTTGAATTTCACTCTTATTTAATTTTTTTCCCGTGGCTAATGGTGAAAAGTAAAAAAGCTAGGCGGGCGATTTCCCACCAAATGTACCTATTCTATATTTTTTTAAAGAAAATTCACTTTTTTTTTCCTAGTCTTCTCTCTCTCGTAAGTGAATTGATCTTCTTTCAACGGAAAAAGAAGCAATTTTTCTATATCTTCTTCTCCGGAAAAAATTAGGGTTTCTCAGAAACATAGGGATCCGTCTTTAGAGAAAATTTCCTCTCTCGCTCCCCGCACACACACTCTCTCTCTCCCCACTTCTCTACCGGTCCCATTTCCTCCGGTGATTCCCTCAATCAGAGAGCAGAAGAAGGCAAAGCCTGCTGCTAGGTAACAAAATCTTTCTCTCCCCTTTCTTTAAAGTTCCGACGAATTTCTCGAAATCAAGGTAACTTAGTTATTCGAGTGATTTAATTTCAAGAAAGCGGTGGGAAAACCTTGAAGGGATTTTTTTTCATCTTCTTTGTGTTCAATTTAGTTGATTAAAGTAGAAGAATCCTTATATTTACTTATAATCTAGGAGTATATTAGTAGAAGAAAAGAAAATTAATATTTATTCTGGAAGGAAGACAAAAATATTTGGGACGAATGAAACTTGAATAGGTATATACAGGGTGTAATTAGTGCAAAATTTTTATTATGCAAAACAAAGGTAGAATGGGAAAGGAAAGATTGAATCTCTATTTAAGCTGCAAGCTAAATGATAGATAATCGCATCAGCTTTTATCTCATTTTATTACTTGAATTTTATTGAAGTAGGTGATTAGATTACGCAACTGTATATGCATTCTGGCATTCTGCTTATGTGTTTATCATGGCAGCGTGATTTTAGAGTGTCCGTCGAGTTCAAAATGTAAACTAATTCCTTAGACTTGTGTATATTAGCCAGTAAATAGTGAAAGCACATCGTGTCCTGTATTTTTGCAGAAAGTACACAGGATTTGCCCAAATTTGTTGAGGATATTGTTCAGACATCCAATACAGGTCTTCGTGGAGCTCTTAGACTTGCTCAATGTATCCAAGAAGTTATTGGTGTTGGGAGCGAGAGGGTGGCTGATGCTTTGAAGGTAACATTATCAGTTCATCTTTCAATTAATAATAGGGTTAAGTACTGAAACTACTCTTAGGTATGCCTTTTCTTGTAAAAAAAAAGAGAACCAAGATGATTATGTTAATGTTTCAAGTTTTCAAATTCACCTATTGAGGGTTGTCTTAAAAGGTGGTCTTGTGGCTTCAATTTTCTTTTCTTTTTGGTCTTGGTAATGTTGTATTGTAGTATCTAAAATCTCACAGTAATGGTGACTTTCTTATTTAGGAAGAATGAGGAACTTTGAGGAGCTTTGTAATACCGACTTTATGTTCCGAGTATCATGTAGGAAGGGACCAATAGAAAGAATTCACACCATCAACCTCTATTATTTTCGTTCAAGCTTTTCTTGAAAGCTAGGCCTTATAAGAGGAAGTATCAGAAGTGAAATGCCATTGATTAATATGTTACGTCATCTATTTTATTTCAGTTGACCTTTAACTGTGCCGTAATTGAGATGGTTGATTTTGCTTTCCAAGGTTTAAAGAAAAAGTAATTGCAGATTTTTGGAACTTCTAATATTTGGTCATTGTTTGTTGATTGCTTGTCATGTACATGAGGATTATGTGTTAGACTTTCTTATATTATCTCTCGGGCAATCTTAGAGCTTGTTGCAGTTTCTCTTAAATGGAGCTAATTCCAAATAAAATAACAAAGAATGTGAAAAAAAATACAATATGAAGTACATCTTCAGCGGGCTGCACGGGGACTTTGGTTGAGCTCTCTCGCATTTTTTACTGATAGTAAAAGTGACGGTGAAAAGTGGTTGTCCACTAAGATAAGTTTCAACAATATTCTTCTAGATGACTTTTTTCTTCATTGTGATGCTTCATTTTCTAATACCCTAAATTAATAAGGCATTATCGTCATATCTTGTTCTTTTGCAAGAGAGGCATTGATTAGTAATTGGACATCTCTTATGTGGTTCTAGTAATAGTTTCATGGTGTTAAGTGCTAATATGAGCTTCTGCTCTATTTTCTACTGCAGGAAATGAAGCGATAGTGAAACCATGAGGAAATATGATCTATTAATTTACATTATGGATTGCTCCTTTATAATGTTAGTATGTGATTTTGTAATTCAATGGTTTGGTTCCTTCTGTTACCTCCATGGTATTCCAAAAAACCATAAGTTGTTTCAACCTTTTCCTTCCTCACCTGCAGCTGAAATCATAAAACCCCAATAATTCTTATTATATGCCCTTGTTAGTCTCGTCTACTAGCTAGTGCTTATATCTTTGCTGGACTTAGATAGGTTAGCTTGGATAAAATAAACTTTAAGACGTTAATGCAATTTCATGTTTTTATTTTCTTAGTTTTCTGTTGGATGTTTGATTTTCCCTTTATTGTTGTATCCTTTTTCTCAAGGTTCAAATTAGATATCTTCTTCTTAGATTGTGTGTGTTAGATTTCAGCATGACTCTCTAGTTAACGTGTTAGATATATTTCTAAAGTTTAGGATCTGTCTATTGTTTTCCAAAATACAAGAACTTGGGCTGATGGATTAACAATTATTAAATTACATTTATGCAGCTGTTGGAGCCATTTTTCCAGCTACAGATTCTATATGCACATTGTAGGTATTAATTAATTAGCGATTTATTTGGTTCTTTTCAAGAAAGGTAAAGGCATACCTGACAAACAAAAGGATAGACCTAATACTAGTACCTGATGTAATTTTTTTTCTTTTTTGGACCTAATTGGCAGGTTCTAAGCAAGGACGAACATCTTTACACTATAGTGTCGTTTTTGTGGAAGGTGTGGTGAGTGATGCCACATTTGTGGTGCTCTTTAATGCAATTCAGATATTTGACCTCTCATATATTAACTCAAGTTTCGGTTTGAAGTTCATCAGCAACTTCCTTACGTTATTTATAGTGTTTTAGTGAGTTACCGCTTGACTAATTTGTGATTGAATGTATGGAAGAAGTTTGGATAAAGATGTTGCAAAATTTCTCAATCATTTACCTCAATGTAAGTATTAAGGTGTGCTTCTAAACTTCATATTCTTCTCCTTTACCGCCGGTCTTCTAGCTAGTAATTGATACAGAGGTATGGTCATCATTTCTTATTTTTACTCTGTATTTTTCGTGGGTTTCTTGAGTTGGAAGTTCATACTTGAGTTATTTGAGAAATTATTACACCCTTATTTTTAAATCTTTGGTTGAATCAGGTTAATTTTCCATGAGAAATGGCATGCGAGGCTGTACAGATGTGGAGTACTTTTAAGTAACTTGAAGACTCTGATTTTCTTTTTTGGTTGTATTTGCTCAGACTTAAAATAGTCTTCTATGTATACATCATGCTACAAATAGCCATTTTGTGCTTCTGTTACATAATATATTCTCGCTAGAAGTTATTAGTTCGTTATTTGCATTCTTAATTATATATGCTATCATGATACTTCTAAATATTATCATATATTAATCTACAATGATGGACTAGTAGCTATAATTATCACTGAATTAAAATTACAGGCAATATTACAAGGATGAAAAAAAAGTTGCTAAAATGTCACGAAGGAGATCTTATCACAAAATCATATTATTTAGTGTATGAAGATTTAAATATGAAATAAAGTTGCTCATTAAGCTACCATATAATGAGGGGCGAAAAATGTATTAGTGAGAGTATTTTTTGTCATTGAAAAGACTTTTAAGGACAGGAATATTACTCTTACTATATAGTTTTTAGTGACGAGACTCCATCCCGTCACTATATACAATTAGCTACGGAAGCGATAGCTAGGGGCCGTGACAGGAGAATAACTATCACTAAAAGTCTTTTGTGACGGTATTATAACTTTTAGTCATGGTTTTTCCCGTCACTAATAGCAGTTTTTCTTGTAGTGATCTAACCGGTAAGAAAGTTAAGAACCTCAAAATTGATAATGGCTTAGAGTATGCATCAGAAGAGTTTAATCAGTTTTGCAAGACAAGAGGTATTGTGAGGTACAAGACTGTGGCAAGAGTTCCCCGACAAAATGGCTTAGCAGAGAGGATGAATAAAAATACACTTGAAAGAGTTAGGTGTATGATATGTAGCTCTGGAGTGTCTAAGAAAATTTGGGGAGAAGTAGTGACAACAACAAGCTATTTGATAAACAAGTCACCATCTACAACTTTGAATTTCAAAACTCCTAAAGAGGTTTGCAATGGTTCACTTGCTAACTATTCTGAGTTAAGAGTATTTGGTTGTCTTTCTTTTGCCCATATAATGCAAGACAAACTTAAGCCTAGAGCCATAAAGTGTATTTTTCTAGGCTATCCAAAAGGTGTGAAGAGGTATAACTTGTGGTGCATTGAACCTGGGAATTAGAAGTGTATTTGATGAAAACATCATGCCCCCTAAAGAAATCTGAATCAAGAGAAAGTTCAAATGCAAGTGAAGAAAGAACTCAGCTTGAGGTGGAGCCTGAAAGATTAACACAAACAAGTAACACTGAAGAGCACAGTGAGGATTTTGATGCAGAAGAAGATGAACCTGGAGACTTAGTAACTACCAGAAATCAGACATACACATCCTCCTATCAAAGGTTTGGGCATGTAGACATGGTTTCTTATGCTCTTTACATAGCAGAAGAAGTGGAATGCTATGAACCCTGCTCCTATACTGATGAGTTATTTGTGCTGAGAAAGAAAAGTGGCTAGTAGCTATGCAAAAGGAATTACTGTCCTTGGAGAAGAATAATACCTGGGAAATAGTGGATAAGCTAATAAAACATAAATTGGTAGGGCGTACATAGATATACAAGAAGAAGCATGAGTGAGGGAGTAGAGAAAATATCATATTTAAAACAAGGCAGGTTGCAAGGGGATTCACTCAAAGAGAAGGAGTGGAGTATAATGAGATTTTTTCTCCAATTGTTAAACATTGTTCTATGAGAATAATGCTAGAAATAGCTGCTCAATATAATCTAGAACTACATCAGATGGATGTCACTAAAACATTTTTTCATGGAGAATTAAAAGAGAGGATCTACATGGAGATATATGAGGTCTTCAGGTGGAGAATCTTGAGAACAAAGCATGTCTGTTAAGGAAATCTTCGTATGGACTTAAGAAAAGTCCAAGGCAGTGTTATATGAGATTTGATGAGTATATGTTGAAGATTGTTTTCTCGTTAAGTAGATATGACAATTTTGCCTATCTTAGGAAGGAGAAAGATTCAATGCAAGTGTATCTTCTACTGTATGTGGGTGATATGTTATTAGCCAGTAAAACTCTAGCAGAAAGTGAAGAGATTAAAGACCTGTTGTAGTTTGAATTTGAGATGGAAGATCTTGGTGAAGCTAATAGGATTTTAGGAATGGATATTGGTGGGAATAGAAAAGTTGGGGAATTTTTTCTATCTCAAAAGGCATATTTTAATAAGGTGTTGCAAAGGTATAATATGCACGTGTGTAAGACTATTACTACACTATTGGGACAACACATGAAGATATCACTTCTGCAATGTCCTAAGTCAAAACAAGACAAACTTCATATGCGGAAGGTTCCATATGCCAGTGCTATGGGCAACATCGGTGTGTTGCAGCCCTAATTTGGCTTATTCTCTGAGCATTGTTAGTAGATATATGGGAGATCCTTGAAGATTTCAATGGGAAGCTGTGAAATGGATCTTGAGATACATCAGAGGTACTGAAGCCAGAGGTCTGTGTTTCAAGAAACAAGAAGACTTGTATGCTCCTCTTATTGGATATGTTGATGTTGATTATGCATGAAATTTAGATACGAAAAAGACTCTTACAGGTTATGTCTTTACTATATTTGGCACTGCTGTGAGTTGGAGTGAAACACATCAGTCTGAAGTAGCATTATCAACCACAAAATCTGAATATGTTGCATTGACGGAAGTAATACAAAAAGCCTTGTTGTTAAAATGTATAATTGAAGAGTTTGGGATTCTTCAGAAGAGAGTAACTATGTTTTGTGACAATCAAAGTTTAATTCATTTGGTCACGCATCAAGGGTATCATGAGAAAACTAAACATTTAGATGTGAAAATACATTTTGTGCATGATATAGTTGCAAAAGGAGCAGTGGGAGTTGCTAAGTTTCATATTGAACTAAATCAAGTAGATGGATTCACTAAGGCACTTCATGAGCATAATTAATACGACTTCAATAGTTCATGCAAATAGAGAGAGAATCACCTAGTTTTTCATCTAATCAGAAGGCTAGTTAGTGAAGCTAGAAGGAAAAGAGAGAAACAGAGAGTTGGTGAGAGATTGTAACTCACGCTGATGACGATCTTTTGATTTCTAATTTTGTTTTTTCTTGTACAACTTCTAGTCGAAAAATAATATTGTTCATTTGATTCTCCGTGGACGTAGAATCTGCTTCTTTAGATTCAAACTACGTAAATCCTTTGTGTGGTTGTTTTCGATTATATTCTTGTGAATTGGTGCTATTTCTTGTCGAATATCTTAACACTAACAATTGTTGAAAATTGTTGCACTTAACTCTCGAGACTCTTGATTATCCACTGACCATCTTCTAGTGCTGCTTCATTTTCTCTTGGAATTGTGAGGTTTTAGTAGCGATCGTTTTATCACATCTTTCAAAGACGAACCATAATTTTCCACAGGTTTTGCTACTTGTTGACTCTCATACCAAATGTTGGATTGATTCTTCCATCCTTTGTTCTTATGTTCCCCAACAAAAATTAGACATGAGTATATGGTATGCTCAAATATGTTACAAATCCAACATGGCTTAACCTGTTGAATCGCTTCAACAACAAGTTTTCTAATAAATGAGGTAAGTTGATTTAATTGATATTAAGATGTTAAATTACTAACCTCATTACCTAATTTAATTGGTGCATCACACGTATCAACTTGTAGTGATTTTTGCGTCATATTCTCAATTAAACTCTTTATTGCATCTAGGATCTTGTCAAATAAAGTCCTTATAAAAATATTGGATCAAAAGATGATCACTAATTTAATGTTGTGGACAACTTGCAACGAGTCTTCTGAACCTCTCTAAATACTCATAAAGAAACTTAATTTCCTTGAACTTGAATTATACCACATATTTCCTTTCGGATACTAGTTAGAAAAGAATTTTTGTCGGAATAACCTCTCCATGTGAACACATGTTGTGATGGACTCATTCAAATAGTACAACAAATCTTTTGCCATATCCTTCAAGGAAAATGGAAACTATCTTAGCTTAATCTACTCATCTGTTACCCCTACAACCTTCAAGCTTGAGAAAACTATATGGAACTCTTTGAGGTGTTTAGATGGGTCGTCACCTACATAACCATAAAATGAAGGCAAAAAGTGAATGACAACGTATTTAAGCCCAAATGAGGAGACACAGAAGCGCGTAAGGAAAATGGGAGTATATCTTGCATCAAAATATGAGCATAATGACTTTTAAGATTAGAAAGCTTCTATCTTTAAGACTGACAGGTCGTGATATGTTAGATGCATATCCATCAGGAACCTTGAGGTTTTTCAACATATGTAGGAACATGTCTTTTTCTTTAACACTCATAATGTAGCATGCAGGAGGGCAAGCGAACCCCATTAGTAGATCCTTGTATAGGATGAAGTTCATGCCTTATACCTAGTTCCACCAAATAAAGTCGTGCCTTATAGTTGTCTTTACTTTTTTCATCAACATTAAGTAATGTATTTATGATGTTATCACAGACATTCTTCTCTATATGCATCATCTAAATTATGACACAAAAGATTGAACTCCCAATAAGGTAGTTCAAAGAAAATACTCTTTTTCTTCCACATGCAGTGTGATTTACTTTGTTGTGTTTGTTCTACTCCACGAGACAAAATCACCATTAACATCAAACACCTTGTCCTCTTCACTATCATTAATTGGTTGCTCAATAATGATATGTCCCGTGGAAGTATCTATAGCTTCCCTTGTTCTTTTATTTTTTGTCCCCTTAGCTTTTCCATAAGTGAATCTAACCCCATCCAATTGAAACTTCAGTACTAGAACCTGTGGATGGAGCAGATTTTAGTTCCTCGATGCCATCACTTTGAAAGCGAAAAGGATGGTTTGGAGGTAACCACCTACGGTGTCCCGTATAGCGAAATTTTCCACCATGGGATAACCATCGAGAATGAGTTGAACCGCCACAAGAGGTACTTACAACACGACCCTTAGTACTCCGACCTGGTAAGTTTGCATAAGCAAGAAAATCATTAATTTCCCACATGAATGTTGCTCGTAGCTTGAAGTTTTCCCCTTCGGCAGCATCAAATGCATCCACACCAATCCATAGTTGTTTCAACTCCTCAATTAAATGCTGTAAAAAAAACATCAATATCACTTCCTGGACCCTTCTCCCCTGGAATAACCATTGAAACTATCAATGAAGACTTTATCATACAACCCCATGGCTCTAAATTATATGGAATTAGTAAAACCAACCATGTGCTATATGTACTGCTCATTGTTCGAAAAGGATTAAACTCGTCACTAGTTTAGTCCTAGTCTTACACTGCGGGATCGGATGAAAATTCTAGATATCTGGTAACAATTTTTTTCCAAGCTTTTCCATCCGGTGGATGCCTTAGTTTTCCATCTTTTGGATGACCTTCCACATGCCATCTCATTGATGATGCCGTTTTTGTAGATAAGAAAAGTCATTTTAGTCTCAGTGTTAAAGGAAAATACCGTAGGACCTTAGCTGCCTTTTTCTTCCTTGGCTTATCTTCATCATCAATGCTTGTAGCACCGTCAACTTCTTTGTTCAATACCCACCTTGAAGTCAAGCATACAATGCAAGTTTCGTTATTAACTTTATCCCCCCAAAACAACATACGATCATTAGGACAAGAATTAACTTTTTGATATCCAAGACCCAACTCCCTAATAATCTTCTTAGCTTCATAATAAGATGGCGGCAAGGAAACACCCAGCAGAAAGACATCTATCAATAACTCAAGAAGCACACTAAAAGTCTTTGCAAACCAAC
This sequence comes from Ajuga chamaepitys, assembly GCA_958295605.1. NCBI lineage: Eukaryota > Viridiplantae > Streptophyta > Magnoliopsida > Lamiales > Lamiaceae > Ajuga > Ajuga chamaepitys. The sequence continues at coordinate 43,595,907 of OY282495.1, forward strand.
CAAAAAGACATTTGGTGTGGAATAATAGCAATATGAAAGAGAGTTTCAAGAATTTTACACAACCTGGATAAAGTTCTTGATCACTTTCTTTCTCTAGATTTTGGAATCTAACTCAGTCTGTCAAATTTCTACCCACAACCTGTGCTTGTTGGCCCTAGCCACCTACATATTCACTTTCATATGGCAAATTCAAATTTTTATTGACAACTCCCAGTACATAATGTTTAGCTGGTACCCCTAATATGTCTTGGAGTAGTCCTCTTATTTGATAATCTCCATCAAGATTTTCTTCCACATTTATAGAGATTGGCTCACTAGTATTGGAGCAATTCTCTGGTGATTCAATAATATTTTCTCCATAAAACACCCAAGACTTATAACCTTCTTGAAAGACATGCCATACCAGATGCTCTTAATTAATATTGACATCAAATGAAAATATGTTAAAACACTTTCTATACGAGCAACAAATCGCTCCATTAATTGATGATTTTCAACATCAAACTTCATAAAATTAGCCAATCCAATAGTATATGCTTAGCTGGATCTGGGCATTTACATCCAACTTTTGTCCATTGTGCAAACTTTATTTCTCGTACTTCAATTTCTAAGTAAGTTAAAATAAAAGAAAATATTTACTCAATATTTAAAGATCATATTTTCACATATTGATCGTAGCTTATTATAAAATGAAACACAATATAAGCTGTCAGAAATAATGTACAAAATTAGTAAAAGAAACTACGCGACTTGAAATGGAGAATTTTACGGGATGATATTTGGGATGTGAAATAGGAATGTGAATGAGATGCTCAATACTAATATCGTACCCCTCCATTACTACCCCTTTATGTAGAATACACTTACTTCACCTTCTGTCTTCACAATGTTGTTAATCATTTCATAGTTTGGAACACAAACTTCTGAGAAGTTTCACTACGGGGATATTTAAAAAAACAAAATCTCAATCTTTCGGGCATAATGTAATTAAACTAAAAAATGTAGAGTACTAGATTACTTTAATGACCTACATTTCTATTTAACAGTGAGGAAAACCAATGACTCCAAACGAAACACACCTTCACGCGGCAGCTTACCTCCCTATATATTATAAAAAAGACAGAGACAATCAAGTAGAAGAAGAATCAGATAAGTTTATTAATAAGAGTTATATTACACCATCTCTTTGTTGTTGATGTTTCTTCTATTCTCGTGACAGCCAAGATGGTATTCCATTGCTTCTAATACATACTACATGTAATTAATAATGTTACTAAACACACGTGACATTTACTAGGTATTTTGGAATATAAATGATGTGTTTTGAAGGAGAGAAAGAGAGGTTGACTTCCATAGGTAGTTAGGAACAATGTTTTATAGGAAGTTGCAATGAAAAGAAATTTTCTTTTCAATCTGTACTTATTTATTTGCAAGCTACAAAATCCAAAATTTTGTTGTTTCAAATTAGAAGATAAAACTAGACATTCAAGTGGACAATTCATCAAATATGTTATATACATCAACACCATCAATACTAGAAACTCAAATCTAAGCCGAAATACATACATAAAAAATATAAGCCTAATAAGAATACGACAAACTAAAAACTCAAATGAACAATTTATCAAAGAGGTTGTATGCATCTATCTATATAACCACAACAACACCTATTATCATAAATCCGAAATATAAAAGTAGAGATGAAGAACTTACCGTAAGACAACACTAGATTCACAAATGCTTCATTCCGAGACCGACGTACTGATCTTCGTAGGAAACTCCCAAAAGCTTTAACCAAAATATAGACTGACAGGATTTTGGTTAAGTAAACTATTGAGATCAGTATAGTGGTCTTCCTAGTTCCTACTAGCATTTTTTCGTTCTACTGGAGGATTATGACTTTTTTTTTATATTGCGTAGATATGGATGTGTACTTGATTAGAAAATATAACCACCTAAAATATGTTGACTAACGTGCAGATGAAGATAAAATATCTATATAAAATTGTAGAGCTAAATAAAAAAATACATAATAAATTCATTATTATAAGGTTTTGCTAGAAATCTCACTTCATCTTCTGGATATCTATGAACATTATACTGAGAAATTAGTGCTACCTGATAGAGTTCACAATGGACAACATAGTTTCCATCAATATATAGTTTTAAATAGTGTTAAGTGTAACCGAAATATAGCATTCGTCCAACAGACTTGACCCAATCGGGCCGGGTCGTCCGATTTGCCATCTCTAATAGTAATTGGCCTAAGTGGACAACTAGACTCTAAGCGGTGTCTTTCGAACTCGATTTTGTATCAAATAAAATTTTTAGGCATTTTTTTAGTCTAAACGAGCTAGTCTGACTATTTGTTTGTCTGGACACCTATGCACCGACTAGTAGCTGGGCGGTGCCTTACTGAACTTATTTTGTAAGTGGAATTTTAGGCGTTTTCTAGATCTAAGCGATCCAAACAGACGATTAGTCGATCGAGGGGCCAAATCAATTTTATTATACTTTTTTTTTTAATTTTATATTTTATTATTATTTTATCAACTTATAATTTCTACATTATGATCTATTAATTATATATATTAAATGGTATTATATTTTTAAAATATTAGAAATATATTATAAGAAATAAAATAAAAAAATTACAAATTAAAAATTAAAACTAGCGACCGCCTAGTTGGTGACTAGTAGGCACTTAGGTGCTAGGTGGTCCCAAACTGCCCTACTACGACTACCAATTTCCGACTTCTGCGATCTTGATTTAAAAAGTGTCACTGGATTTTATGACGCAAAGTGTAGAGCATCACTAATTTTATGACACAAAATATAAAGTGTTATCAGTCCAAATGCAAGATGTAAAGTCGTTAATAAATTCATGACACAAAATATAAAGTGTAATCATTATGTCGCAAAGCGTCATTAATTTTATGATGCAACATACGTGGAGTCATAGATCTTCTAACACAAAGTTATTACTACCATGTGATAGATGCAATTAGTAACCAATTTCAACCTTAAAACTCCTACCCCGAGATTAGCAACAAGCTCTGCTAACCTCGTTATCCCTTATGATTAACTAACCAAAACAAGCTCTTTGGTTAGTCTATCCAGTTGAGTGATCTCAGAACAAGCTCTCTGGATCTCATTAACCGGATGCCTAGAGTACTAGGATAACAGAATAGACACTGTGTGGACCTCGTAAGCTCGGACCCATTCAGACCGAGCTATATACTACCCTAGCGATTTCACTCGCTATTCGCTACTAATTGGCTATAGGTTCGTAACAATTACGGATTACCATTATAACCTAGCGTTACTTATGCAATTATAATCCTAGGTGATCAATCTAGCACATAAACACACAAGCATTGAAGGATAAACAAATAGCATAACAACGTTTTAAGGAATTAATCGATTAACAATCACTGTAAATATCACAAGATAATAAAACTAGGATTCGACTCGACTAAGGACTGAAATAACCTACTAGCCACTCATGGCGGTGACAAAAGACAAATTAAAATGGAAATACATAATTTAAATAACTAAGGAATGAAAAACCCGAATACTGTCGATCTTGATTGCTCGTCCCCTTCGGAATCTCCCAATCTTGCTCTCTCGTAATGTCCAACTCTCTAATTTCCGAGCATAAGGATCCCCTTTTATAGAAGAAGTTAAATTGGGTTATTTTGGGCTCAAAATCGGAATTCTTGTGGCCCAAGGATTAATTGGCCGACTTCATGGGCCGCGGCCGCGTAGATGGGTCGCGCCCGCGCCCGCTCTTCAGCCAACACACGCCGCGGCCGCGCCACTTCTCCAGAGGCTTTTGCTTTTTCTCTTCATTTTGGCCGCGGCCGCGCTAATGTGCCGCGGTCGCGGTACTCTGTTCTATTTTCTTGCATTTTTTTCATCCTTTTGACATCCGGACTTCGTTCCTTCGTTGTACATCCGGCCGAGTATAAATACTTAGCCTTAAATCACCTATTTAGCTCAAAACCAAACCACAAACGTCAAATAATCCAAAGACATTAAAACAAGCTAAACACAATCCATTATACACGCAAACATCACAAATCATCACTTTAACAGATTTAAAGTGCATAAATAAACGCGTGTACCAAAATCTCCCAAATTTAACCCTTTGTTCGTCCCGAACAAATCTAAATCAAACAAACAATCAAGATACGGGTTTTAAGGCACTTTAAGTGGCAATTACGAGTTTCAGAAAAGTTTTTCAAAAGTACAGCAACATGACGTGAATGAGCATATTTGACCGAACAACTTTAACTACTTTCGACACTTATGTTTTTCAACAAATTATATGCAACGACCACCATATGCTTGCCAATTTATTTAAGTTGGATCTAGTGCTTAGCATGTGTGGCAAATAATAAAAAAGGTCTTTAATTCGGTTGTAATGTAGACTTAGGTAGGGTAAGATAAATTTTGGGTGAAAGTGACTAACAAGTGGACTAACCGAGTTATTCCTACTCAACCACCCCTAAAAAAAAAAAAAATCACTCGCACCTTACTCTCCAAATCTCAGTAAATCACTCTAAAGGTGACTTCTTCTCCCCATGAAAGTTCTTTTACAACCAAGTGCTTTTATTTCCTCACTATTTTTTTCTTCTCTTTTGGGTAGCACTTTTCTTACTCCCCTCCTCAACTCATGCTTCATGTGTACTCAACTCATTTCTCTTCTTACTTTTGCATTGTACAAATCAAGGAGTCTAAAATTTTTAGCACATAGGAGGGTAAACCTTATTGATTTTTCTATCACCAATTCCCTTTTCATCTTTCATTTTAATCCCCCTTTTCAGCCCATAGTAATCCCAAATAACATCCCCGGCTTGCCTCCCTCTTAACTAGATTAGTCCAATAAGGTCAAAGGCCAATTTGAAAGATATTCGGCTAACAAATGACAGGCTCACGGCTCAAACGGGCTAACTACGGAAAATTTCTTTTTCAAAATTTCGGTCAAAAAGTGTAATTATTTTGAGGCTCTGAAATAGGCTAAAATCAAGAAATGCCTAAGATCATTTTCTAAGCCACAACACACATCGACTTATTCACGACAGACATGCAAGGCAAGTTATAGGGTCTGCTTGCACATAACCAATGAAAATCACACCGAAATAATTTATACAAATTACTCCAAGAATGGAGATACAAAATAGGCTCAAATTCCTCACAGGGCAATTAATGATCAATGTTTCAATTCACAGCTCAATTTCATCTCTATTACCCTTCATGCTCTATCATGTGCTATTGTAAACAAGTTTTAACAAAAAATCATCATTAACTCATTGCCAACTTGTTATCACCTTACTGTGTCCATCTTCTTTCTTAACAACACAATTCAGTTTTCCTTTCATTTTCTAGACTCGATCAAGACTCAACAAAAATTAAAAAAAATAATAAAACCTAAGACTCCACTAAACAAAATAATAAAACAGTTAACTACTGCTCACAGGCCCAACACACTATCAATGGCACACTGACCCAACAACAATGCATAATAAAATAAAATTAAAAACGGACTGCAAACTAGAAACGCTGCTAAGTCGCCCCACTTTACACCCCCCTCCCCCAAACTTGGTTGAAAACCGAAGTTTGATGGAAGAAAGAGTGGTGCGGCTTGGTGCGTACTTACTGTGCTCTAATGCGAAAAGAAACAAAAATTAAGAATGAAAGAAATAAATAACGTAAACATCGGGTTGCCTCCCGATAAGCATTGTTGTTTAACGTCGTTGGCTCAACCGGTTCACGTCCCCTTTCAGCGTTTTATCCATGGTTGTTTCCAGGTGGGTCCCGACCAATTTAGGCACTTTACTCCATTTCGCCTTTCCTATTCCTTTTTACAATGCCACACCAATGCGGACCAATTCAGCTTACTCCTGCACCTCATCTCAAAATCCTTTTCAACAACAGGGTTAGTAGCATCAGGTAAGAAAACAGAATTGGCATCTTCAGGACGTCCGATAGCATCATAAATATTCAACTTAACAATATGGCCATCAAATTCCATAGTTAGAGTCCCCTTACTGACATCAATCTTTGTTTGGGCGGTGTTCAAGAACAGCCGCCCTAACAAAATTGGAGAAGATGTAGAGGAATCTCCTTGCATGTCTAGAACATAAAAGTCAGCGGGAAATACTAGTTCACCTACTTTAACTAAGACATCTTCAATTAGACCATCAGGGTATGTGTTACTACGGTCTGCTAACTGAATTACTATCCTAGTTTCTTTCAGTGGTCCTAGGTTTAATGCATGGAATATTGCTCTTGGCATTACATTAATGGAAGCTCCTAGGTCTAGCATGGCACGTTCAATGTTTGTGCCTTCTATTCTACATGGAATGACAAACATACCTGGATCCTTACATTTAGGTGGAACCTTCTTTTGGAAGATTGCTGAGACGTTCTCTCCCATCAAGACCTTTTCATCTCCCCTAAGCTTACGCTTGTTGGTACATAGCTCTTTTAAAAACTTAGCATATCTGGGGATTTGCTTGATAGCATCAATCAAAGGAATGTTGATGTCAACCTTGCGAAACACATCCAAAATCTCTTTCTCTTTGTCAGGTCGTGCAGTTCTGATCATACGACTAGGAAAAGGGAGTGGTTGAGACGGTATTGATGCAGAATCGGTGATTTTCGGCTGAACAGGGGCAGCCGCCGCGCTGGTATGCCGCGGTCGCGCAACTTCTACAGAGGTTTCATCTTCAGGGTCGTCAAGCTGGGCGAGGCCGCGCAAGTCTACCGCGGCCGCGGCTCTGTCTTCTGCAGTTTCACCTGGAATTTCGTTTATACCATCTAACAATGTTTGCCCAGGCTTCTTAAGCTCTACAAGCTGATTACCACTCCTCAATGTGATGGCACTGACATTTCTTGGTTTTATTTCGGGTTGTGATGGCAGTTTTCCACTCTGCATATTTTCTAGTTGACTTATAGCAGTTGCCATCTGGCTCATCTGTGTCTCGAGATTCTTGATGCTCGATGTTGCATGCCCTTTCAAAAAATCCTACTTCTACAATTGGTGAGTCACCGGGTTATTCAAATAAGTCGTGTTTTCCGTGGTCCCAGCCCGGATCCAGCCAGGTTCTATTGACCATGTCCTCTTCCAATTTTGGGGCGTCTTTGGCTTTACGAGAGAAAGCTCGCCGGAGAATTGGATCTCTTCCCGTCCCGGGTCTGAAATTGCACAGTATTTGTTGCTAAAGTCTTCACAATATCAACCAAGGATGAGTCAGGTGCTTGTTCGGCTGGCTCCTTCGTGTAATACATACCTCTAGGTGGTGGAGGTATGTTTTGCCCACTTGACTGGCCATGCTGATTACCATAGTTGAAATTTGGATGACCCCTCCATCCTGGGTTGTAGGACTGAGAGTAGGGGTCATACTTCCTGCCATGGAAGTTTCCAGTTCCGACAGCATTGGCATGTGCTTCGAGCTCATTACCTAGAACTTCGCAATTATCAGTTGTGTGATCCGTGGTATCACATATTCGGCAAGGTCGGATATTTGAACTTCCCCCCATAACAGCTTTCTGAACCATTTTCGTAAGTTTATCAATCTTCGCATCCATTTGAGAATCGTTTACCTCTTCTCCAAGAACTGGGTCTCCATTTCCTCCCAAGTTTTTATAGATGCCGAGGGCAGGTAATAGAGCCAATCCTTGGCCATTTCGTTCAGAGAAAAAGGAAATGCACGCAGCTTTATCTGTTCTTCTGTGACATTAGTAGGCTTCATGCTCGAACAGACAATGTGGAACTCCTTCAGATGTTTATGCGGGTCTTCTCCTGATAACCCATGGAAGGAGGGCAATAGGTGGATTAACCCTGATTGGAGTTCGAAAGCGGTATCCTCCCCTAGATCAGGGAAGGTGATGCAGAGAGGCTGGTGAGTAGTGCGAGTGGTGGCCAATTCCCTCATAGTCCTTTCGGCTGCCATTGAATCTAGCTCAGGTTCAGAATCGGAAGAATTCTCGGTGGCAAAGGGCAGAGCTTCAAATTCCTCTCAATTTTCTCTTGCTTGTCTTCTCAGAATACGGTCTCTACGAGTTATCTCTGGATCGAAAAATAATTCTTTATTTTGGCGTGAACGAGTGATCATTCACAGCTAAAACAAAAAGAAGATTAGGTGAATTCAAGTTTATCGCAAGTATTTATGCAAAAAAAAAAAAAAAATACTAGACTAAATATGAAACTAATAAAACTAGACACTTAAAGTCTTGCACCGCTCCCCGGCAACGGCGCCAAAATTTTGACCGCACTGCCGCGATGCTGTAAAATTAGTTAAACATAGCTACCCTTCTAGCTTGTAGAAGTGATAAGTAGGGTCGATCCCACAGGGAGCAGGAAGACTTATAGTGTTTTGAATGAATCCTAATACTAACAATATATGTATATATAAGTAATGGAGGGTTTGTAATTAGATTTTTATTAACTAATGAACCAAAACAAAATTTAAGCAAATAATTATGAACTGTTCTACTTATGAAATGACGAATCCTGGCCCCTAATCTTATCTCCCCCTAATTATTACTACCATATGATAGATGCAATTATTAACTAATTTCAACCTTAAAACTCCTACCCCGAGATTAGCAACAAGCTCTGCTAACCTCGTTATCCCTTGTGATTAACTAACCAAAACAAGCTCTTCGATTAGTCTATCCAGTTGAGTGATCTCAGAACAAGATCTCTGGATCCCATTAACCGGACGCCTAGAGTACTAGGATAACGGAATAGACACGGTGTGGACCTCGTAAGCTCGGACCCATTCAAACCGAGCTATATACTACCCTAGCGATATCACTCGCTATTCGCTACCAATTGGATATAGGTTCGTAACAATTACGGATTACGATTATAACCTAGCGTTACTTATGCAATATAATCCTAGGTGATCAATCTAGCACATAAACACACAAGCATTGAAGGATAAACAAATAGCATAACAATATTTTAAGGAATCAATCGATTAAAAATCACTGTAAATATCACAAGATAATAAAACTAGGATTCAACTCGACTAAGGACTGAAATAACCTACTAGCCGCTCATGGCGGTGACAAAAGACAAATTAAAATGGAAATACATAATTTAAATAACTAAGAAATGAATAAGCCGAATACTGTCGATCTTGATTGCTCGTCCCCTTTGGAATCTCTCAATCTTGGTCTCTCGTAATGTCCAAGTCTCTAATTTCCAAGCATAAGGATCCCCTTTTATAGAAGAAATTAAATTGGGTTGTTTTTGGGCTCAAAATCAGAATTCTTGTGGCCCAAGGATTAATTGGCCGACTTCATGTCTGCGCGGCCGCGGCCCGCGCCCACTCTTCAGCCCACACACGTCGCGACCGCGCCACTTCTCCAGAGGTTTTTGCTTTTTCTCTTCATTGTGGTCGCGGCCGCGCTGATGTGCCGCTGTTGCGGTACTATGTTCCTGTTTTCTTGCGTTTTTTTCATCCTTTTGACATCCGGACATCGTTCCTTCGTTGTACATCCAGCCGACTATAAATACTTAGCCTTAAATCACCTATTTAGCTCAAAACGAAACCACGAACATAAAATAATCCAAAGACATTAAAACAAGCTAAACACAATCCATATACACGCAAACATCACAAATCATCACTTTAACAGACTTAAAGTGCATAAATAAATGCGTGTACCAATATAAAAGGTAAACTTATAGTAAATAATTTCAATCCATTCAAAAAAAATATTATTTTTGGAATTATATCACATTTTAATTGTAAATACAAATGGTTAAAAATAAAAATATATCACTTTTTTTTAGAAAATCAAGATTTATCATTAAAATTCTAAAAAGGTATTTTACACTTAAAAATTAATATTTGATTATAATATATGCATTATGGATGTTAAATTGAAGCCGTCGAAAGAGGAATAATTTGATATGTTTCTTATGAAAAATCGAGTTGAGACCAAAAAAATAATAAGACATTGAAATTTCGAAGGCAAAAGATTAAAAAAGTAAAGATAAAAGAAAAAAGAAAAAAATTGATTGGAGGAGAAGCCACAAAAGAAGGTGGATGAGACACATGTCTCCCCCTTTTTTTGGGGTTCTCCATATATTTAAAAGCATTTTTAAAAAATTAAAACAAAACAAAAGTTCGACAAAAAATAGTGGAGGTGACATGTATTTTCCCCTATTTTTTTGTAATTTTATTTTAGTATTAAATGTTGATCAGAGGTTAATTATTAAATTAAACAAATTAAAATAATAAAGCAAAATAGGGGTTAGCTGGAATTGGGCATAAGTGGTTCTTGGTGAGTCGTCTGAGTATCGGAAAAAATTGGAAATATGAAATGGGTTTCATGGCGAATGTATAATATTATTGGGAAATGGGATTCCTTTTCACAAATACATATAGACAATGTTTGGTTTGGGTTGGGGTTGGAGTGGCTGGATTGGGGAAAGTGGCTGGAGTTAGAGGGTGTTTGGTTAAGCTTATTTTAAACATCTTATAAGCTCCAACATCTTATAAGTTGTTTCAAGATCTTATAAGATGTAAGTTTTAAGGAGCTTATAAGTTAAGAAAGTGTTGGGATAAAAGAGCTTATAAGCTTGCAATTGAATATAGTAATTTAGCTATAAATTTTGGGTCTAATTTAAAGTTAATATTAAACACACATTTTGATTAGTGTGTGAAATGTGTGTAGTGTGTGAAGAGTGTGTAGTGTGTGTAGTGAGTGAAATGTATGTAGTATGTATAGCGTGTGTAGTGTGTGAAGTGTGTGTGTTGTGTGTGTAGTGTGTGAAATGCGTGTAGTGTGTGAAATGTGTGTAGTATGTGTAAGTGTGAATTATGTGTGAAATTTGAGTGTAATAATTAAGATCTTAAAATATAAGATGAAAATAAGTTGGGGTATAGCAACTTATATTTTTAGATCTTATAAGCTCTTAGAGCTTATTTTTGTGTCTTATAAGCTCCTAAATATCTTTTTTTGTCAAACACTTTGCAAGAGCTTATAAGCTCCTAAACATCTTATAAGATGTTTTTAGGAGCTTATAAGCTCAGCCAAACACCCTCTTAGTGGTTGGGGATGTTAGAGAGTAATGTTTGGTTCGGTGGCTGGGGTTGTGGTTGGATTGTGAGATTTAGTTATTAATTGTAAAATGTGATGTGATATGTGTAAGGGTAGTTATTAAGGATTGAGAGAATGATTAAAATAGTGTTGGGATTTGTGATGATGTCCCCCCACCAAGCCCTAATACCCCGACTTGACCGAACCAACCCAAAGACATATAAGATTGAATTATCCCAACTGATGAGAGGTTGGGCCAACCCCAACCAAACATGCTCATAATTCCCCAATTTTCCTCATACCAACACACATCGTACTTGTCCCTCAACTCATTTTATTCCCCTCTCCCCCACAACCATCCGGACATACACACTAGACAAGCACATGCACACCCTCACACACATAGGCACACAGATAAGTCTATCTCTGCTCCCTCTTCTGCACTCACTCACACCACTCGCACACATGGAAGCACAAATACACACAAAAAAACTAACAGGACACTCACACACGCAACACATTATTTATAACACGCCTGCACTCTCACACACGTATACACTAACTCAGACAAACACACCCTGACTCATACGTACCCGTACACACACTTAGAGATGCGGAAATTTTGGTGGTCTCGGAATGGAAGTGTTGAATTTTTAATACATTTTGATCAATTTTTAACGATCACTTGATAATATCTTATTAATTTTACCATATTCTTCTAAAACTTGGTGAGAAGCTTTAGCTGGTAAAATGTATTGTATTTTATTTGTTGAAAGTCAACTGATACAACTGAAAGAGAGGGCTATACATAGCGAAGTTGAAGGGAACAAAATGACGTAAATTGCTAATATGGCCTATCATAGCTAGACATGTGGACTATAAATGCTGACTAGGATATTCAATTTACAACTGAAAGATAACAACCCAACATTCCTCTCAAGTAGGAATATGAGGGATATCACACATTCCTAACTTGGGCAAAAAATTTAGAAACAATGGTTCGCCTAGACTTAGTAAACAGATCCGCAACCTGGGCTATAGTAGAGACATGTTGAGGATGAATGATGCATTCCTTAAACTTGTTCCACACAATGTAATAGTCGATCTCGAGATGTTTGGTTCGTTCAGGGAACACAGGATTGACAGATATATATAGCGCAACTTTACTACAAGAAATTACACATTTTGTGACGAATTTTTTCTTAACGCACAAAGTTTTGTCACTTTTTGTTACTTAATAGTGACAAATTTAATTTTCGTCATAAAAATATTCAATACTGTGACAACTTTTATTTTTGTCATTATAAATCATTTTTATCGTCACTAATTTGCATATATCATGACGATGACAAGAAATGCTTCACAATAATTTTTAGAGATAGAATTTCACACCAAAGTTTTGGAGGGAAACCTTTTTATGACAATTACAAAATAACTAGTGATGACATTAAGTGTTATCAATTATTTTCTTTCATGACAATGTCATATATTATCACTAATTGTTTATAGAAATTAATGACAACACTTTTTTTTTTTTTTTTATCACCAATACTTATATTTAGTGACGATGTGAATTAATTTGTCACCACTTTATTTAAAGACAAAAAAAGTTATTACATACGACGATGTTTATTGTCACAAATACTTATTTTTGTGTGACAAAATATTATTTCATTATTAATTAGCTGTATGAAAAGGTGACAAAATTATTTCGTCTTATTTAATTAAATTTGGTAACGATGAGCAATAATACGTCATAGTTTAATTTGATGACAACATTAAATTTTGACATAAATCTTTAAAAAAATAAGAGACAACATTCTTCCGTCATAAATGTTCATATTTAGTGACAACGAGTATCAATTCATCATGTTTTTTATTAATAGAATAGACAACAAAATTATCTCGTCACAAATGTTATATTTGATGACAATATAAGCTATTTCGTCACAATTTTGTTGCGCTATAGTGATGAATATGATTTTTCATCACTAAAATAATTTACGTTTATGATAATTTTTACAATTAATCGTATAAATATTTTATTTCGCCACTTATTTGAGGATGCACTTATTAAGGACAATAACTTGCTAAACTATAGTAGAATTTATCGTTGCAATTGATAATTTTATGTGACAAAATATTCGTCATTAATTAATCGATTTAATAATTTCCAAAAATAACCTCTACTAGAGAGGCGAACCTAGAAAACTAAGAAATAAAAGAATATCTTTCGTCATTAATTGACGAGTTAATAATTTCCAAATATAACCTCTACTAGAGAGGCAAACCTAGAAAACCAAGAAATAAAAAAATTCACTACAGAAGTTTGAACACAAGACCTCCAATTAAACAAACTGAGCCTTTACCAGTAAGGCTAAAGCTATTAATATTTACAATTGGCCAATACTAAATATAACATTTAATAGCAAGACGAGCCTGAAAAAACTAAAATCATTTCTCTACTGATGCTCGAACACAGGACCTCCAACTAAAGTATTGAGAAAAAAAGTGAGTTGCAAATAGCTGGCCCTGAAATATATTACAAATATTTTTATATTACTTAAATTTACAAAAATTAGTGATGATGTGGCAAGCGAAATCGTCGATTTGGCTCCAAAAATAATTCATCATTTGTCTCCTTATTGTTACTCTCTCTCTCTCTCTCTCTCTCTCTCTCTCTCTATATATATATATATATATATATATATATTTATATTTATATATATAAAGGCCTCAGGACCAGCCTTACACTAACTTCACCCCCCTCTTTGTATGGATACACATACACATATATGTATAATCTATGCAAAATCAATACATAAGGGCCCACAGGGCCAACCCTACCCTAACTCGGTCCATTCTTTATCTCAATATATATATATATATATATATATATATATATATATATATATATATATAAATATAAAATCTAAATAAAATTAAATATATAAGGGCCCTCAGGACCAGCCATATCCTAGTCCAACTCTCTCTCTCTCTCTTTCTCTCTAAATATATATATATATATATAGACACACACACACACACACACACACACAAATATATACACTATTAGAATAATAGTCTATTACTACATTAATTTAGTGACACTTTAAAACAAATAACTTTACAGATACACTATTGATATATTAAACTATGAAGTAACTATTACTACATAACTAGAACACTATTGATGCATTAAGTGCCTTCATATAATTTAAATAAGGTATAAATTGACTTAAAATATAGTTAGATAAATTTGAAAAAAGAAATTAGTCAGACAATTGATTTAAGGAATAAAAAAACTAGTTAAAATAATTTTTGTGTATCTTTGATTTTTTCCCTTTTCATTTCTCACATACACAACGCCCATAACCAAATTTAAATTTTCACATAGTCACTACAAAAAAATGGAATTTAACCACAATCCTCAACTTACTATCCAAAATAATTAAAATAAATAATAATAATAATAATAAAAATATGTTACACAATACCCAAATCCGAAAAGCTTCATATTTTTTCACTCAAAAAAATTGAATAGCAAACAGGTTCCAAGTGATTGAAAAGGCTGAGGGAAACAATATCCGTAGCCCGCTAATTAGAAGAAAAAATAATTGCAGCCTCATAGCAGTTTCTGCACTCTCCTCTGTACACATAATGAACGTATTTTTCGTGGCCTAGTGATACATGAGAGAGGGAAAGGGTCATGTATTTTTGTGCTCTCTATCTAGGTTTATTCATTTCATGTTCCCCCCTCGCTATATACATGCACACACATGCACATGTATTTTATTTATATGAAATTAAATTTATATAAGGGTTAATAGGGCAAACCCTACTCTGACCCGATCCAATCTTTCTCTCAATATATATGTGTGTGTAGGTATAAAATCTATGTAAAATTAAAAATATAAAGGCCCTCAGGGCCAACCCTACCCTAGTCCGGCCCGTTCACGCTCTTGATACACACACACACACATATAGATAATTATATATATATAAAATTTATATAGTTTATATAAAATTAAATATATAAGGCTCATCAACGTCAATCCTACACTAGCCCAACCCACTAGCCCACCTATGGGTTTTCTTATAGATCCCACATGTTGATGTGTTCCACCAGCTCACATTCACCTCGCTAATAACAACACGATGTATATAAATCTCACATGTTGATGTGTTCCACCAACTTATACTTACCCCACTAACAACAACAACCTACATGTAAATCTTATTCCTTACTCGCCTCTTACTCTGGAAAATAAATTTTTTCTCACTAACAAAAACACGCATGCATTCCTTCCTTGTATCTTATCCTAGAAAATTAATTTTTTTCTAAAATGGGATTTTTTTTTTCTCTGTAACGTCCCGTTTTTTGGAAAGAAGCAACTTCGGGGAAAGGGAGCTACAAACTTTATTTGAGGATATATTTTCATTTTTCTTTTGTAAATAATAAATTTTAAATAGAGATGCGAGTTATAAAAATGACTTCATATCGTTACATAAATATCAACAACAAAATATACTTTGGTGCGGAAGCTCTTTTCTTCAAAAACATAAGTTCACTTTCAAACTTTAGAGGAAAATCCTCAAGTACTTTTACATCAACTAAATATATCTTCGTTCAAATAAATAAACAGTTGAAATATCACATTTGAGAAACTATTATGATTGAAAATATATTTTTACTTTGAAATTCCGTGAGTTGGAGTGGTGCAGGGCCATGCTATCCGTGTCAGTCCTCCACATCGACCTTGGTACCTTAAATGTTATGGGGTGAGTGTTTGGAAAACACCCCGTGGGTTCACTCGATTGCCCACTTAGATGTCATACAAAAAATTTACAATAACGGGCAGTTACATAAATAACGCATATACCATCACACATAAAACCCATCCGAAAACATATTGGACTCTAAATTAAAATAAATATACACATATATACATACTATATAGATACACATAGGAGCACATAGGTGAGGCACGTGTTGCCCCGCTGGAGCAGCATAGCATATTCGGGAGCGACCCGAGGGTGATCTTTCGATCCATAACATGTACGGTGTTACCCGTAGAGCATAATCATATACGGTTTTACCTGCAAGCATAATCATATACGGTTTTACCCGTAAGCATAATAGTGTACGGTTTTACCCGTAAAACATAGCATATACGGTTTTACCCATGAGGTTTTTGAAAAACATAGCATGTACGGTTTTACCCGTAAGATTTTTGAAAAGCATAGCATATACAGTTTTACCCGTAAAGTTTTCGAAAAGCGTAGCACATACGGTTTTACCCGTATGATTTTTGAAAAGCATAGCATATACGGTTTTATCCGTACGATTTTTGAAAAGCATAGCATATACGCTTTTACCCGTAAAGTTTTTGAAAAGCATAGCATGTACGGTTTTACCCGTAAGGTTTCTAAAAAGCGTAGCATGTACGATTTTATTTGTACGATTTTTGAAAAGCATAGCATATACGATTTTATCCGTACGATTTTTGAAAAGCATAGCATATTCGGGAGCGACCCGAGGATTTGTACGGTGTTACCCGCAGTCCTAACATAGCTAGTACGGTATTACCCGTATACAATACACATAATATGATTTACCCATGACTTCACATAAATTTCACACAAGTTTCACATAAATTTCACATACTCGTCACATAAACATAGGCGTAAGCAACATTCATGTAAAAATCATTATAACAATAATTTGCATGAAAAACAAGTAGACAACATAAAATAGCCACATAGAGTTACCTCACCTAGAAGTGTGTACGGCTAGTTGTTCGTATAGTCCTTCTCTAGACATAAGTTCTCTTCTACTTCAACTTCTCATAGTCCTACAATATAGAATATTTGTCTTAGCATAGGTAGATACTAGGCTTTAAACATAAATTGAAGATTTGGGGCAAGATTGTGATTTTATAAAAGTTGAGGGACCATTTTATAATTTCATAAAATATTTAAGATTCATATTCTTTATGTTAAACTATAGATTTTGGAGTTTGGGTTCTTTGAAAATTGGTTTGAGCCGAATCGGATTAAAAACGAGCATTTTATGACACTTTGAAAGTATAAAGACATTGTTGCAATTTCTAGAAAAAGAGTGGCAATTTTGTCAAAAAGGAATTTTCGTAAATATATGGATTGCTTGACTTTCAAAAAAGACTGACTTTGACTAGGGGCGGAATTGAAAACTCGAAAATTACATTTAGCCCCTAAAAAATATCTAATTTTCAAAAGATGGTACATGAACTTCTGTAGTAACTTTGACCAAACTTTTCCGGCGACTCGGTCGCCAGAATTTCAATTGAGACATGGCTATGGAAAGCTCTCGTCAAGAGCTTTCTATAATGATCAGCCACAATAGAATCAGACTTCGGAACATAAAGTTATGGCTCCTTGAAGATGGTTCAGTCATATGAGTTCCGCCTAAACTTTGACCGGCCATAACCAGAGTTCTAGAGCTCCGATTGCAATTCTGAAAACTTTTCCGGAATCCTCTCGCCGAGCCCTATCATATTTTAAAATAAAATATGGATTTTACTAAAGGGACAAAAATAAAATTGGGGAAATAGCTGATCCGACGAGCTTAAAAAGTTGTCGGGTCAGTTTTCCGGCGATTTCGCTGGATTTTGGTGGCTGGGGATGGAAAATTTGAGAGGAAAAAAGAGAAGACTTACCATCTATGCTTTATAGGAGAAGAAAGGAAGACTTCTAGCTATGTTTTGGTGGGAGGAGGTGATGGAATGAAGGCTTTCTTACACCTCTATTTATAGACCTACCAAGCACAAAACTGTGGGAATAAAACCGTGGTATCGGCTACTAGTTTTGGTTATATTGTGGGCATAAAACCATTGAATTTAGCCATTGGTTTTGGGCAATATTGTGGGCATAAAACTATGGGATTTAGCTATTGGTTTTGGGCAATATTGTGGGCGTAAAATTATGGAATTTAGCCATTAGTTTTGAGCAATATTGTGGGCATAAAACCATGTGATTTAGCCACTGGTTTTGGGTTAGTAATCATATGGAGAGGGCTTACCATAAAAAATGTAGTCTTCTCTTATATCATTGGGTAATATAACGTCTAGTGTTGTCTAATTAAACTCTTGTTTTCCCGACCCATTCATACAATTAATTATGAAAAATGATAATTTATGCAGGTGTAAGAAAATAACTAAAATAAGTAAAAATGCACACAAAAATAATGCAACTCATATAGTTTCACATAAATCAAATAAGATGATGCAACTAGAAATTCCGGTCGTTACATCCTCCCCCTCTTAGGAAAAATTTCGTCCTCGAAATTTGCATAGACTAATGACTTTAACCACATGGATATAACAGAAGAAAGAAATTGAATTGAGGTTTTGGTGGGTCTGTAAAAGAATTCAACAATGTGTGTTGAAAATTTAATGGATAACATAAGTATTTTTTTTTTCAGGTCAGATGAAAGTCTGGAAAGATGAAGTGAAACTAAGAAGAGTGGTGGAAATAAGAAGTGGAGTTTATGCACTGGTCTTTCCAATTAAAACTTGAGGCTTTGAAATTGGGGGTTGAAAGTTGTAGTAAAATTTAAGATGATGGTTTAAAAAGATTTTAATAGTAGTTGGACCAAGTGAAATTTGTATACATATATAAAAAATTTACATGAGAGTATTTGAATAATATGTGTTTTTTGAAAATTTAGTGCTTTTTAAAGATATCATGAATTTTGGAAAGGAATCAGGGACGAAAACATTTACGAGATGCTTTATATGAGTAAAATGATATCATATTTTCATGGAAAATTTCAAGAATATATTGAAGATATCTGGAATGTTTTGTTTATGATAAAAAGGGAGTAGGACGGACTTTGGCATTTAATGAAAACGTACTATTTCGATACCATTAAACTTTGAATCAAGGATTTTCATCAAGGAAAGTATGAACATTTGGTTTTTGACTCAAATAGGGAGTAGATTCAACTTGGGTAATGTCATTTTCATTTTGAGAGAAATTTCGAAATCACAGGCTACTTTAAAATACATTAGAGAGAACCATCTTTTTCCAGTTAAAATTAGGGCTCAAACTTTGGGCTTCAAAGTTGTAGTGGTATGAAATTCAAGAGAATGGGTCAGTTAGACTTTAATAGTTGTGGGATCAAGTAATATTAATGCATATATGAATATAATGTAGAAAATGACTAAGAATGAATTAGTTTATACTAATATCTTTTAGATCGAATTTGATGAATGCGTAGGGATTGAAAAATGTGGTCTCACCAGAAAATAGTTGAAATAAGGATACCATTTAGTTCAAGATCCAAAAAAAGGGTATAAGGACGATGATGGATCAAGAAGGTACAAGCCCTTTTAAGAAGGATGGGGTCTTATTGTAGGGCAATTTGGCACTTAAGGATAATGTTGTGGATGGAGGGAGTAGGCAGACCTAAGGTTTTCAGGTCAGCATTCAAATCAACTTCATCCTCAGTGTTGTGTGGATTCTCGACATTCTTGCATCGTATGCTTTGAATCATGACCGTTAGGAAAAAGTCGTCATCGAGTCTCAACTTGGAGTGTAACGTGAGAAAAGAAAATAATGGCAAGCCTCAAACATGCTTATAGGTTATACTCAAACACAGTACATCATTTATATCCCTGTCAATACTAAACATAACCTTAAACACTCTTATGCCTCAAATACCTAGCCCACACTACTACCAACAAACAAAGACCTTTCATGCACGTGCACGAGTACTCGCTGCGGTCGTCAGCGGTCAAGTGACGACAATTAAGCCTAGTATGTTGGTTTGCAATGCTGCTACGAAGTAGTGAGGTAACATCTAGCAATAAGTAAATTCCTATAAATTCATAATGCATTCCATACAGAAAGCAATGTAGGTAAAACATCAAATGGCTGAAACATGTACACTAGTACTCACTGCCGCAAACAGTGGCCTGTGACAGTTTCGAGCCCAAATAGCACACAATATGGGTAAGACAAGTACACTAGCACACTGTTGCGGACAGCTGCTAGTGACATCATCAAAACCCAACATACACATAAGCACATAGTTCAAAAATCTAGTCATATGCATCTTTATAAATCACATAAGTCTTGCATGATAAATAAAATTTGGAGGAGTACTTCTTGTCATGACAACATATCTTGTGTAACTCTTTCATATGAACTCGTGAAACAACTATGTGTCATAACCTTAGATTGATAAGAATGTGTATTTTAAATTGGAAACTTTCTTTCCACCTTTTCTGCTATTCGAGATTTTGAGAAGGGTAAGGATACATCTTGAGAATTAAAACATGCTTTGAAATCACTTGAGAACTTGACTAAGTAAAAAAAATGAGATTTTAGAGAAGAACCTAATTTTGAGATCTATATTTAATGTAACGCCCGCTATTTTAGTATTAAATTACATAAGTTTATTGATATCTAATTAGACTTAATTAATTAATTTGGGCGAAGTAAGTATATAATTCAAGAATTGACTGTTGACCCAGTTTCAAGTGACGTTAGCCCAATTAATTATTTTAAGTCCAATTAAATGTCAATAAGTTATGTTTTATGGATTTAAGTTTAAGCTGAAAGTCTCATTAGGACAAGTCCATGTCACGCATCATTGTCAATTATTTTGCATTTAATTTTCAAGCCCAAGTTAAGCCCTGAACATGGTTCATTTAATATTTTCAGGCCCAATTATATTGGGAATCATTAGCTCATTATTTTCAAGTCATTTTAGTTGTCATACATTCATTTATTAATTTAGACATAATATTTTGTAGGAAAAATCATTCTTTTTATTTTAGTCCATTACATGCATATGTCTAAGCCCACAACTTTGAGCCCAAGACTCAAGTCCAATACACTAATTTGCTAAAGGGCCCATATCTTGAGCTCAAAGAAATCCAAGGTTCCAACAATTTTAGATCACGCAATATACGATGGATGATTTTAAAATCTGCTTAATCCCTATCCATAAGAGATATAAATCTTGTTACAATACCACTAACCCTATATATATATATATATATAAGTACACGCTTAAGCCGCCGGTAGAACAACAATTTCAATTCTCTTAAATTCTTTCCACGGCAGAACAATTTTCTAAATCTTCATCCGATTTCTACAGGCAGGTAGATTGGCTTCTCCCTTCTTTTTATTTTCTTACTACCTCGGCTTCTTTCTGTTCCTCTTATTTTTCTTATTATTACGGTCAAGTTGCAATGAAATTTCGGCAGCACCGTGCTGCCATTTGATTTATCAAACCATCATCCGGATTTTATCCCGAACCCGTCAAAATACTATTCAAGAATTGAAACCCAAACAGTACAATCTGTCGATTGTTAATTATCAATTTTAATGTATGTCAGGTTGCTGAGTGCGTGTATGTGGGTAACTGTGTGCGTGAAATTACTGTGTGTGCAGGTGTGTGCGTGTTCATATGTATTGTGTGTGTACTGTGCTGGTGCGAGTTTTGTGTGTGTGATTGTTGGGTGGTACATGTGTGTGCGTTATGCGTGAGTTAATATATGTGTGTGTGCTTGCTGCAAGAGTTAACGTGTGTGTATATGGTTATGTGTGTGTAAGTGTAAGAGAGAGAGTATATATATGTTGTGCCTGGTGTGTGTATGCGAGAAGAAAGAAGGAAAAGATGGATGATGAGGTGCTGATAGATTAGGATAACTTTGTCTTTTTTAAAGTATTAATTTGATAGTTAGGGGAATTAAGGGGGTGTTGTAATTGAGAATAAAAAAAGGCCTATTCACATTTTAACTCTCACATGGGTTCAAAAGTTAGTCTCATTCTTTTCAATTTTCTAAAATTATTCTTCATCCAGTATTCAAGTTTTCGGTTAAGCAGGCATTCATCAATTTTTTTAAATATTATTAATTCCCGACCTACTAAATTAATCTTTACCAACAAATAATATTAATATACAAGAGTCACGTACATGTAGGTTGTACGGAACAAGGATCTCGGGCTTAGCATTTGCATGACATTTCATCAACTTTATTCAAGACAATTCAGGTGGGGGTTTACTTTTTATGTCAATTATATGCTTAATCAATTGTGTGATTTATAGTTGTTATATTTACAAGTTACAAGTGTATATTCAATTTATTTGATATACAAATTCAAGATTTCCGTGAGTACATGGAATACAAGTTACAAGTTTATGTTCAATTTATTGAATATAATATCAAGTTGCAAGTTACAAGTTACAAGTTATAACTGATTATACTTTATGCTTTTGATTTTGTTTATAATTGTTATGAATTGTGATCCTCCACGAGCTGAAGGAAGCTCACCCCAACCAATACTGATCCTTTCAGGTTAGCTTTGGCGTGAGACTCAGAAGTTGAGGCGGAGCCGAGACATATGAAAAGTTATTTTAATTGAACTATTAAGTTTATTATTAGAATAAGGATTCTTATTTGAATATTACTTTTCTAGATTTTACAACTTAGTATTTATGTTGATTTTCTTTTTAGATTTAATTCTTAAAGTCATGTAGTATTATTTTACTTTTATAAGTGACATGTTAGGTGTTGATCATTTAAATTGAAATTAGGAGCATGTCTAGGAGTAATTTTACTTATTCAATTTAGCTAAAGGTTGTGAAGTTATTTTGGTTGTGAATGTTATTAGAATCTGATCAAGTAGGAATTGATTTGCATTTTATATAGGTTTGTACATTAGGTATGCTTGTACATTCACACACACACACACACATAACTTATAAATTAAAGTACACCCGTATGGGCCTCCTTCCATACGGTCAATGTAAGTACACTCGTATGTACACTCGTATGGATCTTTTTCCATACGATCAGTATTATATTATGTATTGTTAGTTAATTATATTATAAGCATGTCAATGTATGATACTAAATAATCCCAAATAGATTTAAATGCATTTTTCATTTGGTTCTTTTAACGGCCGGTCTAGTATTGTCTTTTATAGACATGTAAAAGAAAAAAAAATAATTACTTATTTCTATTTGAAAATGCTTTAAAATATTTTATGAAAATCGGGTCGTTACATTTAAATTGGCAAAAATATTTGGGCTTGACTGTGACTCCACAAGGTGGAATTAGAAAATTGAATAGTTTTTAAAATCATGGGCCTATTTGGAGAAAACGTGAAGATTTTATGGTCATTTGAGGATAGAAGGGAAACATGATATATTTCAGATAATGCAAATTATTGTCATAAAAACTCAGTCATGCTCCAGTATTTCACTTAAAAAAATGTCGAATTCACTTTTCTTTCCTTTCTCGAAACAGTAACACCCCCTTTGATTTCATTAAAATATTCAAAAGTACAAAAAGTAGTTTTGAAATTGAAATACTGCCCCTAAAAAAATGAGCTATTGTTTTCAAATCATTTTAGTTTATGCCGTTTTAAGAAAATTTGGTTCCTGATGAACTTGGGGGGCATAAAGTTATAAATTAGAGCTTTTGCGTATTTTTTTTTTTTTTTTTTTTTTGTAAATAACTTTAAACAATTCAATCATTGTCTAATTTTATTTTATTTTATTTATTTTATTTTTTTATTTTTTATATTTTGTGGAGATTTTAGCTATAGCAAAATTCATGGTAATCTTGTAAATTATAATTTTGTTTCATAAATCTCCTGATTCTTTGAAAATTTGGCTTTCAAATAAATGCATTAAATAGATACTGCGTATCTATTTTTTCTTATCCGAGAAAAACGGGCGTAATTCTACACTGGGAGCATGCAAGGATTTCATTTGGATGATCAATGTAGCAAGTTGTGGATTTTTTATTTTTTTTTTGTATAAGTGGGTACTTGAGGCGTTGATTTTAAAAAAATATCATGTACCAGCGTGAGATGAACGGACATATACTTCTTTTGAAAAAACACTACTAGTGGGAGACAATATGAAGATTTACACAAGATATGATATTCATTTACCACTTAAGGTACATATTATCAATCATAAACATCACATGTGAAGATAAGACATAGTACATACCGGTTTTGATGTGGCAGAATGACGTCGGATGATGGCCAATTATCGTAATAAATTAGTTTTATCATTCCTCATTTTTGTAAAAAAAAGGTTTTTGACTCAAAAATAATCTATTTTTTTTTTAAAAAAAGATTAATTTCACAAGTCTACAGAAAGGTAGACCTGCTTCAATTCAAAAATACTTTCCAAAATATTTCGAATGCGCAAGTCTACAGAAAGGTAGACCTTGCTCTGATACCACACTGTAACATCCCTTTTTTGGAAAGAAGCAACTTCGGGGAAAGGGCGCTACAAACTTTATTTGAGGATATATTTTCATTTTTCTTTTGTAAATAATAAATTTTAAATAGAGATTCGAGTTATAAAAATGACTTCATATCGTTACATAAATATCAACAACAAAATATACTTTGGTGCGGAAGCTCTTTTCTTCAGAAACATAAGTTCACTATCAAACTTTAGAGGAAAATCCTCAAGTACTTTTACATCAACTAAATATATCTTCGTTCAAATAAATAAACAGTTGAAATATCACATTTGAGAAACTATTATGATTGAAAATATATTTTTACTTTGAAATTCCGTGAGTTGGAGTGGTGCAGGGCCATGCTATCCGTGTCAGTCCTCAAAATCGACCTTGGTAACTGAAATGTTATGGGGTGAGTGTTTGGAAAACACCCCGTGGGTTCACTCGGTTGCCCACTTAGATGTCATACAAAAAAATTGCAAAAACGGGCAGTTACATAAATAATGCATATACCATCACACATAAAACCCATCCGAAAACATATTGGACTCTAAATTAAAATAAATATACACATATATATAATATATAGATACACATAGAAGCACATGGGTGAGGCACGTGTAGCCCCGCTCGAGCAGCATAGCATATTCGGGAGCGACCCGAGGGTGATCTTTCAATCCATAACATGTACGGTGTTACCCGTAGAGCATAATCATATACGGTTTTACCCGTAAGCATAATCATATACGGTTTTACCCGTAAGCATAATCGTGTACGGTTTTACCCGTAAAACATAGCATATACGGTTTTACTCGTAAGGTTTTTGAAAAACATAGCATATACGGTTTTACCCGTAAAGTTTTCGAAGAGCATAGCACGTACGATTTTACCCGTATGATTTTTGAAAAGCATAGCATATACGGTTTTATCCGTACGATTTTTGAAAAGCATAGCATATACGATTTTACCCGTAAAGTTTTTGAAAAGCATAGCATGTACGGTTTTATCCGTACGATTTTTGAAAAGCATAGCATATTCGGGAGCGACCCGAGGATTTGTACGGTGTTACCCGCAGTCCTTACATAGCTAGTACGGTACTACCCGTATACAATACACATAATATGATTTACCCATGACTTCACATAAATTTCACACAAGTTTCACATAAATTTCACATACTCGTCACATAAACATAGGAGTAAGCAACATTCATGTAAAAACCATTATAACAATAATTTGCATGAAAAACAAGTAGACAACATAAAATAGCCACATAGAGTTACCCCACCTAGAAGTGTGTACGGCTAGTTGTCCGTATAGTCCTTCTCTAGACATGAGTCCTCTTCTACTTCAACTTCTCATAGTCCTGCAATATAGAATATTTGTCTTAGCATAGGTAGGTACTAGGCTTTAAACATAAATTGAAGATTTGGGGCAAGATTGTGATTTTATAAAAGTTGAGGGACCATTTGGGGAAAAACGAGAAGACTTACCATCTATGCTTTATGGGAGAAGAAAGGAAGACTTCAAGCTATGTTTTGATGGGAGGAGGTGGAATGAAGGCTTTCTTACACCTCTATTTATAGACCTACCAAGCACAAAACCGTGGGAATAAAACCGTGGTATCGGCTACTAGTTTTGGTTATATTGTGGGCATAAAATCATGGAATTTAGCCATTGGTTTTAGGCAATATTGTGGGCATAAAACCATGGGATTTAGCTATTTTTTGGCAATATTGTAGGCATAAAATTATGGAATTTAGCCATTAGTTTTGAGCAATATTGTGGGCATAAAATCATGTGATTTAGCCATTGGTTTTGGGTAAGTAATCATATGGAGAGGGCTTACCATAAAAAATGTAGTCTTCTCTTATATCATTGGGTAATATAACGTCTAAGTGTTGTCTAATTAAACTCTTGTTTTCCCGACCCATTCATAATATTAATTATGAAAAATGATAATTTATGCAGGTGTAAGAAAATAACTAAAACAAGTAAAAATGCACACAAAAATAATGCAACTCATATAGTTTCGCATAAATCAAATAAGATGATGCAACTAGAAATTTCGGTCGTTACATTTTCAATAATTATTTCATCCGTTTCTTTTGCTTCTCTCATCTCTACCAAAATCTTCATATTAAATTATCATAAATTTTGAATATAACACATTAATTCATAATAATAAATAAAGAGAAGATACATAATCCATAATTCAATATCATTGAATAGGATTGACCAAAAAAAAAAAAAAAATTCGTAAACCTATATCATTTAATTGGATTGAGAAACAAAAAAAAATTCTTAAGAATTATTTTTATATAAAATATTTTATTAGTTCACCTACAAAATATCCTCTATTTTTAAATTTTTAAAAAAGACATAGTGATAAAGCGCAACCCGTTATCAAGAAGGTATTAGGAAAAAGTAACAAATTGAAAGGTAAATAGATAATAAGACATAAGGTATACGTGGTTCGATCCGGAGATCT
Source organism: Ajuga chamaepitys (assembly GCA_958295605.1). Taxonomy (NCBI): domain Eukaryota; kingdom Viridiplantae; phylum Streptophyta; class Magnoliopsida; order Lamiales; family Lamiaceae; genus Ajuga; species Ajuga chamaepitys. The sequence continues at coordinate 43,622,728 of OY282495.1, forward strand.
ACGTCCATAGGAAAATAATGTCCCTGCCGGGATCTTTCTCTTCTCTTCTTTTTCGTTTAGTTTACAGGTGGTTTTTCTCCGATCAAAGTTCCAACCCCTCTCCTCTCTCTAATTCTAGTATTTATCATACAAATCACAACCCTAACTATATTCCTAAAATTAAGGCCGCCAAATCTGCCTTTGTGATTGAGAGAAGATCGTGGGCGAAATCTTCCAATCCCCCATGCGCTGCTACCGCAACCTAATTATCAAATCTGTATTTGGGCCAATTACTGGGCCTGCGGCCCTAGACAACTTGGGCCGAGTATTGGTGTTGTAACCTTAGGCAACTGGGCCAATTACTGGGCCTGCGGCCCTAGACAACTTGGGCCGAGTATTGGTGTTGTAACCTTAGGCAACTGGGCCAATTACTGGGTCTGCGGCCCTAGACAACTTGGGCCGAGTATTGGTGTTGTAACCTTAGGCAACTGGGCCATACCTACCACATAGAAAATACATTTTTATTTTAGGATGAATTAAATCTCCATAGTCATATGATGAGCTCATTGACATAAATAGAGTTAGATTTGACTTTAGAAATTTAATAGACATAGATGAACTCAAATCTTTCAAAATTTATATGCAATAATCTCCAATATTCCATATGATTCCGCTAAAATCTTTCAAATTTATATCCAATAATCTCCAATATTTCATATTATGAGCTCGTTAATATAAATAAAGTTGAATTTGAATTTAGATTTTAATAGACATAAAAAATTGATGAATTAAACTAATAAAATATTTTATACAAGAATAATCCTTAAGAAAATATTTATTTTCTCAATCTTATTCAATTATATTGGAATTCTAGATTATGTATATTCTCTTTGTTTATTGTTATCAATTAGTATCATTTATTCCAAAATTTATTGTTAAAATTTAATATTAAGATTTTGGAAGAAGGATGAGCAAAAAATTAAATGAAAAATTATTTTAGGAAGAAAAAAAATTGGCCTAGTGGAAAATTTGATTTTTAGAGAGAAGAAATAAAATAAATAAAAATAATTTTTTGGGAAGGAAAAAATCTTAAATAGTGGAAAAAATGATTTTTTTGAGTAGGATATAATAAAGGAATTTGTAAAAAAAAAAAAAAATTAAATGTAGCGTGTTTGTTACGGGAAAAAATTGATTTCCGGGAGTAATGAGAAAAATTGATTTCGGGAGTAGGATGCAGGGAAGGAATAAAAAAATATATGTGGCCAAGTTTAGTTAGCTGTGTGAGTATGACAGATGAGCTCTATAAAAAAATCCACCGGGAAATTTAATATCATTATTGTGTGTATATATATATATATATATATATATGTATAATCTAAATATTAAATGATAGAGATTCTATAGAATATAGAATAAAGCCTCCAAATTTAATTCCTTTAAAACCACGTGATAGGTAATTATTATTTTTTATTAATTAATTTATATAGTGATGTGCTGAGGTTTGTGAGGATTTTGTGGAAGGGCTAATTAATATAATAATTATTGAATTCCTTTTTATCATTTTTTTCTCTTCCGCTCACACTACAGTCATCTTCCCATCTTTCTCTCACTCACGCCATTCCCCTTCTCTTCTCTCCCTCTCTTCTATTCGCTCTTCTCCTCTCTCTTGATTGGCGATTCCTCCTTCTCCCCTCTATCTCGATCGAAGAACTCACGCCATTCCCGGTGTCCTCCTTCTCCCCTCACTCTCGATGAAGAATTCACTCCATTCCTCCTCCCGTCTCCTCCTTCTCCCCTCACTCTCGATCGAAGAACTCACACCATATCTCCTCTTTCTCCTATCTCGATCGTCGAAGAACTCAAGCCATTCTTCCTCCTTCTCCTCTCTCGATCGAAGAAGACAGAGGTAGCACTTATCTCTCTTAGCACGTATGGCTAAAATTTGGTTCCCTAATTAGGATCAACAAAGTCGAGTTACAAAATCAGGTTCCCTCTATTTTTTCATTCATCTCGACAAACAAATTTATATATACTCAATAGTGGATTTCAATTAGGATTCAAGTCGCATATATGGATTGGTACTATTATTTTTATCTTGATTTTGTAGTGATGTTTCATTTGTTAACCACCTTCAGAACCTACTTATAAAGACATTAACCTAATGATGAAGACATTAATCATCTACGCCATAGATATCTTAAAATGCTCAATTTATTTTAATGTAGTTTAGGCATCTAAACTCTATAAATGCACTTATTTTGTCATGTAGATCGCTTTTCTTGTCTTATGATTATAGTAACTATAGGGCAATTAAAAGTGAAGTCGTGTGATCTACACTGTTTAACTTAAGCCAGTGATTGTGGGTCTATCGAGTCATTTCGCCAAACTGCTAAATTGCTAAGCCATCATAAACTACTGAAGGTTTTAGCTCTATATTCAGTTTCATTGTATGATAGTGGTTGATAATTTGATTTTACAATATCGAGTCATTTCTCCACCATACATTTCTTTATGATCTAATTAAGGTTTTAGCTCTATGTTCAGTTTCATTGCATAACAATGTTTGATAATTTGATTTTACAATATCAGTCATTTCACCATCATACACTTCCTTATGATCTAATTACATTGCTTGTTGTTTCGACTTCTCACTAGTAAATGTGAATAGTAGCTCTCTTTTATTGGTTAAAGATTAACTACTCTTTTTCCTCTTTTTTCTCCAATACAGTTGTTTAACTTTTGAGTCGATCTCAAATTCAATTTGAAAATATTTTGAATGTCGCATAAATTTAACATAATAAGAAAAAGAAGTTCACAATTTTAACATTTTTTTATTTAATTCTCATGTAATTCATGCCATGTACTTTTGGGAGAAATATTCATGGAGCAATTGATCAAATTATTATTCTGAGCTCAAACTTTTACTCGCAACTTTTTTTGAGAACAGACTCTACCAATGCCTAAATTGTTATTCTTCTTCCAACTTTATTACTTTATTGAAATAGGTCTGTCAAGTCTTCTTATCAAACTCTTGTCTTTTGAAATCTACATATTAAAAGGAGAAAGAATACCAAAAAGGTATAACTACTTTTGCCTAATGGGAAACGCAACTCATAGAGGTTTACATTATCATTCTGGCGCTTCAAAGTAATTAATGTACTTTGGATTTGTCACGTTAGTGAGCAGGTCGAGCGCTGATAGTTTTGGCCATGTTGCAACTTTTAAGTCATGTAAGTTTAGGATAATGGTGATCTAATGACAAAAAGATTGTAGGATTTTCTCTACAAATGATTATTTGAAAAGTAAATTGTCAACTTTTCACTCAAAGGGTATTCTTTTATGATCAATAACACCATTGTTTTTATTCACTCCGTAACACATTTTGCACTATGCTATGACAGTTACGCCCTTACTTTATCTATCCTAAAAAAGAACAAAACGTAAGCAGATTAAGTGTATGACAATCATGTATCCGTCTTTTGAATGTGATACTTGGGTGATTTATGTTGCACTTTCGTTTTCAATTGTGCATCATCATATTATGCCATGGACTGTTCTTTTCCTTGTTTATGAACGAACATTCACAATTTTCTTCATACTGTTTGGACCTTATCTGCATATAATCCATCAGTGGGGAAAGCATGTGTCCCATCAATCATCATCTCCTCCCTCTAAATCATTATATAATGATCCTGGGAAGGTATATTACTTAAGTTGAATTACGTATTTCAACTTGTTTGCATATTCAATGTCTTGAGTTGTGATATTTGGCTTGTTATTAAGCCATGTGCGACAATTATCTTCGAGCGATGTTTTTTTCCATGTTAGCATGAGTTAGGGATGGCATCTCTCTCCCTAGCAGTTTGGCTGCCACCTTCTCATTTGGGGATCAGTGCTCTATTTGTAAGATATGTTTTAGAATATTATCCTCTTTTTTCTTGATATCTTTGTGAGACAACTAATTCATTTTTATTTGAATCCTCTAAGTGAGAAACTATCTGTTTGATCAATTGTGTTTTGGGCATTAGTGTTTCATGGCATGTGCATTTGGTGTATTATAATCATGGTTTCTTTTTGACTTGAAGGACAAATTCTGTACAGGCAGGAGTTGTAGAAGCAATACGAGAAGCTTCCATTATTGAAACTTAGCTTCGTTGCTTAAGATATTTCTTGTAATAATGTTATGAACTTTCTTCAGCTGAAGTATATAATTAAATTGTGATTGTTAGTTTCCAATTATGCTAGAGAAGCATCTTTTTAATTGCAATTAGAAGTACAAAATTTGGTTTGTCCTAGTCATGTGCATTTAATGGATTCTGCATGAATATTGTTGATATTCATTGCTAATTAGGCCTCTGGAACTTATACACCATTAATGTTTCTGATGTCTTGGACAATAGAACTTAATTGAACTTAAAGTATGTATACTATGTTAATTTCATAACATTTCTCTACTTGTAGCAAAGACCTATTTGAAGTGTTCGAAATATGTTAAAATGGTGTACCTTGTAGAAAGTTTGTGTATTAACATCTATAATCGATTTGTATACTTATATAGGCACCCCGTCGTTGAAGTTTGATCACATGGCTAATTCAAGATGAAGAGTTTGTATTGATGTGTCTTAGCTATAGGGTTCCATTTGAGGATTCTTATTTTTATTGTTGGAATAATGACATTTTTTTCATTTCATGTGATTTTGAACAATCAATTTGATATATTTCATTTTTGTCCTTTTTTTCTTTTTTTCTTTTTTGTCTTTTTAGATTTGATGCATTGTTGAAGAAGCTGAAGGACGGAAGAATTTTGATCATTAGCAATTTGAGTATGAAATTAGTGAAGTTTTGAATAAGATTTAGGATTTCAATTTTTATTTTTCTCCTAGTCATGTTTCTTTGTTTAAGTGATGATTACTAACAACTCATTTCTTATGTTCTAAAAGATTTTGTTTATTTCGGATATTTATGTTCGATGTTTTGAACTTCTTTAGCATGTTGGATAATCTAATTCTACTTAATATTCTTGCTTATTCATTTTTTTCCTTTTTCCATTGTTTAGTTTAACACATTTACAATTTTATAAAGTAAAACAATATTGTGTCACTATAAACTTTCACTATGAATCTAGATGTCACCATAAGATCCATTTAGTGATGTTTTTCATTTTTGTCGCCAAAATTACAATTTCATGCCGAATTTCATAGTTGCATATAAATTTATTTTACGTTATATAAGAATTTATTAGATGATGGCTTGAAAAAATTGTCACTAAAAATTAACCATCCGTGGCAACTAGTGTGTCACGTTACATATTTATATTATGACGAAAATATCGTGTCACCAAGTGTCACTTTATAATGACAAAATATATCGTCACTCTATATATGTCTTTAGTGACGATTTATATTACCGTTACTTATACAATGGTATGGTGACACACTTCAGTTGTCACAATTTGTACTCATTTAGTGAAGTGAAATGTTTGTCACTAATTTTTAGTCTTTGTTGACGTAATATGTTGTCATTATAGACATTGATAAAATGACGATATGCATTTTGTAACTATAAAGTAATTATTTTATGACGATTTATTTATAAACATGACGAAATAATGAATACAGTTGTGAAGATAAAAGTGTCACCAAAGTTTGATGACTTGGGTAATATACTGATTTTTGTTACTAAAATTTGATATTTTAATGACAAAAATACTTTTCGCAATATTATATGTTTACTTTCATGCCGAAATACAATATAAGATGACAAAATTTAGATGTTAAAAGTGACGAATTAGACATCACTATACATTGTAAGATATGGTGACAATGATATTTAACGTCATCAAAAGTCATCATTTTGGTGACGAATTCAAATATTGTCACATATACCTAATACCACGGACATACCATGACGATCTTTGTGACGCTAAAATTTCGTCACCAAATACTTACAGTGACGAAATATGACTTTTATATGACGAATTTTATCGTCACGAAAACTCAAATTTCACTAAAGAGAAATCGGAAGACTAATAGACAAACCCAAATTCAAAGCAATGTATAAGATCCAATCAATCTCACAAATCGTGGAACTCATAGACCGGTATTCAGCTTTGGTTGAGCTTTTGGAGACGATTTGTTCTCTTTGTCTTCCAAGAGACCAAGGACTTGCTAAAAAAAATAGCATAATTAGTTAAGGATTTCCGAGTAGTGTGGCAGGCTGCGTAATCCACGTCACAAAATGCTTCTACTAAGGAAGAGAAACCTGTTGGAAAGAAGAGGCCTTTGGAGCTAGTTCCTCGTACATATCTGAGAAGATGGAGGGCTGCATACGAGTGGGCAGACGCAGGGGAGCTAATATATTGACTAAGCTGCTGAACCGCATATGAGACATTAGGGCAAGTCAAATTCAAGTAGTGCAGTCGACCGACCAGCCTGCGAAATAGATCTGGAGTAGGGAATAAGTCACCATCCATGGAAAAAATATTATAACACGTAGGAAGATGAGTCACAACTAGTTTGCAATCAAGCATCCCAGAATCTTTTAGCATATCCATAATGTATTTATGCTGGCAAAGATGAATACCCTTGGAAGTTCGGACAAGCTCCACACCAAGAAAGTACTTGGCATCTTCCAAATCTTTAATGGTGAATCGGTCATCAAGGTAGTGTTTAAGAGCAATAATGTCAGCCGGATTATCCCCCATCAACAGGACTTCGTCCATGTACACCAAAAGTGCCAAAAACTTTCTCAGGTCTCTCCTAGTAAACAAACAGGGGTCATGAGCTGACTGACAAAGACAAAAAAAATAGCAACTTGGTACATAATTCTTCATTCCATCGATGGGAAGCTTGCTTTAGGCTATAAAGACTCTTCTTGACAGGGGAAACCATGGTGGTAACCTTCTGGAGCTTGCATGTACACTTCCTCATGCGAGTGCCCATATAAGAACACATTATTATGTCGACAAGATGTAAATCAGACTATTTTGCAGCAGCTAATGCAATGAAAAACCGAATATTAGTCATCTTTTCCACGGGAGAGAAACTGTCTTTATAATCAATCCCAAAGATTTGATGATAGCCCTCACTACTCATACTCTCCACACTACCATCAGGAATTTTTTTTATCTTGAACACCCATTTACAACTGATGGCTTTCTTACCCACTCCCTGGATTGACTGGCTTGCACAAGAGAATATGGTTCGTGGACTGCTTCAACATTAGCCATAAAAGCAACAAATGCACTTGGAAAGAAATATGGATATATAGGGGGAGAATGAGTAGTGGTAGAAGGGTGAGAAGAGGCAATGCCGACAATATAATCATCATGCCAAGTAGGTTGTTTTCTGAGTCATTATGGTCGAAGGGTAGGATTGGGTGCAAAAGTATTTTGTAGGGGGTTAAGAGTAGAAGGGGTAGGAACATCATAATGTACCATTGGTAATGACATTTGGTTTGTAGATAGGACTTGAGCATGGAATGGCAAAACTAATTCATGAAAAACAACATCTCTAGGGACAAAACTATGATTTTTCTCTATATCACGTAACCTGTAGCCTTTCTTCCCAACAACATATCCCAAGAAGAAATACTTTTGAGACCGAGAGGTAAATTTTTCTCGAGTATGAGAGATTATAGAGGCATAGACGAAACAGTTAAATGATTTTAAGATAGAATGATTAGGGGCCTTATCATGGAGGATGAAGTAAGGAGATTTCCATTGTAGTAAGGCAGTGGAAAGAAGATTAATAAGGTGAACAATGGGGAAAAGAGCATATGGCCAGAAATGTTTAGGACTTTGAGATTGCAACATCAAGGCCGAGTAATTTCTTGGATATGTCAATGCTTCCTTTCTATCACTCCTTTTTGTTGGGGTGTGTAGACATTAAGAATTTTTTTTTTTATGTGAGATCCCAGAATTTGCAAAAATAGTTTAAATTTCATGACTAAAAAAATTCGGAACAATTGTATGTCCAAATAATTTGACAGAAGTATTGAACTGGTTTTGGCTAGAACAAGAAACTTGGCAATATAATTTGGAACTTCAGATTTTTTATGCATGAGATAAATCCAGGTGTCCTCTACTATAATCATCAACAAGTGTGAGCATGTAAGGAGTATTTGTAATGGAAGCTGAATTGTACGGGCCCCACACATCAACATGGACCGGTTCAAAGATAGCAGAGGAGTTACTAGTATTCAATTGAAATGAAAGTCTGTGTTGTTTAGACTTATTGAAAATGGAGCACGTCTGTACAGAGTCTTTATTACATAAAGGTTCGAGAAAGGCACAACTAGAAAAAGTAGATGAATTACCAGTTTGTAGTAGGAAAAGACCACCTGTAACAGTCCCATTCTGTCCCCAAGAAAGAATGTTCAGAGAGGTCCTGAAGGAAATAATCGGTCTTAGTGAAAACATATTGGGTATCAGAGTTTTGTAGCAACTGAGCTACAGATAAAAGGTTGTATTGGAACTTTGGGACATGAAATACATTTTTCAATGTAAGCTTAGAGTTAAGTTGGATAGTGCCAATATGTGTGACAAATTTTGGAGCACCATCTGATAGAAAGATGGAAAGAGGTGTAGAAAGAGTTTGAACAGAAGTGTAGAGGTAAAGATAAACACAAATGTGCTTAATGGCTCCGGTATCCACAATCCAAGTACCATAATCCTCATGTTTTATGAAAGTCATTGTGTATAACTTTTGAGGTACAAGTGTAATACCTGCAAAGTCTCTAAAATCAGAAAAATGAGCATAGGCAGGTAACTCACCTCCTGGTTGGTTGGTTCCTTCACAAGCCTTGGTTGTCAATAATTTGGCAACCTCTTAGGCAAGCAATGTGATATCAGAAGTTAGATATTTGTTAGATTCTTCACTTTAGATAGGGCTTTCCACCATATTCACACTTTAAGAAGCTCTCTGAGCTTTTAGAGCCGTATATCACTTAGGAATGCCATGGAGTGCAAAGCACTCGCTAATCTCATGCCCTGGTCTGGTGCAGTGATCACATATTCGTTTAGCTCGTTCTTACTTCGTTTTTCGGATAATACCCTGCCTCTGCCAATTATAGCTAGACTGTAGGATCCGTTAGTGTCTCTGCTATTATTTGGATTACCTCGACCAACGGATGGACGAGCCCAAGCACCTCTGCCTCCAGGAAACTTAACAGCCATCACACTGCTCTCCAACGGATCCTAAGGAGGAAGAACCTTAGATCGTTGGCTTTCCAGTTGAATGACCATGGAGTATGCTCTGTTAATATCAGGTAACAAATCCATGATGAGTATTTGGTCGCGGTTGTTATCGTAACTCATGAAGCCCCATCAGAAATTGAATTAGATTGTCATCCGCATCCACAACAGAATAATGCTTTACTATGCCACTCTTATCACAAGTAACACCATATTTAGGATCCCTAATTCATCCCATAGCTTCTTCAATTTCGTATAGTATAAAGTAACAAACATTCCTCCTTGTCTTAAATTGGTAATCTCCTTTTTTATTTGAAATATGAGTGGATCATGGCAGAGAAAAAATATGTTTCTAAGTTCATCCCAAAGCTTCTTCGAACTCTCTATGCATAGAAAGGCATCGGCAAGATCCAAGAGGTGACCATCAATTTGTAGATATTGCTCATACTCCGATAAAGACGTAGCGAACATCGTGACACTGCCAGTCACAAAACCTGCTCCATGGGAGATAGTTGTTCCCCTTCAATTTTTCTGATACTAGGAGAGGACCAGGGTGATCCGAATTGTGTAGAGTTAACGGATCATGCACAGCTGCAGTAGATGTAGTATATGTAATGTTATTGATATTCCAGACGTTTCGTGTGGGAGGCGCCATGATTTTCACCAAAACCTAGCTCTGGATACCATGAAAGCTTGGTGAGAAGCTTTAGCTGGTAAAATGTATTGTATTTTTTTCATTAGTATTCAACTGATACAACTAGAAAAGAGGGCTATATATAGCCAATAGTGAAGGGAACAAAATGAAGTAAGGTGCTAATATGTGGCTAATCACAACTAAACATGTGGACTATAAATGCTGACTAGGATATTCAATTTACAAAAAGATAACAGCCCAACATTCATTTCCAAAAAAAATATTAAATTTAAATTTATGCAATAAAAACAATTCACTTGTCCAGATTTTCCATGCCTACCTAAATACATAAATAAACATACCCTTACTGATTCAAAAGAAGGTGTATTGTGACAAACAAACATACCCTTACTGATTCAGAAGAAGGTGTATTGTGACTGCGTATATTAATGAATATTTGGTTGGTGTCATAGGATTAGAAGTATTGTTGTGATAGGGTTAGCTTGTTATTGATAGGGATAAATCTTCGATTTTACGTAACTACAATATGTTGAAAAGGAAAGTATGGCTAAGGTTCCTTATGCAAGCGCGGTAGGGAGTTTTATGTACGCAATGATGTGTACTCGACCAGACTTGTGCTTTGCAGTAGGGATGGTGAGTAGGTATCAAAGTAATCCTGGACGCGCTCACTGGGCTGCAGTCAAAAGGATACTTAGATATCTAAAGGGGACAAGTGATTTAGCTTTGTGCTATCATGGTGGCAGTTTGAAGCTACTTGGTTACAGCGATGCTGATGGATCAGCAGATAGAGATGAACGCAAATCCACATCAGGATATGCATTTTTGTTAGGTGGCGCTGCTATCACTTGGAGTAGCAAGAAGCAGCCTTGTATATCTCTATCCACTATGGAAGCAGAGTACATTGCTTGTACATCTGCAGTTCAAGAGGCTATCTGGTTGAGAAGATTCCTTCAGACTTTATGCGTCACGGCGCATGTAGATGATGCAGTAGTTGTCCTTTGTGATAACACAGCTGCACTAGCATATGCTAAGGACCCCAAGTATCATGGGAGGACCAAGCATATTGACACCAGATACCACTTTATCCGAGATAATATTGCGCAGGGGCAAGTGGTTCTCAGGCATGTTCCCACTGGTGAAATGATAGCTGATCCTTTCACCAAGCCTTTGAGTAGAGATGTATTTCAAAGGCATGTTAGGAGTATGGGACTTCGTAGAATTTAAAATTCTTTTAGCCTGTATGAACAATTTTATTTATCAATAAAATGTGCCCTTATTATATGTTAGAAGTAATGTGTCTATTATGTATGATATGTCACAAGGCTTGGATTGTCCCACTCACACGGGAAATCGCCCTGGCGCTTTGGTAAGCGAGCAGGATGAGACTGGCGGATCAAACATTTCAGTGATCACCTTCGTGAAAGGAACAACACGAAAGGTTGTTGCCCATAGTCACCTTGGCAAAAGGTCAAGATGAGATCATACTTGATCGATTATGAAGAATGTCCTAACTTCATAAAAGCTTCTTAATAAGCCGAGTGTGCGAATCATTAGGAGTTGTGTTGGAGACAAATTCCTAAGTGGTCCGCAGGTCAGACGCTAGAAGAGCGACTGGACTAAGACTCGTATGATGTTCAGAGCGTGACATGCCCAAATTTGAGTGGGAGCTCCATCATAGCATGTATTCATACTACATGTGCTTAATGACGACCTTAGTAAGAGGAGTGACCGAATAGATCCCTGCTTCATCACTGTGTGAGCTCTTATAGTGTTTTATGTGCCCTTTGGGACTTTGGACTTTGTCATGAAGTGTAAGCTTGATGACGCTACTTTAGCATGTGTTCAATGGCCATGGTTGATACGGTCTGTCGGAGCATGACTAAGAAAGCTGTCAAGTCCAAGCAGATTGACATTAGAGGCCAAGGAAAAACTAAGCTGGTAATGCACTTGTGTACTATGGCTCATAGGCCGGCCGACTAAGTCGAATTAGTTTTGACATAGTCATGAGCATAGATACAAATTAAGGGGTCAAACATGCTCTATATGAGTGCGAGGGGTTAGAGATGTTTGGTCTAGTGCAACCACGTAATTTGGGGTACACAGCGAGTCTCCTGAGTTGATGAGTTATGTTAGTTGGGTAATAACTTAATATAACTCTCCTCACTTTGTTCCATTATGTTCTCGCTCGGTCGCACGCCTTAGTCTCTGTATGAAAGAAGAGATATGATGATGAGAATTGTGGAGTATTTCGGATTCGAATAAGTCGGATCAGATTTGTATGAGTGTGAGATGTTGGTTGCATTCATATCTGATGGATCCCAATATGGTTGGGATATATATCTGACGAGATATTTAATATCTTATTAGATATATTCCCAATGGGGATGGAGATCTTATCCATAATAGGAGATAGATCTCTCCCATACTAATATATATACAAATATATTGGTATTCGTAGACTACGGAAAAATAACACCACAGAATACATATTTCTCATTTTCTCTCTAATTCTCTGTCTTGGAGAATCACCGGAGTCCTCCAAGAGTCTAGGGTGTGAAGTAGACGGCGAATGCTCTAGTAGTATTCGTCCAGACGGGCTTGTAGACGAATCAGTGCACGATCCTTCAGTTTTGGGAATCAACCGAATACATTCCGCTGCAAATCAACTGAGGTATACCGATTCCCTTATACGTGTTTAAATGATTTACGTGCTTTAGTTTCTAACAGTAACAAACATTCCTCCTTGTCTTAAATTGGTAATCTCCTTTTTTATTTGAAATATGAGTGGATCATGGCAGAGAAAAAATATGTTTCTAAGTTCATCCCAAAGCTTCTTCGAACTCTCTATGCATAGAAAGGCATCGGCAAGATCCAAGAGGTGACCATCAATTTGTAGATATTGCTCATACTCCGATAAAGACGTAGCGAACATCGTGACACTGCCAGTCACAAAACCTGCTCCATGGGAGATAGTTGTTCCCCTTCAATTTTTCTGATACTAGGAGAGGACCAGGGTGATCCGAATTGTGTAGAGTTAACGGATCACGCAAAGCTGCAGTAGATGTAGTATATGTAATGTTATTGATATTCCAGACGTTTCGTGTGGGAGGCGTCATGATTTTCACCAAAACCTAGCTCTGGATACCATGAAAGCTTGGTGAGAAGCTTTAGCTGGTAAAATGTATTGTATTTTTTTCATTAGTATTCAACTGATACAACTAGAAAAGAGGGCTATATATAGCCAATAGTGAAGGGAACAAAATGAAGTAAGGTGCTAATATGTGGCTAATCACAACTAAACATGTGGACTATAAATGCTGACTAGGATATTCAATTTACAAAAAGATAACAGCCCAACATTCATTTCCAAAAAAAATATTAAATTTAAATTTATGCAATAAAAACAATTCACTTGTCCAGATTTTCCATGCTTACCTAAATACATAAATAAACATACCCTTACTGATTCAAAAGAAGGTGTATTGTGACAAACAAACATACCCTTACTGATTCAGAAGAAGGTGTATTGTGACTGCGTATATTAATGAATATTTGGTTGGTGTCATAGGATTAGAAGTATTGTTGTGATAGGGTTAGCTTGTTATTGATAGGGATAAATCTTCGATTTTACGTAACTACAATATGTTGAAATTTGAAATTTTTTTCTACTCTAGATATGGGTCTTTGTATTTTAATACATTGGGCTTAAGTTTTGAGCTCAACGACTTGGGCTTAACAACGAGATGAATGAAATAGATTCCTAGAATGAATAAATGAACATCCTATTGAGACATTGAGCTTTTATAAATAAATGAATAATTTGCAAATAAATAAAATAACAAATAATAATAATTCCTAATATGAATGAGACTTGGAAATATTAAATGGGCCTAATTGAATTATTATTGGGTCTAAGCCCAACATTAGATTAAATTTATAATTACTTGACCCCATTTAATAAATCAATGAATGAGTAAATATATTGAAAAATGGAATATGTTGAATTAAATAATATATAAATTACCCTAGGTGTTGCCCGTTTCTTGTTCATCGGGCAAAATAATGAGTTGAATTTAAATATTATGAATGAAATGAATTTTCCTAATGAGATATTAACTGGTCCACAGTGGCTTGAGACTTGAAAATTAATCAAGTAATGAGCTCTCGAATAGTTCACGTGCAAATTACTCGGCATAATCAAATAATTAAACTTTTTTTTACTAACTAATATATTATGATGGTAAATATATTTCTAATAATTTGATAATAAGTACTGAAGTCTAAAATAAATTATGTAGTAAAATGACGCATCAAATATGTCTATACTCAACTAGAAACGTATGAAACTCAGAGAATAAATTATCCAAATTATGAGCCTTATCGCAAGCAAACTTATATGGCCGAGTACATTATTTTAAAATTCCTAATTAGCTTAGGCCCACTATTTATAAATAATATTTAGGGCATAACTTAAACAATAATATTTTTTATTTCATTTTGGTGTTATAAATAAATATCAAGGCATAATATTAAAAAAAATGTAATAAAATATAAATGTCTAAATTAGTTATACAAACATATAAACTAATATTTTAAAATTAAATAATAGGTAAAAAGTTTAAGATGTTACAAATATACAATACATACACACATGTATATAGTATACGTGCCTATAGATATGTGGGGGGAAACGTAAACCTGTACGTATGACTATGCATGTATAAAGAATATATAATTTTAGAGTCTAACATCGGTATTATTGTGGTACCAATACCACAATGAAAGAAGAATACATATGTATTTAAACTTGAAATATGCATTAAATTATATAATTTCATTTTGATCTCACAACGGCACTATAGAAGCACCCATAATTTTAAATTACACAAGAGAGTAAACGTGTAGGTCATTATGTGAAATAGAAAAGGAAAGAAGTAAGGAATACTTACAGTCATTATGGGGGTGTTTGGTTTATGGATCGGGAAAAATCCTGACTTTGAAATCTTAGGATTTAAAAATAAAGGTAAATAGTAAAGATGTATGTTTGTTTTAAGATTGTATAGAGTATGATTTATTGTAGATGTCAAATCAATGTTGGAAAATAGAGATATGTATTTGATTGTATATAGGATAGATGTAGGTAGGTTTTATAGGTATGATTGTATTGGATGAAATATTTTGAATTTAAATCTTAAAATAAACGAGGATTGAGTATTTTAATATTCAAAATCCGTCAATGCTAAGCCTAAAACAAACAACCCCTATAAGTTGTAACACGCATTACTGTTATCCACCATTACTGTTATCCGTGGTGGGAGAATTCGTACCAGCCACTACTTTCCAAAAATAAATCCCCGATCCCGCATCGATGAAAGAGTAATGATGACCAACTTTACTTTTATAAATAGGCCATTTACCTGTTTCAGGAGAATAAAATATAAATTAAACGCAGTTCGTATGCAATAAGTATGTGTTTATAAAAGGATTCTTAAGGAGATTTTAGTAGATTACTTTCAAACGAAGTTCGAAGATTTGATGTGTCCAATAATGTTTGGAAGCTCGGTATGTCACATTGTAATTTATAAACTCAATTATTTTTTTTTTAATTTATGTTAAGTACTATTTCCGTTTCAGCTAACTTGACATAATTGATCGGCACGGATGTTTAGAAGAAATAGATTTTGTTTTTTCTTTGACTTTTTTAAAGGTGAAGATTTTGAGGGTGGAGATTGTGAGAGAAATTTCCTTTATAAGGGCGTGAAAAGTTGAGTGGGACAGATCGAAATGAAAAGTGTGACAAGTTAGGTGTGACGGATGGAGTATGTGTTAGATAAAATGCTTATCAGTTAATGTAAGTTAGTAATAATATTAAATATTTATTAATTTTATTAGTAATTTAAGTTATCGAATAATTAGGTCTTTTAATTTACGACTGGAATATTGCTTGTTGGTAGTATACATGTCTTAGATATGGTTGATGATCAATTCATCGATTTTACTACGTAGTGCAAATACATATATTAGTTAAATGTGTTTTGTACCTTTAGACATTTAATATATTGATGTTTTTACAATATTATAACTAGAGATTGTATAATCTAAATGCGTGAGCTTTATTTGAATACGTTTAGAAATTCATGTTATTCATGCAACTTTGGAAGATTATAAAATTAGTTAATAGGAATTAATTGAAACTGTTCTAGTACTATATGAAGTTAGAAGTCTATGATTAAAATTTAAAAATGTTTCATTGAGCTTATGGTTTTTTATGAATTTGCAAGTTAAGCTGATTTTTTGTTTAAAGTCTGTCGATTTTGATTTTAGAAAATTATTTATATAAAATTATCCCTTATGATTTTCGGAAACCTGTTTTATTATATTATATAATATAAAGTTATTTTACAAGACAAACTGGTTTTACGGCCTAAAATTAATCATTTTCAACTTTGGTAAAAGATTATTCACGTCTTTGAATCCAACTTGATGTTAGTAATGTGGTCATGTGCTAAATAAGCTATACATTAATTACTAGGTGGTTATATGCTTATACAATATGCTTCCTTGTTATGTACTACTATGTTAGCTATATCTATATGTGATTAAATGTATGAGTACACATGTGTACTAGTTAAACATACAACTTAAGATTATATAAATATAATAAAGCGAAGAATAGTAAAGAAGGTCATAAGACTAAATGTTTCAAATTCGTGAATGTAGTACGAGTTGCACCAGACAACCTTTGAGCTTCTTTACAGCAATTCAATCATGAACTTCCATGCCAGTCTAAGAAAGTTTAAACTAAAAGTGGGTAACTACGTGGCTTTTATACTATTGAGTTTGTACTATGATTTGTATGTTCGCCTTCTGGCTTATGATTACTCTCAAGTCGTAAGATGAGATTTTGAGTCGTAGATTGACTCGTAAGTCGAATGCTTTCAAGTCGTAAGATTGACTCTTATATAATCTTAACAATATGGTGTTTGAGTCGTAAGATTGACTCTTAAGTTAGCAATATAGCTTTTGAGTTGTAATATTGACTCTTAAGTTAACAATATAAGTTTTGAGTCGTAAGATTGACTCTCAAGTTAACAATACGACTTTTGAATCTAAGATTTGTCCTAAGTCAACAATATGACTTTTGAGTCGTAAGATTGACTCTTAAGTCAATGATATATTTATTGTGGTGCATTTTCATTTAGTACAACTACTTACAGAGTTTCCCACGGGGTCGTATAACTCATGATGCTAGCTATGCTTACAATATTTTCAGGTCCAGTGGATAGCAGAGGGTCTAGCTAGCGCGGGCAAGTTCCCAAATGGTTGCAAATAGTTTTAAAGTTTAGTAAAAGTTATTGGATTTTGAAGTTTTAAGTCTCAAGTAGAACAATGTTCAAATTATATTAATTTATAAGTATTGTATCTTATAAATATTTTTATGTTTAAAGTTTCCACTACTTATCATATTCTAAAAATATATTAAAGATTTAAACTCAAAGATGTAGGTTTTTACGAGTTAGTTTTAAGTAAAAAATAAATTAGTTAATTAAGAAATTTTCTTACACATAATTTTAATGAGAGGTCTCCGCTGATAAATGTTTTGAAAGTAGAAGTATGTTTTAGTGGCAACCCTTTACTTTTTTACGGGGGTGGGGTATTACGATATATAATATTATAAATCTTGTCACTACACCTAATTTTTATTTACAAGAAAGTTATTTAGGTATGAAATTTGTTTGAAAAATAATTATGTTTCGATGTTTTGGTGGTAAATAAAAAAGTAATATTTTGATTTTAGAATAAGCAAAATAAAACATATAATTAATTAAAATAATGTATATTGGTAATCAAAGCCCTTATCAAATTTGTTGCTCTTCTCCTGAGAAAGTAAAAATATATTTTTTCATTTAAAAAAGTTTGCAACTATAATCTCTAAATACATATTCCATAAGCTACACTAAAATTATTGACACGAAAGTTATAGTTCCATATATAAGATTATTTAGTTGACCACTTTATGTAAGATACTTTTAGTATACAAATAAATTAACTATTAAAGTAAATATTTGATCAATTTATAGTATATTGAACATGCAAAAATAGTTTAATAGAGTCTAGGGGGAAGAAGTAATAAACATTATTTATTACTGGATACAAACTATACAGGATTTACAAATACATGATTTTATATATTGTCCGTATTCATATTATTATGTCAATACCGACTTCTTTATCATAATAATATGTTTTATCTGTGTACGATATTACAAATTCTTATAATTAGATCTCAATTTAAAAAAAAAAAAAAAAAAAAAAGTGGTTAAGAAATAGCAAGATAAACTGAACAAAATTATTTTACTAAAGTTACAATAATATCTTCAAATTCAACACTTTAGAAGAAGAGTGTTTAAAATGATATACTCACAAAAAAAAAAAAAAAAAAAGAGTGCTGTAAATTACCACTATTTTTCAAAATGTTCTACATCACAATTTTATTTTGGTTAAAGTCAAATAGATATTAAGAATAGTAACCAATCAATAATATTTACTAAATACTCTTGCATATAATAGAAAGTATAATAGTAATATCATCATGTTGTGTTTTATTTTATCGGTGTAACAATTTAGAATTGTTTAAGACATGTTTTATTAACATGATGTGACTTATTTCTCTAAAAAAGAAACATTAATGATTTATTACACTTTTAGCACATTGATCATGTTATATAACTCATCGAAATTGCAACACCCTTAAACTAAAAACAACAAACTTCTCTGTTTGCATTCGTTTAAAAAAAACGAGTTTTTTAAAGTTTATTTTATCTTATATTCAAATGTGGAAGCTAACAAGTCTTAAAGAGACGAAATAAGTTCTACTCATATCACTCGTTCGATACAAGGAAGAAACGTACAAATAGAAGGATACTAAAAGGTATCTTAATTTTGTTTAGTATACGAGTAGAAATTTACTTTAGGAATTACAAGTAGAATTTTAATACGAATTATAGTCAATTATTTACACGAGTCTACGTTACAATACCAGGCTCCAGATAAGAAAAACTATAAATACATATATATCTGGGGCGGCCCAGCTAAACCGCGGGCCAGCCCGCATAGCCTTGCGGGTCCGACGGTTCGGGCCAAAAAGCCCGGATTTTAAACGGGCCATAAATACCTAAACCTAATCCTGAGTTTTTTCGGGCGGACTCGGGCTCGGGCCATTTCAGCAACCCTACATATCCCTTTATAATATACTACGATTATCGGGTTCGTCCGTCACACTTTTGGCCCATCGAATTGACATGTTGAATCAAATAGTGTTTCGGACCAAACAGTACTTCGGATCAATATTTCTATAATCATATCAATCTAAAGTATCGACTGGTCCATCGGGTCGGCCGATTTCGATACTTCTAATAATAATAATAAGTTGAATTAAAATAATATTATGTGTGTGACATATAACTGTAACTTCTCTTTTAATTACTAGTATAATTAATTAATTAATATTAATATTAACATATCACCATATTTTAACTAGTAAAGTCAGATACAGAGAGAATCAATTAAGATTTAAGAGAAACCTCATCCTTCTCTCATACACGGTGATATCGCTTCATATGTGTGAGTTCCATTCTCCTCTTCCTCATCGCGGCTGTGTACCTCCTCTGGCCGAATCTTCGGATGTAGATTCAAGATATCCGTGAACCTAGAATGAGAAGATTGAACGACCGCTTTCAGAAACGGTAGTAACTTCTATTGACTATGCTTAAGAAAAATTTCTGATTCCATAAACGTAATTGAAATTGCTTTTTTCTTTTTTTTTTTTGGCATTATCAATGTAGTTGATTCTTGCACTGCCTTTGTCGGTGCGCCATATACTTCTCCTTAATCTGTCCTCTCCCTCTGCGAATTCCCAATTCAACTAACTATTAACTATGCTGCAGGGATAAGGAAACAGTACCTCAGTATTTATAGCTGTCTTTTTTAGTCTTAAGCATGATCCAAAATGGTGAGTCTCTTTCTCTCTAATTCTCCAGATTTGTTATGTCTGTTGTAAAGTTCAAATGATTGCTCATCTGATTTTCGCTCATCCTCTTTCGTCCAGTTGGATCAACTTATCATTTACTATACTAATTCTAAGTTATTCGTGATTGATCTATATTCTGTTTTGCACTATTGTTTGGAGTTCTTTTCCTTCTGTTTGACAAGGAAAGCAATATGGAGTAGGCCGGAAAGTACGGTTTGGGGTTCATCCCTCAATCAAACACTACTTCAAAGAAAGTCAAACAATCTCATATAGATGAGCTAGTTTATCTTTTCAGTGTTGTGTTGTGCTCTTTCATCATTGCCCTCGAAGATGGACTATTACGAGATATCTCGGATTGAGTTCTTAAATTTTGGGGATCTCAACACATTAGTTTCTTTCTTTTTTACATAATTGAGTTATGGTTGTTGGTTGTAGAATCATTCTGCTGAAGGCGTGGTAAATGATGTTTTATAAATTTGAAGATTATTCGATTTGTAAGGTTTTTTGCCTCTTTGATATTGCTATCCACCTTGATGTTTAATACTTTTTAACAATTAAATGCGATGATTATTCGAGTATTCCTTATGAACAATGCATATTTTTATTTTTCTTATGCATATCAATTAAGGTCCAAGAAGAAAACTAGTGGATTTGCTCTGTAGTTATGGCCTTTGATACACGTTGTGTATGCATGTATTTAGGTCGATTTAAGTGTGTATTTTGTAACATTTGCATGTATTAATTGGTCGAGAATTGTTCATATTTGATATATTGGACCATTTGACGTGTATTGGATTGATTTGTGGAGTTTTAGTGATTTTCATGCTTAAAAGAATATTTTATGAGGTTACATGAAGAAACAAGTCGAAGAAGGGAAAAAATGGGCCACATTGGGCCAAAAGTCAGGCCCAACGCATTGAAGAAACGACTCGACTGCGCCAGAATAGGATGTGGCCGTGTAAAAAAAGTTGTCCAAATGAGAATGCAGTAGCAAGTAATGCGGGCGCAAAAATCTTTCCTTAAAGTCAATAGATGAAGGTCGATGATTTTCATCATTAGCCTTTTGGAGTTGGAAACAAAGTGATGTTTGGAAATAAGTTTTAAGAGAAGAATTTTGCATTTTTTAGGTATTCATAGTTCTTTCTTATTTTTAAGTGATGATTGTCAGCGAACTAGTTTTTATGTTCAAAAGATGTTCTTATTTAAGTTATCAAACTTCGATGTTTGACACTTTTTTACTATGCTTATTATTATGCTCAGTGTTCTTGCTTATTCACAATTTCTTTTGGTACTATTTAGTTATATACATTTATCATTGCATAAAAATTTCGTATACATATTTATTAGGTGATCGTTTGAAAAAGTATCATTGAAAACTAGTTATCTATGCAACTAATGTATCACCCTACGTATCTATATTATGATGAAAAAGGTATTTTGTCACTAGATGAAAAAATATATTTTCACTAAATCAAGTCTTTAGTGACGATTTATATTTTCGTTACATATATAATTGTATGGTGACAAATTCTTTCATCGCCACTTGTACGCATTACAATGACAAAACATATCGTCGGTATATCTAAGTGTTTAGTGACAACACTACAAGAAAAAGGGGCATTTGCCACTAGGTTTTTGCAACTACAAAGTAGTTACTAAAAATAACTCCTTTTGTAACTACTAGTAGTTACACAAAATATTTCATACAATTTTAACCAAATTTTCTATAATATGACTAACCCTTTTGTAACTAATTGTAGTTACAAATATATTAGTAACTACATAGTAGTTGCAAAAAATAGTTACAAAATACATTAGTAACTACAAAGTAGTTGCAAAAAAACTTTTTGCATCTTATTATAAGTGACTACCCTATGATAACTACTTTTAGATATTTAGTTACTAAAAATATTTTTGTAACTACTTTCCATTTTTTGTAACTACATTTTATAGTGGCAAAAAACCTTGTT
This sequence comes from Ajuga chamaepitys, assembly GCA_958295605.1. Lineage (NCBI taxonomy): Eukaryota > Viridiplantae > Streptophyta > Magnoliopsida > Lamiales > Lamiaceae > Ajuga > Ajuga chamaepitys. Next base: position 43,644,555 of record OY282495.1, read on the forward strand.
TCTAGTAGTACAAATACAATTTTCATCACTCCATTCAATTTATTGTGATACAACATGTCGTCACCACTTGTACTCATTTAGTGATGGTCAAACTTATCACTAATTTTTAGTCTTTGCTAACGTAATATGTTGTTATCATAGACATTGATAAAATGACGATAAATATTGTGTAACTATTAAGTAATTTTTTTGTGACGATTTATTATAAACATGACGAAATAATATATACAGGTGCAACGATGAAAGTGTCGCCAAAGTTGGATGAGATGAGTAATATATTGATTTTCGTGACTAAAATTTGATGTTTTGACAACAAAAATACCTTTCGTCACATTATATGTTTACTTTCAGTGACGAAATGTAATATAAGATACAAAATTTGGATGCTAAAGGTGACAAATTAGGCATCACTATAAATTATAAGATATGGTGACAATGACATTTAACGTCATCAAAAGCCATACTTTTGGTGACGAAATCAAATATTGTCACACATATCTTTTACCATGGACATACCATGACGATCCTTGTGACGCTAAATTTTCTCTCTTTCCGCACAAGCACTAGTTGTTTTTTTAGCTTTAGGAATTCCAAGTACATAAAGTCTCCCCTACCCCGTTTGTCGTTGAAACCATAAACACATACACTTTGATGGACCTAATTGTAGAAATAACTACTAAGATCTGATTATCTGAGGAGTACAAGAAGAAAAAGGATGTACAAGCTCCCGTCACTCTCTTTATCTTCAAAATTGATTTCAAGGAAATAAGGTTAATGGTGTAATCCTTTAACTTGTAGGTTAATCTATGTTAGGGGACTTAATTTATTATATTATTTGATTGATCAAGGGTGATTCTCATTAGATTTAGGTTTGTGATTATTTCTTGTTGGTTGTGTACATAATTTAGGGGTCTTGTATATATGGTTGATTGTCAATCTATAGATTTTTCTATGTGATGCAAAATCAGTATACGCATGTTTATTAAATGTGTTATACCTTTATATATTTTAATTTATATATTATAAGTGTCATATAAGTAGATATTATAATATTCAAATGCATGTAGTTTATTCAAATACATCATTCGTATAACATTCACGTTACACGTGCAACTTTGAAAATTGTATAAATGTAACGGCCCAATCCCATTAACTCGGGATTGAAGTGCTACTAAATTTTTTCTTTTCTTTTGATTAAGTAATAAATCAGAAAAAGTGCGAAAGCGTGACTTAAAATATTTATCGGATAAAAACAGAAATTGTATTGACAACAAACACTGCCAAAACATATTTACACTAGTGGTTCCAAAGCTTCTAAGAAAATGAAAATACCCGGATTTTGTGACACATAAATTTATTTATATACATAGAAGAGGCAAAACACATCTTTAAGTTGCGGGTAGAAGAGGGAACTCAGTGACCTTTGCCGCAACAGCCCCGCAACCTCGCTCAATTAACCTGAAGATTTGTAATTATGGGCATGAGTATAAACTCAGTGGGGACTTTGTAAGCAGTTATACTAAATGAAGATACACAATAATAAATACATCCTTGACTTAGGAGCCCATCTTACGACTCAAAAGCCATATTGCTAGACTTAGGGGTCAATCTTACGACTCCCAAGCCCTACTCAAAAGCCAATCTTACGACTTAAGAGCCTTTCTCAAAAGTCAATCTTACGACTTAAGAGGTATCATATCAATAAGCCCGAAGGCAAACATATTTATCAAAGTACAAGTTCAATAGCATAATGTACTTACAAATAGCCCGGTCACCCACCTTTTATGCTTGCTTTACAGTAGTTAAGTCGTGTACGTCCCAAGGCCCGACCTGCACTACACCTAGCACATGTTGTTTAATTAGTTAGTATTACTTATCGGGTTTAGTATTTTCAAAGTGATTAAGTGTGGTACACTACCCTTGGATTATGTCTATCTTTTACAATTTCTAATACATAAGCCAAGTTATTATATCCCTAAATTAAAAAGCGTAACTTACTATTAATTTTAAATTATTAACAACATTTAATAAAATATTTAAAACTAACTAACATGCACATATCTTAAACAACAACTATTTAATACAAACTTAAGAAAATAGCTAAATTTATAAATCTACTTAAATCAAGAAAATAATTAAATTCCTAAATCTATATAAACTATAAATGGCAATAAGAAAAGAAAACTGTTAAAGAAGACCTACCTCAAAAGATTTTAACACTATACGACAACTCCTTAAAACACCGGTCGAAGCGTTGTCAAAATTAAACTGATAAGGACCTCCTAGTTAAAGGAAATCCAATATATATTATTTTACTTATTTTTTTATGTTCCTTTAAAGAAGTTATTTAGCTCTTTTTTATACATGAAAACTGTAAAAAAAATTACGAAATGTTTCGATGTGGGAGAAGGAGTTGTGAGACAAAATGTTAGTTTAATTGTGAGGGATAAAACAGCACACATATTACTTACTTTTGTAAATGTTACCAATTTTAGTATAAGTGTGTGTTTTACTAAAAATAAAATATTACTATTTTATTATCAACATTATCATTATATATGTAATACTTATTCGTAGGTATAAACATATATATATAGTTAGTTATATTTATAGTATTATATTATCATATTAACTTTATTATATGTATAAACTTTAGCTTTAGTTATTATTTTAGATAAATGTAAAATATTATAGAATAAATTAATTTTGTTTCTTATTTCTTAAGTCCGATGTTAACTAGCTTCTATATTTTAAATTTTTAATTCTTGCCTTTTAGGTGTTAGGAGTGCACTCGACCTGGTATATCGCGATGATACTTATTTTCTAAAAATGATATCACAAGTATTTAGCCTTGCAATTTAAAATAGAATTAAAATTGATAAAAATATTTAAGATGCAAGCAATGTATTTTATTGCATTTCAAAGATTCGGGGTACCACAATAAAATTATCCGAGTTTCTAATAAATGTTAACTATGTTTTATTGTATGATGATAGGAGTATATGATTAAAATCAGAAGGTATTTCGCCGAGTAAATAACTTTTAATGAAGTTTACAAAATAAGCTGATTATAATTATGAAGTTGTCGCTTTTGAACCAAGAAAATGAATTTATTTTTCTTTTTTGGAAACCTGTTTTACAATGTTATATTATATATAGTCAGGAGTTTATATTTAAATTGAGAGGATTTTATGGAACATAATTTATATTGGATTTTACAAGACAGGGTAATATTAAAGCTTTAAAATAATTAATTTTCAACTCTAGCGAAAGATATTTATAAAATTGTACCCCCAAGTTTTATCAAATTATTTCGGTATGTTAAAATACACACAATCATGTATAGTTGTGCAAACTTTTGTATTTTTAGATGATTATATGAATTATGTGAATTTATGTGGGTATAAGCGTTTATTTAGTTATAAATTGCTAGAAATTATAGTTTTCTAAAGGATGTGCTTACCCTATATGAATCTAACATTTTGTAAATATGTGAATATAAGTATAATAAAATTTTAGCTAAGTTACACGTATATTACCATGTTATTATTCTTTACATATACAATGTGCTATGTGTTACATATTGCTATGTTAGTATGATTTAGATGTGATTATATGTGTAAGTATACCCATATTAGCTAATTATATATGTACAAACTAAGATAGGATAAATAGACAAAAGAAGAGAAAGGGAAAGATATGAGTATAAGTTATGACAAAGAAAAGAAAGTCCGCATCAGTTAAAGAAAGTCTACATAAAAGTGGGTTAACTTTCATTCTCTCTTATGAGTTTAAACACTATCATGTTATGATTGCTATGTTTAAGATGTGTTTATGTGGTTTTACATGCGCTATGATATATATCATGGTATGTTATAGATATATATATGTAACACCCCAGCCCTGCAAGCAGGTGAAGGATTGCCACTAAAACATACTTCCACTTTCAAAATATTTATCAGCGGAAGACCGTTTACTAAAAATACTATATAGAAAATTTCTCATTAATTAATTAAAATACTATCTACATAAAAAGCTAACTCACACAAACCCACATCTTTGAGTCAAAATCTCTAATATATTTTTAAAATATCACAAGTAGAAACTTCTAACTTAAAAATATTTAAAAGATACAATATTTATAACTTCAAAATCTAATAATCTTTTACCAAATTTTAAAACTATTTTAAAAGTACTTGCAACTTTAATTAAGGTGCCATTGGTGGAGTTAGAAAGCTGATTCAAAAAGCTACAACTTTTCCTGAAAGTCAGACCTGAAAATCTGTTCCGGCAAAACCGACGCGGCCGCGTCACAAGGCCAACACGGCCGTGTCAGAAAGCCTTTCCTACGAGAATTTCCTAATTTTAATAGGATTTTGATCCTATCTTCCCAACGATTCGTCCCCAACTCTATAAAAAGGACCCCAAGCTCTAGAAATCAGGGGAATCAGATGGAAAACATCAGAGAACATCAATTACATCATCATTCTACCTAGAAGAAGTCTTGGATGACAAAAAAGACGAAGATCATCGAGACGGATTCATCCGGGTTTAGTCGTTCTTTCCTAGTTTAATCTTTTACAATGTTTTTCGTAGAATTTTGTATTGGATTATTGCTAGGCATGAATATCTAAGCTATTCGTGTCCTAGGGTTAGAAAGTATGGATTATTATGACAATATTTTGATTTATGGTTTGATTTATTGATTCCGTTCTTTACGTGTTTTATCTCTATGTTTGTGCTTATAACTGAATTTAGCTTGATCACCTTGATTTAGTAATTTAGTTTAGCAATTCCGCTTCGAGAGGAGGGAATCGTTATCAGACTTATGACATAGAGCGCAGTTGTCTATGACTGTGTAGGCCGTGGCTTAGGATCGTTTGGGAGTTATTAGGTTTTATTGACTCGAGAGGGTAATTAGCTTAATTAATCAACGGTTTAATCGCTTCAAGAGAAGGGTTAGATTATTGTCGTGCCGCCTAATAAATACTAGAATTGGTAAATCTATAGGTTAATCATATTCAACATTGAAGTAATATCCTGAAATCGAGGCCCTAGGATACCCTTTCTCATTGATTGTGAGTTCTTTTTGTTTGCCAAGTCATAAGTTACATAGTTATTTGTTAAATTCCTCAGTTTTGTTTAAATCAACCTTTTACAACTTAGTATCTAGTTAAGACATTCCTTGAGTATTGAGGTGTCGAACTACCTAAAACTATTCCTTGTGGATCGACCTTGATAATCGTTACTACACCTACATCCGTACACTTGCGGAACACTAGGTTAGAAACCGACGTGTCAAGTTTTTGGCGCCGTTGCCGGGGAATAGGTTTTAGCTATTAGTTTTTATCTTGAAAAATAGGAGGAAACTAGACTAGATTTAATTTTTTCGTAATTTTAATTTTTATTTTCGTTTTTATTTTTTATTTAATTTTTGTGTTACGCGGTAGTTCTTTTTTTTTTTTTTTTTTTGTGTTTGCAGGCTTCGTATGCATACCAGATCGAAAGGAAAAGAAACTCTTCTTCCTTTCGATCCAGAAATTGAAGCGACAGCTCGTAGACACCGAACTTGAAGGAATTTCGTGTCTGAGATGGAGAACCCACTACAGCATCCGAATCCGGATGATGCTCTTAACAGAGTACTGATAGCTCTGGCACGCTTGGATGATCGAGTCACTAGTATACAGTAGCAGCTGCCTCCACAAAGGCCACAGCTGCAACAACAGCACGACCGAATTCAGATAGAAACAGCTACAGGCGATGAAGATGACACTCCTATTAGTGACTGCTTGAAGCCCAGTCCAAATCAGCAGGCAGGAGGAGTACAAACTCCACCACTCAATGCCAACAGTTTCAAGCTGAAGCCTGCACTAATCAACATAGTGCAGCAAAACTAGTACGGGGGAAGTGCTTTAGAGGACCCGAATGCTCATCTTATAAAGTTTCGTAGACTGGCAGATACCATTAAGATAAACTATGTGCCGCATGAGCATGTCAAATTGAGACTATTTCCCTTTTCCCTGAAAGATAGAGCCCTGCAATGGTTCAATTCGTTGGAGGATATTACAAGTTGGGAGGACTTGAGTACTTCTTTTCTGTAGAAGTATTTTCCACCAAGCAAGATGCTCGACCTGCAGAATCAGATCAACCAGTTCAAGCAATAGGACCAAGAGCCATTCGGAGAAGCTTGGGAGCGATTCCGGGATCTTATCAGGGGTTGCCCTCAACATGGGTTTACCAAGAAGCAGCAAGTGTGCAAGTTCTACAATGGTCTACTTGCTCCAACTAGAAATCAGGTAGATGCAGCTGCAGGTGGTAGTTTGATGGAGAAGTCAGTGAGGATGGCATTCTCAATCCTCGACGCTATGGCCAGAACAAGCTACCAATGGTTGAATGAGAGAAATGTGCCAAGGAAAGTGGTGAATGTAATGAAAGTCGAGCCAGTCAATAATGAGCCAATTGAAAAGCTCACATCACAGTTAACAGCCTTGACGAGTCAGGTAAATTTGCTAACTAGTCTGACGTTAGCACAACAGCCAGGGGGTCAGGAAGAAGTTGAAGACGTAAACTTTGTGAATCAACGAAACTTCATCAATTCAGCCTAGGTACAATAAGTACCCTCAGAATCAGAAACATCAGAACTTCTCGTATGGTAACTCGCAAAATACACTTAATCCACCACCTGGATTTATTGTTACGAATGGGATGATTCATGAGGGCACAAAATCCACACAAGAGGAGATTGACCAGTCTCAGTTTGCTAAATATGACGAGAAACTAGCTCAGTTGGAGAAGAAAGTAGAAGGAAAATTTATCGAGCTAAACAAGCATATTACTGGGCAAGGGGCAGACATCAAGAGGCTCGAGAACACATTGGTTCAGACTCAAGCTAGCATTGGTGAATTTTCATCAAACATGAACCAATTGATAAAGATTGTAGGGGCTCAACACAAGCAAGACCAATATCCGAGTGATACAGTGGTTATCTGAGGGAGCACTGTAATGTTGTGAAGCTAGAGGAGCAAAAAGATACTGTGAACTCAAGTGAGATTCAAGAAACCGAAGCAGACGAACCATCATATGTGCCTCCACCGGTATATGTACCTACTCCTCCATTTCCTCAAGCACTGAATAGAAGGAAGATGGCATCTAGTGGCGACAATGGTACTATGAGCACGAAGGACCATGAAGCGAAAAAATCAAGTGAGAAAGTAAAAAACATTGAGAAGGAGGAAGTCAATTCCATCATAGATAAGAAAATTTCATCTCCTATTCTTGATGACTCTTTTGATTTTTGTTTTAAAAAATCATTCTTTGCTAACCTTGATCCTTTAGAGCAATCTAGCATTGTTGTTGTGAAACAGGAACTATTACAAGAGGAAACCAAGAAGAGGAAGGATGGAAAAGAGACAATGAAAAAGAAACTAAGCAGTCCCAAAAAGAGCGCAAACACAAGCATGGAACCGAAAAGAGCAACAAAAGCAAAAGCTCCAGGGAGTTTTACTATTTCTTGCTCAATTCGTAGTCATGAGTTTCAAAATGTCATGTGTGATTTGGGGTCTATCATAAATTTGATGTCTCTTAAGCAGTATAGACAATTAGGATTAAGGGAGATTAAACGATCCTTTACTACTATCCTATTGCCGGATGGATCTTCATTAACGCCGTTGGGAGTAGTAGAGGATGTAGTAGTGAGAGTGTTAAATTTTGAATTTCCTAATGATTTCTTAGTTGTCGACATGAAAGGGAATGATGAATTTCCTTTTATCTTAGGACGACCTTTCTTGGCGACTAGCCAAGAACTTATAGATGTGCCTAAAGGGGAGTTGATTTTTCGTGTTCAAAATGAAACCATCACCCTCCCAATACATAAGTCGGGTCTAAGGGGTAGGCATAATTGTAGCATTGTTTATACTACCCAAGCTGCTATAAGAAATCTACACACCCCACATAGCTCATTAATTGCTCATAAATTACCAAACTCGGGGTGGTTGGAAAATGGTTGATAAGAAAAGAACGTCCGGCTGATGACGTAAAACGAAGCGCTTGTCGGGAGGCAACCCGATGTTTATCGTTTTTATTTTTATTTTTATTTTATTATTTCGTTAAGTTTTAAGTTATTTCTTGTGTTCTTTTTAGTGTTTAATGTTTTTAGGAATCAACATGGACGAGTGTTGCAAGAAACGGGCGTCGAAAAGACGGAAAACACGAGAAGGAACAACACGGCTGCGTCATAAGCAGGACACGGCCGTGTCAAAAAGTGCCTCAAAAGCATGCTGAAAACTGGGAAGCAACACGACCGCGTCAAAGTTAGCTCAAACGCAACACGGCCGCGTCACACAAATGACACGGCCGCGTCAAAAGTCTTCTCCAAACACGAATCAGCGTTGGAAAGCAACACGGCCGCGTCACATGCTGGACGCGGCCGCGTCAAAATCAGCCCAGAAACTCAACCTTTGGCTCAAATGTGACACGGCTGTGTCAAACCTTCAACATGGCCGCGTTAGTACCTCATCAGCTTAAAAATGTGAAACTCAGGGCTTGATGCAGAGCCGGTAGAAATAGATTCAGTAGGAGGCGATGGCAAAATTTTGAAGTCAGTATGAGTTTCAAACTCCGCCGCCGCCACAATGATTTATAAGTTAGCACCAAGGCGTACCACGTTTTTCCTCCAAACATTGGTTTTCAGCCAAGTTTGGGGGAAGGGGGTGTACTGTGGGACGTCTTGGCAGCTATATTTAAAGTTTTGTTGTGATTTCTCCTTTTAGTTGATCGGTCGAGTTTCTTGCTGTTAATTGTGGGTCCGTGAGCCATTGTGCTGATTTTCATTGCTTCAATTGGTGTTATCGGGTCTGTGAGCCCATTTATCTGCTTTATTGGTGCTGTTGGGTCTGTGAGCCCAAGTTTGCTTACATTTCGTCTCCATGTTGAGTCTTAGGAGTTTAGAGTTTAGAGTCTTATTAGTGTTTTAGTTTGTAGAGTCATAAGAAGGATAAAACCCGGAAAAAAGTAACAAGTGAAAAGAAAAATAAAAAGAGAACAATAGGGAAAGATGGATGATGAATAGTTAATGATGAGATGATTTTGAGAAGTAGATGAAAAAATGGCACATAATAGAGCATGAGCGGTGTTTTGAGACGAAATTGAGCTTGAACTTAGAATATTCAATCAAAATTAACCTTGTGAGAATTTGAGCCTAATTATACTCCAATTTTCGGAGTAATACTTTCTTTCGGTGTGAATTTGATTGAATATGTGTACTAGTCTCTAGAACTTGCCTTGAGTCTTTACTGTGAATGTGTCAAGTATATGTTGTGATTTAGGAAATGATCTTAGGCGTTGTTGTTTAAACCTATTTTGAGCCGTAAAAATTACCCTTTGTACCAAAAGTTCACGTTTTGTCCTTAGTTAGCCCACTTGAGCTTTATAGCCTTATTTTTTCATAACCTAACAATGTCAGCCGAAACCTTTTGATTTATCTCTTTTGGTCCTAATTGGATTAATCAAGTTAGAGGGAGGAAAATTGGAAGGAATTTTGGGTGAACAATTTGTGGGAAGAAATGAGAAAAACTAGTGGATATTCCAAAGATGAAGGGAACAAAAAAAAGGATAGGTGAAAAACAAGGAAGAATAGCCTCTTCTAATAGGAAAAAAAAAGGAAAAAAAAATGTGGAAAAAGAAAAGAAAAAGTTTGTGTTTGTTTAGTACTTTTGAGAAGAGGCTATAAAATGAAGTGTTTAAATTTTGAATTTGATTAGAACAGTCGGGTAGTCCCAAAAATTTGGTACCCACACAAATGAAAAGCACTTAAGTTGTACGGACTTTTGAAGGTGAAGAAGTCACTTTACGGGGTGATTTGCTGAGATTTGAAGAGTGAGGCTGAGCGATTATATTAAGGGGTAGTCGGGTTAGACGTAACTTGATTAGTCCAATGAATAGTCACTTATATCCAAATGTATCTCACCTTACCTTAAAGCCCACATTACAACCAAAATAAAGACCTTTTTTATCCTTTGTCACACGTATCGAGTACGAGGTCTAGTTTAGACGATTGACAAGCATATGGTAGGCTTTGCATGTAATTCAATATGAGTGGAAATTATTTTAGCCTAAACACTTGAGAGATGAGTGAAACACTTATCCGGTGAGGATTGAATAATTCGAAAGTTCAAAGTCTCGAGATTAGTTGATTTTCGCATTATCACATATGCTCAAGTGAATTGTGTTGCTTAGTTGTTTTAAGAAAAATCAGACTGAAACTGAATTCATCGTCTAATCGCCCTAAACAAATGCATAATCACTTGTATACTTTGTGTCTTTTGTTATGTTGTTCGGGACGAGTAACAGTTTAAGTTTGGAGGATTTTGATAACACGTTACTTATATATGTATTTAGGTCGATTTAGGATCATATTTTATATTATTTACATACATATCTGACCGAAATTTATTTATATTAATAATATTTAGGTCATTTGACGTGTTTCGACTTGTTTTGAAGTTAATTAGGTATTTTTATTCCATTTTGATGAAGTTCGAAGAGGAAACAAGTCAAATAGGGTTAAAACGGATGAAAAGGGAGTTAAAGGAGTCAAAGGGCCAACACGGCCACATCAAATATGGACACGACCGTGTCAAAAGTAGCTTAGAACATGTAAAAACGCACTGCCAACCAACATGGCCGCATCAATAACCAACACGGCCGCGTCAGAATGTGTCCCGGAAGTAAAGTTTTCTGTGAGCTTGACATACCTCTAGTATTTTGTCCATATCTCGAGATCTACAACTCCGATTGAGGTGCCATTGGTGGCGTTAGAAAGCTGATTCAAAGGGCTACAACATTTCCTGAAAGGGAAAAATCGATGCGGCCGCGTCACAAGGCCAACATGGCCGTGTCAGAAAGGCTTTCCCACGAGAATTTCCTAATTTTAATAGGATTTTGATCCTATCTTCCCAAAGATTCGTCCCCAACTCTATAAAAAGGACCCCAAGCTCTAGAAATCAGGGGAATCAGATGGAAAACATCAGAGAACATCAATTACATCATCATTCTACCTAGAAGAAGTCTTGGATGACAAAAAAGACGAAGATCATCGAGACGGATTCATCCGGGTTTAGTCGTTCTTTCCTAGTTTAATCTTTTACAATGTTTTTCGTAGAATTTTGTATTGGATTATTGCTAGGCATGAATATCTAAGCTATTCGTGTCCTAGGGTTAGAAAGTATGGATTATTATGACAATATTTTGATTTATGGTTTGATTTATTGATTCCGTTCTTTACGTGTTTTATCTCTATGTTTGTGCTTATAACTGAATTTAGCTTGATCACCTTGATTTAGTAATTTAGTTTAGCAATTCCGCTTCGAGAGGAGGGAATTGTTATTAGACTTATGACATAGAGCGCAGTTGTCTATGACTGTGTAGGCCGTGGCTTAGGATCGTTTGGGAGTTATTAGGTTTAACTGACTCGAGAGGGTAATTAGCTTAATTAATCAACGGTTTAATCGCTTCGAGAGAAGGGTTAGATTATTGTCGTGCCGCCTAATAAATACTATAATTGGTAAATCTATAGGTTAATCATATTCAAGATTGAAGTAATATCCTGAAATCGAGGCCCTAGGATACCCTTTCTCATTGATTGTTAGTTCTTTTTATTTGCCAAGTCATAAGTTACATAGTTATTTGTTAAATTCCTCAGTTTTGTTTAAATCGACCTTTTACAACTTAATATCTAGTTAGGACATTCCTAGAGTATTGAGGTGTCGAACTACCTAAAACTATTCCTTGTGGGATCGACCTTGAAAAATAGGAGGAAACTGGACTAGATTTTATTTTTTTGTAATTATTAATTTAATTTTCGTTTTTATTTTTTTGGTTAATTTTTGTGTTACGCGGTATTTTCTGTTTTTTTATGTTTTCAGGCTTCGTATGCACACCAGATCAAAAGGGAAATAAACTCTTCTTCCTTTCGATCCAGAAATTGAAGCGACAGCTCGTAGACACCGAACTAGAAGGAATTTTGCGTCTGAGATGGAGAACCCACCACAGCATCCGAATCCGGATGATGCTCTCAACAGAGTGCTGACAGTTCTGGCATGCTTGGATGATCGAGTCACTAATATACAGCAGCAGCTACCTCCACAAGGGCCACAACTACAACAACAGCACAGCCCAATTCAGATAGAACCAGCTGCAGGCGATGAAGATGATACTCCTATTAGTGACTGCCTGAAGTCCAGTCCAAATCAGCAGACAGGAGGAGTACAACCTCCACCACTCAATGCCAACAGTTTCGGGCTGAAGCCTGCACTAATCAACATAGTGCAGCAAAACTGGAATGGGGGAAGTGCTTTGGAGGATCCGAATGTGCAACTGATCAAGTTTCGCAGACTGGCGGACACAATCAAGATAAATCATGTACCGCACGAGCAGGTCAAGATGAGACTATTTCCCTTTTCCCTGAAAGATAGAGCCCTACAATGGTTCAATTCGTTGGAGGATATTACAAGCTGGGAGGACCTAAGTACTTCTTTTCTGTTTAAGTATTTTCCACCAAGCAAGATGCTCGACCTGTAGAATCAGATCAACCAGTTCTAGCAATTGGACCAAGAGCCATTCGGAGAGGCTTGGGAGCGATTCCGGGATCTTATCCGGGGTTGCCCTCAACATGGGTTTACCAAGAAGCAGCACGTGTGCAAGTTCTACAATGGTCTACTTGCTCCAACTAGAAATCAGGTAGATGCAGCTGCAGGTGGTAGTTTGATGGAGAAGTCAGTGAGGATGGCATTCCCAATCTTGGACGCTATGGCCAGAACAAGCTACCAATGGTCGAATGAGAGAAACATGCCAAGGAAAGTGGCGAATGTAATGAAAGTCGAGCCAGTCAATAATGAGCCAATTGAAAAGCTCACATCACAATTAACAGCCTTGACGAGTCAGGTAAATTTGCTAACTAGTCTGATGTTAGCACAACAGTCAGGGGGTTAGGAAGAAGTTGAAGACGTAAACTTTGTGAATCAACGAAACTTCAACAATTTCCAGAACAATCAGCTTAGATACAATTAGTACCCTCAGAATCAAAACCATCAGAACTTCTCGTATGGTAACTCGCAGAATACACTTAATCCACCACCCGAATTCATTATTACGAATGAGATGATACATTAGGGCACAAAGCCCACACAAGAGGAGATTGACCAGTCTCAGTTCGCTAAATATGATGAGAAACTAGCTCAGTTGGAGAAGAAAGTAGATGGAAAATTTATCGAGTTAAACAAGCATATTACTGGGCAAGGGGCAGACATCTAGAGGCTCGAGAACACATTGGTTCAGACTCAAGCTAGCATTGGTGAATTGTCATCAAACATGAGCCAATTGATAAAGATTGTAGGAGCTCAACACAAGCAGGGCCAATATCCGAGTGATACAGTGGTTAATCCGAGGGAGCACTGTAATGTTGTGAAGCTAGAGGAGCAAAAAGATGTTGAGAACTCAAGTAAGGTTCAAGAAACCAAAGCAGAAGAACCAGCATATGTGCCTCCACCGGCATATGTACCTCCTCCCCCATTTCCGCAAGCACTAGATAGAAGGAAGATAGCTTCTAGTGGCGACAATGGTACTATGAGCACGAAGGACCATGAAGCGAAGAAATCAAGCGAGAAAGTAAAAAACATTGAGAAGGAGGAAGTCAGTACCATCATAGATAAGCAAATTTCATCTCCTATTCTTGATGAGTCTTTTGATTTTTGTTTTAAAAATTCATTCTTTGCTAACCTTGATCCTTTAGAGCAATCTAGCACTGTTGGTTTGAAACAGGAACTATTACAAGAGGAAACCAAGAAGAGGAAGGATGGAAAAGAGATAATGAAAAAGAAACTGAGCAGTCCCAAAAAGAGCACAAACACAAGCATGGAATCAAAAAATAGCAACAAAAGCAAAAGATCCAGGGAGTTTTACTATTTCTTGCTCAATTGGTAGTCATGATTTTCAAAATGTCATGTGTGATTTGGGGTCTAGCGTAAATTTGATGTCTCTTAAGCAGTATAGACAATAAGGATTAAGGGAGATTAAACGATCCTTTACTACTATCCAATTCGCTGATGGATCTTCATTAACGCCGTTGGAGTGCTGAATTTTGAATTCCCTAGTGATTTCTTAGTTGTCGACATGAAAGGGAATGAAGAATTTCCTTCTATCTTATGACGACCTTTCTTGGCAACTAGTCAAGCACTTATAGATGTGCCTAAAGGGGAGTTGATTTTTCGTGTTCAAAACGAAACCATCACCCTCCCAATACATAAGTTGGGTCTAAGGGGTAGGCATAATTGTAGCATTGTTTATACTACCCAAGCTGCTATAAGAAATAAACACATCCCACATAGCTGATTAATTGCTCATAAATTACCAAACTCGGGGTGGTTGGAAAATGGGTGATAGGAAAAGGACGTCCGGCTAATGACGTAAAACAAAGCGCTTGTCGGGGGGCAACCCGATATTTATCGTTTTTATTTTTATTTTTATTTTATTTCAATTATTCGTTAAGTTTTAAGTTTTTACGTGTGTTTTAGTGTTTTATGTTTTAGGAATCAACATGGACGAGTGTTGCAAGAAACAGGGGGTCGAAAAGACGGAAAACTCGCGTTAACAGAAGAAGGAACAACACGGCCGCGTCACAAGCAGGACACGGCCATGTCAAAAAATGCCTCAAAAGCATGCTGAAAACTGGGAAGCAACACGGCCGCGTCAAAAGTGTTCTCTAGACACGAATCAGCGCTGTAAAGCAACACGGCCGAGACACATGCTAGACGCGGCCGCGTCAAAATCAGCCCAGAAACTCAACTTTTGGCTCAAATGTGACACGACCGTGTCAAACCTTCAACACGGCCTCGTCAGTACCTCATCAGCTTAAAAATGCGAAACTCAGGGCTTGATGCAGAGCCGGTAGAAACAGATTCAGTAGGAGGCGATGGAAAAATTGTGGAGTCAGTATGAGTTTCAAACTCCGCCGCCGCCACAATGATTTGTAAGTTAGCACCTAGGCGTACCACGTTTTTCCTCCAAACATTGGTTTTCAGCCAAGTTTGGGGGAAGGGGGTGTACCGTGGGACGTCTTGGCAGCTATATTTATAGTTTTGTTGTGATTTCTCCTTTTAGTTGATCGGTCGAGTTTATTGTTGTTAATTGTGGGTCCGTGAGCCATTGTACTGATTTTTATTGCTTCAATTGGTGTTATCGGGTCTGTGAGCCCATTTATCTGCTTTATTGGTGTTGTTGGGTTTGTGAGCCCAAGTTTGCTTACATTTCGTTTCCATGTTGAGTCTTAGGAGTTTAGAGTTTAGAGTCTTATTAGTATTTTAGTTTTTAGAGTCATAAGAAGGATAAAACCCGGAAAAAAGTAACAAGTGAAAAGAAAAATAAAAAGAGAACAATAGGGAAAGATGGATGATGAATAGTTAATGATGAGATGATTTTGAGAAGTAGATGAAAAAATGGCATATAATAGAGCATGAGAGGTGTTTTGAGACGAAATTGAGCTTGAACTTAGAATATTCAATCAAAATTAACCTTGTGAGAATTTGAGCCTAATTATACTCCAATTTTCGGAGTAATATACTTTCTTTCGGTGTGAATTTGATTGAATATGTGTACTAGTCTCTAGAACTTGTCTTGAGCCTTTACTGTGAATGTGTCAAGTATATGTTGTGATTTAGGAAATTATCTTAGGCGTTGTTGTTTAAACCTATTTTGAGCCGTAAAAATTACCCTTTGTACCAAAAGTTCACGTTTTGTCCCTAGTTAGCCCACTTGAGCTTTATAGCCTTATTTATTCATAACCTAACAATGTCAGCCAAAACCTTTTGATTTATCTCTTTTGGTCCTAATTGGATTAATCAAGTTAGAGGGAGGAAAATTGGAAGGAATTTTGGGTGAACAATATGTGGGAAGAAATGAGAAACCTAGTGGATATTCCAAAGATGAAGGGAAGAAAAAGAAAAAAAAAAGAAAAACAAAAAAGAAAAGTGATAGGTGAAAAACGAAGAATGGCCTCTCCTAAAAAAAAAAAAAAAGAAAACAAAAGAAAAAGGAAAAAATCTGGAAAAAGAAAAGAAAAAGTTTGTGTTTGTATACTCTTTGTTTAGTACTTTTGAAAAGAGGCTATAAAATAAAGTGTTTAAATTGTGAATTTGATTTGAACAATCGGGTAATCCCAAATATGTGGTACCCACATGAATGAAAAGCACTTAAGTTGTACGGACTTTTGAAGGTGAAGAAGTCACTTTGCGGGGTGATTTGCTGAGATTTGAAGTGTGAGGCTGAGTGATTATATTGAGGGGTAGTCGGGTTAGACGTAACTTGATTAGTCCAATGAATAGTCACTTATATTCAAATGTATCCCACCTTACCTTAAGCCCACATTACAACCAAAAGAAAGACCTTTTTGATCCTTTGTCTCACGTATCAAGTACGAGGTCTAGTTTAGACGATTGGCAAGCATATGGTAGGCTTTGCATGTAATTCAATATGAGTGGAAATTATTTTAGCTTAAACACTTGAGAGAAGAGTGAAACACTTACCCGGTAAGGGTTGAATAATTCGAAAGTTCAAAGTCTCGAGATTAGTTGATTTTCGCGTTATCACATATGCTCAAATAAATTGTGTTGCCTAGTTGTTTTAAGAAAATCAGACTGAAACTGAATTCATCATCTAATCGCCCTAAAAAAATGCATAATCACTTGTGTTCTTTGTGTCTTTTGTTATGTTGTTCGGGACAAATAACAGTTTAAGTTTGGGGGATTTTGATACACGTTAATTATGCATGTACTTAGGTCGATTTAGGATTATATTTTATATCATTTACATGCATATTTGATCGGCATTTATTTATATTAATAATATTTAGGTCATTTGACGTGTTTCGACTTGTTTTGAAGTTAATTAGGTATTTTTATTCCATTTGGATGAAGTTCGAAGAGGAAACAAGTCAAATAGGATTAAAACGGATGAAAAGGGAGTTAAAGGAGTCAAAGGGCCAACACGGTCGCGTCAAATATGGACACGGCCGTGTCAAAGGTGGCCTAGAACATGTAAAAACACACTGCCAACCAACACGACCGCGTCAATAACCAACACGGCCGCGTCAGAAGTGAGTCAAAACTGAAGTAATCTGTCAGCTTGATATACCTCTAGTATTTTGGCCATATCTTCAGATCTACAACTCTGATTGAGGTGAAATTGGTGGCTTTGGAAAGCTGATTCAAAGGGCTACAACTTTTTCGGAAATAGACAAATCCCAAATGTAACGCCCCAATCCCATTAACTCGGGATTGAAATGCTACTAAATTTTTCTTTTCTTTTCATTAAGTAATAAATCAGAAAAAGTGCGAAAGCGTGACATGAAATACTTATTGGGTAAAAGTAGAAATTTTATTGACAATAAGACACTGCCAACATATTTACACTAGTGGTTCCGAAGTTTCTAAGAAAATGAAAATCCCGGATTTTGTGACACACAAACTTATTTATATACATAGAAGTGGCAAAAACATCTTTAAGTTGCGGGTAGAAGAAGGAACCCGGTGACCTTTGCCGCAACAGCCCCGCCACCTCGCTCAACTAACCTGAAGATTTGTAATTATGGGCATGAGTATAAACTCAGTGGGAACTTTGTAAGCAATTATACTAAATGAAGATGCACAATAATAAATACATCCTTGACTTAGGAGCCCATCTTACGACTCAAAAGTCATATTGCTAGACTTAGGGGCCAATCTTACGACTCCCAAGCCCTACTCAAAAGCCAATCTTACGACTTAAGAGCCTTTCTCAAAAGCCAATCTTACGACTTAAGAGGTATCATATCAATAAGCCCGAAGGCAAACATATTTATCAAAGTACATGTTCAATAGCATAATGTACTTACAAATAGCCCGGTCACCCACCTTGTTTTACTTGCTTTAAAGTACGTAATTCGCGTATGTCCCAAGGCCTGACTCGCACTACACCAAGCACATGTTGTTTAATTAATTATTATTACTTATCGGGCTTAGTATTTAACGATTATTAAGTGTGGTACACTATCCTTGAATTATATCATTTTTCACAATCCCTAACACATAAGCCAAGTCGTAATAAATTATAGTCCTAAATTAAAAGGCCTAATATGTTATTAAATTATTAACTATATTGATAAATATTTTAAACTAACTAACATGCATCTTAAACAACAACTATTTAATACAAACTTTAAGAAAATAGCTAAATTTATAAATCTACTTAAATCAAGAAAATAATTAAATTCCTAAATCTATATAAACTATAAATGACAATGACAATAATAATAATAATAAAAAAAGACTATTAAAGAAAACATACCTCAAAAGATTTTAATACTATTCGACAACTTCCCAAAACACCGGTCCGAGTGTTGTCGAAAATAAACTGATAAGGACCTCCTAGTTAAAGGAAATCCAATATTTAATATAATGTTTCTGTTTTACTTCTTCTCTTATATTTATAAGAAGTTATTTAACTTCTATTTATACATAACAATCTTAGAAATGTTATGAAAATTTTCCGATGTGGGATGCCAAACTTTATTTCTTTTGCTTATCAGTTACTTCATTTTGTATGCTAAATATAGTAATCATGATAGTTTACTAAATATAGTAAATTAGGTTGTAACATAAGTTAATAATAGTTTTAGTTTAGTACTAACAGTTACTATCTTATTATTATTATCATATGTATGTATGTACACGTATATTATTTATATTATTATTTTGTTATTACATTCTCTTGTTATTATATGTCTTTAATTATGTTACTATATCATATGTATATATAGTATAAATTAAATATGTTTCTTATTTCTTATACCCGATGTTAATTTTATGTTTCTATTATATATTTTTAATTTTTCATCCTTTCGGTGCTAGGAGTGCAGTTGACCTGGTACACTGCGGTCACACTTATTTGCCAAAATAAAATCATAAATCAAATAACTTTGCAATTTAAAATAAAGTAAAATTGGTAACAATATTTTAAAATGCAATCAATGTATTTTATTGCGTTTCAAAAATTCGGGGTATCACAGTCTCCCCTACTTTTAAAAATTTCGTCCTCGAAATTGTACTTACTTGGTTTAGGATATTCGGATATTTTGCTAAGATCTCATCTTCTCGTTCCCAAGTAGCTTCTTCCTTCCCATGTCTACTCCACTGCACTAGTACTAAGGGAATCTCTCTATTTCTCAAAGAGTGAACTTTTCTTCCTAGGATAGCAATGGGGTTCTCTTCATAAGTGAGGTTTTTATTGACCTCCAGATTCTCATGATGAATAACGTGATTTGAATCTGGGACATACTTTCTAAGTATTGATACATGAAAGACGTTATGGATATTGGTAAATTCTGGCGGTAGAGCTAACTTATAGGCGACGTCTCCAATTCTATCTAGAATCTCAAATGGGCCAATATATCTTGGTTTTAACTTCCCTCTCTTTCCGAAGCGTATTACTCCTTTCATTGGTGCCATTTTGAGAAAAACCTTATCGCCTGTATTGAATTGTAGATCCTTCCTTCGCGTGTCAGCATATGATTTTTGTCGATCCTGGGCAGCCTTGATTCTTTCTCGAATCTTAGTTACTACTCCAATGGTTCTATCGATGATCTCAGGGCCTAAGATCTTTCGTTCTCCAACTTCATCCCAGTAAATCGGCGATCTACATCTCCTTCCAAGAGTGCTTCATACGGTGCCATCTTTATGGTAGCTTGGTAACTGTTATTATAAGAAAATTCTACTAGTGGCAAATGTTTCCCAGCTTCCTCCAAAGTCTAGTACACAAGCTCTAAGCATATCTTCGAGTGTCTGTATTGTTCTTTCTGACTGTCCATCAGTTTGTGGATGATATGATGTGCTGAAGTTGAGTTGTGTCCCAAGGGCCGTTTGTAGACTTCTCCAGAATTTAGAGGTGAAACAAGTATCTCTGTCCGAAACTATGGTAATTGGTACTCCGTGTAATCTAACAATCTCGTCTACGTACCGTTGAGCAAGTTGATCCATGTTAAGTGTCATTCTTACTGGTATAAGGTGCGCTGTCTTTGTAAGCCTATCAATGATCACCCAAATAGCTTCTTTCCATTTTGTTGTTCGTGGCAGTCCAGTAATAAAGTCCATTGCTATGTGTTCCCACTTCCATTCGGGAATCTCTAAAGGGTGTAAGAGTCCTGAAGGCCGCTGGTGCTCTGCTTTAACTTGTTGGCACGTTAAACATCTTTCAACAAATTGCCCTATTTATCGTTTCATATTTCTCCACCAATAGAGCTCTTTTAGGTCCTTGAACATTTTTGTCCCTCCTGGATGAGCTGTGTACGGGGTATTGTGAGCTTCTTCAAGAATTTCCTTCCTTACGTCATCATCCTTAGGTACACATAATCTTCCTTCGTATGTTAAAGTTCCATCTGGTGTTACAAAGAACCCCTTGATGGTTCCTGCAATTGCCCGGTCTTTCATCTTGAGAAGGAATTTGTCAGTCTTTTGTGCTATCTTTATTCGATCTCTCAAAGTAGGTTGTATGGTTAATGCTGCGATCATAGCACCAGTATGGCCTGACTTCACAAAATCTAGATTCAACTTAGCAAATTCTATTAATAATAGCTCTTGTTGTGTTGGGAGAGTTGCCATATGACTTTCATTTTTCCTACTAAGTGCATCAGCTACAACATTTGCCTTGCCCGGATGATAAAGGATGGTGCACTCATAATCTTTTACTAGCTCCAGCCATCTTCTTTGGCGCATGTTGAGTTCCTTTTGTGTGAAAAAGTACTTTAGACTCTTATGGTCTGTGTAGATTTCACATTTCCCACCATAGAGGTAATGACGCCATATCTTTAATGCGTGAACAACAGCAGCTAGTTCTAGGTCATGTGTAGGGTAGTTTAACTCATGGGGTTTTAATTGTCTTGAGGCATAAGCGACGACTTTTCCATGCTGCATCAAAACGCATCCTAGTCCTAACTTTGAGGCATCAGTGTAAATGACAAATCCTTTTGATCCGTCAGGGATAGTCAGAACTGGCGCGGTTACGAGTCTCTGCTTAAGCTCTTGAAAGTTATTTTCGCATTCGTCAGTCTAGTGGAACTGGTTGCTCTTCTTTGTTAATTGAGTCAAAGGCCTAGCGATCTTTGAGAAATCTTGAATGAATCTTCTGTAGTAACCAGCTAGACCCAGAAAACTTCGGACCTCATTCACATTCTTCGGAGCTTTCCAATTTATTACTGCTTCAACCTTGGCGGGATCCACTTCGATTCCATTAGCCGTGATAATATGGCCTAGAAAAACAACTCGATCTAGCCAAAACTCACATTTGCTAAGTTTAGCATAAAGCTTCTCCTGTCGTAAGGTACCTAGTATAGTTCTAAGATGCTTCTCGTGTTGTTCTTTATCTCTTGAGTATATTAGGATATCATCAATGAAAACTATGACAAACTGGTCCAAATAAGGATGAAATACCCTATTCATCAAATCCATGAATACTGCGGGTGCATTTGTCAATCCAAAAGGCATTACTATGAACTCATAATGACCATATCGTGTTCTAAAGGCTGTCTTAGAAATATCACATTCTTTGACCTTGAGTTGGTGGTAGCCCGATCTGAGATCGATCTTTAAGAACACGCTAGCTCCCTTCAGTTGGTCAAAAAGATCTTCTATTCTAGGCAAGGGATACTTATTCTTGATTGTTAGGCGGTTGAGTTCCCGATAATCAAAGCACATTCTAAGAAATCCGTCTTTCTTCTTAACAAACAATACAGGGGCTCCCCATGGAGAAACACTTGGCCTGATGAACTTCTTGTCTAGCAACTCTTGAAGCTGTATTTTTAATTCTTGTAATTCCTTAGGCGCCATTCGATAAGGTGCTTTAGATATAGGTGCAGCTCCGGGCACCAAATCTATTGTGAATTCAACCTGTCGATCAGGAGGTATTCCAGGCAACTCATCTGGAAATACATCCACATAATCTCTCACCGTTGGTATATCAGCAGGTGTAACCTCAATAGTATTATTTTCCATGACATTCACAAGGTAGCCTTCACTTCCCTTTTTCCGTAACATTCTTACAGCCTTCATTGCTGACACAATACACGGTCTGGTATTAGTTTTGGCTCTGTAGAAGGTGAATTTGGATCCTGTTGTTCCTTCAAAATCTATTTCACGCTCAAAATATCGGATTGTTGCTTTATTCCTTGTCAACCAATCTATACATAAAATAACATCAAAACATTTCATCTCTAATACATATAGGTGTTCCAGTTCTTGGTTACCTATCAAAAGCTTCACACCAGTCACAATATCCTTAGTCCTAATAGTTTCTCCTGAGATTACCGTCAATTCTTCTCCATTTGTATTACCTTTCAGACCTAATTTCCTTTTAAAATCTTCGGATATAAAAGAATGTGATGCACCGGTATCAAACAAAATATATGTTGGAAGGTTGAATACAGGTAGCATACCTGCCATGGTTTCATTCTCCTCTGTTAACTCTTCTTGTGCTAGAGCAAAAACACGTGCCTTCCCTGGTTTCTTGTCTGGTACATTAACATTTTGTGGCACCTTGATCTGTGTAGTAGTGCATTCCCAATACCTATGTCCTGGTCGATGACACTTATAGCAAACATTCTTTCCCACCAAACATTCTCCGTAGTGGTGCTTATTGCAATTAGGACATATCGGAACTGCATTTGGTCATGGTCCCCCCCTTGGGTTTGCCCTCTTCATAATGTGGTTAGTCTTATTCCTATCTCTAAAATCCCATTTTCTTTTCCTGGGTTGCTCTTGAGGTTTCTGGTTGTATTCTAAATTCTGGCTAAGGGACACAATATGCGCTCGTTCAAACGTTTCATGGTACGCAGGCAGTTTCAAACCCGACACAATACCTCCGATCTCTGGACGCAAACCTCTCTCAAAACGTCTTGCTTTCTCTCATCTGTGTCAACCAAGTGTGGAGCATATTTAGATAATTGATTAAAAAGTCTTTCATACTCCATTACTGGAAGGGTTCCCTGCTTTAGATTGACAAACTCAATTTCCTTTTGGTCACGGATAGACTGTGGAAAGTAACGATCCATCATCATGTTCTTAAAATCATTCCAGGTCATTCTAGATAAGCATGATCAAAAGGATGACTTATATACATTTCTATTAGCAAAAGGGTACTTACGGTCTAGTCATGTACTAAGTGTCACTATACAAAAGCTATCAACTATTACTATATGTACATCCTCTAGGTTTTCAACTATATCAGAACCAATTACTGGGGCCTGCCTGGTTCTCTGCTGGTGGGGTACGCACACGACGACCCCTAGTTGGTATGCTCTCACCAGGATTTGACACTATAGACTCATTAGCTTCACTTTTTTCTGAAGGATCCTCTTCCACCTCATCTTCCTCTATTATGTCTGCTTCATCACGCTGCAATCTTGCATATTCGCGATAGAACTCTGCTAATTCTCTAGCACGCCCAGCAAGACGTTCGTTAGCAACAGCCTCTAAACGCTTACTAGCTGCAATTTTATTATATCGGTATGCCCTTTGTTTCTGGTTTTCAGCTTCTCTCTCCATTCGATCTGCAGTAGTGAGACACCTTTGTTGGTTCTTGACAGCTACCGCCAGGCGAAGTCCAAAGCGTTTATAATTAATAACTGGTCCAATAATAGAGTCTACCGTAAACATGTTATCATAAATCCGACGGGCAATGGCTCTAAAGGATGGCAAGATAGTTTCTCTTAGGTGCACTGCTGCTTCATGCTTGCTAATATAGTGTCCCTCGCGTATAGCATTATTGCGGTGTCCGTGTAACATGATAATATATTCTTCTATATCCTGATGTGCTCCCTGCCTAGACCCCTGATAAGTAGATATTGCAGGTGATGGCACATTTCTATCGGCAAGTACTCTATGTCTATATATTACTTGTTTTCTCGCCGTTTGCCTCCTACGAACCATCCTATCATAAAGAAGAAATATGGATAAAAAATCCCTAATTTGGTTTCCTAATTGGTGGTAAAATTTCAAGGACATCTCACAAGTATCATGTTATTTTATGAAATGTAAATTCAAAGTAAAATATTTCCAAATCATACAAACTAATAGTATAATATACATACCTTGGAGCGAGTGTCGGTCCGTTAGCAAAGTCACGGTTCCCCTTGATTTTATTTTATAAACCAAGTATACAGAAAAGTAGATCCGCTCCGATACCACTCTGTAACGCCCCAATCCCATTAACTCGGGATTGAAGTGCTACTAAATTTTTCTTTTCTTTTCATTAAGTAATAAATCAGAAAAAGTGCGAAAGCGTGACATGAAATACTTATTGGGTAAAAGTAGAAATTTTATTGACAATAAAACACTGCCAACATATTTACACTAGTGGTTCCGAAGTTTCTAAGAAAATGAAAATCCCGGATTTTGTGACACACAAACTTATTTATATACATAGAAGAGGCAAAAACATCTTTAAGTTGCGGGTAGAAGAAGGAACCCGGTGACCCACCTTGTTTTGCTTGCTTTAAAGTACGTAATTCGCGTATGTCCCAAGGCCTGACTCGCACTACACCAAGCACATGTTGTTTAATTAATTATTATTACTTATCGGGCTTAGTATTTAACGATTATTAAGTGTGGTACACTATCCTTGAATTATATCATTTTTTACAATCCCTAACACATAAGCCAAGTCGTAATAAATTATAGTCCTAAATTAAAAGGCCTAATATGTTATTAAATTATTAACTATATTGATAAATATTTTAAACTAACTAACATGCATCTTAAACAACAACTATTTAATACAAACTTTAAGAAAATAGCTAAATTTATAAATCTACTTAAATCAAGAAAATAATTAAATTCCTAAATCTATATAAACTATAAATGACAATGACAATAATAATAATAAAAAAAAGACTATTAAAGAAAACATACCTCAAAAGATTTTAATACCATTCGACAACTTCCCAAAACACTGGTCCGAGTGTTGTCGAAAATAAACTGATAAGGACCTCCTAGTTAAAGGAAATCCAATATTTAATATAATGTTTCTGTTTTACTTCTTCTCTTATATTTATAAGAAGTTATTTAACTTCTATTTATACATAACAATCTTAGAAATGTTATGAAAATTTTCCGATGTGGGATGCCAAACTTTATTTCTTTTGCTTATCAGTTACTTCATTTTGTATGCTAAATATAGTAATCATGATAGTTTACTAAATATAGTAAATTAGGTTGTAACATAAGTTAATAATAGTTTTAGTTTAGTACTAACAGTTACTATCTTATTATTATTATCATATGTATGTATGTACACGTATATTATTTATATTATTATTTTATTATTACATTCTCTTGTTATTATATGTCTTTAATTATGTTACTATATCATATGTATATATAGTATAAATTAAATATGTTTCTTATTTCTTATACCCGATGTTAATTTTATGTTTCTATTATATATTTTTAATTTTTCATCCTTTCGGTGCTAGGAGTGCAGTTGGCCTGGTACACTGCGGTCACACTTATTTGCCAAAATAAAATCATAAATCAAATAACTTTGCAATTTAAAATAAAGTAAAATTGGTAACAATATTTTAAAATGCAATCAATGTATTTTATTGCGTTTCAAAGATTCGGGGTATCACAGTAATGACCGAAAGACCCTGAAATTTGGCTTGGAAGTCAGACTTGAAAATCTGCCTGAGCGAAACCGAGGCGGCCGCGTCACAAGGCCAACACGGCCGTGTCAGAAAGCATTTCCTACGAGAATTTCCTAATTATAATAGAATTTTGATTCTATCTTCCCAATGATTCGTCCCTAACTCTATAAAAAGGACCCCAAGCTCTAGAAATCAGGGGGAATCAGATAGAAAACATCAAGAACATCAATTACATCATCATTCTACCTAGAAGAAGTCTTGGAGGACAAAGAAGACGAAGATCATCGAGACGGATTCATCCGGGTTTAGTCATTTTTTCCTAGTTTAATCTTTTACAATGTTTTTCGTAGAATCTTGTATTGGATTATTGCTAGGCATGAGTAGCTAAGCTATTCGTGTCCTAGGGTTAGAAAGTAGGGATTATTATGACAATATTTTGATTTATGGTTTGATTTATTGATTCCGTTCTTTACGTGTTTTATCTCTATGTTTGTGCTTATAACTGAATTTAGCTTGATCACCTTGATTTAGTAATTTAGTTTAGCAATTCCGCTTCGAGAGGAGGGAAATGTTATTAGACTTATGACATAGAGCGCAGTTGTCTATGACTGTGTAGGCTGTGGCTTAGGATCGTTTGGGAGTTATTAGGTTTAATTGACTCGAGAGGGTAATTAGCTTAATTAATCAACGGTTTAATCGCTTCAAGAGAAGGGTTAGATTATTTTCGTGCCGCCTAATAAACACTAGAATTGGTAAATCTATAGGTTAATCATATTCAACATTGAAGTAATATCCTTAAATCGATGCCCTAGGATACCTTTTCTTATTGATTGTTAGTTATTTTTGTTTGTCAAGTCATAAGTAACATAGTTATTTGTTAAATTCCTCAGTTTTTGGTTAAAATCAACCTTTTACAACTTAGTATCTAGTTAGGACATTCCTAGAGTATTGAGGTATCAAACTACCTAAAACTATTCCTTGTGGGATCGACCTTGATAATCGTTACTACACTTACATCCGTACACTTGCAGAACACTAGGTCCAACTGTACGACTCATAAGTCTTACTAGGAGCCCATCTTACGACTGGAAGTCATATTGTTAAGATCACTTAAGAGCCAATCTTACAACACGAAAGCATTCAACTTAACAACCAATCTTACGACTCAAAAGCCTTACTCAAAAGTGCATCTTACGACTTGAGAGTAATCATAAGCCTGAAGGCGAACATATAAATTAGAATACAAATTCAATAATATAAATGTTACATAGTTACCCACTTTTCATGAAGACTTTCTTGAAATGATGTAGATGCTCTTTGATTGAATTGCTTTGGAGAAGCTCCAAGGTTTTCCGATCTAACTCGTACTGCACTCGTCAATTTGAGACATTTAGTCTTACAGCTTTCTTTATTATTCTTCCTCTTATCATAACTTAGTATATCTATCATAATCTTAGCTTGTATATTTATACTTATACGTATACATTTAATAATATAGTAATTTACATACTTACACATTACTATATATAAACATTTTTTCAAACTCGAAAGGTAGTTTTTTGTAAAAAGCTTATACTAGAGGTGAATTGATAATTTTTAGGTCTTGTGACCAACATGTCTCGTAAAATTCACTATAAATCATATATTTCATAAAGACCTTAAATTTAACTATAACATCCCAACTTTATATAATATAATGTGCTAAAACAGATTTTCAATAATAAAAAGGAATAATTTTATAAAAATCATTTTCTAAAAGCAAATTCTACTATTTTATCTCCAAAATCAGCTTATTTTGTAAAATTCATTAAAAATCATTAACTCAACGAAAAACCGTCAAATTTTAACCGTATACTCCTAACATCATATGGTATAACAAAGTATAACGTTTGTTTTTAAAAATATGAAGTAAATAGTTTTATATAATTTTCCAAAGTCGCATGTAGAACATGAACTTTGACTACTACTGTAGTCTAGTAAAATTCATAATTATTTAGATAATATAATCTCTTATTTATATAATATTTATAATTATATGAGGCTCATAAGTAATCAATAATAAAAATATCTAACGGTATAAAATGTTGGGGAATCAGGAGTTGTGACAATGATCTATTTGGATAGTAATTTGAATTTCTATTTTCAATAATCAAACAACAATGATATGAACAATCAAATCATATAATTCATGTAATTGAATCAAGGTAATCATACAATAGGCCCTAAACATGCGAAACTAAGGGATTATAGTATTTTACCTTCAAATCGGAGAGACATCGTTGAGAATAATTAATCTTTCAACCCAAAGATCTTCTTGAGTATTATTTCCTAAGTCCAAGCTCGCCAATTCGGTGGGAAATCAAACGAACTTTTTAACTCTCAAGGAAATGATTAATTTTCTAAAATATACCCACTCATTTATGCATCTCTTATTGTCGTATGGGGACCAAGATTAATCCCCTATTTATAGGGGATAGGGGCCGAAATCTGCCCCCCTTTAGGATTAGAAAATCCTCTGCCACTTGGGAGAGGAAAATATGAATAAATCCTAATCCCCTTAGGAATTAGATTCTTCCATATCTTCTTTCTTTATCTCCTACTTCTAATTAATCCTTATCCTTTTAGTTAATGAACTTCTATTGGGCTACTCAAGGGACCTTTAGGAGGAATACGATTGAGCCTCCCAATAGGCCTAGACATCTATATTGAGCCATCAATATCATTCTAGCCCATTAATATTAATTCATTCCACTATAGAATTAAATTGAACTACCCATCCTAATCTATATTACGAAATATGGCTCCCGGTTATCTTTTCCGTGTTTAAGATTCAATGTTATTAATTAATTTAAGCTACTGAATGCTTTAATTAATTAATATATTTTATTCCTTGAGAACAAACAACTCAACATTATTATCATACCGGAAGTTAATCCACTGTATAGGTTTGATATGATAAACATTTTGAGCCCATCAAGGGGACATAATCAACTTGTTTTACCAAGATACGATTTTCTGTATTACTTTAGCAATCTGTCATATGATTAATAATATTGCCCAAAGTATAGAGTATTGAGTCCCAATGACTCTTTGCCCATAATAAATCAAAGAAACATTAATTAATTATATACAATCCCAATTAAATGACAGAAATTAAGAAAACAATTGAGATCTAATCTTTCCTTCAAGTCAGTTTAGAAAAATTATCTCGTTGTTGGTCCAATTCAATGCAACAAATGCACTAGTGTAATCTCTTGGTCAAGACAAATCAATCTGAGCCTTACAAATCAACTTCTACCGATGGATTGTTCAACTCCATCTAAGGTATGGATCTTTATACTCATTACAAATGAGCCGATAATGTGATCTTCTGTGATCTACTATACACCACATTGTCTACAATGTAAAGTAATATTCAAACATTATACAATAAATATATATAACATTCATAAATTTAAAGCAAACAGTGATAATTTATTCTCATTCAATAAAGTGCAAGAAACAGTTTATATCAAAGCAACACTTAAAATCATGCTTTACATTATAACCCTAACAATCTCTCACGTGTACTCAAGTGGAAAGATTCATCATTCATTATGGGAAGATCCACCGTTCATTGTTCTATTAATTAAATTAAAAATACATACCCTTGATTTTTAATATATTTTTTATGATATGTAGTGGATCACTCATTTGAATACTATATATCCAAGTGGACAAGGTAGATTTGCCCGGCAACGACGAGGGGTGACGCAGGGTTGAGGAGCATCATTAAAGAAGGAATAAAGTAGTTAGTATTTTAATTAGGCTTCGGCTATTCGCAGCCCACAAAATTTCTCAACGCAGCCCATTTCTCAGTGCAGTCTAATTTTACTGAAAAGTTAGTATAAAATTCTTAATACAGCCCACTAAATATCATGTATACCCTTTCTTTCTTAAATTAAGATATTTAAATTAAAATATATAAACAAAACAATAAAACATAAAAAAAAATAAGAAAATTAATTTTGTACTAGTTCTTCAACGAATTTTCTTTCTCAAAACCATGTTCAGTGATGCGTTCGTATAAAATTCCCTTTCATCATTTGTTCGTTCTATCAATTTTTTTTTTTATATATACATATTATCTATTTTCATCATTTTATTGTTTTGTTTTAAGTTTTCTTTCTCGAAACGATGTTCAATGGCTCGTTCATATCAAATCTGCTTCCATCATTTGAAATATAAATTTTTTTGCCTAATTTTTTAATTATTTGTTTTGAGGAACACGCCTCTCCCCGTGTTGAATTATGAAGGATGGATTTTTCCTTAATTGTGTTGCCACTTTTCTTCTTCACTCCAAATATTCAGAATTTTGGCACTCACTTTGACTTCCATCAGAGTTCATGAAGTAATTATATTTGTATTCGCCATCTGTTTTCCAATTATTGATGATTAAAGAAATGATAAACATAGAATTGACGAAAAAAAGTAGCTTTTTTGTTGTTATATATTACCTCCATTGATAAAATCTTTAAGGAGTTAGGGTTTATGGAGTTCTAGGAAGAAAAGATATGATCTGGTTGAAGATGACATGGGATAAATAATATTATATTTTTTTACATTTTTTACTTTTTTAATATATACATATATTTATATATTATTTTTAATTAACTATGTTAATTTTTTATTAAAGGCATTGTAGCCTTTTACAAATAATATTTTAAGTTATTAAATTAATGGGTTGTGTTGAGAAATTTTGTGGGTTGCAAATAGTCGACACCTTTTAATTATTACAAATCTCAGAACTTAAAGAAAATTAAAAAGAAACCATGCCATCCCAGAGAATATAAATTAGTGCCTCGGGGAACGTAAAAAATGTAAAATATTAAGTGAAATCGGTTACTTGATATCAGGGCCGGATCAAGTAAGTTTAGGGCCTTAGGCGAGATATTAGGTAAATCTAGATGTATGTATATAAGTTTTTTTCTTATTATATAACAATAATTACTAATACATGATTTAATAGAAAAAAAGGTTACTTATGAAAAAAAGCAAGATGTTTGGTGCAATTTTCAATTGCAACATGACTTTTAAGACTTAACAATATTGATTATCAACAATAAAAAAATTCATTTACAACATTAGCCGTATTTTTTTTACATCTACTTGTGTTGCCACCACTACCATTAGATAAGTCGTGACCAGATAGTCCTATATTTGCAATCTATTTCTTCATCCATGGTTATAATTGTAGTAAATCGGTGAAAGAAGTTATTATGCCACACTTGTGACTTGAAAATGATGGCAGTGGAAGTAACAGATTTTGAAATTGATGGAGGGTAAGTGATGACCTCGCCAAGGTGCATCTAAAGATAGTGGTGACAACACAATCAAATTTAAAAAATGTAGTCGATTTTGTAGTTGAAAGAATTTCAAAGTTAGTGATTAATATTGCTAAATTTTAAAAGTCATTTTACAATTGAAAATGAGCCTAAATGGGACAAAATGGAAAAAATAAAGGAAAAATAAGAAAAAGAAAAAAAGAACATTTGCTGCAGCCAAGAGGATTGCAGCACAACACAATTAAATAAAGTGTCATTCAACATTACAACCTTGTATAAATCTCATACTAAGCTGAACAAGATATTTTGAAGTTCATGTAAAAAATAGGCTTTAAATAATTGGGGGGCCTGAGGCAAATGCCTAAATGACCTCAAGGTCCAACTGGCCATGCTTGATATGCCAGTAAAAGTTTATAGGTGTACCGATATTATAGGTGCACTGTATAATTACTCTATATTTATATATATAATACAAAACAGTATTTTTAGAAGTTTTTTACAATCTCCCTTTTATCATGATTTCTTATTTTAAAGCTGGATTCGGGCCAGAAATACCATTATAGATGGTCTGTCAGGATCTAAATCTGAGTCGAGAACGAGGAATTGAATAACATCAGAAGGAGAATCGGGAGAGACCAGACGAATCAGGCCAGCAAAGATGAGTCAATTATTTAGTTCATGAGTGCATGCAATTGAATATGGAACTTCATGTGAAATTAGGAGGCCGGTCTAGAACAGGAAAGAACTTAATTACATTCAAAATTTCAAAGTAAAATATGATACTTTTGTCTCTATGTCGGGAAGGAATCGTAACATCTAGCAACTCTTTTAAAATAGTAACAACATCAATTATTGACATGATTTGGGCCATGGATAGGGAGCTTTTGAATTTGAATGTTCTCTGGATAATGATTCTTTTGATATAAAAATATTATTTTTATTATAAAATACTGTTATATTTTGAAAATGATTTGTGAATATACACCGTATAATTCTCATAATTTAGCTCCTAAATCAGTATAAAACCGTTAATCATAGAAGGTCCTCGATCACAAGGTCATGCCACCTAAGATCGTCATCGCTGACAAAGAAAGAACGCCACCCTTACATATGGGAGATTGCTACATATCACGACCGCATAAATATGGATTGCCATTCTCCCAGAAGATCAAAAGATGAAGATCAATCACTCATAATCCGATCGTCCTCAAGACTAGACCACACTTCACCTAAATGATTGCACCCATAAGGCGGTCAGACAGAGGACACATGAGATCCACATCACTTGAAACAAACCATGTGGCAAACATACGTCATTCAGACCTGCTACTTGGAAGCCACGTGTCGCCCATGCAGAAGTCCACAGATCTCTGTAAATAACATCTATATGCTTCTTGTAATACTCCTATTGTAATCTCGAGTAGAAATACTTATATACAAGAGAGAAAAGATCTATTCAAGCAAAGAAGTTACTAGTGTCTTTATTATGTTGACCGTAGCGGTCTATATTCATGCAAAATTTACACAAAATTTCATTTCGTGATCGACCGCCTTGTACTACTTTTACACCGTCGATCGCCCTCTACAACAAATTTTTGTTGTGGAAAAGTGATTAGTCAAATACGTCCACATAATCTCAATTTATAATGATATAAATTTAGCATAGATATAAATTCATATATTTATATGGTTATAAAATAATGAAATATTTAATAATTGATGAAAATTTATTATTTGTTAAGAAAATTAAAGATAAATAAAAATTATTTAAATATAGATATTTGAGTAAGTATGAAATATATTTATCAGTTTTTCTAAATAAAAATATTTATATCATCTTTGCGTAGAGGTTATGTTGATAATCTTGTATGATTTATGTATCTCAAGTAAATGTGGCAATTCGGGCAAGCCGACTAGACCTAGCCCATCCGACCAACGTTATTTATCAGGTTGGGTCTGATAGGACTAAAATTAGTGATTACAGTCCATACACCTATAATATGGTAAGTTTATTCTGGTAGGTCAATGAATCATATGAATTGTAGTTTGATATTTGGGGAAAAAACCCTACTAGTTAAACTAATGTTAAACAAATAAAACCATTTCATACACTTAATGACATATTTTTTTTTTTTAATTTTTGTAAGAAGGACATTGTTTTAGATATGATCTTACTGTATTATTTCACCTTTGCACAAAAATCAAACATCCTTGGAGATAAATAAACTTTTCTCCTAATATCTTTTAGATACTAATTTAAAATCATCAGAATAAGAGATGCAGGATTACCAATTAATTTGAACACAAATCACAATCCGAATATACAACATAATAAACTGTCAGAAATTCTCCAATACATGTGTGTCACATATTCCAAACCATCTAAATCATTCAGCAACAGAAATAACAATTATAATAAGAAAACCCCCCTCAAATACACACGTGCACACGAACACACATAAGCTAAAACGAAGAAGAAAAGTATGGGGCTTTGCTATTGTATTTATCTTAAAAATAAACATAGACATACCAAAAATCAAATGCATCGTTTGACTTGAATCATTTTCAGGTCGTAGTCCAGAGTAGACATATTATTTGATGCCATTGTGTGATACCCCGAATCTTTAAAATGCAATAAAATATATTCTTTGCATCTTAAATATTTTTACCAATTTTATTTTAGTCTAAATTGTAAAGCTATTTGACTTATGACTTTATTTTTAGAAAATAAGTATATACCAAGTCGACTGCACTCTTAGCACCTAAAATATATGAATTAAAAGTTTACAAGATAGAAATTTAATATTAACATCGAGCTTAAGAAGTAGGAAATAAAATTAATTTATTTTATATCATACCTACCTAAAATAAACAAATA
Source organism: Ajuga chamaepitys (assembly GCA_958295605.1). Lineage (NCBI taxonomy): Eukaryota > Viridiplantae > Streptophyta > Magnoliopsida > Lamiales > Lamiaceae > Ajuga > Ajuga chamaepitys. Next base: position 43,678,474 of record OY282495.1, read on the forward strand.
AAGTTACAATATATATATACACACATAACATACGTCTATATACCTATCCTAGTAATAAAATAATAGTCAGATAATAATATAATATGTAAATAATCAAATAGGAATTTGTAATATACTATATACTATTTATAGTAAATGCCTACATTAGACAACTTTCTTGTAACAAATACTTCTAAGGAGTTTAAAGAAAATGAGAAGTGGGTTACGTCCCACATTAAAAAAAGAGAAGAAGTTAATTTTATCCCACATCGAATTAGAAAGAAGACAAAATGACGGTCATTACTCTATAAATAAACTCACTTTCTTTATAAGTATAAAAAGAAAATATATTGAAATATTTACTATATAAATATATATAATATGGGATTCCTTTAACTAGGAGGTCCTTATAAGTTTATTTTCGACAACGCTTGGACCGGTGTTTTGGGAAGTTGTTGAATAGTGTTAAAATCTTTTGAGGTACGTCTTCTTTAATAGCCTTCTTTTCTTCTTGTCATTGTCATTTATAGTTTATATAAATTTAGGAATTTAATTATTTTCTTGATTTAAGTAGATTTATAAATTTAGCTATTTTCTTAAGTTTATATTAAATAGTTGTTGTTTAAGATGCATGTTAGTTAGTTTAAAATATTAATGTAGTTAATAATTTAAATTTAATAAGATAATTAGGCCTTTTAATTTATGACTATAATTTATTATGACTTGGCTTATGTATTAGAGATTGTAGAAATAGATATAATTCAAGGATAGTGTATCACACTTAATTATTTTTAAAATACAAAGCCCGATAAATAATAATAATTAATTAAACAACATGTGCTAGGTGTAGTGCAGGTCGGGCCTTGGGACGTACGCGAATTACGTACTGTAAAACAAGCATAAAAGGTGGGTGACTGGGCTGTTTGTAAGTACATTATGCTACTGAACTTGTACTTTGATAAATATATTTGCCTTCGGGCTTATTGATATGATACCTCTTAAGTCGTAAGATTGGCTTTTGAAAAAGGCTCTTAAGTCGTAAGATTGGCTTTTGAGTAGGGCTTGGGAGTCGTAAGATTGGCCCCTAAGTCTAGCAATATGGCTTTTGAGTCGTAAGATGGGCTCCTAAGTCAAGGATGTATTTATTATTGTGCATCTTCATTTAGTATAATTGCTTACAAAGTTCCCACTGAGTTTATACTCATGCCCTTAATTACAAATCTTCAGGTTAGTTGAGCGGGGTGGCGGGGCTGTTGCAGCAAAGGTCACCGGGTTCCTTCTTCTACCCGCAACTTAAAGATGTTTTTTCCTCTTCTATGTATATAAATAAGTTTGTGTGTCAAAATCCGGGATTTTCATTTTCTTAGAAACTTTGGAACCACTAGTGTAAATATGTTTTGGCAGTGTCTTATTGTCAATAAAATTTCTACTTTTATCCAATAAGTATTTTATGTCACGCTTTCGCACTTTTTCTGATTTATTACTTAATCAAACGAAAAGAAAAAATTTAGTAGCACTTCAATCCCGAGTTAATGGGATTGGGGCGTTACACAGTGGTATCAGAGCGGGTCTATTTTTCTGTATACTTGGTTTATAAAATAAAATCAAGGGGAACCGTGACTTTGCCAACAGACCGACACTCGCTCCAAGGTATGTATATTATACTATTAGTTTGTATGATTTGGAAATGTTTTACTTTGAATTTACATTTCATAAAATAACATGATACTTGTGAGATGTCCTTGAAATTTTACCACCAATTAGGAAACCAAATTAGAGATTTTGATCCATATTACATCTTTATGATAGGATGGTTCGTAGGAGGCAAATGCGAGAAAAGAAGTAATATATAAACGCAGAGTACTTGCCGATAGAAATGTGCCATCACCTGCAATATCTACTTATCAGAATAAATGACAGAATTTGACGTTTTTATTTATAGATAATATATGATTGGATATATATAAATGGAAAAAACTTTATTAACATATATGATTTTGACTCTCACAAAATAAATGCTAGCAAAATATGCGGTTAGAATTTGGAGATTTTTCCTTAAAGCAGATTATGTCGAGTCAATGTTATATAATTGGAGATCTTTTCTCAATATGATGAGTAAGTATTGACAAACTATCATTACAAATATAACTAATATATATGATGAGAGATTTTTCCTTAAATGTAGGAGTAATTGTTGGAAGATTATGGTTCAGGCAGTTTTGGCAGAATGTCACTATAAATGTAGCTAATATATACTTGGAGATATTTCCGTGATTATAATATATCTTACCATAAATTTGATATTTGTAGATTTAGTAATAGTGTTTGGACGGGAAAATACAGAAGTTACTACTTATAGACGTTTTCATTATATTATTAAGTAAGATGTAGCTAATATACGATTGAAGATTTTTCCATCATCATAAGATATCTTACCATAAATTTGATATAAAATTCATTTTGGTCCCATAAGTATTTGTTTTTTTATTTATTTTAGTCACATAAGTATTTGCTTTTTCAATTTAGTCCCCTAAGTGTTGTAATTGGCCAATTTAGGGGTAATTTTCGCCAAAAACATTAAATTGGCAAGAAATAGTCACACGCAACTCATGTCACCCTAATTTTTGGGAGAATCCGGCGACACTAAGTGGCGTGGCATAAAATAGCTGAGTTGGACTTTTTTTCTATAATTGTTTTTCTGGCGACACTAAGGTACGTGACATAAAATATCTAAGTTTTTGTTCGGAATAAGGGCGTTGTGGACTAGGCCCTTTCATAAATTACGCATTCTCCCAAGAAATAGGGTCACGTGAGTTGCACGTGATTGTTTCCGGCCAATTTAGTGTTTCCCGGCGAAAATTGTCCTTAAATTGAGCAATTTCAGTACTTACGAGGCTAAATTGAAAAAGAAAATACTTGTAGGACTAAAATAAAAAAAAAGTAAATACTTACGAGACCAAAAATGATTTTGGTCTTTCTAAATTAGTAATAGTGTTTGGACCGAAAAATGCAGAAGTTGCTATGCATAAACGGTTTCATTATATTATTAAGTTAGATGATAAAAAAACTCCCATCTTACGAAAATAAATATGTGGGATAGTCATATTTATGTGTTGGCCTCACACATTATGGAGGTATTTGCAATCGATTTGTGCATTTGGAGAGTAATTCAAATTAATTTTTGTAGAAGAATCAAATGTTTCTAGCATTTGAAATAGAAATGATTTGGTGAAAATATTGGGCTTCAGAGTGTTCATTAAATAATCACATTTACACTATTTTATTTACAAAAAAAATAATAAAATCATAGAATTATTTTTAGTCATTTTGAAAGCTTGAAACGGTTTTGAAATCAGCTTTAAACTGAGGACGGCAATCAGCATTCAGAGTTTATAAACACTTTAAAATCACTTGTATATATTTTGTAAAAATGAATTTAAATCCAAAGAAGTGTTTACAAATACCCCCTCAATTCTCTAAAACTTTCAAAAGCATGTGACGCAAGAGAAAATTTAGCCTAAAATTCTAATTCTCTCGATTATTCCATTTGTGGTATTTGGGACCCATAATTGTACTTTAGTGATCACCTGTGATTAGAAGAATAAAAAGTGCATTTGACAGGGAGGATTAGGATTTAAAGTGCATATCTACTTTAGGGATTACGATTGGACTATTCTATTTTATTTTATTTTATAGTAAATGTCCCATACTTTTCTGGAGAAATGTACATATTTCTGTGATATGAAAAAGAAAAGAAACAAACACGGTGATATAAGGGATATCGATCTAAATTTTAGGAAATTAGATTGTAATGTAGTTGCTGGAAAGAACAAAATTTTCCTCTTAACCATAGTTTGAATTTGAATGTGGAATTAAAACCTCTTTTCCAAATCCAGCAAATTCTAATGAAAACTTAAATTTTTTAGTCATTGAGCACTGCAAACATTTTGACAGAGGAATGTAGATGATTTTCTATTTGTAGATAATACTAAGGAAATGTTTAGTTGGGGTTGGGATGGCATGGTTGGGCTGGGGCAAGTGGCTGGAGTTAGTGGTTGGGGGTGTTAGAGAGTGATGTTTGGTTGGATAGCTGGGGTTGTGGTTGGAGTGTGAGATTTAATTATTAATTGTAAAAAGTGATGTAATATGTGTAAGAGATAGTTATTAATGATTGAGAGAATGATTAAAGTAGTGTTGGGATTTGTGATTGATTGATATTGTGTGTGATTGATAAGTTTTTTTGTCCCCTCAACCCCAAATAGTAGTTGGTTTTGCCAAGTCTCCCAAAGAAACATATGATTGGGTTGGCCCAACCAATTAGTGACTGGGCCAACCCCAACCAAACATTACTTAACTGTAGTTTGAATGCCCTCATTTTCTATTTATGTTTAGGATCTTTTTTCATACATTACTTTTTTTTTTCCCATTAATTTATATTTCAAGTAGGATATTGAGTCCATCGCTACCTTCAGGAGTACACTATCTTTAACATTTATCTTTAATTTATACATAATCATACACATATATGTTAGAATTGAGTCCAATTTTACTCCTATATGTTAGGATCACGGTCTAATTTGAGGACAAATTTTGCTGAAAAATGTAAAATTGTCCGGAATTTGCCACATGCATTACACGTGTTCACCAATTGTGGGGCTTTCCAATCAATTGTTGTTGACTTGTCCAAAATTGTTGATGTAGCACACCACATCATTTAAAATTAAAAAAAAAAAAAAAATCGAGTCACTCGCTTTTGCCTCCGTCGCTATCTTCAATGCCTTTTTCACATTCGGGTGAATATCCGCAACCATGATCACCACACTCAGATATAGATTTTGATCAGCTATAACAACTTCTTCACATTGACAAAAGGTATCACCCGAGCCAACAATGTAGGCATTTCTGCCGAATGTGGCTCGAAATTTATCGAGAAGTGGAGTGAGCGCTTGGACTTCGGATATGGAGTGAGCGTATGTATTGCGGTCCATTGAGTAACGTACCCCAAAATTTATGAACACGTGTAGGGCAAGTGACAAATTCCGACCAATTTTACAATTTTCAGCAAAATTTGTCCTCAAATTGTTTTCGATTCTAACGTACAGAACTGAAATTGAACATGATCCTATAACATATAAGACTAAAAATAATAATTCAAAATATAGAAATTTTTCAGAACCGATCCTAATTTTCTGGACCAAAAACAAAAACTTTCCAGCTAGAGTGTGTGCAACTCAAGCTACCAAATTTTCGGTTGACTTAGTTTGAGGCTAAAATCAATTTTCATCCTCTAACTCTCAACACGCTTGATTTTCATCGCAATTTTTTTTTCTTTTTCATTTTATCTCATAATTAAAGGGATTATTCGTATTTGAACTAATTTTCTATGTCGGCGAGCAAATAAGCCAGAAAAGTGCATGTAATTGTCACATGAAACTTGTTTTAGTCTCATAACTTTTCGCTCATTCGATTTTAGCCCAAAAATAAAATAAAATGTAGCGCTGATGTCATGTCAATTAAAATTGGGCGGACGTTGGCGTCGCATGACATTCATGTGTATTTTTCCGGTCAAGTTGCTCACCGATGACGGAAATTGATCTAATTTGAACAATTTTTTTAATTATTGGACGGAAATGAAACTATAATATTTTTAAGATAAAGATTGAATGAACCAAATATTAAGGGACAAAAAATGATTTGAGGCCATTATGAAGTGTGAACACCAGTAGAAAGAGGAACCAGTACTCACACATATCAACATGAGTAAATCCCAAATCTACCCTTGTATTCGCATTATATTGAGAAGTCATTCAGCACTTATAAATAGGTGAAGTGGGTGTTTGTTTTTGTAAGTAAGAAAAGAAATTGTATCCTCTCTACGGTACTAGAAAAAGCCTTACAATGGCAAGCAACCAAACAAAAGAGTTGTCTCGTAAGCAATTTGATGAAAAAATTCCTGGTTTCCTTTTCGGAACTGCTACCTCCGCTTACCAGGTTTGGCAAAAAATATTGCTAAACTACATCTTTTAAGATTAGTGTTTTATCTCTTAATTACTTAAATTTAGATACTACCTTTTAATTGTCCAAATTTAGTTGTTTTTAGGCAGGAATTTTACATTTTTCTGGACATTTCACAAGCAGTACTGTATATGACCATGTTAAAATGGAGCTCTTCATTATTTTTGTGTTGCAAATGATATGGACGTGACACCCTAATAAAAAATATGACCTAAAAATTATACAAAAATTATGGTGCACATGCGATTATTCAATGAACATTTTAAATTCACACTAAAAACTTATCAAGTAACATGACCAATGACAAGGCATTAGTTTTGGAATCGCCTATAAATTGCAGGAGTAGTTTTATAATTTTCTCCAAAATGATCCATAAAGACGCAGCTATCGGAGCTTATTACAATTTGTGTTGTATTTTTTTTTTTAAAAAAGTTAATTTGTTATTTTCTTCCTTCCATTTAGGTTGAAGGGGCTACTGCAAAAGGTGGTAGAAGCCTTAGCATATGGGATGCTTTCACCTTGAGGACTCCTGGTCTCTCCCTCTATACTCTTTTATCAAGGGGTTAAAATTACTTTGCATCCTATAACTTTTTGCTCGTTTGATATTCGTCCCAAATTTGTTACTTTTCTCAATTTCGTCCTATAAGTAAAGAAATTACTCGCATTTGGATCAATTTCCGTCGTTGATAAACAAATCGGCCGGAAAAGCGCAAATAACAGTTGCATAAAATAACATTTCCTCCCAATAACTTTGTGCTCGTTTGATTTTCGTCCCAAAAAATGTGAGTGCCCGTGCCACACCAATTCATATTGGCTGGAAGTTGGTGTCATGTGACAATCACGTGAGCTTTTCCGATTAATTTACTCTTTGTCGACGGAAATTGATCCAAATACAAGCAATTAATTTAACTATGGAACCAATTTGAAAAAGCAACAAATTTTAAAATGAAAATCAAATGAGCGCAGGGTTATAAAATGAAAAAATGATTTTAGCCCCTCATCAAGCTATGAATTACATATTGCTTGAAAACGATAACTAAAAATGTGGGTGACAGGAAGAATTGCTGATGGATCCAATGGAAACGAAGCTGCTGATATGTATATGAGATACAAGGTAATATCAACAACTGAAATTTATACTACCTTCATTTTTTATTTGTCAGTTCAACTTAGAATAACAAAGAAAATTAAAGTTAGTAAAATACAGAAATAAATCCTCTATTGATTTTGATTTGCAGGAAGATATCAAGATGATGAAGAACATGGGTTTTGATGCCTATAGATTTTTATTTCCTGGCCCAGAATTTTGCCTGGTATAAACGAACTTGTGATAATGAGACCATAATTTGCTAACTAATTAACATCAACTGTTTCATTAACAGTGAACAATTAACTATTTATATTGCGCGCGTTAGTAGTTAATTTTATCGTAAATATTGTTATTTTTTACGTAACGTTGAAAGACTAGAGCTGGTTCAGACAGCCCACATGGCCCAAGTATACGCCGGGCCTCCAACTATTAAGCCCAACCCAACTCACCTTGGGCCAACCAACCATTTGGCTGAATCAGCCCACCACCCTTGATTTTTTTTTTTTTTTCCATCATTCTGCATATATTTCTTAGTAATAACTATGACAATTAACTCAACTGATTTCATTTCAACATATAGTGCTCAAACAGTGTAATTTACGGCTATTAATGTACAAAATATTACTTCATAATCTAGTGAATGTTAATTTCAGGTTATTCATCAAAAGCAAAACTTTTTAAAGAAGTAATATTTTTTTTTACAAAATGAAAAAAACTCCCACTAACTGAAAACGATGTTTCACGAATATTACTTATATACTGCATGTGTACATGTTATAAATATACATATAGGTCGAAAACTTTACCTTGGAGTGAACCAAGAAGGAGTTGACTACTACAATGACTTGATTAACACCCTCAAAGAACATCACATTGAGCCTTTTTTTACTCTCTATCACTGGGATCATCCTTACACCCTGGAACAAGAATATGGTGGTTGGTTGAGCACAGATATGGTGTAAGCAAATCAATTAAATTCTGAAATTTTTGGACATTTTGATAAATCATCGTTTGCAACATGAATTTTTTAAATGTTTATAGCATACAAGTGCATGCATCACCTTTAGATTATTTTCAATTCAATGCAAGTGGCCCAGATTTCGTACCTAGTTGTTGACATGGAGCACAAATTTGAGACTTTGCTCACCCAACTGTGGACGTTAATTCCACGAACTTTTTAAAACTCTAATTAAATGAAAGCAACATCAATTTTATCATTAAACCTCACAGTTTTCATTTGCAAGGAGGTTCCAAATTATTGTATAAATACACATCTACTTGAGTGGACCAAAAATCCTGATTTCGAGCTCCAATTTTGAGTTCCACATTATTAATTGAAGCTCGAAACTTACCTGAATACAATAAATTGAAAAAATATTAAAGGCAATGCATTTTGATATTATAATATCTGGAAAAAACATAAACATGTTGCAAATGATTATTCACCAGACTGTCATGAGTTCTTACGTAAGTAACCATAAATATTATTAAAATTTCTATAACAGGAAGGATTTTCGTGATTTCGCGGAATTGTGCTTTTGGGCATTTGGAGACAGGGTGAAGCACTGGATCACATTGAACGAGCCGTGGAGCTACGTTGTCCATGGATACGTTGGGTGCATTTCTCCACCGGGAAGCAAAGCAGCCGATGTTATTTCTGCTTATCCGGATTCTGATTCTGATTCCGAAACAACTGACCCGGAACTAGTGCTAGCTACTAAACCCGAAACCCAGGTGGACACTATTAGAAAATCTTTACTTAAAACAATTCCGGATGGTTTCATTTCTTACAAAAGCAATAAGAAACCAGGAAATAATTTCATTCCTTATAGAGGGTTCTTCAAGCCGAGGACTAATTTCGATGCCCTTACATACGGCCCTGCTAATGAACAATCGATGGCGATAGTATCACACATCGCGGATCATCAGTTTGTCGCTGATTACAAAGCAAATATAACGAAAGATGCATACACTGTCGGAAGAAACATGCTTCTTGCTCATGCAGAGGCAGCCCATTCCTACATTACCAATTTTAAGGTTTTTTTTTTTTTTCTTTACGAAATGGAAGTCCGAAAATATGACATCCATATTTTATATCGAAAGTTATGTCCTTTATATAAATATATGTGAAGCTAAACATTCAACATACATATATATTGAAGACCACTGTATATGAGAACTCATGACCTTTGGCACGGTACACGTGTTATATGAAGCTGGATATGCAGCATATACATGTATCGAAGATCATGAAGCTGAACATGCAAGAAATGCAACATACATGTATATGGAAAGTCATGAAGGTCATGATATTTAATATTAACATTGACCTTAGATATACATACCATGTTTAACTTGACATATGTTCACTAGAAATATTTAGGGATCTACCCTTAAAAGTGCTAAAAATAATTAGACTGAAAGGGTGATTTTGTTTTCTAGGAGAAATAATATGTAACTAGCTTGTTTCCTTTCGCACCCTAAAATAAATTTTACTAATTAAATAAATACTCAGAATCACCAAAAGGGGAAGATATGAATAACACTGGTTTCTCACTGGTTTGAACCATTTGATAAAGACTCACCTGCTGATGAAGAGGCTAAGCAAAGAGCTCTTGATTTCATGTTGGGATGGTAATTAAGCTAGCTTTTTCTATTTATTTAATTTCTTATATATGTGTGCAATCCAATTTTATATTTGGTTACATTAATTAATTAATGAATTAATTTCAGGTTTTTGGAGCCCCTTTTGACCGGTGACTATCCTAAATGTATGAAAGACAACATTGATCCCAAAAATCTTGCAGAATCTTCCACGGACGAAAAGGCTAAACTGAAAGGGTCAATGGATTTTCTGGGATTAAACTATTACACTACCTATTACGATGCCAATCCTGATGTTGTAGCGGGTTATTACAAAGACCAGCACATTAGAACGCATAGTTAGAAGCTCCTCTCATTAATTGCTAATAAGTTGATATATTGCATGGTGAGCAACTTCGTGAGCACTCTAACGTGCATGTGTGGTACATTAGGGCCACATAAATATATGTTAGCTTACGGAGTGCTTATTATACTTGTGCACTGTGCAACATATTATTATTTCTCTATAAATATATTACTTTCTTTTTCAACTTTAAGGAATAATTATATATAAATCGATTTTTTTTACCTTGTGGTAGAGAAAAAGAAAAACGGAGGAAAAAACGAACGCATAGGCTTAAAGGTAAGATTTTCATATTTTACAAATGTGTTATGATCAGTCTCCATCTACTAATCCTACTCTTTACGATAAGACTTGTGTGTGACTATCTTCTATATAAGACCGGAGTTACCGTTATCACAAAAGATGTTACTTTTGGAATAGAAAATGTTTGATTTGTAACAAAAAAATGTTACTTTTCTAATAAAGTTAAGACTTTAAGCAAAATATACATATATATATATATATATATATATTGTAAACGACTTCCGTCTTATAAAAAGGAACCCATAAGATTGTTGTTATTTAAGCATTTCCCAAAGGGAGCAACACTACGATGAGCCTGATTTGTGGTACAACTAATTTTTCCTATGGTACAAATTCATTTAGATTGGTGCTAAGTGGTTGTACGTAGTACCACGAGGAATTTCGGAACTCCTGAAACACATAAAAGACAAGTACAACAAATATGGTCTCTCCGAGATATACATAACCGAAAATGGTAATTAATTTATTTATAATTAATGATCTCTAGTTAATAATATATATATATATATATATATATATATATATATAATTGTGAATCTCAAAATTTGATTACGTTAAATTTTGATATTAGGTGTCGCTGACAAGAAAAACCATAAGCTTACGGCTAGGGAAGCTTGTCGAGACGAGCTGAGGAAGAACTACCACCATGACCATCTCGAACAAGTTCTGGACGCAATCAAGTAATTATTAATTAAGTTTGCTGCTTATAATGCACATATATATGGAAAAATATGCCCGACTTTATGGGCCAGCCAAACACCTGACACTTTAGATAGGCAGAGCAACAGGAATATCAACCCCACGAACCATCAAGTGCAATAGGCCAGAGCCGGTGGGATAATGGTCCGTTGGATTGCTGACTAGTCCGACAATCTTAGTACTCTCTCCATTTTTTTTTTAATTGATCTTTTAGCTTCTTAATAATTTTTCGAATTAATTGATCTTTTAACTATTTTTCATCATTTCTTTAAATTTTGTCCCTTTGTCAATTCTAAAATATCTCTTACTTTTCAATCTAGATTTGAGATATATATGGGAGAGAAAAGAGATTACCTGGGGTATATTTTGAAAAAAAATTGAATTCTTAATTCTTCCACTTTCTCTAAAAGACCAACTAAAAAGAAACGGAGGGAGTATATTCTCAGAGAATGAGTTTAATAATTGTCAAGTCGATAAAATTTCGAGGTGGCCTAGCCCAGCCCTATTGGCCAAACAAGGTGAATGGGCGGGGAAGGGTAACCCGTATTGCCAAGTTAAATTATAATAATCCTTTAATTTGAAAATATATGATATACTTGATTTAGCTAATTAATATTTTAACTGGTTATGGCCTTATGGGTATTTTAGGGCAGGTGTGAATGTGAAGGGTTACTTTGCATGGTCATGGTGTGATAATTTTGAATGGTGTGATGGGTACAATTCTTGATTCGGTCTCATTTACATAGACTATATGAATCATCTCAAAAGATACCCTAAGGACTCAGCTCTGTGGTTTGCTAAGTTCTTATTGAAGGACAAAGACATCAACAACTACCGGAAACCCGGCCCGATCCAAAACAACGAGAAACCGGCCGATGACCCTAAAGAAAACCAGGGCCAGGATAAACCTTAAACAAAGAGTGAATCCGTGTATCTGAATAATTATGTAATGTGTGTGGTTTGATGTTGAGTAAGCGTGGAGCTTAATTTATTAATGGAGGTCACTCCAGATGACAGAGCTCCATGGGAATGCTTGCTTTTTTCTTTTATCTTTCAGAGCTTTATCTTGTAATATATGTTTGCTATGGAATAAATGCCTGTTCGTTCGATCACTATGTGAAAATGAGTATATTAAAGTGGTTAGTTGTACTTGTACATAGCTAGAGCTAAAAATCCAGTCATATACATACTTAGGGCTGGCTCGTGGGTTGGAGTCAAACATTGATGAGCCCAATTCAGCCAATCCCCTAAAATACGTTAAGATTATGGGCTAGTGGTCCATTAGATTAAATTTGTTGGACTCGATAATACTTCAAACTAAGATATTTATAACCCACCCATGTATAATACTAGAGCGGCTAGCCGAGTCATCGGATTGAATCGAGTTTACCAGGTTTAGGCACGTTTGGCCTAGATCCTAGAAACCCAATAAACAAGTTAATTTGAATGAAGTTGATGCCTATATTTGGGAATACAATATAATCTATCTATTACTTATATAAAAGCATGGATTGTTTCGTGTTTTCTTGTGACGATTATAATATCCTTATTAAGTATTAATTTTGAAGGGTAGTCAAGTAATTTTCTTTTTTTTTTTCACTTACTTGGTCATAGAAAGCAATAGACCTTTCATATCTCAAACTCCTCACAAAAGTTGACATACTCAGATTCTTATTCTTGTGCACTTCCACTAGCTTAAATTTTGCAATAAAATACTTTTAATAGATTTAAAGAGTTTTTATATACCAATTTATAAGTATGAGTTTTGATAATTGAGTCTTTATTATGTAGCTATGTCCCCTCATTGTAAAGAAACTGTAACTTTGGGTCTTCTGCTACGTGGTTAGTTTTTGGATAGACTATTTATAATGATTGTTACGCTAAAACGAGGGTTTAAATAGGTTTTAGCTTCTTAAGATTTTTCTATTGTTATTGCGGCATTGAAATCCAGTCAACAAGGTTTCCTAGTCCAGTTCGAATATGGAAATCCATAGTTAATTGATTTGAAAAACAAAGTCCAATTAGCAAGTTGCACGATTATATTTTGTTTTCAAATATAACTACGCAATTTTTTTATTTCTTTTTACTTGAAACATGAGAGCTCTGAGTCTGGAGTTGAACTTTGCAAATTAATCGTGGTAGGGTATGAACAATTAAGTTTTGTTGATCTTTATGGGAGTTTTATTGGTCATGGGTTCGAAAGATAGGTCAACTATCAATTAAGGTCCCAATTTTTTTTATACCAACCTAAAGTCTAAAAGATTTGAAACTTTGATAGAAGCTCTGTAAATCTAAGACCATTACGGGGCATATTTGGTTATTGCAAAATCCTCAAAATAAATTTGTCTCAAAGTGATAAGTAAGGAAAATATAAGTCAAAAGTTTTTCACTACATTGTTATTTTTTAAAATTATTATTTGATATATCTAAAATAATTAAAAAATTTGAAAATTGCTTTTAAAATATATAAATTAGCAAAAAACTATTTAAATAAACAAAAAAAAGATTTTAGTGAATATGTATACGTGGATTTAAATATTATGAACTCAAAAAATAAATGACAGGAAAATTAAAAAATAACCATTTTCCCTGTGTATGACTTAAATGGAAATACATATATTTTCCCAAAAAAAAAAACAATTTTATAAGATAAACTACAGAAAATTTTAAAAATAATAATTTATTTGAAAAATAATAATTTTAAAATTAACAATATAGTGAAAGTTTTTTGACGTATATTTCCACTACTTATGACTTCGTGACAATTTTATTTCGTGGTTCAAACAGACTCTGTAATGATTTTAGATTTATGGATCTTCCATTGATAGTTCTAATCTTATAGGGCCTAGATTGCTTTAAATTTTCTTTCAGGACCTGAATTGATTGTTAACATATCTTTCGAGTCCTTGACCAATACAAACACTTTTATTATCAATCTTACTTATGACTGTCATATTTTACCATAATTACAACGGAAAAATAAAATGTCACATATGTTAGCATTTTTTTTAAAGAGAAAGATAAATTATACGACAAAATACCAGGTATACATTTTTGGTCTTCAGATTAGATTATTCTATCAATTTCCCATTTATAGTTTAAATTCCTTTAATTGATAATTAACATGTAAATATAATTCAATCCGTTATGCTAACAAATAATGAAATTATTTATTAAAAATACTTTTATGGAGTAGCAAGAGGGAAAACGTATATAAATAGGTGAAATCTAAATATTTTTTTTCTTTTAAGACTATTTATTTAAGTTAAGTCATATCATAAGAATTTTGCAATCTAAAGTATTGAATGAGGAAAAATAAAAAAGGATGATTTTTAAATTTTTTTTTTTTCGTGATAAATCTTATCTCACTCACCCGAAAACATTTATGTAATGAAAAATAAAATCTATATTCGAATGATCTTAATTTATTTTTGAATCATGTTCCTCTATTTAATTGAAAGCATTAAGCCATTGTAATTTTACTTTCATTAAAGCTGGTTTTGATGAGTAAATGTTTCAATCATTGTACTTTTCTTTAAACTAGTATTATTTACATGCGATGCATGGAAGTTTATTCTAAATATGATATGATTGAATGCTTAAAAATATAGTAAAATAAATATTTTTAAAATTTTAGATTAAACCTAGAAAAAAAATATAAGTAATGTAAAAATAAGTTTCCCCCGCATAATAAATGATTTTGCTATAATTTACCCCCCCCCCCCCACACAAACACACACACACATACACATATATATATATATATATATTGTTTAATTGACATTAAGATATAATAATAAATATGAAAACAATATATTTGTTTTTAAAGTGACAATTTCTTATCTTTAAAACTCAAACACACATTTAATGTATTTGTTTCACTTTTACCTATATGCATACCACACATAGGCTAATTAATTATAAATTTTCAAACAAATAGAAATATCTAAATATCAACTCATCTAAATATATATTAAATAAAATAAGTTGAATAATTTTATAAGAAATTATATTTATTGTATTTTTCCAATTTATTTTAAATATTTCAATTTATCTAAATAATGTTTCGAATTCTAAACTACTTAACTTAAAAAAATTAATTGCACGGTTTATATTTTACTTGGTGATTTAAAATATACTATATTAACAAAATAACAAAATGAAATCCAAAAGTTATTCAAAGGTTGGAATAATAAAATAAAAATATGAGCTCTTCAATATTTCTTAAAATTTTCACATATACACTGAAAATTTTAAAATAAAATAATTATACATTAATATTATAATAGTATATTCATTTATAGATACACATTTATTAATTAATTTAAAAAAACACTCAAATTGCAAAATGTGAAAAACAAATATAACTGACATTGGTTAATGTGATAAAGTATTGTTAGGTTGCAAAGTCTTAAAAATATATATCATTCAAGTTAGTTAACTTTACTTTTTTTTAAAAGAAGTTTATAATACAAGTTGTATAAAATTGTTTAGGTTGTAAAATGTAATTCTTAATAAAAATAATAATATTAATAAATATAAAATATAAAATATGAATAAGAAGATAAAAATAATTTTAAGATTAATTCTCATATATAATTTATACATATGAATGAAAGTCGTAGTCCCGTGATTAATAAAAAAAGTTATTATTACAACAAAAAAATATATATATTTGCAATATCTAATATGTTGATAGTAATTAAATATTAACTTTTAATTTTAATTTAATAAAATACGTGCTCGATTATTAATATAATTTTTCTCTCAATGTAATAAACGAAGAAAACTTGAGAAAATTCATGTCAAATAAAATAAATTAAATAGTTGTGGTTTTAATAAAATAATCAAGAAAAATAATTTTTGTAAGCGAATTATATGACTAATTCTTAGGTGTATTCTGAACCAATAATATGTAGTGCAACCCAGAATAAACACTAAAATCTAACTCAAATAGTCAATGAAGTAACAATATAATATTTTAAATATAATATGTCATTATATATATGATGCAAATGTGAAATTAAACATCGTAAAAAAATGATTAATTTGACATATTATACATAAAAATAGATGAGAAATGAGGAAAAAAAAACCAATTTGCAACTTTGAAAAGCAATGTTTGATTCTTACCAAATGCCAAGAACTTATCAATTATATTCCAAATGTTTAAGTGGGAAAGCATTAATTTCATAATTGTCTATATTATGGCTGATAATATATATATATATATATATATATATATATATATATATATATATATATATATTTATAAATTCTAACAATAAATAATTAAAAATAATCACGGAATATATAATAAAAGAAATATTGATATTTTGTTTGGATATTTCATATATAATGTAAAGTTCTATATTTTTTATTTATGCTCTTGCTTTTATTTTATAGTTTTAAATGGTCTAAATAAATTTTCTAGTTCTAGTTATAAATTAAAAATATTTTCTTTCTAAAATTAGATTATTATTTTTAATTTTTAACTTTTCACTTAGTGATCTCAAATATAATTAAATACTTATTATTTTTAAATAAATTCTTACATAAAACAAATAATCAAAAAGTTATTTCATAATTCAAATAATAATAAGTCTATGAGCTCTTCAAAATATTTGAATATCTATTTGGTACTGTAATTCATTTAAATAATTGTTATATCTTTTTTATAAATAGCTCATTTATTTAAAGGTAAAAGTTTATTAATACAAAACAAAAAAGTTACTTAATTCGTTAAGAGTAAAATAAGATATAGTTGAGATAAGTTAGTCGACAAAGTATTGTTTAAGTTGCAAAGTGTAAAAAAAATATAGTTGAGGTTAGTTAACATTAAAAAATAAAAAGGAAAAAAAAAAATCGCATTGTAACAAATGTTATAATTAGGTTGCAAAGAATATTTTTTCCTAAAAGGGTAATTTCAACAGCTTTACATTATAAAAAATTATGATTAAGTAATTAAAAGTAATTTCAATAATAATTTTAATATACATATATAATTATACATATGTTTAAAACTCCCGTACTTTCGTGACTAATAAAACAAATGTTGTTATTATGGAGTAAAAAATATTATCAAATTTGATGATTTTTATAAAATAGATATTAATGCCACGCCTTTCATTTTTTTAAAAATGATTTTTCTATCGTGCATAACTTAAATAAAGAAAATATTTAAAAATTAAAGCCAATAAAAAAAAGTTGTATCTTTTTTTGAAATAAAAAAAACTCAATTAACATTTTTTAACCAATAAAAAATCTACTTTCCCAAATCAAATATCTTATTATAATATATTCCATATGGATGTCATACTAAAACTCGTGAAAAGATGAATAATTTGATATATTCTGCATAAAAAATGAATTAGGAATGAAAAACTGTTTAAAAAAAATGAAAGAAACTTATGAATCTACCGAAATGATATAAAGTTACCAATTATGCAGTAAAACATTAGGCAGGAAAGTGAAAATGACATAAACAATCCCCATTTAGCTTTTATATCTACTAGTATCGCTTCCGTGCGTTGCACGGAAATTTATTTAAAAAGTAATTATTTTATAAAATTAAATATAATATTATTTAATATAAGAAAATGGAATTGTTATATTCTAACTAAATGAATATTAGAATAATCATTTTTTCTTTTTTTACGATCAACTGAACTTTGTGGTTTCCCACCTTTGCAACCTTTGGTAGCAATTTTCAGAGAGAAAAGAAACTATTTAAAAATAATAAAAAAGTTTAGAAAATTCAATATTTATTTTTAAAGTTTAAAAAGTTTTATAAAAAATCATAAACTTAACTGAAAAACTGTAGAAACTATTTTAATAAAAAATCAATTTTCATAAAAAAAGATCAAATAATTTTGATATTACATCATATAATTTTAAATATTTTTAAAAGGATTTATGTTTTAAAAAAATAATAAAAAAGATACTTATATCATAAAATTAGACTTTTCATAGATACTTCCACATGTGTCTTAAACGAAATTTTAGAGATTTTAAAATTATTCTTTAAGATAACTTTCAAATAATTTAAATAAATTTTTAGAGTTAAAAAGATAATTTTCAGAAATTTATAATAGTTTTATGGTTGAAAAAAAATTATAATAACTTTTTATTTTTCTTGCTTAAAATGATTAGATTTGAACTTTTTATAAGAAAAAACTCAAAGTTTTAATATATTTTCAACATGTTTAAGTTAATTTTCTGGTATTTTAAATGAAGTTAGAGAATTTAAAAAACATTTTTAGATTTATTAACAATTTATGTTATTTAAATATTTTCTAATATTCTTTTATTCTTCGCACTTAAATTGTTGACTGAGGTTGCAAACGTGAAAAAACGTGTAGTTCAGGTTGTAATTGAAAAAAAAAAAAAACTGAAAAACGTGCATACTACATATTGCAAAATAATATAAATCCAAAATATAAATAATTTAAATATCAGTTTTCCCCTCGTGATATATGGATTTAATATCACTTACATTTTATAAATATAATATTTTATAAATTTACATTAAGAAAAATTATTAAATGGAAAAAATAAATTATATCTACTTTTAAGAATGAATATCTCCTAATATTGAAACCCAAATATATATTTAGTGTGTGTGTGTATTTACCTTAACCTATGCGAACACCGCAATAGCTTAATTGAAAATGAATATTAAAACAAACACAAATACATAAATATCACACGATACACCAAAATATATCAAATAAAATAAATTGAATTTTATAAGAAAATTAGTGTTTTCTTTTATTTTTTTTCATTTTTTTTAAATATTTTGATTTATCCAAATAGTTTGTCAAATTTTAACTATAAGTATTAATTTTATTTTAAGAAAAATTAATTTTCAAGTTTTAATATTTTACATGGTGGTTTAATATACTCAAACACTTTTTTTATTTTAAATAAATCTTGATATTAATAAAATAAAATTCAATGATTATTCTATAGTTTGACTAACAAAATAAATCATATGAATTCTTCAATATATCTGAGTAATATATGTAAATGTTGAAATTTATTTAAAGATACAATTAATATATATTAATATATATATACATACATATATACATGTCTGTATATTTTGTTTGGGTTGCAAACTATGGAAAAATGTGATAAAGTATTGTTAATATTGAGAACTCTAAAAAAGCTAGTTAGCTCAAGCATGTGAATTTTATTTTTTAAATAGAAACATAGATTATAGCACATGTAAAATCTCATAGTTTAGATTGCAAAGTGTAATTATTATTTATAAAGAAATAATATTAATAAATAGAAAATATGAATATGTAATAAAAAATAATTTCAAGATTAATTATCATATATAAATATTTGTGAAAGTCGTAGTCCCATGATTGATTATAACAAATTAATATTTGTAAATACAATAATTTAATTAGTCAATCATTAATTATACATTATCTTTTACTTTTAATTTAATAAAGTATGTATTCATTTATTAGTGAAGGTAATACTTAATATTGTATTAATTTGAAGAAAAAAAATATAATTAATGCCTTAGAAGAAATTAAGAATGGATTAAAGATATATTTTAGGCGGGAAAGGTAATTTACTATAATAACCCTCATTTTACTTTTATATATACTAGTATTACTCCCCGTATGATGCACGGAAGTCTGCTAGTAGAATAATATTTTAACTAAATTCAATTTTATATTACTTTAGGCATTTTCTTTTTCCTCTGCTAAGGGCCGCGAGATTTAGCTTTTGCTCGAGAACGAGATGCCGTATTTTCTTCTTAGCTTCAGATATCCACGATGTTCGGTATCCACTTGAAAGTTCTCTTTCTTCGGCTTATGCACACATAGCTTAGACAATTTTTTCTAGCGTTTCGCTCTCCTACATGTGTGAATTCTTCATAGTTGTCTGATTTTGTTGTACACCAGGTTCTTCCGAATCATTGTTAGTGAGATCATCTTCATAAAGATGGGCTAAGTATTCTGGATCATCCGCCAAGTCTTCAATATGCGATTCATACTAAATAGATGGAAGGCTGTCTGTATCCCTATCATTTCTTCAAGCATTGGAACCATGTCCCCAGAAGGGAGGAATTTGATGTCCAGTCCAAACAGTGGCGCAGGCATATCAGATCCAAATCACCGATACTCACTCAGTAAATTATCGCTTACTTACCTGGCTCTTTCTCATACTGACTTCCGGCATAAAGGTAGGTTTTGTCAAGCAGGAAGGTTTGTGCGGGCATTAGGCGGTCTGGCATTTAGGATTCCATAGAAAGATGTGAGTCGGGGCGCAGTGTAGGCTTTTGTCTCGAACTACCTCCTGCTCGGCACCGGTGGTGAGGAAGTCTTGTTTCTTTTGTGCCCAGGGAGGGCCGAAGAACTGAATCAACCCAAGCAATATGATCACACAAATCCAATAAAATAATAATAAGTGTAATAAGAAGAATCTATTCTCGTTGAATCTGGAATAGGGGTTTCCACCTAGAGATGGAGGTACAAAGATCACAATCCTCTTCTTCTCTTACAACATTTCCGAAAGAAAGATTGTCAATCAACCTTAGCCATTTTTAGCAATTGTGTTTTCCTTAGCAATCGAAGGCTTAAATATTGTATACTTCATAAAATAAATATTTTAAAATTTTGAATTATATTATAGTAAAATTTCAAATAGTGTAAATATTCATTTCTCCCCTAAAATTGTAAATATTCATTTCTCCCCTAAAATTTTGGAATTAAATATATACTTATTATTTTTGAATAAAAAATATTGTTCTTGATACAACTAAAATAAATATTAAATATAACAAATAAAAATGTTTACTTTTATTTTATTTTATTTCTAAAAACTCAAACATACCTTATCATTCTTGCTCTATGCAAATAACCACAAATAGTCCAATTGATTGAATGTGTAGGATAAGAATATAAATATAATAACACACAACTTATTAAAAAAAGATAAGATAGTGATAAAGTACATTGATAATTTATAAGAAAATTAGATCTTTCTTTCTGAATAATCTCATATTTTTATTGTTAAAAATTTTCAGTTGATTTATTTTTATATAATCTAATTCACTATATACACAGTCTAATTCACAAAAGACTTGAAATATAATTCAAACTTAAAGAAGGTGAAATGATTATTAATTTGATATATTATATGTAAAACAGGTTAAAAACAAAAAAAATTGTTAGCATTTTAATAAATAGAAAGAAGTTGTTGAGAAAAAAGCAAAGTGATAGAATGTTGACACTGTAACAACTTATCTTTAGGGACACATACATAAATAAAATCCTTGAAAATGTTTGATTTGCAATTGAACAGACTATGATTTGTTTTACATATTTGACTCCATTTTGTTTTATTTTATATATAGACACACACATATTTGTATGTATATTAGTATCGATATAGACTAATTTAAAGAATAAAAGGCAAATACAATAAATAAATTAAATTATTTAAAAAATATACATATATATTTTTAACAGGATTGTTTAACTAATTCGTATTTGCAACCTAAATATGACATCAGTAAACATCCACAATAAGTACTCAAATCTAACCAAATAAGTGAATAATCAACCACTAAACAATTGTATATTTGTTTAATATAATATCACACTTTTAAATATGTGATATGGATGTCAAAATTAGAGATCATAAAAAGATGATTGATTTCATATATACTATGCAAAAATTGTTTAAGATAAAAACAAATTTATTCAGATGACAAACACCGGTTCGATGAAAGAAAATGATCGGATTGAGTCACTCGAGCTGGGCATTGGCGATATCTATCGCACGGTTGATGAAATAGAAGGGCATCGACACTGGGGCTTCCTCGGCTGACCCAGTCGCGGACCTTGATCACATAATCCCTACTCCGCCGGCCCGTTCGACTCCAACATCGGCTACTACTAGATTGGAATTACCCAAATTTTTGGGTGAAAATCCATATGCTTGGATTTCCCCCGCCGAGCAATTCTTTCGGCTCGACAACATGGCCGATGATATGTGTTAGGAATTGGTACTTTCACAATGGAAGGCAACACGTTGTAATGGTTGCAAGGGCTTATGGAATAATACCCTGCACTCATTGGCGCAAGTTCATGGTGGAGCTTTTGCGTCGCTATGACGAGGACCCGTGACCTGATCTGTTTGAAATATTAGCCATGTCTCGCCAAATGGGGATAATAGACGAATATGTGGATCAATTTATCACCCGGATAGCATCGATGAAGCAACTCTCGTCGTCCCATGCTTGGTGTTTATTCTTCCACAACCTCCGTGATGATATTTGTTTGTGAATCCGCTCCAAAGATGCCAAAGATATATATCAAACGATGCATCTAGGATGCGAGATTGAACAAGAATTTCCGGCGTCCCTCGGGCCACATTTTTCTGCTTTTGTAAACAGGACCACCTCGGCCCCTCTTTGTACTCACAGGCCACCCATTCCCCATGGGGCAGCAAAGCTTCTCAACTAGCGGGTCCTCTAAGCAACCCTCAGAATCAACGGGCTCTATGACTCGGGAACGCCCTCCAGGCCCCAAATATATGTCCCACAATGAATACATGGATCTTCGAAATAAAGAGTGGTGCTTTAAGTACAAGGCGTCGTACTCACCAACTCATACATGCCCCGCCAAGTCGCTTCGGCTTATGTTTCTCGGAGAGGACGAGAATTGGGAGGAAGTGAAACCATCTAGGGAGGACACATTGAGCAATCCCGTTAAGGAGGCTGATTTCCAACACTTGGAAGTTTCAGCAGTGGCAACTTGTGGGTTTGATGGCCCCCAAACAATGAAGTTGTGGGGGGAGATCAATGGTCTGCCGTTAGTGGTGATAAATGATAGTGGGGCACCGCATTGTTTCATCTCAAGTGCGATGACCTCCAAATTGGGAATTTCCCTGGGTGACGGGGGCAGCCCTTCAGCTAATCTTAGGCGACGGGAAAGAGATGCGAAAGGTGGGGTTTGCTCGGGTATTCAAATGCACTTTGGTCCTTCTATTTTCCATATTGAGGGGTATGTCTTTCCCATTGTGGGTGTTAACTTAATTTTAGGTGTTACATGGCTGTCAACCTTGGGAGACGTCAAAACAAATTGGTCCACAATGACTATGCAGTTTTAGTGGAAAGTGGGTAACATCAACCAAGGTATCGAGGCTAACGCGCCGGAAAATTTCAATGGCGGCATCGCTCAAGCTGGTAGACATCGAGCAGTGCTACTTTCTCTGGCCCCTCAAACTGCTGCATATTACGAAACCCCAACATATGGCTCTTCCTGCAGACATTAGTGCACTCTTCGACGAGTTCCCTCTAGTTATAAATCCGCTACCTGGATTACCACCTCAGAGGGCCTATGATCACCACATACCTCTGCATCAAGGCACGCTCTTCAGCAGTTTCCGTTAGGCCGTACAGCTACAGTGCCACAAAAAGATGAAATCGAGCGCCTAGTTCGGGAGATGTTGACAGCCGGTTTGATACAACCAAGCACTGGTCCTTACTCAAGCCCCGTCTTGTTAGTTCATTAGAAGGACGATAGATGGCGATTTTGCATGGACTATCAGGAGTTGAATAAAAGAACGATTCCAGATAAATACCCCATTCTGGCTATTCAAGAGCTGTTGGACGAGTTGCATGGGGTATCTTACTTTACGCGCCTAAGTATCACCAAATTAGATTGGCCCCTGAGGATGTTGAGAAGACGGGATTTCAGACTCACTTGGTCACTACGAATGGCTCGTTATGCCTTTTGGCTTGTGCAATGCCCCTTCTACCTTTCAGTCCGCTATGAATGACCTTTTTTAGCGTTGGCTCCACATGTTCGTCTTAGTTTTCTTTGATAATATTTTGGTATACAGTGTATGATAAAGGGAGTTTGCAGATTCTTGGATCTTACAGGTGATTTATTTGTAACTATGGGAAGATCGCTCATCCTCTCACGATTTTGTTGAAGAAGGATAGTTCACCATTTCACTGGCCACATGTGGCTCAATCCGCTTTTGAG
Organism: Ajuga chamaepitys; assembly: GCA_958295605.1. NCBI lineage: Eukaryota > Viridiplantae > Streptophyta > Magnoliopsida > Lamiales > Lamiaceae > Ajuga > Ajuga chamaepitys. The sequence goes on from OY282495.1 coordinate 43,702,529, forward strand.
GCCCTACAACGGGCTATTACTTTGGCCCTACAGCGGGCTATTTCTTTAGCCCTCGTTTTGGCAATGCCCGATTTTTTGCTGCCTTTTTGTATTAAGTGTGACGCCTCGGGTCGAGGCCTTGGGACGGTCCTAATGCAGCTTGGGTACCCTATCACCTATTTTAGCAAGGCGCTATCTATAGCCAAGTCGACTTGTGAGAAAGAGCTCATGGCCCTTGTCCTAGCTGTGCTCCGATGGTGACGATATTTATTTGGTCGTCGTTCCACGGTTCACACGGACCATTGCAGCCTGAAACACATCTTCAGTAGCAGGCGATCATGTCCCCAACTCAACAGTATTGGGTGCTAAGTTGTTGGGGTTCGATTTTGCAAACGAGTATAAGACAGGTTCCACAAATACCGTGGCTTATGCTCTATCACGCCTAGAGGAGGCAAAAGTGGAATGCCCCGACAAGCCGGCCTTGTAGGCCCGATATTTTAGATGGGTCGGGCCATAGAAATGTTGGCCCAAATTACTATTTGGCTCGACCAGACCGGCCTGATGGGCCAAAAGCCCGACGGGCTCTGGGCCAGTCCTATAATCTTAGTATATTATAGGGAAATATCTGGGTTGGACCGACTAATTTTAGGCCCAACCAAATTTTGGCCTAGCCGACCCGGCCCAAAATATGACGTTGGCCCGAATTGCCACCTCTAATCACGCCAGGATTGTAAGGCGGAGTTGGGGGCTGTATCAATGCCGAGATGGGTAGAATGGGAACAGTTGCGCGAGGCGGTGAAGGTGGATCCGATTTATGCACCCATTATTGATGCACTAGAAAGGGGAAACACTGTCAAGAAGCTATATGCTTTGATTAACGGGGTTTTGTACTATAAAGACAGGCTAGCCATTTCGGGAAGTCTGGGTGGTTCGCTTATTTGAAGAGTTTCATTTAACCCCGTTGGGGATGGGGAGGGGGGGTCATTATACCGAATTCTCGGTATAGCCAAACGTATGTACGGTAATTGTACTACTGTTTCATACGAGTTTTACCAAATTATTTTTTATACCAAAATACCGATTTTTAATACCGAAATTATTGAATAATTTTTACAACAAAATTTTACCATTATATAGAAAAATTAATTTACCAAATATACTCAAATACATTAATTATCGATTATTTTGGTATATATCGAACTATGGTATGGATTTAGTCCGATATATTTTGGCATATACTAAAATACTAAAAAAATTATATTTCACATACTTTAAATAATCAATCTACTTTTGGATTTTATTTTGTTAATGCTAGGATTTACTAAAAATAAGAAGTATTTGAGTATATCACCAAGTAAAATGTTACAAGTTGCAAATGATAATCTGATTATAGAAAGAAACAATTAGTTATTTATAGTTATAACTTGGAAATGATTTAGATATATTAAGAAATCTACACATATATATCAGCTATTCCGTTTGACCCAAAAAAAAAAAAATAAGTGTGGCTGTAAACTTTTTTTGAAAAACTAAGGATGCGTGGAAATGATAAATATATCCCTACACAATCTATTTATATGTTTTGTGGATTTGAAAAAATATAGTCAACTAAATTAAATAGGTTGTTTATGGTTTGAAGAATTGTGTTTTTCTTTCTTTAGTTGATAACATGTTTTTTAACAATTTCATTTTCTAAAACGACACATTTTTCAGACCGGAGGGAGTATAAGTGAGTTAAAACTATAAATTGCATTTCCCCTCCAAAATATTTTGTGTTATTATGGTTATTTGTACAAGTGTCAACTGTTTTATTATTTGTTCATTTTTTTCCTTTTGCCCTTCTCTCTAAGAAAGTTTATTTTTCCCATTTTTAAGTACACTGCTTTTGGTTTTAGGGTGTAACAGCAATATATAAGAAATTTTAATATCTAAATCTGTACTCATAAGAAGCAAGAAAGAAATAAAGAAAGAAAGAAAGTTTAAGAAACTCATGGAAATGGGAACCGCAGCTCAGCTAGATATCCAGGCCGTCCAGAGGTATGCATTCAAAAGTTTTAAAGAATTTTTATGAGACGAAATGAGTTTAATTGTGTGAAGAGAAAGAAAGGAAGAAAATTTTATGAAAGGCATTTCCACGAAAGAAAATATTATTTATGAATTATTTTATGTTACAAAAATTTGTGATTCTGTGAATTTTAGTTTGAATATTTTATAAAGAAAAATTATATTTTAAAAAAAAGAGTGAAATTTTAACAAATGTATTTTCAAGTTGATGAGTTATTTACTTACTTTTCTCAAAAAATGCTTATAAAATAATTTATCAGTTTAGCTGATGATTGAATACAGTTTATAAAATTATCCATTAGCTTTGTTTAAGGATTCAAGCATCACTTTATAACGCATGTCCCCGTAAATTGCTAGGGATTGTCGTATTTGAAATTTTGGATATTAGTGAAAGTTGATTAAGTTGGACAACGGTAAAAGCATGTATGAGTAGACTAAGGGTTATGTTTCTCGTCGACATATTTGAATGAACTTTCTTTCGACAAGGATTTACCTTGAAGGATCAAACAAGTCCAAATAAATTACTAATGGTTAAGATGTCTACAACGATGAATAGCGGTAAGCTACATCAAGGTTAGTAAGAAATGTTAAGATGAGCTGGAGTGAGCAAGAATTCAAGGAAAACCAACGTGTTATGGAAATGAAAGGTTTTGGTATTATTTTAAGAATGAATTAGATGAATGAAGAAAGAAGGTTATAGTTTAATGTACTAAACATAGAGTTTACCCTAAAGTCCTGCAGCCAAGATTCACTGAGGATCGGTGATAAAAGAACAAAAGATTATCAGACTAGCACAGTAAGTGTGGTTTAGTTGTGGAATTTTTTTGTTAAATTGTGGAACTAAGGTTAATATGTTGAGAAGGTGACTCTAAGCATACTAAAACCATTAGGATTTGATATAGCTAGAAACTTGTCTACCTAACATTAGGCAATATCACCTTTGTCAACATGCTATAACTTAATACATCCATGGACCAGTGATTGCAACAGTGTGCTCGAGTGTTGTACAATAATTATATATGTTAGATAAGTTATGTTTAGCCTAGGTGTAAGATGAGTTCTAAACTGATATAATCTGATAGCCGGAAAAAGACTTAAGGTTTACTTGGATAATTTGAGGTCTAATACATTAACGAGGGCCTTTAAATGCTTGATGAACAATCATAAAACATCAAAATAAGTAGAACATTTCTCTACCTTGTCTTATGCAATGTCACTAATATCTACATGCTATAACTTACTACATACACGGGCCATTGAGTGCACTAGCGCCCACCAGTTTATGTAAGATACTTATACATGTGAGATATATGGTGCTTATTGTCTATGACTAAATCAAACCTTGACAATCATGAGATAGTTGAAGAACACATAAGTATGGATCAACGACTACAATTTTTCATTAGCTAAGACAGCACCAAAATGGTATAACCCCTATAACCAATGACCCAGAGTGTTTAGTCAATATATACCAATTTCGGGGACGAAATTTTTAAAAGTAGGGGAAATTGTAAAACCCTAGAACCAAAAGCCACTGATTTTCTGTTGGTGTTTTAATCAATTTTGTTTAGGAAGGATTATTTGAAGTTTATTTTATTTTAAAGTTTTTCAAGTCAAATTCTTTATTCAAGTATTAAGGCTAATGAAGTTTCAAGAGACAAAGTGTTTTTACTTAACTTTAGAGGAGGAGTTGTCAAGGGGACCGAGTTCACTCGTTCAGTATATGAAAGAAAGGTACCATAATTAACGGATATTAAAAAGATATTTTAATATACGAGTAGAATTTACATATATAAACATACACGGATTACATATAAGGAAGTTGGAATTCCTACACATCACATACTATATTTAGCAAATTATATAATAATCGCATACATGGGTTACATACTATATTTAGTAAATTTATTTAAAACTTGCATGCATGTGTTGTGCAATAGAATTGTTAGTTTGCTACAAGCTGTATAAAGAGTAATTTCATTTATGTTGTCCCACATCAGTGAAAAATGGATATCTTGCCTACTTAAGGTCTATAAATAGGTTCTCAACTATTTTATGAAAATTAAAAAGAATAACTCATATATAAAATATACGTACTATTATAATGGGATTCCTTTAATTATGGGACTCTTAATAGTTTATTTTTAAAGCATCGTCTGAAGGTTCGGTGTGTCCAATGGTGTTTGAAGATTCGCAGTTTTTCCAAGTTTTTTTAATATATCTATTTTAAGGTATGTTTTCTTTAATAATTTGTATTTTATTATTTTTGCAATTTAATTGATTTTAGAAATTTAGTTATTTTATAAATTTATGTTAAGTAGATGTTATATAGGATGCATGTTAGTAAGTATACATGACTTAGGGGTCATATATGATCGATCGTCAATTTACCGATTTTACTACGTGATGCAAAATCAGTATATGCATGTTAATTAATATGTTGTGTACTTTTGAATATTTTTATCCTTGATTACTTAAGATTTTTATATGATTATAGGTTATATATAATAGATATTATATTGTCAAAATGTGTGAGCTTTACTTGAATACATTGTTTGTCAACATTCATGTTCTACATGCAACTTTGAAAAATTATATAACACTATTTACTTTACATTTTTGAAATCTGTTATACTGTGTTAAGATATATGACATTAAGAGTCTATGGTTAAAATTTGAAGATGTTTTGTTAAGTTTATGATTATTAATGAATTTTACAAGATAAGTTGATTTTAGGTGTAAAGTACTCTAATTTGCTCATAGATAATGATTTTAATAAATTTATTCCCTTCAAGTTTTAAAAATTGTTTACCATGTTATAGTATGTAAATTTAGGATTTTATAGTTAAATTTCGAGAAGTTTTCGTGAAGTATATGATTTATACTGAATTTTACAAAACAAACTGATCTTAAAGCCTAAAACTATAGTTTTCAACTCTAGTAGAAGATTTTAATAAAAACGTACATTTTGAGGTTTTAACTAACTATTTTAGTGGGTTAAGTTATGGAAAAATTATATATATATATATATATATACATATATATACATATAGTAATATCAATTTCCATATTAAAATGATTAAATGAACTATGTCAATTTATTTGTATACACACATTCAATTATATGTGAAACACTATCTCCTTACTCTAGGGATTATGTTTTCCTAAAACATTAAATACTTCTATATGAATCTAAGTTGCCGTAATTAAGGGAACATGAGTATAACAATATGTTAGCTAAGTAATACGTAAATTACTATGTGATTACATTACATAACTTACTACGTACAACTATGTTGGCATAAGACATATGTGGTTAAATGTATAAGTATAAGCATACATGTGCAGTAGTTAAACATACAAGCTTAGAAAATGATAGATATAATAAGTTATGATAAGGGAAAGAATAATAAAGAAAGTTATAAGACTAAATGTCTCAAATCGGCGAGTGCAGTACGAGTTAGACTGGACAACCTTGGAGTTTCTTCAAAGCAATTCAATCAAAGAACATCAACATCAGTCAAAGGATGTCTTCATGAAAAGTGGGCAACTATTGGCATGTATACTATTGAATTTGTATTGTGATTTATATGTTCGCCTTCAGGCATATGATTACTCTCAAAACGTAAGATGGGCTTTTGAGTAAGAATTTTGATTCGTAAGATTGGCTCTTAACTCCAATGCTTTCGAGTCATAAGATTGGCTCTTAAGTGATCTTAACAATATGACTTTGAGTCGTAAGATGGGCTCCTAGTCTTAATTTTGAGTCATAAGATTGGCTCCTAAGTTAAAGGTTTTTGTGTCGTAAGATTGACACCTAAGTCAAGAATGTATGTAGTATGGTGCATATTCATTTAGTACAACTGCTTATGGAGTTATGCCACTAGGTTCGCATAACTCATGATGATATGCTTAAAACATTTTCAGAACCAATGGATGGCAGGGGATCTAGCTGGCGCGGACAAGTTCTCGATAAGAAGAATAAAGAATAAAGTAAATGCATGCGAAATTAAATATTAAAGTAGAAGTCTTTAATTTATATTGATTAATTAATTTTGCAAGTGTTTAAAAATAATTTTAAAGTTTAGTAAAAAGTTATTGGATTTTGAAGTTATAAGTATTGTATCTTTTAAATATTTTTAAATTAGAAATTTCTACTGCTTATAATATTGTAAAAATTATGGGGAGTATTGAAGAAAAAATACAGTTAGTGTACCTTCGTCAAAAGTAATAGATGAGGGGCAATTTAGATATTCACTGACTATTATGTAACTATAAAACCCTTGTATTTGACACCCTATATAAAGGGGATCTGATGAATAAGAGAATCCTAATTATTCCGTGTCTTTCTTTCGTCTCTGTTTCCTGTTTATTTTCATTTTCCCTGAAACACGTTATCAGCACGAAACCCTACCACAACAAATTAATAATCACTATTACATCATAACGAAAACCAAAACCTAGTCTTCATCCTCCAATCGCGAGCACTCCAGTCATCAGGTACATATTCTTCCAACACGTAACAAACTGGAAATCTGTGTCCGGCCATACTGCGTTTCCAAGTTTAGAAGAATATAATCATTTACGAAAAAATTGTACAAAACTTGTCGAAACTTGTCGGACATATTTGAGTTTCTTATTAGTAGTACATGTTGCTCAGTGTGATTCTCCTTATTTACAAATTACTTGATGTAATGTCTTGTTTTCTATTAATTATTATGCAATGAAACAATATTTGTATTTAGTTCTTCGAATACAGTACTAATTGGGTACATCATGTTGAATGAATATCTATGGTGATTGGAAGTAATATCTATTTGGTCAGATTGTATTACTAGATATGACTTGAGATATTATTCTGATTAATTGATGATTGGGTTTCATAAAGTTCCTCTAAATTATTTCTATTGCTAATCACGTTTCTTTCAAATAAATTTTATTGATATTTGCGATCAACTCGTCCACTCGTTATTTCTATCGGTGTGGAGTTTGAATTGGAAAGTTATGGTTCCCAACACTATAAAATTTCCCACATAAAGTTTGAGAAATGCAATAGGAAAGAATTGTGTCTTTCCTGCAAGGTAATTCAAATCACTCTAATTAAATGCAAACAAATATATATTTTTTGTTTACAATGACATGCGGCATGACATATATTTGATTGTGACAAAAATTTCTTGTAGATTTGATAACTTCAATATTTTGGTCAAATTTGAGACATGAGAATGAACTTGAATGAATATTTCATCATATGATTATGTTCACATGGATTATATACAACTACATCTCTTTGATTTATATATATATATATATTGCAATTATGAAACTTCGCATGGAATTAGTGATACTAATGGCACTTGTTTTTAATCCATTTAATACTTTCTCATGGAATTGAAAGTTACGGATCAATTATGTATGACTTAGAGGATTTTATAGTAATAAGTTAATTGCATGATTATGATTAAATTCTATCATTGTTTTGCCTATGCATTTTGTCACTTATGATCATTATGCATTATTATGATAAGAGAACTTCATCTACAATACCAAATCAACAAAATTTGTGGCTACGCATGTTCACAAAACATCAATAAAACATGTGATGTATGTCCTACACTCTAATCTTAAGAAAATGATGAAACCAACTCAATACAAATCTGATACTTGGCTTAAATCAAATTGAGTTCCACACCACAATTGATTTTCTCAAGTGGAAACTACATTCACTGAAAACAATCCGCATATCCTTAATCATATCATCCGCCGACCCTAATGACAGAGTACTATCGAACAAAACCAAAGTTTATACCCCAATGAATGGTGGGTTGCCATAAAAGAAATTTTAGAATAATAGAAAACTCTTTACTTTCAGAATTAATTGTTTTGTGGAAAGAAATTCGCTTACTAGACTACGAATGGAACAATAGCCTCTATAAGGACATGTTGCGTCTAAAAGCACATCTTACTTTCTGTGAAAAGAAAATCACAGAAGATGATATGATACATTAAAATCTTTTTATTTCTCCACTTTAACACTTATACTAGAGAACTATTATAGGTTAGAGTATGAAATAAAAGAAATTCAATATTCAATTAGCTAATCAACCGATGCAAGTAGTTGAGAGGCATGAGCAATTTCTTCTGAAAAATAACATCAAACGCGTTGGGATGGAGAAAATTTCCTAGCATAACTATGATAAACTAAAGAGTGAAAATAACCCCAAAGTAAAGGGAACGAATGTGTCTGTCTCTACAGTTGCGGTAATGATACACCACAAGTAAGGGACATAGGAGCCCTGGAGGCCTTCCGATGTGCCGACCCAAAATGAACATGGTGGTTATGGAAATAATGTGCAAAAGACACCTCGTAACCCTCTAAATAAAAGGGATGGAGTTGGTAATAAACTTTTAAGTAAGTGTGGAAATATTATATTTTTGTATAATAATTGCTAGAGCAGTTAACTATAAGAGATACAAGAAGTCCAAAGAACAAAGACTCATTACATCACTGCATAATGACCATCATTGAATCACAAGTACTAAAAGAGCGAGGAATCATTGAATTTTCAAGATGCCTAATGACATAACAATTATAGTCACAAAACGCTCTATATGCACCAAGAGCTACTAAGACATTATTAAGTAAAGATACTCGTGTCAAATATTATCATTTATAAAATAATTAGTGAGAATGGAATTGAATATGTTATGATACTTCTAATGAATGTGAAAGGAAACACATCTTAGACAAATTAATGAGTCAATCTAGTGGTATATACTCCACTACTATGATGATCGTTAGATCAAATATTGTCACCCAAAATGGACTTTGGGATACAAAATTATATATTATTACCCACAATGGATTGGGACACATACTTATATGTTGTTACCCAAAATGGACTTTGGGACAGACTAATATGTTGTCACCCACAATGAACTTTGGGATGCAGACTCATATGTTGTTTCTAATAATGGACTTTGGAATGCTGACTCATGTATGTTTGGTACAAGAGCTTTAAATATTCAAGTCATGACATGATGATCCATATTAAGAAATTATATGGATATTCTTTCTTTCGAGTGAAGTACAAAAGAGATGAAAATCTGATATGATGTACAATATCAGTGTTAATTTTATTATAACGCAGTCTATGCTTTCTAAAGTACTAAAAGCACGGCCAACATCCCACTCTACCTCATTAACAGTTTTAGGACTCATCACTCGTTCTACTAAGCCTACTATTTAGCACTAAGTAGGATTGAGACCTTCCCATGCTAGATATATAAGCAAGACATTTCATTGTTACAAAAGAATATAACATAATATATATATGGACTTATCAAACCAGAAAGCGAACCATTAACGTATCTATGATTCTAGTACAGGTTTTGACACACTAATTGATTATCATATTATTGTCCACAATAAATGTTGCATTTGAGAAACTCCTTGAAAAGATTGTATAGGGGCTCACCACCCTCACTTCATAAAGTCTATAAGACTTGTTAACACTAGAGAGCTTCCATCAAAAGGATTTGATGATTATTGCATATCGATCAGGATCAATGTAGAGCATCCTTTAATCCATGTGTGTACACAAAAATGGTTTCACATAAGCCACCATCAAAATGATATAGGTGGAGGATAGGGTATTGAAATGTGCACTAAAATGCCTATCAGATATGGGGTTATGCAATATCGTTGCAACTTTACTTTATTTGTCTCAGACCCACTGCTAACCAATAATTTATGCGTACTAGTTGGTAACTGGATCTAGCCTGATATTTTTACATTTAGACATATTTGGTTATGCAATATATGTGCCTATTGTGCCCCACAACGCACCAAAATAGGTCTTTAAAGACAATTAAGTATTTATGTTGGACATAAATTCCCAGCTATTATCCACTATCGTAAACCTTTGACAGGCGAGATCTATTTACTGTGAGATTGATGGATTGTCACTTTAATGAGACAGTCTTCTCGTTGTTAGGAGGAGATAGGAAAAAGAATTTTCTAAGGGAATGACAGAAAGTGTTTCCCAGTATGTCTCATTAGGATCTCCACAGTTCATAATGTAAACGTTAAGTAAAACGAATTATCGATCTTCAAAGAATGGAAGATTTGATTGTTGATGCATTTGCTAAAATTGCTAAAGTGACAAGATCAAATATACTAGCTGCAAATGTGCCTATAAGGTTAAAAGTCCCCAGTAAGGGGCACAACACCATAGATAAAGCTGTTGAACCACACTTAGTGGAGGTGTGGTTGAGGTCGTGGCTCCCAAAAGGAAATGGGGGATGCCACGTGGTTCGATAAACACCTGCTCAAGGAAGGTGGTACGTGTGGCACGTTTCGAATCATCAATGAAAATAAATACTTTCAAATTGTCTCTGATTAATAATGTCCATGAATCATCACTGGAGGATGCTTCGAAGTTTAGTATGATTCTAGAGATAATGAGAGTGCATGTGAGTTAATTGGAAAATCTTCCACGTGCATTGATGATATATGCAATGTTGCTCAATGAATTATAAAGCACAATAATATCGAATCACGCTCTATTACAAGATATTAACAAAGAGCATATTTGCATATATGGAATCAATCCAGGTAGAAATTGATTCTATGACAAACGACAGGTATTTGGTTTGGTAGTGCTAGCCTCACCAAATATAAAGCCTGTAGGACATAAGATATATTTTGTCAGTAAGCATAGTGAGAAGAATAAAGTCATGAGATACAAAACTTACCGTAAATAACAAGGTTTTCTCAAAAAACCCTGGAATTGACTACGAGGAGACATATTCTCTCGCAGCGGAAGTCATAACGTCTTATTGATAAGTTTCCAAAGGATTGGAAATGCAACATAATAATGTGGTTACAACATATCTTTTTGGGGATCTTGTTATTGAGATATGTGAAAGTATCAGATGGACTTGCATTGCGCAACTCAAGTGACTCTAGACCATGGAGTGCATTTACAATATTAGATTGAAATGCTCAATTTGATTGAAATAAATCTGAAAAGAAATGGTATACCCGTCTAAGTGACTACTTAATTGGGAAGCGAAAGAACAATTAAGTTTGTAATTGTGCATTTATAAAGGAAATAAGTTTCGAAGTCTCATCTATAACTATGTATGTCGATGTTATGGACATAATAGGTACTCTTAAAGAAATAAGAGAAATCGTGATGTGTTTGACATTCGAATTGAGATAAAGGATCATGGGAAAACTCGGAACTGTCTATGCCTTGTAAAAAGAGAAGACCGAGTTTGTGGAATATTAATTCCTCGGTTTGCATGTATCCAAAAGATTATCAGGCAATTTAACATGGATAAAGTGCAATATGTTAGTACTCCTATGATTGGTTGAAGTGTGGATATAAGGAAAGATCCATTTGAGTCTAAAGAAAATGATCAATGAGCTATTGGGAGATGAAATTCCTTACTTAATTGAAATGTGCACATTATTATACAAAAAGCTCAATGTACTCAACCATGTATTACTTTCTCATAGAACTTGTTTGTTATATTTTACTCCGAACAACGCAATATCAGTGGAATGATATCAAACAATATTTTCACATCTGAAAGAAACCATTAACACATATTTGTTCTTCCAATATTAGAGACAAGAGAACTTACAAATGAAATTGTAAACTCTAAAGAAAATGTCAAATGCTCTCATATAGAGAGACAAAAGGATTACAAAGAATATGCAACTCCTAAATAAATGTTGAAGCTACCCCCTACAACGAAATACTAAATATTACTTTGGTTGGTCTAGATGTTGGTTATGTTATTGATCAATGTAAAGGTCATTAACAAATTGATTATGTATTACCATGAGGAACACGACGAAATCTTGAAGATGATCAACCAATCACAACTACTATAGCTACCTCATCGCATTACTCATGGATGATATCTCAAGAAGTTCATTAACCTATATGGTCAAAGTATTGGTGACTTGAGTTATACCACTAAAGAGCCTACCCGAAATTATGAAGATGAAGTTATTTGAAACAAGCAGATAGATTATGCTACACATCAAAGGTAACGAGACCAAGTATGTACCGCCAACGCCTTTCTATAACTAGCAACCACATAATATCCTCATGATTTATGTAAAATTGAGGATGAAGAGATTTTTTAAACTCTCGTGATAGATGTACGTACCAAGGGAGAGATGTAGACTTCAAGGGGAGTCTCAACAATGGTGCATTGCACTCTTTTTTCCTTCGACAAAAGTTTATTTTTTCCCATTGGGTTTTGTTACTTGGCAAGGTTTTTAATGAGGTAACAAGTTATGCACCAATTCCCCTTTGACTTGGCACAAATGGGAGTATTGAAGAAAAAACACAATTAGTGTGTCTTCGTCAAAAGTAATTGATGAAGGGCAATTTAGGTATTCACTAACTATTATGTAATTGTAAAACCCTTGTATTTGACATCCTGTATAAAGGGGATCTGATGAATAAGAGAATCCTAATTATTCCGTGTCTTTCTTTCGTCTCTGTTTCCTGTTTATTTTCATTTCTCCTGCAACATATTACAGATTTTAACTCAAAGATTTGGATTTTTATACGAGTTAACTCTTATGTGATAATAGTTTAATTAATTATTAAGAAAATTTTCTAACTCTTATTTTTATTAAAAGGTCTCGCTGATAAATATTTTAAGTATTAAAGTAGAAGTATATTTTAGTGGCAACCCTTCACCTGCTTGCAAGGCTGGGGTGTTACATAAATTATCCAAAACTCATTTTTAAATTACTTTTTTCAAATATATCTCAAACACAGAGTTTGACCATTCTATTTTCCTAATTTTATCCTTTTCCTAAGTCTGAAATTTTATCCGTTAATTTTTTCTTTATAATTGTATCTTGTAAATTATCAAAAACTCATTTTTTGTTATTTTTTATTTTTTTTAAAATATCTCAAATACAATTTTTTATCATTCCATCTGCCTAGTTTTAGCCTTTTCTATGTCTGATTTTTTTTCATAAATCTGTTATCTATAATTGCATCTTGTAAACTATCAAAAACTCATTTCTAATTTTTTTTCTTTTTTCAAATATCCCAAACACAATTTTGGACTTCCCTAGTTTTATCATTTTCTGAGTATGAAATTATATCCGTAAATTCTGGGGTTTTAGATATAATATTACTTACCCACCATAAACACAATTTTAATTTTTTTTGTTTCATATATATTGAACCGGATAGTAAAACTTTCTATTTCTTAAGTCTCATATTTTTCTGAGTCATAGGTGCGGATGAGTTCTGGCATCGGGGTATTACATTGAAGATTCTATCGTAGCTACTTCCTCTAAGTCTTGCATTTATGATTATGAAGAGGAAGAAGAGTTCATTAATGGGTGGCACGAAATGTTAGAGATGTGTGGACTTCAAAGTAATGAATGGTTTAGCATACGGGAAAATGGGCACTAGTTTATAGGTGTCAATCATTTTGTCGGGACATGACAACGACTCAACGTAGTGAATGTATTAATAGTACTTATAGTGCCCCAGCTCACTTTGCAGTGAACTGTGTTGCCCTTACCTGGTCCTTTTTTTTCTTCATCACCTGAAAAGTGGTTTTTTAGGAAAACATGAGTTTTTTGCTCAGCGGGATAAAATTAAATTCTAAATACAAACTTCAACAAAATGCATGCCCATCTAACGACATTGTGCCTCCCCTCTACGTAGGGCCAGACTCTTGGCACGTTTGCCCTCTCATCATACTTGCACACTGCATTTTCTAGGTCAGTGACCTTAACCTTACTTGCGGCCCTTGTGGCGGCTCATTTTTACAAACAAAGATATAAAGTAAGAATCTAAATAACAGCGTTACCCACTTCCGAAGTTTAAGTTGTGGAGATTGACTACGTGGAACTACCCATGTCGCATCCTCGCCTCAAATGTGGAACCTATTATTTATTAAGATGTTAAACTATTTTTCATTTAGTCGTATTTACGTTATTTACCGATTATAAGGGTTATCTAACTAACTTTATTATGAATCGCTTGCTACTTATTCAACCTAATATTTTTCATTTCATTTCATTAAATTCTTTATCACTCTTGATCAGCATCATAACATCATCGTCAACATCATACTTGTTTGTCACTTATCATCATTCATTTCTTATCCATTTTCTTATCATTTTAACTTAAGTTCATTCCTTTTAAGTTTATCATTTCTCCAAGTGATTTACATTTATTTCTAAGTCATTATTCTCTAAATTAACCCATTTCATTTTATTCATTTATGTTGTAACATAATTCATTGTTTACCCTCAGTTTGCATATATATAATTATAACCAATTTCATTTCTATTTAATAATTTCACATAAAATCATAATCAAAATAACTTAAATTACTATTGTCATATGCATCATTTGATCAAATCTGAACATCACACATTTCACATAAAATCATATAATTACACATAAACCCTAGATCAATTTCTAGTTTTAATTTGAAACCCTAGTTTCGAAATAAACCCTAATTCAACTAAACCTTATTCCATTTTATTTTTAGCACTTTACATCATCATACCTAATTTTATAATTTCATTTTCTAAGTCACCTATCAACTAATTTTCCCCTCCTGTTTAACTAACTAAATGGCATGCAATGATAATTAAACGTGTTATGCATACTAAAACGTATTTCATGGAGTTATAATACTCTCAAGCGATATGTGAATTTCAAGCATAATTTGTTGCAGTTTTTTCATCATTTTGCCAGATTGGTCGATGACCATAGGTATGAGGAGTCAAAAGAAGATTTGGACGCATGCCAGAGTACACCAGTTTCTTCTTTTCCAATCAAATATTAAAGCAAGCTCCCAGTGTCTACACACATGAAGTATTTGAGTTATATCAAGAGGAGTTGAGCAAGGCATATGATGTTAAACTTGAATTGTGTGGCGATGATGGAGAAACAATTGTATATAAGGTTACTCCATTAGGAAAAAAAGATCAGCACTGTAAAGTATGTTTTAAGTGAAAGCAAAGTTTCTTGTAGTTGTAATAAGTTTGAGTTTGGAGGGATTTTATGTTCTCATGCGTAAAAGTGCTTTCTTCAAGAAATATTTTGAAAATTCCCGAGTTTTACATTAAGAAAATGTGGACTAAAGCAGCCAAAAAAGAATACTGTTGAGGCACACTTTCCAGTTGTAGGTGTATAATTTTCTGGATCAATTGAGAAAATGGGTGAAAAAAAGGTGATTGGAGTTCGATTCAAGGAATTGTGTTGTCTAAACAATCAGTTAGCAACTTGTGCTCCTTTAACTGATGAGACATGTAGAATTGTTAAAAATGGTCTTCGCAAATTTATAGATGAAGTTGAAGTGAGTTTCGAGAGTAGTCACACTGTAACTCCAGCTTCGGGACCAAAATTCACTGGGAAAAAAGATGATGTGTCAAGAGTGGTGGCGAAACAGAATTTAAAGCTGGAAGTTAGTGAAAAGCAAAACATTAGAGCATTTGGAGAAATTGAACTGGTATTGAAAGATGATAGATATGCGTCCATTGGATTTATGGTAAAAGGGTGGGAAAAAAAGAAGATAAACCTGCTAGATGTGGAACAAGTGCAAAGAGTGGGCTAGGGAAGAGTAAGTGAAAGAAGAAATAGAAGCAATACACTTGTCTTTATCAATAAATGCAGTTGACATGAAGAATTAAATGATTAGATTTGAATTTTTTAACTAACAATTACTTATTATTATTTTGAACATTATATTTGCAAATGTAACATATCTGATGATTTTTTATGAAGTTTTGTGTAGAACATCATTATATATACTTTCCCTTTTGCAATAGATCGAAGAAAGTACTCTGTAGATAGTTTTATAAACTGAATTTTGCTCCACACATATGATTAAGTAGAAGATTAAAAGTTGATGCAAACTTTTATATATATATATATATATATATATATATATATATTAAGAAATAGCTTGAATTTTGGATTCTCGCTAGTTTTTATGAAGTAGATATAACAAAAGGCAACAACTCCAATAATTTTGAAGTTTAGCTTAAAACTATTAGTCACTATAACTGGAGGTGTCTGTGATTATTTTGTTTCATAAAAGATTGATTAATTTTTTTACTACTTAATTACATGATCAAACAGTAAATGTTTGTTCTACTTTATCATTATTTTGCTTGTATATCAATATATTTTGTTGTATTAAATATGCAACTACAAAGTTTTAACAATAGGAGTTTTCCAAGTATTAACACTTTCGCTGAGAACAATTTATTACATTCCTTGTCGCAACTACCACAAGTTTGTTGCAGTTGCACATAAAGTGAAGTTAATTTAACTAGAGATGATATTATGTTGGCGGTCTGTCACTAGAAGCAATTAATGGTTGTAATATATAATTTAATATTAGGATTTTTTAGTGTAGCCTAAGTTGCATATATTGTTATTCCTTTTACGTACTTTTCAATGGTTTAGGAAAAAGGAGTGACTAATACTACTTCAAGCATATCTTACCCTACGGAAGGGTCTTCTTTTGCATACATGACACTATTGCATTTTGTGGAGGTACATTGTTTTTTATTTATTAAATATTTTAATATAACTTTTTTATTAGACTAATCTCTATCTTGTGTCTCATTTTTTTGTAGGTCTCTAATCGACGTGTTGATTGATATTTTGCTTGTATCCCATCAATAGAAAATAAAAAATAAAAAATGATTTGAGCTTACCAAAATTACTACAGGTAGGATTCTTCGTTAAGAAAAACTATGATTGTAAAGTATATATCTAATTTCGTTCTCACACTTGTATATACAACAACAATTAATCAAGTTAAAGGATAGAGAAATTTCATTTGAATGATGCATGTCATGAAGGCCACACAAGAAAGTTGATAAAGATTATGGTGATGTACCTCAAGTATGAAAAGTTTGGATCGTCCCTGTTTTTGTAGTTGACTTGCTCTTTATTTTTCAATATCAGACCGCTATGTAAAGTTGTTGATGCTGTTTAGATGTTAATCTTCAATTCTTGTTTTTATCATTTTGAGAGTGATGTTCAACTTATCTTTTATAATTAATTTATATGTTAAATTTGGATGTTCTTTTAATGTTCTTTTTGTAGCTTGCAGGATGGCTATCTTACTTTCACACATCTTGAACTATCTCCAATACACAGTATAACACTATTTTGATTTGTATTGTTCCTCCATGAATAAGCTTACCCGCTCTGTTTTAGAGGTCCACATAAGTGTCTAGTTTGTGCTTTCTGAAGATATTTTTTTCTAGCAAACTTCTTTAATATCATCGTTTTTATTAAATGATATTAATATCACTTTTCCTTTTTAGGCAGAGATTTTATTCTTGGTAAAATACTTTTTAGTACCTAGAAATTTGCTCGTGCAATCATTGAATAGTAATAAGCATTGATATTATGCTAGACGACATACATGTTACAGAAGTATAAATCTTTATCTTTGTTTGGTTCCTGGTTGGATGCTCAGAGCTAATCAACATTATATAAACAAATCAATGATCAGTTTATAAGTGAAATGAAAACATGGACAAACCCATGCAAGGACTGCTACTACATGCCAGTAGCTAGCCCATCTATAAGTTGGCCTCGTTAAAACTTGCGCACGACAAAACCCAGTAGGAAATCTGTGCACAGGTAAAAGAGTACCAATCAAACAAGTCAAGTCATCTGTCGGAAGTAGACAGGGGTGTAATCCTGCAGTGCCAGCTGAATGACGTATTTCGAAAGCTGGTGGAACCAAATGTAAGGAACATGAAGCTTGGAGAGTGCGTCCGTTGCTTGGTTGCCCTCTCGGTGAATATGTGTAACCACAAGGTGAGAGTGATCATACCACCTAAGTGCCCTCAACCAGCGTGCTCGCAACCACCAAGAATCGAAGGGGTACTATCTGTAAACAAAGAAACCATAGTTGTTGAGTCATTCTCTAGCCAAATGTGACTCCACCTGTTGTCATAAGCCACCTCTAAAGCTAATATACAAGCTTCTAATTCCGCCTCAAAGGCGCAACCAAACTCAAAATCAGAGGCCCACCCCCCGAGGATCAACCTATTAGGCCCCTATAGATGGCTCCGCCAAAAGTGTCCCTCGGCGTTCCAGTAGAGTTGCCATCCTTATTGACCTTCACCCACCCGGCCCAAGGAGGAGACCAAATCACCTGGCATAACGTGGGAGAAGCCCTCGGGATTGGTGGTATCTTCAACCTACTAAAACACTCTAGCTCTGCAGTGGTACTCGACGTGACCCCTTTTCGGAAGGATGATGCCTCTCGTAAAGCGGTCCAAATAAACGTCAGGAGCTGAGTCGGACTAGGCCAGTGATCATCATATGTGGCGCCGTTTTGAGCTGCCCAAATAGCCCAGACATAAATTACAAAGGAAACACGCCAAAGGCCTGTAACTGAGTGCTAAACGGTTTTTGCATCACCTACAAAAGCAAACTATGGAAAATAAAAAAAAGGGCCAATTTTATTATAAGGTTGGGCAATCTGGGCATTTCAATTTCCATACAGCATAAAAACATATTTTTGGTTATATTATCATTCTTGTCACTTTGCAGCTTTAAGAATTTCGTTTAAACATCCGCACCCCAACCCTGAAGTTGTTGAAATATGAGCCTTCAATTTATATAAACTAGCTTTATTTAATTAGAAATGTGGGGGATCAAACCTCGTGCCTTTCACGTGCAATGCAACCCGAGGGCTCTACCATTTGAGTTACTCTATTAATGAAATCACAGTAGCATGCCATATGAAAAAATCTAAAAAAGTTATATGATCTAAAAAAATCTAAAAAATTGACCACATCAAACTTCAGAAGCTGGAGGTTAAATGTTGATCGTGAGAATGTCTACGGGAGTTGAGCCTTCATATAAGCAACACATCCCTTGATCATAGGGCTTTAGATAGATTGTGGTCAAATGCTTTGCATGTCCTGCATTAAAATTTCACAAGTTGCTTGCAAAATAAAGCTTTTTAATGCATGAATTTGGTAGACAAATCTGAAAACTAAAGAGTTATGCATATACCAATAAAATAGAATTCATACTATCATTTTCACTAACTCCTGATGATGCACTTAAACCTTACTAGTGGATAGCATGAGAAGATTTCTCATATCTTTATCGCAGAGTATTCAATTGTGATTATTATGGTTTGCGCCTTAAGCTGTAGTCCTTAAATTGGTATCCGAATTACTACCTCACATTTAAGTTGCTCTATGGTTCAATCCCTCGCTCCTAATACATTAGCTTAGCAGCCCTTTTTATAGTCCATATTAGTACATTTTTCTGATAGAATTTTATATTGGTTATTCAATCCAATCGGATTAAAAAACCGCCTCTTTTCATTTGGTAAACTAATGCTCATTTTCTTTACATGCAGATTTCACTTGTGTTGATATTTTTTTTTTTTTTTGTGTTAGTACTCCCGACACCGGGCGTAAGCCCAATCCAAAATAGCTCTGTTGAAAGAGAAAGATGCTAAGCCTTTCACCTTTACTCCTCCATTGTACCACTACTATAATTTAATTAGAAAAGAACTAGTACTCAAACTTTAGCCTCTCTTAAGTCGAGGAATAGCTGAGATACACCGCTAAAGCCCTCACTCTCTCCCCTTCTTGCCGCTCTTACCCTCTTCTTTTCTTTGGACTTGAGCTCAAGCTATCTCTTTTTCAAAACTTAGAATGCATAGCCGCGAGACTCCAAAATTGGTTTATTTGAGACCACGGAAAGCTATCTTCCTTTCTTTGTACTGCAAGCTCCTAAGTTGAGGACTGAGGCTAAATGTCTTAGCTCCCATCTTATCAATTATTTATTTTGCACGAGACTTTGGACCCTGTACACGTACAAGGATTGGTTAAGCATGACTATTAAGAAAGCACCAATCCCCACTCTCTTATGAATGGGCATAACACACACGGAACACGAAGCCAATATCATCTGACAATCGATGAAAACAATCCGATCAAATCACTCATCCTTTGTAAAGCCTATCTTATTCTCCTATGCAAATACGAGATACAAGAAGCAACAAGACATCTGCACGACAACTTGTAAATGTCACTTTCCTACTTTCTGCCGATCAGTTCAAACGATCAAAACCAATCACTCTGAAAGCCAGAAACCAGTGCTTTGTAAGGTAAGGAACTACTATGACATATGATTCCCCAACACCCGCACATGATCCCGCAGCTCCCTTCAAGCCAATGGAATCGGCAGTCCCTCACCCAACCTAAGAAGGTTTCCCATGCCGATCCCAAGCACGAGGGGACTTCTTAAACCTTCAGCAGCCATCGCTAGCTCCATGGAAGGCAAGATCGAGAAGGTGAAGTCTAGACTTTCTATCTCTCTTTTACCTTTGTCCCTTAGCTACAAGTCCGTTGTGCATCACCCATTCCACTCAATTGGAAAGTCTCATGGGGGTACTGTAGGAATGCTAGTGGACTTCGTTAAACAAAATATGCACTTTTATGCCTTCTTTGAACCTATCTTTCATCTTAGGATTTGGTTCCATCTCTAAATAAGCAATTAGACCAAGTGTGATCTTGGGAAGATCGATTGAGTCTTTCTTTGTGCGGCTCACATAGAAGCAAAAGCCGCTAACTGTAATTTCCCTCTAAGGGGCATATCCGCGTATTATTTTAACTTGAAGTTCTAAGGCAGAAACCTCTATTGCTAAGCTAATGAAAGTGAAGCTAAGTCAAGGAGTTCCGTTTTTATTTATAACAGAGTGAATCTATGAATTTTACTTTTTTATTTATATCCCTATCTTAAATCTTGGATTCATGCCCCCACTTGAGTTTAGGTTTGGCGAATCATCAACAGTCCTACTAAGCCCACACGGATCCCATATATTGTGTTATATCTCATTACAGGCGCTTTCTCTATGATAGCATAGTCTCGGAAGTGGAACTTGTATTTCCAAACAAGGCCACAGCCGCCAGTTTCACCTCACACCGCAATCGGGATGGGAAACCGAAAGTCCTTCCTTTTCCACCTATGCGCCAAGGGCTTTCCTTTCGGGGAATGTTTCCGAACTGGTAATACACCACCCTAACCAGTATAGACTACCAGGGAAGTAGCAGTCACCTTATTATACGTTAACAGGTAAAAAACAGCTACCCATCTAACCTGCTTACCTTGGGACCTCGTTTAGCATTTAGCTTCAACTGCGCCACTATCAAAGTGCATTGTCCTTTTTTCTAACCGCTTCTTCGTCGGAAGACCACGATGGGTCCCGTCCTATTTTGTTTGAAAACTAATTGATCATGTCATACTTTCTATTTTGTTATGCCTTTCTTCGCTA
This sequence comes from Ajuga chamaepitys, assembly GCA_958295605.1. NCBI lineage: Eukaryota > Viridiplantae > Streptophyta > Magnoliopsida > Lamiales > Lamiaceae > Ajuga > Ajuga chamaepitys. The sequence goes on from OY282495.1 coordinate 43,723,916, forward strand.
CTGCTTTTAGTTTAGTACCACGAAACAACTTTGAAGTTGTAATTATTTCATACCAATACAATAAAACTTATACTATCATTTTCACTAGCTCCTGAATCCTGCCTACGAGATTCTGTCTTAAAGAACTAGCTTAAAAAATCTTTCTGGTACTTATGAGAAAAAATGTCCAAGCAGGAGAGAAAACAAGTTCAAAAGTTATATATCTAACATCTCAATTTAGGTCTCTCAAATCTCTTGCCAATATTCAGTCAAGTCTTTCTTCCATCAGCCACAATTCAAGGCACGCATACTACACCACCACCTCATTCTCGTCACTCTCTCTCTTTCCACCTAAAATGCTTATGGAAATAAAGAAGTCGAGAATGTAAAGAATATCAAACATTTTTTACAGGACAACCTATATATTTGAGCAGAACTTTCATTACTTTAATGTTTAATGTCCTCAGGTTCTTTAAGAATATCGCCAAACTATTCTAATCACTAAACTATAATGATCAAGAAGAAAAACCACATTTTTCTAGTGAAATAAAGCTCGTCTATATGCCAATTAATAATTGAGAAACTGAAGTAAAATATTAGTATTAATCAACTTAACAACAACGCACTATATTAAACTCAACCACAGTTGATTAAGTATACAAGGAGAGTATATATGCTCAAAGACACAAATCAGCTTTATATACAAAATTGTAATTTGTACATACATGGGGTAGCACGAAGCAAATAGAAGCCTATGAAACTTCATTACAAGAAGAAAATGCTATTGCTTATGTACCAAATCAACAGCGTTGAAAATTACTTCTTTTAACTCATTAGGGCATTTCATTGAACAATTGATGTATGAGATAGAGTCCTGGCCTCCATTTAATTCATTTGCAAGTTCTTTAACAAATGGAACAAGAAAATAATTTCATATAATTTGCAGATAGACAGGAGTATCAATTCATAAAGGAAGGAAAAACACTATACATATAATCACTGTTTTTTTATATTCCGGGAGTCGATTTTTGGTGGTAAAGATAGGCTGCAAATTTTGCTATTTTTCGTTTCTCCCTTTGTTCGTGTTGCTGTTGAATCTATTTGGAGTAGTGTGAGAGATTGCTATGGCAACGTCTTTCGAAAATCTCACCCTCTCTTTCCTTTTTTTGCGGAAGTTTTTGAGAGATTTTCTCCATAAGTACAAAATGTAATTTGTTTGAGGTGTGAGAGACGGTAACTTTTTAGTTTACTCACAGGACATATGGCGAAGATCCATAGATGGAATACATTTATGGAATAAAGGATTCAGTCGGATTACTCCTTATCATTTAGACCTTATTGGACTATTATGATAGTAGTCTAGCCCATATAATTTGGTGGCAAAGTCTCATGTGCACTAGTTGCACGGTGCAATTCGGGGTGTATACCATGATTTATGTTTAAAGGTATGACTTGTTATGGGTAAAGGTAAATACTAACACATCACATGACCGATTGCATGAGTTGGTACTCTAAGGGCCAGTTTACTTTGAGAGATTGCATGGGATTGGGAGTATTTGTTCCACATAATCCAATATCTACTTTTCTGGACCACTAAAACAGGTCAATCCCACTGTCCCAGGTCTGTAGCTACTGTTTGGGACAATTAGATGGATTAATGATCCCACCCCACCCCCTTGGACTAAATTAGCCACTAGGGATAATGATACATGCATTGTATGAATGCATTTAGGTCGATTTATACAATTATTTTGGTAGTGTTTGCATATAAATTCGGTGATTCTATGTTATATTTGATTATCTTGAGCCAAATAATGAGTTTGCTCGTTTTGTAGCAAAAGTATGATTTTAAGGTCAAAAGTACATTAGTATGAAGTTTGAAGAAGAAACGAGCAAGAAAAGAGGTGAAATGGTGAAAAGAGCGGAATGCAACGTAAAATCCTATCCTGACATGTTTTCAGTATTCCGCTATATCTTGAGATCTAAAAGTCCAATTGAGGTTTAATTAGTGGCATTAGAAAGCTAATTCAAAGAGATACAACTTTGTCAGAAAGATCCAAGGCCTAATTTAGGCCGAAAGACCCTAAAAACCGCTTTGAAGTTGGACAATCAGTGCAGATTTGACCCATTACTTGGCCCCCCAAGTCCATAAACGTATTTTTAGCGAGATTTTCCTATCTCACATCATTTTTTTTCCTCTTTATCCTAGGGATGTACTCCTATAAATACCCTAAGGCTATATACAATTTAGAGGCATCAATTCATGATCAACATCATAATGAACACCTTGGAGGCTTGAATCAAAAGGCAAGAAGCGCGAAGCGAAGAAGATCAAGATCCAAGACTCCAGGTTTAGTTGTTCTTTTTTATTTTATTTCTTTAGAATATTTGTCTATGAATGTTCTTTGGTTTTAATTATAGACATGGGTAGCTAAACACGTTCATGTCCTAGGGATAGAAAGTAGGTAATGATTAATTATGTTTTGATTTATTTTATTCTAGACTCCTTTCTATTGTGAAAGAATCAATCACATAAACACAAACACACAAGAGTTCGGACGAATTTGCCCAGAAATGGCGGAACAGCACTCACGTAGAATTTGAAATGAAAATGAATCAAACGCACTTTTAGGTGGTTCGAACTATGAAGTTCTACATCCACAGAGGCTCCTCACACCTCAATTCACTAAACTCAACTAAAGATTACAAGAATTACACCAAAATTAGCAAACCCCTAATTTTGTTCTCCGAATTAGGTTATAAACCCTAACTTCTTAATTCTTTCTCTACAGTATTGTTTACAAAGGGGAAATTGTATGAATCAACTCGCCATAAGCTGCTCTTGAAGATAGATATAGAAGTTGAGCTCGAACGATCACCAACAAGTTGTTGTAAACACTTGAACATCGAGTTGTGAGTTGCTAACAAAAAATGGTTGAGAAAACCGTTGCAACAGGAGCGTGTAACCGTTGCATATCAAACCTATACCACTTGTTCACTCGAACCCGGTTCAGCTTCCACCACTTTGTTTGTTCAATCTAAACCCGGTTCTACGGTCCGGTTCACACAGTTTTCTTCACAGTTCCTGACTCCCAACACACCCTATTACTTAATTATCTTCACACACTTGATGACATTGACTCCAATCTCACAAATCTCCACCTCAATGAATTAAGTGTGTCTCCTCACCCCAACCTGTCTTCACTTTCAACAATTAAACACATTCTTCAAGCCTCACCAGGCTCGAGCAATGCCTCAACTTGGTCCCTGGTACAACCTTGGTTAGAAAGTCAGCTTCATTCTCCTCAGTATGCACCTTCTTAACTTCAACTGAACCAGAATCAATTACATCTGTCATAAAATGTAATCTTACATCAATATGTTTTGATATTTCATGAAATGCTTGGTGTTTTACCAAGTGAAGTGCACTTTGATTGTCACACAGAATAGTAACACCTTTTTTAACAATTCCCAGGTCCTTAAGGATGCCTTTAAGCCACAAAGCTTCCTTAACTGCATCTGTGACTGCTATGTACTCAACTTTTGTATTGGAAAGTGCCACTACTGATTGTTGAATGCTTCTCCAGCTGATTGCAGTACCAAACAATGTAAACACGTACCCTGAGATAGATTTTCTAGTGTTTATGTTGCCTACAAAGTCTGCGTCCACATAGCCAAGCAATGGAACAGTGATTCCAGCTTTCCTCTCAAACTTCAGACCCAATCTTGCTGATCCCTTTAAGTACCTTAAGATCTACTTTAAGGCTTCTCAATGAACTCTACCTGGATTAGCCATGAATCTACTCACTAATGAAACACAATAAGCCAAGTCAGGCCTGCTGCATATCATCCCATACATCTAACTCCCCACACCACTTGTATAAGGTATGTGTTTCATGTATTTGTCCTCTTCAGGTGTCTTAGGACATTGATCTTTGGATAGTTTGAGCTGCTGACTCACAGGAGCACTCAATGTCTTTGCCTCATGCATGTTAAACCTCTCCACCACTTTATGCAGGTAATTCTTTTGAGACAAATACAAGATTCTAGCCTTTATATTTCATAAAATATCCATCCCTAAGATTTTCTTAGCATCCCCCAAATCTTTCATGTCAAATTCTGAGCTCAATTTCTTCTTAAGTTGATGTATTTTATGCTTACCCTTACTTGCTATAAGCATGTCATCAACATACAGCAGTAATTACACTTGATCTGCCTTGGAGTCCTTCTCAAAGTACACACAGCTATCAAATAAACTTCTAGTGAAACCAGCATTCAACATGAACTCATTAAACTTCTTATTCCACTGTCTTAGGCTTTGTTTTAACCCATAATGTGATTTTCTAAGATGGCAAACCTTCTCTTCACTTCTAGGAACCACAAAGCCTTTAGGTTGCTTCATGTAGATGTTTTCAACTAGATCTCCATGTAGGAATGCAGTCTTGACATCAAGCTACTGTAATTCCATGTCTTCTTGTGTGACCTTTGACAAGAGAAGTCTGATAGAACAATGTTTAACCACAGGAGAGAACACCTCATTAAAATCAATGCCTCTCTTTGTGTAAAACCTCTAGCTACAAGTCTTGCCTTGTATCTCACTCTTTCACTGTCTCCAACTTCAATTTTCTTCTTGTAAATCTACTTAGAACTCACCAGCTTCTGTCTTCTTGGCTTGTCAACCAAGTTCCAAGTGTTATTTCTTTCCAAAGATTCCATTTCTTCAATCATAGCACTTATCCAGTGCTCACAGTCATTACAACTCACTGCCTCTTTGAAATTATGATGTTTACGATGTTCTATCTCCCCAGCAACAGTGAGTGCATAATACACACTACCATCTTGTCCATAAAAATCAGGCCTCTGGATTTGCCTCCTTGGTCTGTCCCTGGCAATGCTATAGTTTCTGAGGCTTGAACTCACAGGTGGTACTTCTTCTTCTGATGATGAACTCTCACTTTCATGGTTCAAATGTTGAATTCCTTGTGGACTAGTATCAGGTGAATGCTCCACCTCAACTGAGACTTTCTCAGCTTCCACAACCCCCTCAAACTCATTCCTGCTACCAGTAGAGATATACCCCATGACATTCTAATTGAATTTCACATCCCTACTTATCATAAGCTTCTAATGTCCTTGTTCCAAACACCACAACCTGTAACCTTTCACCCCTTCTGGATAAACCAAGAACACACATCTAGGAGCCCTTGGCTCAAGCTTATCTTGCTTAATATGAGCAAAAGCAAGACAGCCAAACACCTTCAGGTCTGTGTAATCATAAACCTTTCCACTCCATACTTCATCTGGTGTTTTGAATTCCAGAGCTGATGAGGGTGATTTATTGATGAGATAACATGTTGTGTTAATAGTTTCACCCCAAAAAGACTTTGGTAATCTAGCATCAACCAACATAAATCTCACTCTTTCAAGGATGGTTCTATTGAACCTTTCTGCAATTCCATTTTGTTGTGGGTTCATTGGTACAGTTTTGTGTCTTGTGATTCCTTTCTCTTCACAAAACTCATTAAACTTAGTAGATAGGTACTCAAGGCCATTATCAGTCCTTAAGTGCTTGAGCTTTTTCCCTTTCAAGTTTTCCATCTGATTTAACCAACTCTTGAACTTAGTGAATGCATCACTGTTATTCCTTAGCACAAACACCCACACTTTTCTACTAAAATCATCTATGATAGTCATAAAGTATCTCCCACCACCATGAGTTTCTATTCTTGATGAACCCCAGATGTCACAATGCACATAATCAAATGGTTTTTGAGTTGTGTGAATTCCTTTTCCATAAGGCAACTTTTGTGACTTGCCTAATGCACACTTATCACAGAATTCAAGTGATTGTGATCCCAATTCTCCAATAATACCTCTCTTGGATAATTCTTTCAATCCTCTCTCCCCAATATGCCCAAGTCTCTTATACCAAAGCATAGGATCATCTTTGCTCTACACATTATCCACACAACCAAAGACAGGCTGTCCCAATCAAAATGAATAACTCATTGTGTTTTCTGCCTTTGATCACCAATTTCTTGCCTTTGGTTATGTGTAAATATCCATCTACTGACCTAAATTCACTTCCAGTAGCATTCAAAGTAGGGAGAGTAAATTTCTCTTTAAACCAGGCACATACCTCATATTAGAGATTGTTCTTGTGACACCATCAAACATGGTGATCTTCACTGGTCCAGTGCCTTGTACTCTACATGACTGGTCATTTCCAAGCAGTACACATCCTCCATCTTCCTTCTTGAGGTCTTGAAACCAATGCTCATGAGGACACATGTGAAATGAGCATCCAGTATCAAGAACCCACTCATTATACATCTTTGAATCAGAAACATTCAATACCTCTGCAAAATCAGTGTCTTGTTCAACAGTTGCAGCTTCTGCATCTTTTCCTTCATATTTCTTCTTCTTTGAGGAACAATTCTTCTTCAAGTGTCCCACCTATTTACAGGAGAAACATCTCATTTTCTCCACCCAATCCCCAGATTTCTTTGAACCCTCATTTCCAACTTTTCCATCTTTATAATTCTGCCATTTCTTCTTTTGGTTGCTTTTTTTGAATTTGATGTTCAAGCCCTCACCTGTTGGATTGGATTTCTTATCACCTTGAACCTGCAAACTCTTGGTCTTTAAGGCATTGATAATTGAGTCAAAACTTAGTTTATCTTGCCTCCCAAACATGAGGGTATCTCTGAAATTCTCCAAAGATCTAGGAAGTGCATTCAACAACATCAAGAATTTGTCATCCTCTTCCATTTTCACTTCCAAGTCTTCTAGCTCATCCAACATACGGCTAAATTCATCTAGTTGATCAGATAATACCTTGTCATCACTCATTTTCAAGGCCAACAACTTCTGTTTGAGGAACAGCTTGTTGGTAACAGATTTAAAGCATCACTCCACTGATCCACAGGTTTTAAAGCACTTGCAAGCCCGTTTTGAATCAAGATTGCATTCATCTTGATCGTCAACAAACCAAAGTCATTCCTCCCTGAGAACTTATCAAGATCCATCTTCATTCTAGCCATCTTTCTCTTTTTTCTGTCGTGGAAAATGCTTCCCACAGACGGTGCCACTTGTTGTGAAAGAATCAATAACATAAACACAAACACACAAGAGTTCGGACGAACTTGCCCAGAAATGGCCGAACAACACTCACGTAGAATTTGAAATGAAAATGAATCAAACGCACTTTTACGTGGTTCGAACTATGAAGTTCTACATCCAAGGAGGCTCCTCACACCTCAATTCACTAAACTCAACTAAAGATTACAAGAATTACACCAAAATTAGCAAACCCCTAATTATGTTCTCCGAATTAGGTTATAAACCCTAACTTCTTAATTCTTTCTCTACAGTATTGTTTACAAAGGGGAAATTGTATGAATCAACTCGCCATAAGCTGCTCTTGAAGATAGATATAGAAGTTGAGCTCGAATGATCACCAACAAGCAGTTGTAACCACTTGAGCATCGAGCTTTGAGTTGCTAACTGAAAACGGTTGAGAAAACCGTTGTAACAGGCGCGTGTAACCGTTCACACCAAGTGTAATACCTGTGCCTCTCACAACTCACTGGCCAATATAATTTTTGCATTTCATGCATTCCATATTTTTATGTGTTATTTGCGTGATAGTTTTATAGTAATTAATTTGTTATATTTATTACGTTATTTTATATTTTGCGACTAATTTGGAGATGTTTATTTTGTTAGTCGAGAACCCCCTAGTCTAAAATATTGGGTCATGCTACAAAATTTAAGATTACGCGTGACAAGTTTAAAATGTGGAACATTATTTGGTACGTAGAAGTATTAGATATGTAAAGGATTTTATTGTCAGAATAATAATAACAACAACAACAACAACAACAACAACAACAACAACAACAACAACAACAACAACAACAACAATAATAATAATAATAATAATAATAATAATAATAATAATAATAATAATAATAATAATAATAATAATAATAATATTAATAACCTACCAGATTAAGGAAATGAAAAGGCGGTGGAAAGTGGTGTATAAATGGGAGGCCTTTATCATTATATTTGGGGGAAAAACCTTACAAATCACATAATACAATAGCACGTCGAGTTCACAATTAATCTGGTAAGCAACTGTGTTTGTTTCAACTAATACTTCTCTCCTAAGTTCATGGTTATTGAATTTAGCTAATTCAAGCTAAATCCATGTGGGTATTGAAAATAGATAACTACTTCTCCAATAACATATAATCAAATGAAAAGTCTGATTATGAAAACAATCATGAATTCCACTTTTGTAATCTCATGATGTTCTTATCTTTACTCGTGCTTATATATCAGATTCTTAGGTTAGTGTATCATATTAGTTTTACTAAATAAAGTTGAGTATATTCTTTATATGATAATGTTCATATGTTATTTGATAATCAAAATAGCCTAGATTTAAATTTTGTTAAATCTGTCCAGATTTTAGAATTGGATGTCAGCTAATTAGCCAATTTCGACCATTTTGCTAACTGAATTTGGAAAAATGCAAAACATAAAAGTTGTAGTACGATATGTTAGCTTTATAATCCAACTCGAATCATACAAATATCAATTTTGTAGAAAAATTAATAGCCTTATTACCAAAATGCGACGAAGCTGAAACTATCGTAGTAAAAGTACGTAACAATCTAGAATTTAGTAAATTGTGCATTGATTTGATTTAAAATTTGTCGTAGATTGATTACCACTGTGGAATAAGAAATTTCAAAAGCTACTCCGAAGGAGAGGTAAGTAGAAATCCATCTCCAACTACAATGCTTGAACATAGTATTTTTGTTTGTTATTTGTGATAATTGATTGTTATATGTGCTGTTGCATACCTTTGTATAAAGTGTTTTATTCCGTTGCTAGAAACAAACTGATGTGCATCAATCATGAGCATTAGCATCTACAAGGATTACATGTGTACATATAAGAAGTCAAAATAACGTAATTTCATAAATTGATAATGTTTTGGGGTTGGTCACCACTGGCACATTGAGAGTTATATATATTGTATATGGTGTCTCTCGGGATGCTTCCGGTGGCATGCGTGCACGCGGAAGAGGTTCCCACTTCAGCACCTTTATGATGAGGGGTACGGGAAGAGGTAGACTTTCCGGTGGACTGCAGGGGCAGGCAGGAGGCGGACCCCTGGTAGTCTCGGAAGGATAGCCACTTGGTCGTACCAACCATCACTACTATCTCGGGTGGACTATAAGGGGGGAGGAGGGACCCTTGGTAGTCACGAGTGTGGCCAATGAGTGTTATTTTTGGGAGGTTTATGACAGTGACGAGAGCCAATTCCCACCAAATATGATTTCTTTTGAGAAAGAATTGAAAGAAATGGTTTTGTGAAATGCATCTCATCATTCACGCATTGGCATGCATGATTTCTGCTTACTGGGTTTTAGCTCACGCAGTTCTTGCATTGTAGGTGAGTTTGATTAAGCATGAGCTCGTGGACTAATCTGGCATGCTGTTGGAGCTGATGCAAGTTTTGAAGCCCCGTGTATATGAATGACGACCTGTGGGGCTAAACCTTGGACTCACTATGTTTTTGCTAGTGTTTTAATAATCTTTTTGGACATGTTCAAACTAAGGAACTTTAATATGTATATTTCTGTAAATATGGTGTTGAATGGAGCGTGACACCTTTGTGGTCGATCTGTATCTATGTAAATATATGTAGGTGAGATTTTGGTCTTGAAGGAGTATTCTAAATTGTAAATTTTAGAAAAGAAAAAAAAATACAGGTTTTGTAAGGCTAAAAATTAATATAAAATAAGTTTTTACGAGGGTGGGTGTGACACCAAGCCCATACCACTTGTTCACTGGAACTCAGTTCAGCTTGCACCACTTTGTTTGTTCAATCTAAACCCGATTCTACGGTCCGGTTCACACAGTTTTCTTCTCGGTTCCTGACTCCCAACACACCCTTTTACTTATCTTCACACACTTGATGACATTGACTCTAATCTCACACTTTCTATGTTTTTATCTATTACGCATGTTCTTATGTGATGAATACATTAATTTTGCCAATTAGATTATATTCTACTTGCTTAATAACTCGACGCCCAAGAAGAGAGGGTTCTTAGTAGGCATACGGCGTATAACATTATCAATAGTCGTCCGAGAGGAGTGAGATATCTGTGTGGGCATTGATTTTAGGATCCTTTGGCGTTACGTATGTGATAGTTACCCCAAGAGGGTAATTATTCATACATAATCAACACATTCGCAACGTCCGAGGGGAGGGCTAATTAAGAGTAGTGCCGCCTAATAAACACTAGAATTCGGTTTAAAGGTCTAGAATAATAAGATAATCATACATAGGAGATTGTAACTGAAATCAAACCCTAGAATATTATCTTTCATTTGATTTATTCCTTCGTGACTTCTTGTTGCTTCTTTGAGAGTTGTATATATTTCATTTACTATTTTTATGCACTTTAGTTTGATAGTGAATAGAATCACCTTATTTGAGAGTCTAGATAGGGCTGACCTATTGGTATTAGGGTATAAAATTGAACATAGGAAACAGTCTCTGTGGGATCGACCTTGCTCACTACTAGGTAAAGTAGCACCGTACACTTTCGGTAACATTAGGGTTATAATTTAGTGCATCAGATAACCAATTTTGTTTTTCCATGTTGTCTTTTTTCAGCTTTTAATGTTTTTTTCTTTTTTTTTTATTCTATTTATTTAATTTGTGGCCGACTGTTTGCAACCGACGACGGTTCTGTCAGATTTCTGAGAAATCTAGATATCTTGAACGAAGTTTGCTGGTAAATTTTTTTTTTTTTTCTAAATTAGTTGTTCTTGATGTATTCTGGGTTTGGCCTTCAACTTTCTGATAATGGTATTAGTTCTCCTTGTGGCATTAAATGGCTAATTATATGTTCCAAGACAATAATGCACATTATTTACACCAGAATATAAGTTTTTTTTTTTTTTTGAATGTCTTCTCAATTTATGTGATATCACGAGTTTGTAAAAATGGTTTGATTCTTGAAAACACATAAATGTGAAAGATGATTATTTCGCACTTCTAATAAGTTTGCCAATTTTGAACAAATTGTAGATTCAGGCCCGAGGGTGTCGGTGCCGAATTCTTCACCTTGTGTAAAAGCCATCCATTTAAAGCCAATAAAAATCTACTATTACTTGTTGCAAGCAGTGTGGGGAATGGATTCGCCCTATTCCATGTATATCTGGGGGAATATGAAGAAACTAGTTTTTGCTATAATGAAAATGAAGTCGGTTTAGGATGAGTATGTTCTTGGGATTTGAAGAGACTAAACAAAAATCAGCATTGAAGCCTAATATGGTCGATCAACATAATTAGGAGGATAGAAATGGAAAATCCATATCCAAATCCATCTGTGATACAGAAAAATAAACAAAAGACTTGATTAATTGGTAACATTTTACGCAGAGAGAATTATGAAATGTAAACATTGGTTTATTTGAGATCAATTATACAAGTCCCACCCCAAATTTGACCCAAAACCCTTACAAAGGGATACTGAGGGATATCCATATAAGAATTATAAATTGTATATCTTAATTCCAACAAGTGGAGTATAGTTGAGAAGTATCAACCTATTCTAAGATTACAATTAGGGAAAATATAGAAAGATACTCCCTCCGTCCCGGCCTAAATGTCCTACTTGCCTTATTTGTTTGTCCCGGCCTACTTGTCCAACCCCAAAATGGCAAACAAAGTCAACACTCTAAACCCCTCATTTTTCAGTTTTTTACAGAAATGCCATTCAGATTTTATTTATCAATTCCTAATTACCACTAACCCAAATCCATAATTTAAACTAAAACCTACCCACTTAATACCCAAACCCAAACCCAAACCCATTGTTTTATTACAGAAACCCTACTTCCATATCATATCCCCCCTCCTCTCTCCTCTCTCAGCTGCTCTTCTTCTCTCTCTACGAACTCTCTGGAATCAATTTTTCTGGGATTCTTCTCCTCCATATTCATCATCCCTTCCACTCTCTGGTGTCTTCTCACCCATGTCACCCGGTCTTCTCTCTCACCTTCTCACCCAAAATTTGTTTGAAACCCTAAAAATCTAGATCTCCCGGGTTTGTGTTATCTGGTCTTTTATTTTTCCCGATTTGGCCAGATCCACACCGATCTGGTATATTGAAGGCCGATTTCAGCTACTTGTTTGGTGATTTGGGGTCGAGGAGACAAAGAGACGAGATCTGTTCTGGAATGGAGATTGATTCTCCAGATTCGACAGACGGTTTTGTTTGGGACTCGGAGGAGAGTTTCGTGCCTGAAACTCTGGTACACGCGTTTATTTATGCACTTTAAGTCTGTTAGAGTGATGAATTGTGATGTTTGCGTGTAGAATGGAGAGGATTTGGGTTGTTTTAAGTGCCTGTGGACTATTTGACGTTTGTGTTTTCATTTTGAGTTAAATAGGTGATTTAAGGCTAAGTATTCGTACTCGGCCGGATGCACAACGAGGAAATGAAGCCCAGATGTCAAAAGGACGGAAAAATCGCCGGAAAATGAAGAACAGAGTACCGCGACCGCGGAAAAATGGCGCGGCCGCGGTCCAAGTGAAGAAATAAGCAGAAAATCTCTAGACAAGTAGCGCGGCCGAGGCATACTTGCGCGGCCGCGGCGTGGTGCTGGATCAGGAGCGGGCGCGGGCGCGGCCCGTAAGCGCGGTCGCGGCCCATTAAGGCGGTTAATTAATCCTTGGGCCACAAGAGTTCCGTTTTAAAGCCCAGAATCGACCCAAATTGACTTTCTCTATAAAAAGGGATCCTTATGCTCGGAAATAAGGGACGAGAACATTACGAGAGAGCAAGATTGAGAGATTCCAAAGGAGACGAGCAATCAAGATCGGCAATACTTGGGTTTTCTAGTCCTTAAGTCTTTTCAATTATGTATTTTCAGTTTAATTTGTCTTTTGTCACCGCCATGAGCGGCTAGTAGGTTATTTCAGTCCTTAATCGAGTCGAACCCTAGTTTTGCTATTCTGTGATATTTACAGTGATTATTAATCAGTTGATTTCTTGAAACGTTGTTATACTATTTACTTATCCTTCAATGCTTGTGTGTTTATATGCTAGATTGATCACCTAGGATTATAATTGCATAAGTAACGCTAGGTTATAATCGTAATCCGTAATTGTTACGAACCTATAGCCACTTAGTAGCGAATAGCGAGTGATATCGCTAGGGTAGTATATAGCTCGGTCTGAATGGGTCCGAGCTTACGAGGTCCACACCGTGTCTATCCCGTTATCCTAGTTCTGTAGGTGTCCGGTTAATGAGATCCAGAGAGCTTATTCTGAGGTCACTCAACTGGATAGACTAACCAAAGAGCTTGTTTTGGTTAGTTAAACATAAGGGATAACGAGGTTAGCAGAGCTTGTTGTTAACCTCGGGGTAGGAGTTTTAAGGATAAAATTGGTTAATAATTGCATCTATCACAGGGTAGTAATAACTAGGGGGAGATAAGATTAAGGGCTGGGATTCGTTATTTTATAAGTAGAACAAGTCATAGTTAATTTGCTTAATTTCTGTTTTAGTTCCTTAGTTAATATACATCAATTCACAAACCCCATTATTTATATATTTATATATATGTTGCTAGTATTAGGTTTTACTTAAACACTAAGATTCTTCCTGCTCCCTGTGGGATCGACCCTACTTACCACTTCTACAAGCTAGAAGGGTAGCTAGGTTTAATTAATTTTACCGCATCGCGACAGTGCGGTCAAATTTTGGCGCCGTTGCCGGGGAGCGGTGCAAGATTTTAAGTGTTTATTTTTATCAGTTCTATATTGAGTCTCGTAATTTTATTTTTTTATTTTATTTTTGCGATACACTTGAACTCACCTAAGTTTCTTTTTGTCACCGAGAAATCTTCCGCGTCTGAACCTGAGCCAGCAGCAATGGCAACCGAAAGGACTATGCGGGAATTGGCCACCACTGGCACTACTCACCAGCCTCTATGCATCACCTTCCCCGACTTGGGGGAGGACACCACTTTCGAACTCCGATCAGGGTTAATTCACCTGTTACCCTCTTTCCATGGGTTAGCAGGAGAAGATCCGCACAAACATTTGAAGGAGTTCCACATCGTCTGTTCGAGCATGAAGCCGACGAAAGTCACTGAAGAACAGATAAAACTGCGGGCATTTCCTTTTTCTCTGAAGGATATGGCCAAGGATTGGCTCTACTACCTACCCTCAGCATCTATAAAAACTTGGGAGGAAATTGAGATCCAGTTCTTGGAGAAGTACTTTCCGGCATCTAAGGCCACGAACATCCGGAAGGAAATCAGTGGAGCGGTACAACTGCCCGGAGAAACTTTGTACGAGTATTGGGAACGCTTTGAAAAGCTGGTGGCTAGATGTCCCCAACATCAGATCACAGAACAGTTGCTCATCCAGTACTTTTATGAAGGGCTGACGCAGTCAAACCGGAACATGCTGGACTCTGCCAGTGGGGGAGACCTATGTGACAAAACCCCGACAGCTGCTAGAGCACTCATTTCGAAAATGGCGGCTAAGACTCAACAATTCGGGACACGGGATGTTTCAACACGGATAGTGAGGGAGGTGAACGATTCTCAAATGGACGCGAAGATTGATCAGCTTACCAAAATGGTCCAGAAGGCTGTTTTGGGGGGGAGCTCAAATATCCGACCCTGTCGAATATGTGATACTACCGATCACACAACCGATAATTGCGAAGTTCTGGGTAATGAGCTAGAAGCACACGCCAATGTTGTCGGAACTGGAAACTTCCAAGGCCGAAAGTACGACCCATATTCCCAGTCGTACAACCCAGGATGGAGGGATCATCCGAATTTCAGCTATGGAAATCAGCAAGGTCAGTCAAGTGGGCAAAACAGACCTCCACCACCTAGAGGTATGTATTATACAAAGCAGCCAGCCGAACAAGTACCCGACTCATCATTGGCGGATATTGTGAAGACTTTAGCAACAAACACTGTGCAATTTCAAAAGGATGCAACATCAAGCATCAAGAATCTCGAGACACAGATGAGCCAGATGGCAACTGCTATAAGTCGACTAGAGAATATGCAGAGTGGCAAACTGCCATCACAACCTGAAATGAACCCTAGAAATGTCAGTGCCATCACATTGAGGAGTGGTAACCAGCTTGGAGAGCTTAAGAAGCCCGGGCAACCATTGGAAGATGATAAGAACGACATTTCGGAGAGGACAACCGCAGACAGAGCCGCGACCGCGGCGGACATGCGCGGCCGCGACCAACTCGACGTCCCTGAAGAGAAAGTCTCTGTAGAAGTTGCGCGACCGCGGCAACCCAGCGCGGCCGCGGCCCCTGTTCAGCAGAAATCAACACATTCTGCATCCATTCCGCCTCCGCCACTTCCTTTCCCCAGTCGCATGATCAGACCGACACGACCTGACAAAGAGAAGGAGATATTAGAGGTGTTTCGAAAGGTTGACATCAACATCCCCTTGATCGATGCTATCAAGCAAATTCCCAGATACGCCAAGTTCCTAAAGGAGTTATGCACCAACAAGCGTAAACTAAAGGGGGATGAAAAGGTCCTGATGGGAGAAAACGTCTCAGCAATCTTCCAAAAGAAGATGCCACCAAAATGTAAGGACCCAGGTATGTTTGTCATTCCTTGTAGAATAGAGGGCATAAACATTGAACATGCCATGCTAGACCTAGGAGCATCCATTAATGTAATGCCAAGAGCGATATTTCATGCATTAAAACTAGGACCACTGAAAGAAACTAGGATAGTAATTCAGTTAGCAGATCGTAGTAATACATACCCCGATGGTCTAATTGAAGATGTCTTAGTAGAAGTAGGTGACCTAGTATTCCCCGCTGACTTCTATGTTTTGGACATGCAAGGAGATTCCTCTACATTTTCTCCAATTTTGTTTGGGCGGTGGGCGGCCGTTTCTGAACACCGCCCAAACAAAGATTGATGTCGGTAAAGGGACTCTGACTATGGAATTTGATGGCCACATCGTTAAGTTAAATATTTATGATGCTATCGGACATCCTGAAGATGCTAATTCTGTTTTCTCACCTGATGCGACTAACCCTTTTGTTGAGAATGATTGTGAGAATAGGTGCAGGAGTAAGCTGAATTGGTCCGCATTGGTGCGGCATCGTAAAAAGGAAGATGAAAGGCGGAATGGGGTAAAGTGCCTGAATTGGTCTGGGCCCATGTGGAAACCACCTTGGCGCAAACGCTGAGGGAATATGCAGCCGTCGAGCCAACGACGTAAAACAACAGCGCTTGTTGGGAGGCAACCCAATGTTTACGGTTTTTTTTAATTATTTCGTTTTCTTTTATTCAGCATTAGATTAGTTCTCTTTCATATTTTTGCATTTTTACATAATAAGGATTACCATAAAACACAAGACGGAGGATGATCGTCGGGCACAGATGCAGACGTGGTCAGAGCAACAGCAGGAATGGCAGAGGCAGCAAGAAACTCAGTGGAAATACATGTAGTCCTTTTGGGGACAAGGGGGCATCCACCCCCGCTGCCGCCTCAGTAAAGCACTGTAAGTACGTACCAAGCCGCACCACTTTTTCTTCCCTCAAACTCTGGTTTTCAACCAAGTTTGGGGGAGGGGGGTGTGACGTGGGGCGACTTGGCAGCGTTTCTAATATGCTGTTCGTTTCTATTTTGTTTGTTGGGCCTGTGAGCCATTAGTTGAGGATTGGGCCTGTGTGCCATTGATAGTATGTGGGCCTGTGAGCCGTAGTCATCTGTTTCGTTATTTTGTTTTGTGGAGTCTTTATGATTTTTTGTGTTTATTTTGGTAGAGTCTAGATCGAGTCTAGGAAGGGAAAAGAAAACTGAATTGTGTTGTAAAGATAAAATTAACACATTAAGGTGATGATAAGTTGGCAATGAGTTTATGAGGATTGTTGTTAAAACTTGTTTTGAATAGCATATGATAGAGCATGACGGGTAATGGATATGAAATTGAGCTGTAATTCGCAACATTGATCAGTAAAATTGCCTTGTGAGGACTTGAGCCTATTTTGTACCTCCAGTTTTGGAGTAACTTGTACAAATTCTTTCGGTGTGATTTTCATTGATTATGTGCATATAGACCCTAGAACTTGCCTTGCATGTCTGTCGTGAATAAGTCAATGTGTGTTGTGGCTTAGAAAGTGATCTTAGGCATTTCTTGATCAGCCTATTTCAGACACTTGACATAATTACCTTTTTTACCGCAAACTTGAAAAGTAATTTTCCTTAGTTAGCCCAGTTGAGCCGTGAGACTATCACTTGTTAGCCGAATATTACAAGCCGAATATCTTTCCAATTGGCCTTTGACCTTATTGGACTAATCTAGTTAGAGGGAGGCGAAAGGAGAGGTAGTTGGGAATGTTATTTGGGATTCCTATGGGCTGAAAAGGGGAGTGAAATGAGAAATGAAAAGGGAATTGGTGATAGAGAAGTCAAGAAGGTTTCCATCCTATGTGCTAAAAAGCTTAGACTTGTTAATATGTACAATGCAAAAGCAAGAAAAGAAATGAGGATAGGAGTAAGAAAAGTGCTTAAAAAAAAAAAAAAAAGAAGCACTTGGTTGTAAAAGATGCGGACGTGGGTAGAAGAAGTCATCCCTTGGGGTGATGTACTGAGATTGGGAGAGTGAGATGGGAGTGATTGTTTTGAGGGGTGGTTGAGTAGGAATAACTTGGTTAGTCCACATTTTAGTCACTTTTATCCAAATTTTATCCTACCTTACCTAAGCCTTTATTACAACCGAATTAAAGACCTTTTTGATTCTTTGCCACACATGCTGAGTACTAGGTCCGACTTAAATAATAGGCAAGCATATGGTGGTCGTTGCATATAAGTCAGTGTGAGTGTAGTACTTTGCATACCTTAAACACTTGAGAGAAGAGTGATACACAATTCCGGTGAGGATCAATTGTTGAAAATCATAAGCAATGAAAGTAGTTGAAGTTGCTCTGTCAAATATGTTCGGTTACATCATGTTGCTATGTTTTTGGAAAACCTTTCTGAAACTCGTAATTGCCACTTAAAGTGCCTTCAAACCCGTGTCTTGATTGTTGCTTGATTTAAATTTGTTCGGGACGAACAAAGGGTTAAGTTTGGGGGATTTTGGTACACGCGTTTATTTATGCACTTTAAGTCTGTTAGAGTGATGAATTGTGATGTTTGCGTGTAGAATGGAGAGGATTTGGGTTGTTTTAAGTGCCTGTGGACTATTTGACGTTTGTGTTTTCATTTTGAGTTAAATAGGTGATTTAAGGCTAAGTATTCGTACTCGGCCGGATGCACAACGAGGAAATGAAGCCCAGATGTCAAAAGGACGGAAAAATCGCCGGAAAATGAAGAACAGAGTACCGCGACCGCGGCAAAATGGCGCGGCCGCGGCGTGGTGCTGGATCAGGAGCGGGCGCGGGCGCGGCCCGTAAGCGCGGTCGCGGCCCATTAAGGCGGTTAATTAATCCTTGGGCCACAAGAGTTCCGTTTTAAAGCCCAGAAACGACCCAAATTGACTTTCTCTATAAAAAGGGATCCTTATGCTCGGAAATAAGGGACGAGAACATTACGAGAGAGCAAGATTGAGAGATTCCGAAGGAGACGAGCAATCAAGATCGGCAATACTCGGGTTTTCTAGTCCTTAAGTCTTTTCAATTATGTATTTTCAGTTTAATTTGTCTTTTGTCACCGCCATGAGCGGCTAGTAGGTTATTTCAGTCCTTAATCGAGTCGAACCCTAGTTTTGCTATTCTGTGATATTTACAGTGATTATTAATCAGTTGATTTCTTGAAACGTTGTTATACTATTTACTTATCCTTCAATGCTTGTGTGTTTATATGCTAGATTGATCACCTAGGATTATAATTGCATAAGTAACGCTAGGTTATAATCGTAATCCGTAATTGTTACGAACCTATAGCCACTTAGTAGCGAATAGCGAGTGATATCGCTAGGGTAGTATATAGCTCGGTCTGAATGGGTCCGAGCTTACGAGGTCCACACCGTGTCTATCCCGTTATCCTAGTTCTGTAGGCGTCCGGTTAATGAGATCAAGAGAGCTTATTCTGAGGTCACTCAACTGGATAGACTAACCAAAGAGCTTGTTTTGGTTAGTTAAACATAAGGGATAACGAGGTTAGCAGAGCTTGTTGTTAACCTCGGGGTAGGAGTTTTAAGGATAAAATTGGTTAATAATTGCATCTATCACAGGGTAGTAATAACTAGGGGGAGATAAGATTAAGGGCTGGGATTCGTTATTTTATAAGTAGAACAAGTCATAGTTAATTTGCTTAATTTCTGTTTTAGTTCCTTAGTTAATATACATCAATTCACAAACCCCATTATTTATATATTTATATATATGTTGCTAGTATTAGGTTTTACTTAAACACTAAGATTCTTCCTGCTCCCTGTGGGATCGACCCTACTTACCACTTCTACAAGCTAGAAGGGTAGCTAGGTTTAATTAATTTTACCGCATCGCGACAGTGCGGTCAAACTCAGTTTTCCGAGGACGACGGAGTGGCAGCTCTCCCTACTGGGATCGAGGAGGCCCCCCCGGTGCATTTGAATCAATATTCCCCAGAAATGCAACGCTTCATCCTCGAGTGCGTTGCTTTCTGGGTCGCGATGGTGAAGAGGTTTAGTTTCTGTTTAGTTTCTTGTCGAAGTTTGGGGGTCTTCTGAAAACCCTAATTTCCTGATGAAGTTTGGGGATCTTCTGCAAACCCTAATTTGTTGATGAAGTTTTGGGGATCTTCTGCAAACCCTAATTTCTTGTGATCATCTCGGGTGCTTGCATCTTTTATGAGAACGTTGGCTGCATGTGTGGTTATCTTTGTTGTTTAGCTGGTTTTTTTGAATTGTTGACAGCTAGAGTTGTTTGTCTGTAGGGACCACCCCAGTGATGAAGTTATTCTGAGGGGAAAAAAATGTGGGTTATCCAATATTCTGTCTTTGTTGTTTCGGTAGCTTTTTCAAAATGATGAACATTTTTCGTTTTGATTGAGTTCATAGCTGCCCAATTAAAGACAATTTTCTGCAATAGCAAGTGTAGAAATTGATATTGAGTCATGAGCTTTTGTGTAGCTTGATTTGGTCAGATTTTCTGTCCAAATTAATGTTGCCTTTTGGCTGATTTGTGGGAATTTAGGTACAACCCCAATGATGATATTGTTCTGAGGGGAAAAAGTTCAAAAACTGCTGATAGCACTTCATTTGATTTTGAATCCTGTGTTTACAGTTTAAGCAAAACGAACACCTTCATCAGTGTTTACACTGTAAACAGCTGCAAAAACCTTGAATGCTGCTTTAAAACTAATCTACCAAATACCCCAATTCTCCCACAATCCCACTTTCCATCTGCCTGTCCAATTGGCCCTGTTCTCTCAAATGCTCGATGCTCTGCCTAACAAGCTCCTCTTCAACTTCTAGGGCTTCGGGTAGGGCATCAGCTCTTGCTAGTATAATTATTCCCACCTTTGTCTTTCATTATCTCCACCATACAGCCCTGCAAACTAAGAAATATATTGTCTAGCTTCGCTGGTTCAAGGTCCTCAAATGATTTAAGGACATTGGCCACCAAGTCATCCACATTATAGCTACGAGTCTCAATTTGTAGCGATTGAAGTGCTCTGAAATAACCTAAGTCGAGAACATTGGTATCTGGTGAATTCGGAGGCTGGAACATCAGCTTGATGTCAAAACCATCAGCTGTTGCAGCATTTCTGAACTCTATATCGCTGTCAATTAGGTGTGGCCTTGCGTTATCCTGCTGAATTATGATTGTTTTGTTTGCATTGCTTGGCCATTTTGCTTTGATCGCCGGAATAACCTAGTTTGTGAAGCCATATGAAGAAACATAAAGCAATTTATTACACACTTAATGTTTTGTATTGTCATCAATTTCAACCCATTTTTTACTAAATCTAAAAAATGTGTTTTAATTTGGAGACATACTCACATTAAAATCTCTAAATGATGAATTTATTCTGATAGAGAATAAAAAAGTTACCTGTTCCAAAAGGCAGCTTTTTATTACGGCACTGTTTACCGAATCGATTGGTTTTGTAACCATTGTCCCGCGTACTCTGTTTACGCTGTTTCTGATGGCAGGTTCCTGTTTAGTTAATGGGAAAATTCCGATTTTCCCATCGAAAACTAGTGCCCCGCTGTCTGAATACTGTGGCCGAGCCACTGCACACATAAACATTACCTTCGAGATGAATCGTTTGCTTTTACAGGCTCGATAAGGGTCTTCCTCACCCACTAGCTTATATGCTCGATCCGTTACTCTTTGCATATAAAACCATTTCTCGTCTATGTGTATGACATTATGCATGCTTTCGTATTTGCATTTCATGTTTACGCTGTTCTGATGCAAATAACTAAGGCTGTACTTCAGCCTTTGAATTTTGTTTGCATCAGTCAATGTTGGTTTTATTGAGTTGGTATGAGCTTTAATCTTACCTGCCATGATCCATCTGCCTATTTGTGACTTGCTGACCTCTAACTCTTTTGCTAAACGCCTGATTGTACCCCTCTTTTCAAACGGTATTGCCTTCATGGCGACTTCGTCTAATTTCTGTATAATGGACGGAGGTTGCCGAAGCCTTACTGCTGGAAACGAGATGGGAACATCTTCTGAAGTTTGTTTCCTTGCAGCCTTCCAAATGCGCCGGATCGTCCGACTTGAAACTCCATATGATGCAGCCATTTTGATAGCGATTCCGTTTGTTAAAACGCCGTCTTTGTTGTGGTTAAGAAGGCACTGCGCTATACGAAGTCGGTCTGATGGAGCAACATCTTTACCCCTTTTTTTAGTCATGAGCTGTAATTTGTAATCTGAGTATTTCTTTGCTGTAATAGTTAGAAAAAACTGCATTGAATGCAATTGTTGGCATATTTATAGACTAATCTATGTGGTAGGTTGAATTTAATTTGAATTTTAGAGGGAAAAGATTCAAATGTAATTCCCAGCAGTTTGAGAAATTTTAACTGCTGTAAATTTCAGTTTTTGGAGGGATTACTCCCCCAAAAACTTGGCAATAGAAATTTTCAATTTTTGGCCTGCTTCGCACAAATTACTTTACTGCATTTTCAATTTTGATCAATTCAGTATTTTTAATTTTATTTTATTCAGTGTTAAAAAAAAAAAAAAAAACAGGTTAAAAAAAAAATACAAAAATGGAGGGAAAGATTAAAACTCTAATCCTTCCTCCCAAAAATTACTGAAATTCAAAAAAGTCAACAAAACAACACCATTTCTTAGTCTCCGTGCCCGGCCAAGGTAGGACATTTAGGCCGGGACGGAGGGAGTATGATTTATCTTAGTTTATGGGATTCGGTATAATCTCTCGTAATATGCCCCCTCAAAATAGACGTTCCATCGGCAACGAAAATTTTGTAGCGCAACTGCTGAAAACGAGGGTGAGCCAAAGGCTTGGTGAGAACATCCGCCAGTTGGTCCAAAGTGTTGACATAGGCAACTGAGAGAACACCTTTGGAGGCCAAGTCACGCACGAAATGAAGGTCGAAAGCAATGTGGTTCTTTCGGGAATGAAGTATGGGATTGAGGGCAAGACGTGTAGCGCCAACATTATCACATAAGATGGTAGGCTTCGCAGTAAGAGGCAAGCAAAGGTCAGCAAAGAGGTGGCGGAGCCAGCAGATTTCGGAAGCAGTAGTCGCAAGAGACCGATATTCGGCTTTGATTGATGAGCGAGCAACACCTCTTTGCTTGCGAGATCTCCAAGAAATCGGCGTGGAACAAAAAAAAAACGATATAGGCTGAAGTCAACTTACAATCCGAAAGATCACCACCAAAATCAGAGTCCGAGTAAGCCATTAATGTGAGGAAAGAGGCTCGACGGAGAAGAAGACCATGATGAAGAGACCCCTTAAGATACCAGAATAAACGTTTTGACCGCGGTCCAATGAGCTACGGTTGAAAAGGACATAAATTGGGCAAGTATGTTAACAGTAAAGGCAATATCTGGACGAGTAATAGTGAGATACTACAATCCACCAATCGCACTATGATACTCGGTCGGGTTAACTGTGCCCAAAACAGCCGCATGTCTGAACAAACCTGGGGTGGTCAACGGTTTGGCCCCATCCATGTGGTGCTGACATAACAGATCGACCACATATTTATGTTGAGATAAAAATAATCCTTCTTTACAAGGAGCGACTTCTAAGCTAAGAAAGTAGGACAACGGGCCTAGATCCTTAATAGTAAAGTAAGACTGAAGATGAGTCGTCAAGGCAGCAATAAAAGAGGGACTCGATTCGGTGAGAACAAAGTCATCCACATAAGCCAGGACGTAAGGTGATCAGTGCCAGAATGCAATGTAAATAGTGATGTATCAGCTTTAGAACGAGTGAGACCAAAGCGCTGAAGAGCAGCACAGAGGGAGTCGTACCGTGCCCGGGGGGCCTGACAGGGACCATCAAGAGAGCGTCGAAGGAGGCAGACATGATCAGGCTGAGACGGATCTTTAAATCCTAGAGGGAGAGACATGAACATAGACATCTAAATTCCCATGGAGAAACGTATTACTCCACTTCAAGCTGCTGAAGAGACCAATTAGATGTGATGGCAATGGTGATTATGGTGCAAATGGTAGCAGGTTTAATAACAGGGTTGAAAGTTTCCTTGAAGTTAATGCCGGGACGCTGATAAAAACCCTTGGCAACAAGACGGGGTTTGTATTTATCAATATAGTTGTCGGGTTTCCTCTTGATGCGGATGACCCGCTTGCAACCAATAATGTTACAACGAGGTGGAGGGGGAACTAACTCCCAAGTACCATGACGCTGAAGAGCCGTAATTCATCATCCATTGTGCTGCACCACTGGGGAATATAAAGTGCCTGCTTGACTGAGGATGACTCAATATCAGCCGGAAGAGGATGCTTAGTGGCGGTGTTGAGATGCTTGGGCTTGAAGATATTGTTTTGACTACGTGGGTGCATAACATGAGTACAAACTGTACTGAGAGGAGTGGAGCCTGACTGAGGTGCAGACGCTGGATTATGGATAATAGGTGCAATAGGCCCGGTGATGAAGATGACGTGAAGACATGAACCTGACAAGGGAGTGCGACAGTGTCGGGGGGAGGGGGAGAGGAGGGAGGGGGGCGAGGTGGAGTGAGATGGGGCATCAGAGGAAGAGATATGGTGCCAGAAGATGGCTCAGACGAGATGGACAGAGACGATGAGTCGGCACCTGGAAATAAATCTTCAAGAAACTGAACATGGCGAGAAACGTAAATCTTGCCTGATTCAATATCCAAAACCGAGACAGTGGAGATAACTTCCCAGGAAAGTAAGGGCGGAGCCAAGGGAAGCAGAGACATCCAAAAACACGTAACTTGGAATAATTTGGAAGTGCATTAAATGACACTTCAAACGGGCTACGACGGCCAGAGTGGGGTCGGCATTCGATTAATAAGATAGATCGCAGTTTGCAAAGCAAAAGACCAAAGTTTGGGGGAATCTTTGCAAGATGAAGGACTCGTCCAATTTCCAAAACATGTCGATTACGACGTTCTGGAATCCCATTTTGTTGGGGCGTGTGTGGGGCGGTAGTGAGCCAACTAATGCCAGGGTGCAGAAGTGAGTGATGTAAAGCCTGAAATTCTCCACCATTATCAGTGTAAAACAATCCAAATTTTATGCCCAAATTGATTTTCAACTAAAGGACGAAATTGGAGAAAAATAGATGCCATCTGAGACTTCGAATTCAAAGGATACAACTAGCAATAACGAAAAAATAAATCAAACCATCAGAAGAAAATATTTCGACCCATCAATCGAAACATATGATGGACCCCACACATCAGCGTACAGATAATGTAATGGGTGGACTGCATTAAACGAGCTCGTAACAAAAAGTAGTCTACTGGATTTGCTCAAACGACAAGAAACACAATTGTTGCCCCAAACTTGGGACTTGTTCGCAACAGGTAAAGCAAACTTATTAATAATAAAATGACTGGTCTCCACAGACGAATGACCAAGTCGAGCATGCCAACAAGGAGAAGAAGTTCGAACACCAACATAAATAGATTTTGGCCAGCCATCAACAAAGGTTGGACGAGATGGTAAATGATTGACCCCATCACTGCACGAGCCTTTAACTAGAGGCATCCCCATTGACTTATCCTTGATAAGAGTTGTGAATTGTATATCTTACAACAAGTGAAGTAAGTATTTATATAATTGAGAAGTATCAACCTATTCTTTTTTTTTTAGACTCAAGTATTAGTCTATTCTAAAATTACAATCAGAAAAAATATGTAAAGATATGATTTATCTTAATTTATGGGATTCGATATAATCTCTGGCAATAATCCATACCTTCAAAATACACAAGTCCTAATAAATAATCCAAACCTTGTAATTCTGGGTTTAAAGCTATAAGACTGGTCGGTAGGGTTGAGATCGGGTCGGGTTTTTCGGGTTTCGGGTTTTCCGAATCGGGTACCCGATGAGATAAAAGAACTCGATTTTCTAATCTGATTTTGCGGGTACCCGTCGGGTCGGGTCAGAGTTTTTTTCTTTAAATTGATTTTATGATTGAATCATCTTTTGTTTCTTTAAGGTTATTGAATGTGGTCTAGATTTGTGGTTAATTTTGTTAAAATAAGGTACCCAAAAAAATCCGACCCTACCAAAACCCGATACCAATCCAACCCGACCTTAACTCAATACCCGATACACTTAAAAAACCCGATCCTATCAGTTAAAACCCGCATGAGTTGAGTCTGAGTACCCGAAACCCAAAATCCACCCCTACTGGTTTGCAATAATCCATACCTTCAAAATAAACCAGCCCTAATAAATAATTCAAACCTTGTAATTCTGGGTTTAAAGCTATAAGACTGGTCGGGATGAGCACATGGTGTCGTGACAATGATACAATAATAACCACATCCACCTACCCTCTCTCCTCTTCTATAGTCCTTGAACCCATTCCTGAACTCCATTTTTTTACTTCAGCGATCAATCCATGGTGCTCTAAAACGCTACCATGGACGCGCTCTATATACCCACCATATCAAACTTCCCTTCCATCTCCAACACCAGAAAACTCAAGCTCAAACTTCACCATAATCTCCCATGCTCCAGAAAACCCACATCCCCAATTTCGCTCCGTACCATCTCCCGTTTACCCATCATCAAATGCTCGGCCAACTCCCACCACCATATCCATGGCCACCACGACCACGATCGGCACCATCATCATAATCACGGTCATTGCAGCGGTGGCTGTGATGCTCCTTTAACAAAATCGCAGGAAATATTCCTTAAATTTGCAGAGGCTGTTAAATGGACGGACCTAGCCAACTTCCTGAGGGAGCATTTAGAGCTCTGCTGCTGCGCGACGGCCCTCTTTCTAGCCGCCGGCGCTTGTCCTTACTTGCTTCCTAAGCCCTCCATCAAGCCCTTTCAGCAAGCCTTCACTCTCCTTGCTTTCCCACTTGTTGGGGTAAGTAGCAACTATAATTTGCTTCTCCGTCCACCCAGTTCCTTCACGTCATTTTCCTTCTAATGATGTACAGGTTTCGGCATCATTTGACGCGGCTATGGATATTGCGGGTGGGAAAATTAACATTCATGTGCTGATGGCGTTGGCTGCATTCGCATCAGTGTTTATGGGGAATGCCTTAGAAGGTGGATTGCTTTTAGCCATGTTTAACTTGGCTCACATTGCAGAGGAGTACTTCACTAGCAGGTCGATGATTGATGTTAAGGAACTGAAAGAGAATCATCCTGATTTTGCGCTTGTTTTGGATGTGAAGAACGGGAATACCCCAAGTTTTTCTGATTTGGTGTACCATAAAATTCCGGTGAATGATTTGGAAGTTGGAGCCTATATCTTGGTCAAAGCTGGTGAGGTCAGTGTTTTGTGTTCATCATGGTCCCAAATTCTTGCTCATCTCTATATGTACACAGATCAATCTCTCTAGTTAACTTTAACCTTGTTTGCGCTTTTCCATTTACCATATATTCGAACTACTTTAAGTGTGTCAATGTCTAAGAGAATAATTTTGTTTATTCGTGTAAATTAGTTACGTTTCCTTGTTCATATGCCTCTTTTGAATTGTTTAGTATGTATTTTGATGTTGGTTCTGCAGTTCCAACTGAACTCGCTACCTATGTATGGAACAAAGCTTATTCATCAATCCATAATTAGCATCGTTTAAGTAAGCGGACCCTCTTAAGGTCTCCCTCTATTTTAATCCAATATTTCTCTGACTGATGATGATAAGAGATACTTGCCTAATTGAGTCAAGTTTATGTGCATTATGTGATGATTAATCAGCATTCAGTTAATTTCCAAATCTAGTTTTCATGTCTTAAAATAATGCTTCATGTTGGTACAATCATAAATTGCAGCATTTGGCACCCTTCTGAATTTGTTGTTAGAGATTGGAATTTGAATAGTTGCTGACTCCTTTACTCCTGTTGATACATTAGCATGCTACTGCTCCTTTTTTTAATGATAAAAGCAAGTTCTGTGCTGGTGTATGTGTTTTCTGATGCTTGAAAGACATTTTGTAACAACTTTACCCCGTTGTTTTACTTGCTACCATGCGTTGGAGGCCTCCAACATGGCCATGAAAATAGTATTAAGTGCATTGAGGCCCAAGAGAAGGTCTTTTCTTCTTTTTTGAAGATTTTTCCTTGTTTTGCCGTATCTTTGTTTAGCACGTCTTTCATACTTCAGTCTATCAAATATTGGACTGCTAAGCCTCCAATCATTTCCCTAAAACCTTGAGCTTCCAATATGGTTCCTGTGAATCTTAGTGTTGGTAAAATTACGAATTAGAAGAGTTTATTGTACCACAAATTGTTTTTAAAGGTTGAACCTTTACCATGATTTCGTTTTATCTGTATAAGTTCATCTTCAACTATTGCACCTTTGCTATCTGTAGTCAGTTCCAGTGGACTGTGAAGTCTTCCAAGGTGGATCAACTATTACCATAGAGCACTTGACTGGGGAGGTCAAACCTGTTGAAAAAAGAGTTGGGGACAGCATTCCCGGCGGAGCTCGGAACCTGGACGGTATGATGATTCTGAAGGTATGCTTGTGCCTTCTTTATTATTTTATTTTCTTGTCCGGCTGTTATAGCATATCTAGAATATACTTTGGTACAAAAGAGTTTGTTGCTGCTGGATACGAATCAGCTAAATGCAAATACCTCTTATTATCCTCACTGCCCACCGCGCCCTCTTTTTTCTTTCTAATTAAAGTAACTTGAGAAGTATATTTTGCAGGAGTTGGATGGTTGAGAAGTTTGCTTTCTTGATTCAGTTAATCTCTTTGCCTGAAATATAAGAATCTTCCTCATTCTTTTCCTTCTGGTGACACTTAACTTGAAATTTGGAATTAAGCTATCTTTGACGTAATTCGGCTAAACGATCTTAGTTGTTAATGCTGCTATTGGTGATGTAACAATCTTGAAATAATCTGATTTTTCATTTTTCTTATTGTACCAATAATATATATTTTAATAATAAAAGATTAGGTTACATGTCATTATAAGAAACTTTGAAGGCTTTATGTGATTATGTCTTCTTTGACAAATTGCTTTTACATTTTCATGTGCATATTAGGAGTTCTTGATGAGATGATATGTTAATTATGCCTTGTGGCCATTTGTCAATTTTCACCGTTTCAATTGTTTGGACTTCCATCATTATTTGCTAACAACATTAGTTTAATTTAGGCAAAAAAGACATGGAAAGAGTCAACACTGAGCAGAATAGTGCAACTGACTGAAGAAGCTCAGCAGAGTAAACCTAAGCTGGAAAGATGGCTGGACAAATTTGGTGAACAGTACAGTAAAGCGGTTATAGTTCTGTCTGCTGCCATTGCATTCATGGGGCCAGTCCTCTTCAAGTGGCCCTTTTTAAGTACATCAGGTATAAAGTGGATCATTTGTTTTCACCTTAAATATTCTTTTCTTGGTTAATCTGAATTTGTTGGTAAAAGTTTGATATGGTTTGCATTGGCGTCCACAATAACATATCCCAAGAGGGCATCAGAGCGACAAAAGATAGTAGAGACAGAAGACAAGTGATAATAGAAATAGAAAGACAAAACCATAATGGTAACATGCTTGAAAGATATTTTCGCCTTCAGTACTGAAACCCCTGTAGTGCTTCTTTTACCAAGTCCTTCTGTTTATTTGTCTTTTAGTGTGCGGCCAAGGTAGTTTCTTTTGGGTATTTGGTCTAGCTATTAAATCACTCTGTATACTTCAGTAATTTTGTTTAACTCTTTAGTTTGCAGAGGATCAGTTTATCGCGCATTGGGGCTTATGGTAGCTGCATCACCCTGTGCATTGGCTGTGGCACCATTAGTTTATGCAACAGCAATTAGCGCCTGTGCCAAAAAGGTAATTGTCATAGTAATTTTAATATGTGAAAGTGAGCTATCTATAGTTTGTCTTAATTGGATTGTCATTGATCATGTCATTTTCAGTTACTTAATTGGGAACATGCCATAGCTGTGTAATGATATGGTCACTTTGTAACAATCTCTAATAACCCTGCTAGAAATAATTTCAAACTAGTGATGTTGACCTGACTATTTTTCAGGCGCAAGGCACACTAAATTTTGGAGTTTGTGCCTCTATACATCAAAGGCGGGCGTAGTTCAGGAGGCGCGCGCCTCGCTGCACCTCATGGTTGGCGCGCCTTTTGGACACACTGCCTATTTTATTTTAAAAAACATTTTTTAAGTTAATTTTGACCCTTCTTTTAATGTCTAAGTTGTTCAACACTTCTTTAGGCTCTTAGGAACTAGGGTTTCAAAAGAAAAATAAAAAAATAGAAGCACAGAAATAATAAAAACAAGAAGGCCAATGACTCCACCCACGCCACTGCCCAGTGGCCAGGCGACCACTCCCGCTTGCTGCCAACCGCTCCGAGCATGTTAGATTTGCATGTTAAACTAATGAACTTGTTTAAATCTTATGATTTGTCACTTGCGTGTTTTGATATTTGAATTTTCAACTATATGATGTTTGTTTTTGTGTGTTTGTGCAATTATATACTTGTTTAATGTTTATTTTAGCCTAATAATGAGAGAATTGATTTATTTTGCTATTGGTACTCGTTTTTTAATTGTTGGCAACTGTGTCCAAAAGGCACGTGCCTCGGGCGTCAGATGGCCCCTTGCGCCTCAGCGCGCCTAGCCCCTTAGACAGCTATGGTGATACCGTTCTAAATTGTTTGAGAGGTTGAATTTGAATTTGCTTGCACGTGGATGGAGAAAGAGGAGGGAGGGGATCTGATGTATCCTGAATTGTTGTCATCCGAATATAGCAGTGGTCATGTTTTTTGCTTTAGATGAGGGTAATGTAGGAAAGTAAATATCTGCACTAGCTAATCCAAAAAATTATTTGTTCATACCCTGAAGAGGAAATGGGAAGTCTGAAACTGAAACTGTCATGCTAATCTTGTTATTAACATTTCACTCAAGATGTCAGAATTAGCCTTTGATTTGCCACAAAAGGATATTCTACAGGGTATAGCATAAGGAGTTTAACCAGCCAATCCATCATTGCATGCTATTGGCTTGTCCATATGCAGAAAATAGTGTTTCTAAGCCTTGTTAAGAAGGATCTGCATTTTACCTCACTAGCTCCTACAGAAGAATAATGCGATGAAAATTTCCAATATTTCAATACATTATAGTGCTCCTACTTTTTTGCTCTCTTGCATACATCATTAACATTACCTTCTTATTAGGGTATCTTGCTTAAGGGGGGCAATGTCCTAGATGCATTAGCTTCATGCCAAAATATTGCTTTCGATAAAACTGGCACATTGACAACTGGTGAATTCATGTGCAAAGCAATAGAACCGATACTTGGACATGTCAGCAGCAACGAGACACAAATTGCTTCATGTTGTGTACCCAGCTGTGAGAAAGAAGCTCTTGCAGTGGCTGCTGCTATGGAGAAGGGAACAACTCACCCTATTGGAAGGTTCTTCAATTTTGTGGATATATCTTTTGCTTTGCGTGTTTTACAACTGAGGTTTACCTTGGTGTTTTATCTTTTTATTGCCAATCTCGATGTGTGTAGTAGGCCTAGTAGTGATAGTCATGATTATATATGAAAAACTGCTTTAACTCATTTCATCTAAGTAGTGTGCAACACGCTGCCCCTGATCATGAGAATTTTTTATTTTCTATAAGACTGTAATTTTCTTGGGAAGAAATCAATCAGAATGAATTTGCCCATGACAGAGTTGTAATGATATCGCAAAAAGCCTGCTTATTTTCAACACTATTCTTATGATTAGTGCTTTAAAATAGAAAACCTAGTGATCCTTTTAGATTTCTTAATGGTGATGGTATTGGCGCATAACTTTGGTGATTAGATCAAGTTCTGCATTGAGTTATAGTCTTGGTAATTTAATGGTGCAGAGCTGTTGTGGATCATAGTGTTGGGAAGGATCTCCCTCCAGTTTCTGTTGAAAGTTTCGAGAATCTGCCTGGCAAGGGTCTTTTTGCAACTGTATCTAGCGTTCAGGTACTGAATATGAATTTACTAGATTGTTTTAAGAAGTCCTTTTTTCCAGAATAAAGTGGAATTATTCCTTAAAGTTTTAATGGAACTTTTCTTAATTTGAACAAGTTGTATCATACCATTTTGGTGGATTAATTCTGTAATTATTTTGTTTTGCTATAGCCAGGGTTTGGAAGTGGCAAACCATTAAAAGCATCAATTGGCTCTGTGGAGTACATCACTTCTCTGTTCTCATCGGATGATGAATCCAAAAAAATCAAAGAGGCAGTTAGCTCTTCTTCTTATGGTGGTGACTTAGTCCGTGCCGCTCTTTCTGTCAATAATAAGGTGACTTTTGTCTAATTTTTCTAAAGATGTCTCTAGACTATAAGAAAGACAATAGCTCACAGTTTCCTCAATATGCATACCTTGTTTATTATTACATTTAGAACAAGTAATCTGATAATGAAGATGCAGCTTCTTTCTTTTCCTTTTTTTTTTTTCTGGGCGAACATGCAGCCTGGGCTTTCAGTTATTGCACCAAGAATATAGTGCATTGTTTCTGACATTGG
This sequence comes from Ajuga chamaepitys, assembly GCA_958295605.1. Taxonomy (NCBI): domain Eukaryota; kingdom Viridiplantae; phylum Streptophyta; class Magnoliopsida; order Lamiales; family Lamiaceae; genus Ajuga; species Ajuga chamaepitys. The sequence goes on from OY282495.1 coordinate 43,756,076, forward strand.
AAAAATGTGGAAATAGATATAATAAATGAACCAGAAAAGGTCTTATCCTTCTTTTCTGTCTTCTGTACAGGTCACACTGTTTCATTTTGAAGATATGCCGCGAGCTGATTCATTGGAAGTTATAAAGATATTGCAAAATGAAGGAAATCTCCGTGTTATGATGTTAACTGGTGATCATGAGTCGAGCGCACGGAGAGTTGCCAATGCCGTGGGAATCAAAGAAGTGCATTGCAGCCTGAAGCCAGAAGATAAACTCTATCACGTGACAAACATTTCCCGAGATACAGGTATTACTCGATGCCCAACATAGGGTTTATCTGTTGTGTCTTGCTACTAATCATGAAATAATTACAAAAAGAACACCGACTGTTAACTTGATAACAAAAAACCGAGCTCTTGTTTGAGACTTACTAAATACCAACATTTTTCCTTTTTATTTTATTTTATTTTACTTATTTTATTTTTTGTTGCACAAATTGCATCTGCAGAGGGTTAATTTGTAAGGCGAGGACAACCCTCAATTGGGGGGTGATTGTTGTACTGTAAGGGAGCATTAATAATTGCAAAACTAAACCTCAGGGGCAGCTATGTGATTTTCCTGGGGGACAAATCATGAAGCAAATTCATCCCCCCCCCCAAAACCCAAACTTGTCAATGTGATTTATTTTGCACCCCCTAAATATGTCGTGAATAGTGATCCTTACTCGATATTGCCTACAGAGGATATCTATTAGTATATATATGAATTGGCGATGATCTGCTTCAGGTTTTAATTGAACAATGGCAGGTGGAGGCCTTATAATGGTCGGTGATGGTATTAATGACGCACCTGCCTTGGCTGCTGCCACTGTTGGTATAGTTCTGGCAGAGCGTGCTAGTGCAACAGCAATTGCTGTTGCTGATGTGCTTTTGCTGCAAGACAATATTTCTGGGGTTCCTTTCTGTGTTGCTAAATCTAGACAAACTACTTCTTTGGTACTGTCTCTCTCTCTCTCTCTCTCTACTTTGCTTCGTGTTGTCCTTTATTTTCTTATAATCTTTACACTGTGTGTACATGCAGGTCAAGCAAAATGTTGCACTAGCATTGTCGAGCATTCTTTTGGCCTCACTGACATCTGTTTTGGGATTTATCCCACTTTGGCTAACAGTAAGATTATGCACAAGAATTTGTTTTGCACCCACCAATTCAGTTCCCTGTTCGATTTTGAAGTTTCAAAAATACTTGATTAGTTGTTAAGCTTCTAAAAAAACCTTCACTGTGAATTCCTTTGCAATTCTTTTAGCATACTCTACAGAATATATTTTCCTAACTCAAACTGTATTTTAGAAATACTTTGTCATACACCATAACTTTTAGCATTGGCTGCCAATTGATTGCGTTTCTTTCCACTGAAGATTACCCCCTCCCCCCTCCTGGGGAAAAAAGTAAAGTTTTTGTTTAACATATAGAAGAAGTAAATTTTCAACACTCAAAGTTATCTTTTATTGTAATGTTTTTAATTTCCTTACAACTTTGATGAAATTTATTTTAGATGAGGGTGATGGGTTTGATGAGTAAATAGAGGTCCTGCAAATGAGAATCAATTGACTAAAAACAAAATGATGTATTTTGGAGAAACATTACTCTTTTATCTTATTATTATAAATATTTTATTTGATTCTAAGGTGTACATTTTGTTTAAGTTATATCTTATACTTAATGTGCAGGTACTCCTCCATGAAGGTGGGACGCTTCTTGTTTGTCTGAATTCCATCCGAGCTTTGAGTGCCCCAACATGGTCGTGGAGGCATGATCTTCTGCAACTTATCCATAAACTCAAATGGATGTTCACACGATTTGTGAAGACGGACACTGGTAGTGGCACCTCTGTAATTACTCGATCTCTTTTGGTTTAGCTGTTTTTAGGGTTCATACTAGTCAAGCTTGTTGCAATTGTGAATAGATTGGTCTGAACTCTATATAGGTACAAACAAATTATGGTTTTGGAACCCTAGTTACCCTAATAGGTATTGTAGGCTGGCGCGATGAATGAATTTCACCTTTCTTTGTATGAGAAAGGTATTTGAAATGACAAGCCTGGCCTCAGACTTTATTTTTTTAAATAGATAGTATTATAAATAAAGAAAAGAAAAGAAACGTGCGAATAATGTGGAGACCACAGGACGGTCACTCACAAAAGGCAAACTAAAAACCTTTTCATGCCACAAGTCGACAGATAAAGGTGTACAGAATGATATAAGCAAAGGCAAGAACAAGCCAATATGATGCAATGAATAGAACCATCATCTGACGTCCTACAGATGCGAAGCACCTTGCCCTATGTCACGAAATCCAAGCATGGGGGAAATCCAACACTCCTCACATCGGTGTGAGTCCAAAATCCCTGGGAAGATTTCAATGAATTAGCTCGTAGCTGTCAAGTCTGTAAGCACAACCAAATGACGTATCCCAAAACACGGCATACGCAAAGCAAACCTGCTAAACACAATGGAGGGACTGCCTCCAAACAAAACTCTGGATTGCCGAGGCAAAGAGTTGGAATTGTTGTCAATTCCAAGAAATCCATCAAATACCAACACATGATCATGGCATGTAGCCAACCCTACTAAAAACAATGGAGGGACTGCCTCCAAACAAAACCCGAGATTGCCGAGCCAAAGAGCGGGGTTGAAGAATTCTACTAGTGCCATGTCCATGACAGCCCTATGGTCAACCGTAATCAACAATCAGCCGCCTGGAGAAGTGATCGGGATTTCAGTTTTGTGCGGCTGCATGGAGGACAGAATACTTCCCCTGCTTCTTACAAAGTGCGTCCCCTGTTCCAAGTTTGATTGTCCTTTAATTCAAGAAGTGCTGGGCTTCTAAAAACGTGCTGGGCACAACTAAAACGCTGGATCACTTACGGATGGGCCGACCCGGATCGGTTCACTCAAAAGAGCCCGGTTCGGTGCGAGCCCGGTTCCGAAACAGACCAGCCGAGCCGGTTAGCAACCCGGATTGAGCCGGAGACAGCTCAGCAGCAGGTATCCGTTGGGAGGGCTGTTCACCAGGCTTGTAACTCGGATAGACTCACTGAGTTCAATCAAGGAACTCGATTAGAACAGCCCAGCGACTCAGCTTCAATGGCTTCCTCAGGCGCAGACGAGAAACACCTTGAAGACGAAAGACGACCAATTTCAGGGAGTTTTTGCCCAAATCTTCAAAAGGATTTGAACAAAATCCGGTCCTGGGGAGTCCTTCGAAAAAACCCAACACAGATTTTGACCCAGAAAAACTGCAATCTTAAAAACTCAAAGTCGCGAGGATGAACGCAGTAAATTCAGAAACTCAAAACCTTCAGTCTTCAAGCACGATTGGAGTAGTCGTGAAGAAGATGATAGAGCCTTCGACCAATGCTTGCCCAGAAATAGCTTCGAGGACCAGAAATTTCAGGGGTTTGGAAGTCGGATCTTCAATCAGGTCTGGGTTGTTCGCGACGAAGAGGATGAAGTCTTCAACCCAAAAAACCAAGAGCAGCTTCGCGCACCAGTCTTCAATATGAGCAGCGACAGTCAAGACGATGAGGAACCCAGAAAATGTAGAGCTTGAAATCGAAGACGATGAGGACAGATTCCTGATTTTAGGAGTGAGAAAATCGCAGGCTTAGGGCAAGCCCTAGCCGCGATGTATTATGATAAACGTAAAAGAAAAGCAAAGGTAAATCGGTGGTTAGCCGGCGGCTGCCGCGGCAACAGCCGCCGGCCAAAGGAAGAAGATGACCGAGTGTGCGTCTGCAAGTACCTTTCTTAAGAATTCAGAAAATTTTTAATTACTCGTTAACTATCTTTCTTTATTGTTCCCAAATCGGATATACGTCCAGGATTCTCACCCACAGGGATTAGGGCTGCAAACTCTTGCTCCTTCGCTTCCAAAATACTGCCAATATATAAATGAGTTTGGAAATTCGAAAATGGTTATTAAGTAAAACAGTAGTATCTTCACTGGATTTTTTAAAGCAGTCACATCGTATAAACCAATCAAAGGTTCAAAGTACATCGTCAAAAGCAGAACACGTGCTAATTAAGTAACATCCTCAACCCAATATAACTTAAAAGCGTACAAAGATAAAAAAAAATGAACGAGATAATGCGCTAATCTGTGAATATACTCAAAAGAAAGAGATCTAAACGCTCCCGAACTAGCCAATATGTCCCCTACGCCCACCTCACCATCCGTGTCGGCAACATCCTTCCCTTGCAACAAGTCAATCAACGATTGATTGTCGTTTTATACAATGAGCTCCGTAATTCCACTCTCCATAGATGCTTTTACTGCAAAAAGCATAGCAACTCCTTTTAAGTGCTTTCCCTCCATTCAACCTCATTTGCTTAGCTTCAGCCAACAACACACCTCCCCTCGCATCTTGTGTCACAGCCGAAGCTCACCACTCCATTCGAGAAGACCTCATATTAGTATTTAGACATACTTTCACAGCTGCAAGAAGCCGGGCCATCGCACCTGTTGAGGCAGAACACGAGGCTGATCAGTTCGAACTTGAGAAGCATTAAGTTTTCAATAAATCTGTTGTATCTGTTGTACAACTTTATTAGCTGAAAAAGGATGTAGCTAAAACTCCTATAATTTTTTAACTTGCATATCATCCATATCGCTATTGTCATGAATTCCATAGTTTCCTTCTTCATCTTTTCCAAACAACTCCAAAGAAACAGCCGCAGAGATGAAGTTGGAATAAATTGAAGTCCAACCGCAAAGGAAGTCTCTGCCATTCCTTTCAAACAATATCACAACGTATTAGTATATGAGGGAGTGTTTCATATCCATCTCCACATAAAGAACATACCGGATTAACACCACTTCCTCTTCGCAACGAATTCTCCTTCATCTGTAAAGAATCCGTAACGGCACGCCAGAGAAAATGTTTGGCTTGGAGTTGCAAACACAAATCTCACATCTTCTTGTTGACTTGCAAGTGCTACAATATCTTTGTTGGATATCCAAATGACTCTTTTATTTTATATTTTTGAATAAAGAACATATATATCAAAATATTATTTTTTATTTCTAAAATTCACTTATGAAGGAAGACACACTAATAACACATAAAACATGAGAATATTTTCACAAAATCATAAAATCTCCTCGTGTGTGGTTTCCATGAAGACTAATAATTGAAGGGTATTTTTGTTTAAGATTGGAAAATGTTAGGTCAAATTTGGTTGAGAAAATTAATTAATGTGCTTTATTGAAATTTGATTCCCTAAATCTATTGAACTAAACCATAAAACAAACATACGGGAAGAGTCCAATTAAATTCCAGGGTATAATGTCATTTTCATTCAACCCCCACTTACAAATTACAATAGACATCTTTTTCTTTTTCAATAATAAAGTAGATATTTTGGCAGCCTTGAATTCTGAAGGACAGCCTGCCCGTGCAGCAAAAAGTAACAGAAATTCGCTGATTCATCTCACTCTCACCTAACTTATTAATTTGATTAGCTTCCATTTCTGTTATGTTCCACTGTGGGTCCCCTACATCCGATGCATTCCACTGTGCAAAATTTAAACACTACGAATATGTGGATATTAAGGGGTGTTTACAAACAAAAACTGATTGTGAAAAAATGATTAAAATTAATTGTTGTAAACAAAAAAATAATAATAATAATGTTTGGAAAAAAATAATTTTGAAAAATAATTTATAGAAATTGCTCTCTCATTGGTCCCAAAAGCAGTTTAAAAATGTTTTACATAATAAATTGCAGAAATCTAAAATGAGTTTGCAAAAATAATTAATTATGAATTGAAAATTGATTTTGGGGGTATAATTGAATTTACAAATACCCTCTAAAATTGCTCATCAAGTCGAGCCCGTCTGTAGCTAGTTTATAGGGGTTGCCCCGACCCGAGTGGGAGCTGGGATCGAGGCTGCGCAGGGGATCGTCCAGGCTGGGTCACGGCTGCTGTAAGTGGACCGAATCCAGTGCAATATGAGCCAGAGGGAGTGTGTAGGGCATGTCAGAGTTAAAACTTACAAATTACCTTGTTCTGCACCAGAGTTAAACTTACAAATTTGCACACGATGCCACGTATGCGGATGCGTGCATGTTAGTATAATACAGCCGATGCAACTGCTTCTGTTGAAAGCAGTAAATATTCGAGGTCAGAAACAGTGTGCAGTTACAGTGATAAATGTGAAGGATAAGAATAATCTCTGCCTAACGAATGGCAAACAGCTGTAACTTCTTCCAAAACAACCAAACACTACTTTAATTTCAGTACTCTTTTTTTTTGTCTTGCTATCAATGCCTTTAATCATTATCAGTTTCCGCCCAATTTTTGTACTGAAATATTGGGAAACAAAAAAATCAACAGATAAAGCTTGATTGCAAATTATTTACTTTGTATTTTTTCAGATTTTTTTTTTTAAAAATTTTCTACTACATTTCTTTTCTTTCCCCTTTTCTTCCTAAAATCTGCCGGAAAAAAAAAAACTAAGGGAGAAAAACAGATTGCAATCTTTCTAGCCTTTAACTCTTCTACTGCTGCTCTGTACAATACCATTTCTTTGTTTTTTTTTTTTTGGATTAAAGGGAACTAAATTTCAGACTAATCAAGAAACAGAGATCGTTTCTTTACTCCTTATCATGACTCTCTGATTTCCATTTGTAGAATTAATCAATCAATCAATCCTGCTGATTCCGATGCCATTCATGGCGGCATTCCTGAACCCCTCATTCACATTTGCTTGCTGCATGCACATGCTCATTTGTTGATTAAACTCCTGTTGATGATGATGATTGAATCGCTGGTGATGAATATATTGCTGTTGATGGTGTTGTACACCCATCATGTAATTCCTGACCTCCGCCCGTATCATATCCTGCATAACCGCCATTAATTCAGCAGTGAAGGGCACAAAGATTTTGTCTTGCGGCTGCTCCGCCTTGTTGCTAGTAGGCGTTGGTGGTTGGAGAGGCGGCGGGTGGTTGAGTCCGGGAAGGGAAAGGCTGAGGCTTGTGGGCGGGTCTACCGGTTGTGAAGTGGGATGACTGGAATGGGTGGAATCCGAGGCGGAAGGGCTACTCGGGATGGCAGAGCCGGCGCTGACGGATCTCTTCAAAGGCTGACTCTCAAATTCAGTGTCGTCGGAGCACTTACGCTTGAGGGTGGAGTTCCAGTGGTTCTTGATGGCGTTGTCGGTTCGGCCGGATAGAAGTCGGGCTATTGTGGCCCATTTGTTGCCGAACTTAGCATGGGCACGTATTATGGTGTCGTCTTCCTCGGGCGTAAAGGCCCGGTGCTCGACCTGAGGAGACAGCTGGTTGCACCACCGGAGACGACAGCTTTTGCCGGATCTGCCTGGGATGGATTTGCTGATGAGGGACCAGTTTCTGGGGCCGTGCTTGTGCACCAGCTGCTGCAGTAGCTCGTCTTCCTCGGGGCTCCATGGACCCTTGATCCGATCCATATTTGTATTGGTTTGATTTTCAGAGGGGGTTGTTCCTTTATATATAACCGGAGGTGCCGGTGGAGCGTTATGGGCACCGCTTTCGGGAAAAGGAAGCGGTTGAGTTTGGGATACAGCTGGCTAACGGACACGCGTCACATCTAACCTCTACACATACATCGCCTTTCCCCTCTTTTAACCTTTTATTTATCTTTTCTACACACCAATTTTTTTCTAAATCCATTTTTCAAACAGATGCTAATTAAAATAATGTTTCATAACTTTATCTGAATAAATATAAGCGTATAGTTACACCAATTGAACATACATCCAACGTATTCAGTTGACAACACTTTCATTTTTTAAAAGTTCTATCAATATTAACCGTACACTGATGTATAATTATTTTGGCTAAGAGAAAGGATGTTGAGAAAAAAATTATTGATTCAGTTCTTTTTTCCTTGATAATCAATTACCGTAACTACAAAACAACAAAACTAAAAGTGTACGAAATTTACACTATGAAAATACTTTTTATATTTTTTTTTCTGCCAATTCTACCTTTTCTTTTAAGAGAAATGCAAATCCTTGTCGTTTTTGGCAGCCTAATCCTGCCAATAACTCCTATGATTTTGCCACGTAATACCGATATGTAAGAATATATTCCACAATGCGTTTTTAGTATAAGCTATTTGATTTTCATACTTTTTAGTAGGGACCAACATTCGATCGGTTCGATTCGAAAATCGAACCAAAACGAAAAGAATCAAATCGAACTTTTTTATTTTTCTAAAATTAAAACGAATTGAACCAAACCTTTTCAGTTTGATTCGGTTCGATTGTCGATTTTAGGTCTAAAGTTTTTACATCTTTATTTTTAAATTTTTAATAGAAAAAAATCTCGATTTTCATCCTAGTTTTCTTTGAAATAAACAAATTAAAGAAAATACCAAAGCATAGACATAAATTTTCATTTCCATGCATGTTATAATGTGAAAATTACTTATATATATATATATATATATCAATTCTATCAAGAAAAATAATATAAAATAAATAATTAATTAAAAATATAATCAAATATGAGTAGTTCGGTTCGATTTGACCAACCCAATTCTTTTTTGTTAAGAACCGTATCGAATTACTCGATTCGTATCGATTTTTTGGAGTCGTTTGATTTTGCTCACCCCTACTTTTAAGTGTGTTATTACTCCGAAAATTTAGAAATTTATTGTAAAACGATTACATTTCTTGCCGAAATCATAAAAAAAAAAAAAAAAATAGTAAAGGAGAAATAGAAATGTTAGACTTGTTTTCCTAAAGGTGGTCAAATATCAATAAAAATTGGTCTATTTAGCTATTGATTGCATATTCTTCACGCTGGTTTTTACAACATCTATTATCCAATTCTCTTTTCTGTTGGCAGCGGCATCCATCTTTTGATTCATCTACTTACGACGGCAGTACTGTCAACGTTTCTCGCTACATCTGGTTGTTTCCGCTAATTTGTGGCTCCCACTCGTAAAGAGTAACTTTCTAACATTTAATTGCTTCATTTGGCATATAGTCAGCTCTGTCTCCATAAGGAAAACTATGCCAAGGTTTTCCTCATATATGGCCTTCTTCAATTTCCGAATTGTCGCTCGGTTCCATGGTAGGATACTCATTGCGCTCACTCCATCTGGTGCTCAGCCTCTGCTGTTAGTGTTGTGTTATGTTGGATATCCATGTCCTCTCATTTATGCCTTTTTGCAATTTCATTTGATCCCCCGACACCCTCTCTTTGCTTGACCCCTATCACATTCATTTTATAATCTACAGTTGGCCAAAAGTGGGTAGGCCTCTTGGAGATTCGTACCGTCTTCTATTATGCTTTGGGATCGTGTGGTTCAGTCATTGGTACTTGGGTCAGCCCATTTAATAGGGCTCCAGTTGAGGAGCCTGATGGGATGTCATTTTTGTGGTGGTTTCGGCCTGGGATCATTGGCAAATGTAGGAAACTGTTAACGTGGTCAAATACTATTAGTGACGTAAGATAGTTCACTAGCTCTAATCGGAGGTGAAACTGCAAATACAAGTTCCCGTTAGACTGGTTGGTTGTACAGGTTTTTTCGCTAAGTAGTTACAAAGAATTGGCTCACCTTCTGTGGAGTTTTTAAAACCCTATCTTTTCTTTCCCATTGGTGGAGTTCCCGATTGATTAACATTCACAAACAAGGGGATCTTTCTGCTGTGTTGTGTTTGAAATCTCGTAAACAACAAGAAATCTCGTAAGAGAAGTAGCCTATCTAAGTAGATTTGATTAGGGACGTGCACATAGAACTCTCCATGATTTCCTTTCTTCTCAACTAGACAAATTGCTTTAGTCTGAGATTGAAAGCTAAGGAGACGGACCCGTCCAAATGGCCACTCAGTCAAGAGCCATAATGGAGAGTATTGGCCTAGCAAATGTCCAATCCGGGAATTGGGACCAGTTGAGAGGGCTTTTATAAACCAGTTACACAAGAGGTTGCTGCCAATACTGATTGATAGTCTTGTAGTCCTGTTTTTGCCCTCGGGAATAGATCTATTTGGGCATTCGTTACACATTACATACCATCTTTCTGAAAGAGTCCTGCCCGGGGCTTCTTTCGAGAGCCCTACTTCCTTAGACCTTAACTAATAGGAAAGGAAAGGAGATTAGTTAGCATGCGTACAACAGGAGGGTTTCTGTGATGGATGTAGGCTGTCATTTTATGAAGGGACTCGAGTGGGATAAGAGTTGAATTTGGTAGCAATGTGGTCAGTTGATATTTATGTATCTGATTCGGAATAGAATGTGGGATTGCGGATGGGTTTGTGATAGTCTGTTGGGGAAGGTTTGGGATTTTTTTTTACTGTTTAGTTGGCGTGGGCGTCATCAAGATTTTGCTGAGTTCGACTTTGGCGGGTACTTTAGATGGTTTGATTCAGGCTAAACCTACCATTCTTTGGGTTAATTGGGTCTCGATTTAGTAAGACCGTTTTACCGGGCCGACTACATTGTGAACCCAACCCTAATCCTACCAGTTTGCAGGCTAGTAGAGCCACTATCGGGCTATAAGTTAGAATTTTTATAAATTTCTATTCAAATCCAAAGTATAGAAAACATACTTGATTTGTCTTCGTGCTCATTTAGGATTCACAAGATCATAGTTAGTGAAAAATAGAGCTGTCAAAATGGATCTGACCTTATGGGTCAGCCTGCCCAACCTGGAAAATAGACTGGGTGGCCCAACTTTGTATTGGCCCGAAAAAATTTGGCCCATCTGACCTGTCCCGAGCAGTCTGACGGGCCAAATGGGTTCAACCTGATTTGGCTCGAAACTGGCCCACTTTTTTATTTGTTAAATAGAAGGCTCAACATCCGCATTAGCACTATCTATTAATTACATAGCTTATTTGAGATGGAAACATATTTTTCGGTCCAATTAATTTTTAGAGAGAGGAGTCCCTCCATATTTTTTGAAATTTTAATACACATAAATAAATAAAATAAGTGAATTTAAAAACCTAGCCGCAACCCACAAAGCCGTCGCAACTCGCATCTGCTGGGACTTTGTTCCCTTTCCTTCACACATAAATAGATTAAAAAAAAAAAAAAAGTCTTGAATTCCATCAGCATATCGTCTTCCCAGTCGTATGTTCATTTCTTGTCTATAAAAATATTGTAATCATAGTTCATAATACTCATTTTATTTTTTTTATTACATAAGCATATTTTATATAAGTTTGAATCTTAATTGTATGGAATTTGGTATTGAACAAACTTCTTGATCCAATTTTGTTTGCTGGCCTGACCCGACAATTTTGACAGCTTAGTGTAGTCCAAATATTACAAATAGATTAAAATTAATAGCAATGAATGCTACTCTCATTTGAATATATATATATATATATATATATATATATATATATATATATATATATATATATATATATATATTAATCTAATTATTTAAGTGGGCAATGACTTATTGTAACAATAACCACACACACACACACACACATATATATATATATATATTCAATATTACGTAAATATATTTTTTTCCTAAAATATATATATACATCATAACAATAATTACAACATATATAAAATTTGTTTGGATTACCTGATAGGGATGACCCGATCACTTCGGGTCGGGTTAATACTTTGGCCCATTGACCGGTCCAGAAGGTCCAGAAGCACGCGTCGGCCCAACTTGAAGTTTGCTCCGCAACACAAGGCCCACGATTCGTCCCCAACCGCCACGCAGCGGAAAATAGGCGCGACAATAGGGAGTTAGTTAGTGTTTGTTAGGAGATAGTATAAATATGAGGAAAAAACTCTGAATTAGGGTTCGCATTCTGTATTCTGAATTACTACGTGAAAACTCAAAGTTCAAGCGAAAGAAACACCTCGGCAGGTGCTATTTTGTGCCCGTGGACGTAGATCTCCGGATCGAACCACGTAAATCTTGTGTTTTTTCATATTGCTTACAGAGGTTTTCGTTAAGTTTCTTGGATATCAGGTTGCGCATTATCAATTGGCGCCGTCTGTGGGAAACGTAAGCAATTTCTGACGTTAACAGTGCATTCAAATATCATGGTGATGACTCGACTGAATCAATCTCGCCACGGTGATCAATCCAATCAAGATCCACCCGTGGATCAAGTTTTGCCGCCGAGGCAATCGCCAATAAGAGGTACGTCTCATCATCAGGGCAACCAAGGCCCGGGTATAAATCCGGACAACCAGTTCTTACCTCCACCCCCACAAGACATGCAAAACCCTAATCTCGTTGCTGCCCAGCCACCGGTTAACATTCAAATCACTCCAGAATTACTCCAGGCTTTCCTACAAAAGCATGCCCATGTTCTTCAAGACTGGGCGGCCAACCGCCTAAATCACGAGGGACCTGCCGGACAGGATGCTAATCCCGCGGTGCCTCCACATCGTCAGCACTCGCGTGATCGACAAGACCCGGGGTATCGCGGGCGTCAGGATCGGCGACGGGAACGACCTGGTTCTCCCGAGGACCATGGGAGTTCTAACGAATCACGACAGCGCAACAATGAACCTACCGATGTCGATCGCCGCCGTCCACTCAACGCGGCTAAAAGAGTTCGTTATGCCAATCCTCATACTCTAGATCTTCAAGAGTATGAGCGAGTCCAACGCAATGTCGAACTGGACAGAATCCTGGGCCTTGATGCCAATGGAGATATCATCACACCGTTCTCCCAAGAAATCATGGCCACCTCCCTTCCCGAAGGGTTCAAACGGCCGACCATACCACCTTACGACGGCACCGGAGATCCAGCCAATTTTCTTGGAGCTTTCAGGCACAACATGCTTAGCCGCGATCATACTACGTCCCTCCATTACTGTAAGATTTTCCATGAGTATCTTCAGGATGAAGCTCGGGTTTGGTTTGATTCTCTCCCACGCAACAGCGTATCCTCTTTTAGAGAACTCGCCGAACACTTTTGGGCGCGTTTCGAAGCACGTGCGAAGCCCATGGCCACCCTGGCCGACCTCATGAATATGGAACAGCGAGACGGTGAAACCGTTACCCAATTTCTTGACCGCTTTACAGCGGAGAGCCTCAAGGTGGGAAATTGCTCAGATGACGTAGTCATCAACGCATTCATGAATGGACTCCGTCCCGGACCACTTTACACCGAGTTGGTTCGAAATCCACCGGTCACAACCCGAGCACTGTTCAAAACGGTGTGCAGATATGCTAAGGCCGAGGAGCAGACTCGCCGGAAACGTGAGAAACATGCTAGCAAGCGGCAGTCCGACAGAGCACAAGCTGGGCCTAGCACGCGACCGAGTGCCTTTTCCCGTCTGAACCCGGGGCGTTCAGAATCCCGAGGCGATATTCCACAATTTACTCCGTTGACAAAGTCACGAGCTGAAATTCTTTCTGTTCACAAGAACGATCTACGGCCTTGCCCGCGGATGACTGCTCCGCCTGAAAAGAGGAACCGTGGAAAGTGGTGTGCGTACCACCGAGATCATGGGCACGAGACAGAGGAGTGTCGAGAGCTCAGCAAGGAAATCGAGGAGTGTCTAAGGAAAGGTCTCCTGCTACAATACATTGCGCGGACCGATGACAAACCTCGGACAAGCCAGAATGGGGGTTCGTCTCATAACCGCAGAGGTTATCATGACCGGGGCACACAACAAAATCGGCCGCCGTGGCAGAATAATCGGCCGGGACCTAGCAATAATGCACAACAAGACTCTGGCAATCGCCAACAGCCTCGTTTTCTGCCACCACCTTCTCCTCCGGGAGGACCCGGAGACAATGCACCCACTCACGTAATAAACGTGATATATGGGGCCCTCCCCACCGGGGCTTCACGAAATGCCTTGAAGGCAGAGGCTCGCCGTCCTCCTCCCGAGGAGCCACGTCATAAGCGCCTCCATCAATCCGAAACTGTTAGTTTCACAGATAGGGACCCTTTTCCAGAGATAACACCTCATACTGATGCCATTGTCATCGACATGACTGTGGCCAATATTACAATAAAGCGGGTCTTTGTGGACAATGGAGCCGCAGTGAGTGTTATATTCGCCGACTGTTTCCAAAAGATGGAAATTCCTCGGGAACAACTTCGGCCGGCTCCCGGGCTATTACAGACTTTCACTCAGGGTGAAGTCCAACCAGAAGGTGTCATCACTCTCTCGGCGTCTCTGGGGACCTATCCGGCGATAAAAACCATTTTCGTGGATTTTTATGTGGTGAACTCCCCGTCACCGTACAACATGATCTTGGGTCGGGACTGGCTTACTCCCGCCAAAGCCATATGCTCCACATACCACCTCGCTCTAAAATTCCCCACTTCGCATGGCGAAGTGGCTATCCGCGGTAGTCAGCGGGTTTCAAAGGAGTGTATGTACGTGGCACTCAAAAAGACTGCCAAAGTCCCTCCCAAACAGCAGCTTCAGGTAGCATCATCGGCTCTTGAACCTCGGGTATGTACCTCATTGGGGGATACCACCGCCCAGGTACCGCTTGATCCGTCCAAGCCAGAACAGACTGTAATTGTCGGTGCCGTGGATGTGCCATGGTTGCACCAGGCCATCATTCAGACCTTGCGAGAGTATTCCGATGTCTTTGCATGGTCCCCTTTGGATATGCCCGGGGTCTCTCCCGATATAATAACCCACAAGCTGAACATCGATCCCAGCGTAAAGCCTATACAACAAAAGCAAAGGAAGTTCGCTCCTGAGCGAAATGCAGCAATTCGAATCGAGGTGCAACAACTCTTGGATGCGGACATCTTGTTCGAAGTGTATTACCCCTCTTGGCTATCCAATCCGGTGATGGTGATAAAGTCTAGCGGGGCATGGCGAATGTGTGTCGACTTCTCCGACCTCAATAAACATTGTCCGAAGGACTGTTATCCCCTACCTTCCATTGACCAAAAGGCCGAAGCCATTACTGGGTACGTGGCACTTTGTTTCTTAGATCTGTATAAGGGATACCACCAGATCTTTATGGATCCGCAGGATGCCCTCAAGACAGCATTCATCACTGCTTTCGGGTGTTTTGCTTTTAAGAAAATGCCCTTCGGGCGCAAGAACGCTGGAGCCACATATCAACGTCTCATGAACCGCGTTTTCCACGACCAGATTGGCCGCAACGTCGAGGTTTACGTTGATGATCTTGTTATAAAGAGTACCTCTCATTCTTCATGTGTGCAAGACGTTGCCGAAACTTTGCGTACCCTGCGGCGTTACAATTTGCAACTTAATCCAGCAAAATGCACCTTCGGTGTTGGCTCCGGCAAATTTCTTGGTTATATAGTTTCACAACACGGTCTTCAGGCCAATCCGGCCAAACTTCGGGATGTTTTGGATCTGCAGCCACCGAAGACGTTCAGAGACGTTCAACGTCTCACAGGTGGTTTGGCAGCCTTAAATCGCTTTTTATCTAAAGCGGCAGAGCGCCAACTCCCATTCTTCAAAATTTTGAGACAAGCGAAGTCATTTGAATGGACCCCGGAGTGTACTGAGGCTTTCGAGGTTTTGAAGCATCATATTCAGCAGTTGCCCACTTTGTCAGTTCCTCTCTCCGGAGAGCCTCTCTATGTGTATTTAGCTTCCGCCGAGGAAGCAATTAGCGCCGCACTTGTGCGCGAAGTCAAGGGTGTTCAACATCCCGTGTATTTCGCGAGTCGCGTACTCCACGGGGCGGAGACACGATACTCTATGCTGGAAAAAATCGTGCTGGCTCTTGTCATGGCGGCTAGATGTCTGCGGCCATACTTCCAAGGACGTGAAATACGAGTTCTGACCAATCATCCTATCCGTCAGATTCTTGTCAAGTCCGAGGTGTCCGGGCGCCTCGCCAAGTGGGCTGTCGAATTAGGCGAATACGATATTCAATTTCTTCCCCGCCGAGCTATCAAGGGTCAAGCACTTGCCGACTTTTTGGCTGAAACCCCGGGAGATAATCATGAGTCTTCGGCAGACAGTGTTACCCATCATCCCGCTACCCTCGTATCCTCACCTCGCAAGTGGCAATTATATGTGGATGGTGCATCCACGACTCGAGGAAGTGGTGCCGGGGTGCTCCTCATTGACCCCGAGGGAGTTGAAGTTAAATACGTCATCCGATTCAAATTTAAGGTGACTAATAATGAAGCAGAATACGAGGCAATCCTCGCCGGGCTCCGGCTCGCAAAATCCTTAGCCATTCGCCATCTTGAGCTCTTCACGGACTCCGAGGTCGTGTCCAAGCAAATCCAGGGGACTTATGTCGCCAAGGATGAAACAATGATCAGGTATCGTGCTTTAACACTTAAGCTTATGTCAACTCTTGATACAGTTGTTATCCAGAAAATACCACGTACTCAGAATGCAAGAGTAGATGCGCTCAGCAAATTGGCCTCCGCGGTCCGAACTAATATATCTCCGGATATCATGGTCGAAGACTTGTCTCATCCAGCAATTCATGAGGCAACGGTTTCGGTACTGACTGATAGTGATCCGAATTGGATGACCCCTATCATTCAATATCTCCGAGATGGAATTCTGCCCAATGATAAGCTGCGAGCTCGGCAAGTAGTTCTCAAAGCCCCCAAATACTCCTTTCATGATGGAGTCTTGTATCGACGGTCGTACCTACAACCGACTCCGGTGCCTCGCTCCTACCGAGGCTAAACAAGTTCTACGGGAGGTTCACGAAGGGACTTGTGCCAGTCATATCGGCTCCCGGACATTGGGCAAGAAAGTTCTCCGCTGGGGATATTATTGGCCAACTTTGTTTAACGATGCCCACGACTTAGTGACAAAATGCAGCAAGTGTCAGCTACATTCTCGTGTGAAACACCTGCCTCAAACCGAACTCACTGGAATCCAAAGTGCATGGCCATTTATTCAGTGGGGAATTGATATTGTCGGCCCGTTTCCGGTCGCTCCGGGTGGGTTGAAATTTTTGGTGGTCGCCGTGGATTACTTCACCAAATGGGTGGAAGCAGAACCTCTTACTGCAATCACTGGTCAGAATATCTTTAAGTTCGTCTGGCGAAATATTGTATGTCGCTTCGGCATACCGAGCACCATTATCTCGGATAATGGCAAGCAATTTGCCAACGATCCCTTCCGGTCATGGTGCGAGGAGCTTCATATCAAACAAGTTTTCACCTCGGTAGCTCACCCTCAAGCCAACGGTCAGGTTGAAGTCACTAACCGAATCCTGCTCACGGGTATAAAGAAACGCCTGGACAATGCCAAGGGTCTTTGGGCCGAAAACCTTCCACAAGTACTATGGGCTTATCGCACGACGCCGCATACCTCTACCGGAGAGACTCCTTATAGCCTTACTTATGGTTCCGAAGCCGTTATTCCTGCGGAAATCAGTGTACCGAGTCCCCGCCTCGTAACACTGATTCCCGAGGATAATGACGAAGCTCTTCGTACAAATCTGGATGAGCTCGAATATCGTCGCGATCAATCGTTCATTCAGCAGGCCAGGTGTAAACAACGTGCAGCTAAGTATCACCACCTCCGGGTCCGAGGTACTCAGTTCAATGTCGGGGACCTAGTACTTCGACTCAATTCAGCCAGCAAAGCTGCCCCCGAGGAGAAATTACATGCTTCTTGGGAAGGTCCATACCGCATCGTTGCCGCGTACGATTCCGGATCCTATCAGTTAGAGCATCTCGATGGAACCCAAATTCCTCGAAGCTGGCATGTTACCAACTTGAGGCGCTTTTATCTGTTAATGCCAAATGACAAGTACCATCTTATCTTTATGCTCGTTGTACATTTCTTTTATGTTGTTATCTCACTTTGTATTCTTCAATTTGCTCCGGCACTCTTCATTGAATAAAAACTCTTTGTTTATGCATCTCGCTGTGTTCTCTTTTACGTTACGGGGACGCCCTAACGCATTCATATTATTATTATTCGTCTCCGGACAATTAAATCTATCTCTCAGTCCGTCCGAGGAGATTCACATTTCGTCCCCGGACTCATATCACTTTCTCGCCTGTTAAACCGGAGAAGTGGTTACTCCCGCCTGATCCGTCCGGGGAGATTTTACTCCCGCCCGATCCGTCCGGGGAGATTTGCATTGGATTTATCCATATTGTGTTCCCGAACACCCGATTAAAACAGTTATTACTTTAACACAGCCATGCACACCAAAACGATTTTATTATCTTCCGAGTAATACGGCACAAAGAATTTTTTACATAAGACCTAAAAAAAAAAAAACAACAAACAATCATCTACGGCCCCCGAGCCAGTATTCAGCGCTCCGGCGTTGAGGCCTACTCCTAGACCTACGCTATGTCCTCCGGGATCTGGTCGTCCTTCGACCGCGGGCTCCGGCTCTTTCCCCCCCCACGGGCTTCCCGACGCCGTGGACTTGTTCTTGGCGCTTGTCTAGGAACTTCGTCTCTTGTACGAGCGCGGCTACTTGGCTGCGGAGCAGACCTCGGGGTTTGGGCCCATTGCACAGGGTCCCATTCCTCCAGAGCCATCACTTCGATTTCTTTGGCCAGTTCTTCGACCACCTCTTCGGCAACAACAGCGGGCTCTTCTTCAATCGTGGTCACTGGAGCTGGCTCTCGGATAACAATGCCTTTGCTCTTTCCAGCGGGTTTCTTTTTATCCTTCCGGGGAACTTTTGGAGTACCTTGGCTCTGGCTTGAACTCGCAATGAATTCCTCGGCAGAAGGCCTCCACCTGCCTCGGTCCTTCAGTCCTTCGTACATGCTGAGAAGCAACTCCAAAACCTCTCGCTTTCTTACAAGCTCTGAGGACTCCGCTGGGTCATTTGCCATAAGCGCCGAGATTTCGCCTTGAATCTCTACGACCCGCTCCTCCACTTCCTCAAAGGTCAGAAGGCCGAACTCAGACAGTATCCGGTCGTACTCCCTTTGATGAACGAGGACACGGCTCATTTCAGCAGCTTTAGCGCGATACTTCAGTTCGAAATCTTTGGCTCTTTCTTCGGCTTCCTCCGCTCTCTTTTCCGCAACGGACACCCGCTTTTCTAGCCTGGGCACCACGTGCATTTGCAGGTTGTTCTTCTCTCCGCGGAACCACTCAAGTGATCGCATGAGTTTCTTTATTGTTTCGTGCAGTTCCGCGGTATTCTAAACAAGCAAAAGAGTCAACAAGAAGAATCAATCTCAAGCATGCAAGGAAAGGTTCCACTCGAAAGCAAAATTTATATTCATTCAGGTCAAAGTACATTATCCAAGGTTTGGTACACAGTTTACATCTACTCCTATTGTCTACAACTTTAAATTTGAGGGGAACGACTGACCTCCCGCTCAGTCCCCTCAGTCACCTCGGGCAACACCTCTTGCCGACCCTCCGCCACTTCGGCTTCTTCCTCCTCGTTAGCTGCGGCGGCTTCATTCGCAGCTATGGCATCAACCTCCATCCGAGGGGGGGGTTCTTTATTTCGGGGCTGGGAGACCAATTCACCCCGGCGGAATGCCAGAAATTCTTGGTCCTGGTCCACCGCACAATTAACAATCTCCTCGGCCGTCAGAAGTTGCTTCTTCTCCGTTAAGGCCTTCAACAGCGGCCACTCCGGCAGATTCGCTAATGCTGTGTAATAGGCCCTCTCCACCCCGGCCACTGCGTTAAAATCGTACCCAAATTCCGGACGGTATACGTCCACACTCGAGTAGACTTCCTTGATCTGCTCCAGCAGCACAGATCGGGTGGCCTGGTCCCCTATTGCCACAAAATCAGTCTGGAAGTCAAGGAACGTGCTGGTTTGGAACAGTTTTTCGGCGAATGCCTTCGGCATCGCTCCTTGACCTTCGACCATGGCAGCTTCCCGGGCCTCCATCTCTGCCCGCAGCTGCAATACTTCCCCTCGGAGGACATTGGTTTCTGCCTCCACCCCGCGCAGACGCGCAATCTCATTTTCGACCAAAGCAGCCCTCTTACGCGCCTCGGTCAGGTCTTGGGTTAACCTATCGTTGCGCGCCCGAAGCTCCCTAGCCGCTTCGGCCAGCTCCTCCTTGCCTTCCTTCTCGCTCTTACGACCGAGGTCCAGGATACCTCGCGCCAAGCGCAGAAGTTCTTCGGCATCGGCCCCCTCCAACCCCAGCAGACTTGAGGGCCCCTGATCCTTCAACTGCCACCAATAATAGCACACAATGATCGGCACAGAAAAACATACAAT
Organism: Ajuga chamaepitys; assembly: GCA_958295605.1. Taxonomy (NCBI): domain Eukaryota; kingdom Viridiplantae; phylum Streptophyta; class Magnoliopsida; order Lamiales; family Lamiaceae; genus Ajuga; species Ajuga chamaepitys. The sequence goes on from OY282495.1 coordinate 43,776,201, forward strand.
GCATTGGCAATAACAGTAACTGACAGCACGTCTGGAACCTACCTCCATACTCCCCTCCGTGCGGAGTCTTTTTGCTGCTGTTGGAGGAGTCCCGGATGGCTCCGGCCTCTTCTTAGATCCGGGGGTAGGCCTCGCCAATCCTACCTGCTCCCCGGACCCAGCGCTAGGTCGCGCACTGGGTGATGTTTTCCCCCGGGGAGACACTTCAACAGCTTTCCCTTTCTTCTTGGCCGCCACAGCCGCCGCGGGGCTTCCGGCTGGTTATTTTCCGAAGCGTCCCACTGCATACAGAAATTACAGTTAGTCCTACACAAGGCAATAGTTAGTAAATAGCAAGACGGGAGAACCCCTACCCTCTTCGGCAACCGCATCGCCCGAATAGTACAGGCTCAGTCCGGCCCCCTCCAGTTCCTCCTCAGTACAGAGGGTCTTGAAAGTCCCCACTGACCGGAATGAATGTACGATTTCGGCCTCCGGATTCTCCACCGGGGCAGTATCGAGTACCTCATCCCTTCTCCACTTCGGGAGAGCTACTCCGTTCTTCACAAAAATAAATCTCTCCTTCCATCCCTCTACCTTACTCGGGTTTTGCACCTTGAACCCACCCCGGGCTCGGGGACTGAAGGAGTACCACCCCTTGGATTTACCGAAGGCTTTCAATTGGTAAAAAAACCTAAATAGCTCTACGGTTGGTTCTACCCCGGCATTTTTGCACACTACGGTGAATCCGACTACTTGCCTCACTGCATTTGGCACTAGTTGGCTTAAGGCAATGTTATAGTAACACAGTAGCCGGACCACAATGTCCCACAGGGGCAACCTCAAGCCTATTCTAAGGAAATCTATATACACACTAATGAAACCCTGCGGCGGGCAGCAGGCCCTATCACCGGGGTCCGGTACTATGTATTCTAAATTAAAGGGAAGGTAAAATGAGGGGATTTCTCTCTCAATCTGCACTCGCGTCATGCGTAACCCTATAGTGGACACTTCAAAGTCGTCCTCTGCGCATTCATAGAACGCGACCATCTTGACATTGATTTCCCTGCCATCGACTCGATCCACAGTCCTAACCTCATTCCTCTCTGGAATCAGGACTCACAGAGGTGGCACATCTAACGGTGCGTTCTTAGTCCCTACTTCCCGAACAGAAGACGAAGATGAAGAAGAAGATGAAGAAGAAGACATACTTACTTGGTTTGAGTTGAGAAGTTTTCGGATTTGGGATGATTCAAATACGAGCAGGTTTCTCCTATTTTTTCCCGCTTTCTAAACTGGCAAATCGCAATGAAGAAGATGAAGAGTTACTGTGCAATTATTCCTAATATATACACAAAAACCAACGGCTCTGATACAGCCCATTCAAATTCAGTGATGGAGATTCGGACGTGATATTCACGCGCTTTACGGTTCCCAAGGTGCGTGGGGAACAGGTTTATTGGAAATCGCATAGCGTGTCACTTCACATCCCTCTCTCTCATGATGGCGCCGCCAATCACATCAACCTCACTCTTGGCCAGGAAGATTTAAATTACACTCCGGTGATCCTTTCACCTCGGTCATACTACCACACTCCGGTGCTCCCTTCATTTTGGCCAGACTCCTACACTCCGGTGATTCCTTTACCTCGGCCAGATCATTATGTACTTCCGATACGTTTCTTGCTTTTGGGGAACTCGGTATCTCGCTATCTGCCCCGGGTACTTCGGCCTAGTTCGGTTCCGCTTCCGTGGACTGCGCCGCGGGGTCCCTTAGACGCGGATAGACTTGGTCGTCCACAAACACTTCGGCTCGCCCACGACCACGGCCCATCTTGCTTTTGGTTCCACCCCGGCGACAACCAAAGCTCCTTCCTCGCTCCGGCTGGGGGGAGGGGGGGCATTTGATAGGGATGACCCGATCACTTCGGGTCGGGTTAATACTTTGGCCCATTGACCGGTCCAAAAGGTCCAGAAGCACGCGTCGGCCCAACTTGAAGTTTGTTCCGCAACACAAGGCCCAGGATTAGTCCCCAACCGCCACGCAGCGGAAAATAGGTGCGACAATAGGGAGTTAGTTAGGGTTTGTTAGGAGATAGTATAAATATGAGGAAAAAAACTCTGAATTAGGGTTCGCATTCTGTATTCTGAATTACTACGTGAAAACTCAAAGTTCAAGCGAAAGAAACACCTCGGCAGGTGCTATTTTGTGCCCGTGGACGTAGATCTCCGGATCGAACCACGTAAATCTTGTGTTTTTTCATATTGCTTACAGAGGTTTTCGTTAAGTTTCTTGGATATCAGGTTGCGCATTATCAAAGCCAGCCTTAGCCTTATAGAACTTCAAACTAATCAGCCTTCAATTTATGGACCATTTAAAATAGACTAATAATATAATAAATCTAACCTTACACAATTTAAAACGGTTTCAATCTAAAGCTTCAATTTTGGGGTCACTAGTCAATGTTTTCTATCCTCAATATCTTATCTTAGTTTAAACCAACAACTAAAAAGAATAAAGCTAATGGGATCTTCTACAATACACTTGGTGTATTAATACACCTAAGTTCTGGACCATTAGATCTAATCTCCTTTAAATCTTAGCCGTCAGATCAAGTGCTTACGTTAACTTGTTACTTGTTTAACCATTTAATGTATACAAATGTTCCTTTTCTTCCTCAAACGAACATCACTAAGCAAAGGAAAAACTAGCAAAAAAAAAAAAAAAAAAAATGAAAAACTCATAACAAAATCTCATAGTACTCCGTAGTATGTGAAAAAAGGGAAATTTCTTTGGATTTGCAAAAAATCAACGCAGCAAAGAAAATAGTGTGTTCGTCCCAAATGATGTGTTGCTTCCATATTTTACCTGTCAAATTAAAACCAGAAAATGAACTCGGAATCAGATAATGTTTGTTTTTTTCTTTTTCATTGTATTTTCAAATTCTGTTTAATTAAATTTTCAAACCAAGAATTAAAAGAATATCATAGTTGAATCTAAAATGTATGTCTGATGATACATATTGTGAATTTAGAACTGGGGATTTGAGATTGTGCAATTTGCAGAAAGTTATCAGGACACAAAAACAACTCTATGAACATGACATATAACTGCTGCGAGTTGGCGTTTCCGGTGAATTCTGTTCTGTTTTTCGGTAGCATGTCTTAGAGGAATTAAATTAAAAAATCTAGGGTGGGAACTTACCGTTATTAATAAAATAATTAAAAATTACCTGTTATTACCTACTATAACAGGTCAAAAAAATAGATGTATTAATATATCAGGTGTATTATAGAATCACCCAAAAGTAATAATGGTTTATAAATTATTGGTGAAACTTAAAATTCCACTATGGACGGAGGCAGTAGGACGGAAACATGTTAGCATCTAAAAGGAATAAAAAAATAAAAAATAAATGGCACCCAAAGATAAGATTAGTAACGGCTCCGGGAAAAACTGAATAGAGAATCTAATACATAATACTAGTATATATTGAGGTTTGACCGAGTTGGGGGACAAGCTGGAGGGCATTTTCTTTCCAATATTTTATTAAAATGTGTAAGAAAACGGCCGCACAGAATTGCTGAGATGGCAGATAACGACAAGATTGGTTGCCAAATCGGAGGGCGAATCATTAGTGCAATCCTGTCAGTACAACCTGTAAATATCTTTTAGGAATATAATATAAATATAAATAATAATTGTTACAGCCAGTGAGTTGAGCCTTTCCTATTAAAGTTTACCCGTACGGAATCGATCCCATGCTCACTCGCACGCTTTCCTATCAATGGGGGAGGGGAGCTCTTTCCTCCTACCTTCCTTCGCATTTTAAATTCATAATAATTAAGCCTGTAAGTCCCAATTCAAAGATTGGAAAAATATACTACCTCCGCTGTCTACTTGCTTTTTTAATCCGTTCCAATTAAATTTGTAAACCCAAAAAAGAAAATTAATTTCCACAATCCTCATCCTCAAAATTCAACACTCAATCTTCACCTTTTAAAAAATAAAATAAAAAAGCAGCTCACTGCTTTTTCTTAACATCTGTGCCAGTCTAAGTTGCAACTTTAACCAGGACGGAGAGAGTAACATTAAGCCTCTAAGTCCTAAATCAAGATTGGAAAAAACTTATTACATTAGAGAAATTACTAATTTAGAGATTTCTGTTCCACTGTATAAAATTGAATATATTAGAAGCATACTAAGAGAACTAATTACACTACAAAAGAAATGTCTCATAACGGTACTAAATTATTAACACTTTTTGAAAGTGTCACAGGAAAATATTATTTGATGACACTTTCTTAAAAGTGTCACGACAAAACATTACTTAATGACGTTTTTAAAAAAAATGTATTTAATTTATGAAAAACTACTATACTTATAAAAACATGTCAGTATTGTTGGCAGTTTAGTGATACTCTTTTAAAGAGTCACAACATTAATTATACTTTAAATTTTGTGTCATAAAATCTATGACACTCTGGGTCTTGTGTCATAGTATTTGTGACACATATATTTTGTGTCATAAACTTAGTGACGCTCTACATCTTCTATATGGGATGACTAAAACTATATTTTTTCTGTCATAAAATCAGTGACACTCTACATTTTATGTCATAAAATCCAGTGACACTATTTATTAGCGTCTCTTGAAAATATAACTTAATATCACTTTCAAAAAGTGTATTAAATTTATGAAAAATAACAACACTTACACAAATTTTTTCAATATACTTGATATTTTAGTGATACTCTTTTAAAGCGTCACAACTTTAATTACACTTTAAATTTTGTGTCATAAAATCTAGGACACTCTAGAGCTTGTGACATAGTGATGGTGACACATATATTTTGTGTGATAAATTTAGCGACACTCTACATCTTCTATTTGGCAGTCGATAATTGTGGAGAAGAATCGGGACACCTGGGGTTCTTTGGAACCACACACAAAAGGATAAAACGGGAGATTTATCATAATAATAAGTTGCAAATGGTTCCATATATGTTTTAAAGCATTATTCTTATTATAGCTTTTGTTAGAGTTTTAAAGATTTTAATTTTTTTTTTTTACTTTTTTACACTGTGCTTAATTAACAAGTGTGTCAGGCTATTACATTTTATTTTATTTTTATTTCTCCAACTTTAATCTACCCATTTCATGCTAAATGTGTATTATCTCGATTTTATTAAAATGCAATTATTATGGTTGCATTTATATTATCATGGTTTTTATTAATTAGAATATGTAATATTATTACTCAAGTTATGGCCAAAGTTTTAAAACATTAAATACACTTGTTCTCATATGTTGAGGGCTTGGTGCTCCCGCGTCTTGGTGTCTTAAGGGCAGCAATCACGCTGTTGTTTCATGCATTCTTTCTCTTGGCTTGCCCAAGGGAACTCCCTTTATCTTCACGACATCAGCCTAGCATATGTCGTCCTCTGATGGCATTCTCATCATCTTCCTTGAATTGGCATACTTCATAAGGGCGGTCCCCTTCTTGGTGGCACTACCACCTAGTTTCGCATTTCGGGCAGGCTCCCTGATTTATGCATTCCCTTTGCGTCATTAGCCGACCAGAGTGCTCATCAGTGCATTTGGTGCTCCATCAGCCTCCCAGATTTGAAGCCCCGAGCTAATGCATTGGAATCTCCTGGGATTTTGGACTCCCACTGATGTGAGGAGCATTGGTTTTCCCCCACGCTAAGATTTCATGACATAGGGCAAGGGTGGTTCACTTCTGTTGTATGCTCGATGACAATTCTCAACTATTTCTAGTTGATCTCTTTAGGTTATTACTGTTATTGCTTAGTGCTGAATTATTTTGCATAGTTCCCTTATTTTTCCCCAAGCTTTAATTCTCTAGTTTTTTTTTTCCTTTTACTCCTATACCTATTGTCTTGTGGCATGAATAGATTTTCTAATGTTTTGGCTTTACTACATTGTGAGGGACCGACTTGTGGTCTCCATATTTTACTTGTGTCTTTGTTTTCTTTTGTTTTTAGTTATAACAGAACCTATTATATTAAGATGAAGTATTGAAATAGAGTGGAGCTTGAGATGTGGAAATCGGGTAAGGACCGGGGTATTCACCTACAATTTATTAGAAAAATGAGGTTGCGATTCGGCCCGGTCAATCCAATTGGGCCAACACCATATGCCGGATTGGGCCAAAATTTCATCAGATCAACAATTATTGAGTCCGGCCCAGCTCAAGCCATCCTTCTTAAATATATAAAGACTTTCGAGTCGGTACATGGTCCGTCGAGCTTTTGATGGGCTGGCCCGTTGGGCTTGATGGTCCTACTTGCCTAGATTTTTATGGTTTAGTTCATCTAAAATGTCCAACAAACTGAGCAGTCCATTAGGCCGAGCCGATTTTACTAGCTCTAATTATGAGCTTATTGAAATAGTTTTGTTTCTTATAGAAATATAATACAGGGGTGACAATCCCTAACCCAATCCGATGGACCCGATTAACTCGACCCAACCTAACAAAAAATTACTGAGGGTATCCTGCAATCAACTTGACAAGAACCGAATAACCCGATTTTGGCCCGAATTGACCTGAAATCATTATTTTTTTCTTAAAATGCAATAATTATATTTGTCAAATTATTTTTAATACATAACCAGAATCAACCCGAAATTAAACACGACCCCAACCGGATAATCAGAATTGTCACCCCTAATATAATAATTTAAATGTTCTAAGTAATTTTTTTTTATTTTATTTAAGCGAGGATGGGAAGAGTGAAGTTCAAACCTCTTAACTCAACCAATTGATGAGGCGATGCCGGTTACTAGGGCCTATGCATTCTAAATGAAAATTTTAAATTCAAAAGAACAATATCAAATACTCCTTCCGTTCAATATTAATTGAAGTTTTAGGATGAAAGGGAAGAATTAAGCATGAAATTTTTTGACAGATATACCCTCGCCTAATTATTTGTCTCTCTCCTATGAAACCTAAAATCTCGCATCTTTAAATAATTATCTTCCGTATTCTCTCTCAAGATTCCAGTCTTCTCTCTCAAGATCATCGTATTCATTATTAACTTCCGTCTCCAACAATTATCTTTGAATATAATCTACTTAAATTAGTTGAGGAATCAAATTGGTCTGGTAAATCAAGAGCCAACACTCTTTGCCACTACGATACTCGACAAAGAAAAATAGGGAATTTTTTTTATTCAATTTAAATTATAGAATGGAGGGAGAGGGAATGAAGGCATGGAATGAAGGAGGGAGAGGAAAGAAGATGCGAGAATGACCAAGAATAGTTTAGGGGATAAAAATTTGACCAAATAAAAATATATCTGATAGATTGAAAAGCAGAGATTTTTTAGGATTGAGTCCAGGGAGAAAACTGGTAGAATTGGTGAAAAATATGTAAAACGTCAATTAATATGGAATGGAGGGAGTATCAAACAAGCAGCAAATTTCCCACCCAAATAGACTACTTTTTGTTAAAAAATTAAAAAAAGATATATTCGCAAAATTGAATCCCAGTTGAATAAAAAAGAATAGATGGAGTTTGTCACTCTTGTGATTCTCTCGACTGCTGTTTTCTCCCAAAAACCAATAATTCTGTCGCCGCCTCCTCCGTAGACGCCGACTGCCGCCATGCCTACTACTCCTCTGTCTTTCTGTTTGGTTCTTGTCTTGTTTAAAGGAGAAATGAATTATAATCTGGTGTCTTTAAATTGGACATTTTTCGAAACATAGTGGAATAAAATTGAAATTTTGGAACAATGACTTTTTTTGGACAAACCCTAACATGCAGGACTCAAAATGAATTTTCCCCATGAAGTAAACATGAGTCTGATATAATGAGAAATGTATCTAATACACCTGCCATAGACTTTATTTGTGTTCACATCCAGCTCCATCTACAATTATTAATGACGATGATAAGAAAAAAAGTTCTCAACAATTCAACCTAAGAAAGCAGTCACTCTCAATTCAAAACAACAACAAAAACATCATTTTGATCTCAAGACCTCTAAGCATATAGGAAATTGTACACAGTTAAATTCTGATTCCCATCTTCGAAATATACCCTAACATTTCTAACGACGGTAATTAAAAAAAATATTCTGTATTTTTTAAAGAATTTTTATATTTTTACAAATTATTTTAAAGTTATGTAATAAAATGAAGTTTGATAATAATTACAATATAGGAATTTATTTTTTAAAATCCAACATTTTCACATTTTTTTATAATAAATGAATTTAGAATTTAGAAATACTTTTCAAATTTAAAAGAAAAAAATCGATTTTTTAAGTTTATAAATATTCTTTTTATTTCTCTTGTCGGAATTCTCTGTTGGTGTGGAAACTAGGTTACAATCTGATACATAACATAATATAGGCTAAAAAAAAAAAGGGGCCCGAAGTCCAGGGTGTAAGTTGTTATTAACCCAACAATAAATTACATGAACAGGCGGTGCTCTGCAAAACAGGGTCAAGTTTTACCGTACAACTAATAATTTGTTGGTATTCACTAAGAATCGGAATTACCACAAGTTAAATTACAAGCTTTAACATAAGAAGCTAATGAAGCCAAAATAAGTTCCCATTAGAAAAGAAGTCATTGAGGATAACAAATGTCGTCGAGTAAAGGGAGGCAAGTCGTGGGACAGTCTACCTTCAGAATAGAGGCCTGGATGACAACAGTAGAATTCCATATGGTATTGATAGAGTGCAGATCCATATAGCGCAAGCTAAAGGGCTCACGAAGTGCCAATAATTTAGCTAGTTCTGGGTTGGCATTTTCTTGGAATGATTTGACTAAGGCTCGAAGAAAACTACCATCTGGATGTAGCGAGAATACCAGCATAAGCAATATTTCAGACCACAAAATAAATCCATCAAAGTAAATACACACGATGTTGTCCGAGAGGATGCGGCTAAGAACAATAGAAGATGGTAGATAATTATGGCCCAGTGTTGTGATAGCATTCCGAAAATCCTTGAGCAGCTGAGTAGCTAGTGAGACAGTAATTAGCAGATCGGATTCGGTGTCAGTGACGACTTAATATTTTACATATTTTTTAGGCTTATATTCATAGCCAAAGCAATGCAAAAACACGTGAAATAGTACTCCCTAACCTTCGTTTTCATTCGTTTGGTGGATCTCACTTGTTTGTTAATTTTATAGTGATTTTAGTATAAAATAGCACATATTTGGAGTCATGGTGAAGTTCTAGTGCAAATTGAGTTAAAGGAAGGCTTGGATGGAAGAAAAAAAATACTTAGGCTAAAAGAAGACGTTGGATCGGTCCAAAATGAAGTTAGATTAGCCCAGAAGAAAGAGAATAACAAGTGATAAATGTCAGAGGTATTTTCTCGACCGGGCAGAATCTTGCCCAGTCATGCATATTAGGGCCATATTTGCTTATATCATGGAGCATTTACATGGCCGGACATAATCTTTTCCAGCTGAGCAAAATATCGGCGCCAAAATTAAAGAGGGACGAGAAAAAGGATTTATCCAATTTGATCCGTACTTTAACCTAATATCATGTACTTCTATATATATGTGTGTATGTGTATTTATGTGAGTGTACGTAATTTTATCATTATAAACATTAGATACGAAAGACTTTTAGATCATCTGATATATTTTACTTAGAGAGTAGCATAGCTTGGAGAGCCGAAGAAGGAAGATTCATCCAATCGTCTTCTTCAGTATCTCCAGTATCTATTACTTTATTTATTATTTTATTGGTGGAATAATGGTTTTATTTATGATTATTACTTTCATTGCTTCGGTTATAGAGTAGTTGTTTTCAATCTTAGAGTTTAGAAATTAGGTTTTCATTACAATATAGATGTGTATGTTTTATCCGTAATTTATATGCGTCCAATTGTTATTCAATATGTTGTGTTACGATTGATGTTAGATTAACCTGATCACCTAGTCTAGTACCCACAAATTAAATATCCAACAGTCTGGGAGGTGAGGACATTGATGGCTAAACAACACACGACATAATATGTCCAAGAAACCGAAAGGGTAATGAAATATTATGAGGGTAATTCTTAGGCACTACTAGGAGTCATATACACTTATTTTGGGAGGTCTGTCTGTTGTATAAGATCTACACCTCAAGCAATCCAAGAAAGCAAACTGAAAAAATTTAAAATTGTTTAGAATCTAAAATTTCCAATTTAATTTTAAAAAAATTAATTAAATTTATTTTTGAAATTTATATGTTCATCTACTTATATTGTTTTGGGTTTTACCTTTTATCTAGTCTTCGTTCTTTGCGTTTTTATATGCAGTGCATGAAACACAAGATCTAGGGTAGGAGAAATCATACCTATTTATCCTGAGATAGAACTCACTTGCTGAAAGCATAATTTTAGTCAAACTAGACGAATATTATTTCAATGTAAGAAAATAAGAACAAACATTATGATAATGATGTAGAACCATAGGAACAAGTCCAACCTCCAATTAGTGACTTATTCAAGCCCGTGGCTAATTTAAACTTCGGTGGGATAATCGACCATCGGTTCAAGCTAAAACATTTGAGTTGAAGCAAGCTTTGACTTCAATGGTTCAGTAGTACCAGTTTGGAGGAGGAGCTGCAGAGGATCCCATTGGACACTTAAGCCAGTTCCTTGTCTTCTACTATACGATAAAGATAAACAGAGCCTCATAGCTGGTTTGATTTGTATGAAAAGGTTTTATTCAAGTACTTCCCTCCATGTAATATACTAAAACTAAATAGAGAAATCACTTAATTTTGCCAACATGATGGAGAGCTGTTATATGAAGCATAAGGAAGATTCCGGGAACTTCTCCAGATGTGTCATCAGCATGGTTTCCTAGAGGACCAACATGTCTGCTACTTCTACACTGGGCTATTCTGTCATATAAAGATGATTGTGGATGCCTCATTGGAGACCGTCCTCCTAGTTAAATCTACCAATGATGCTATTGTCATTCTAGAGGAAATGATAGCTAACAGTTTCCAATGGTTAGTTGAATGATCAATGCCGAGCAGAGTAGCTGAGGTATTTGAAAATGACACAATCGCAATACTTTCTGAGAAGATCGTGCAATTGATAAACAAAGTAAGCTTGCTAATGGAGCCAGCTCAGGAAGAGATGATGAATCTAAGGATGCATGGTATGGATGTCGGGCTAGAAGAAGCATGTTATATGAATGACATGGGGAACATAAATTTCAATCCTAACTTCTAACCGAACCAAATAGGGAACATATATAATCCAGAGATGAGAAATCATCCAAACTTCTCATATGCAAGCCCATATAACGCATTGCAACCATCGCTAGATTTCACAGTTAATAATGGGATAATAAAGAGACAAAGAAGCCTAACCTGTAGGAATTGGTCTACCTCCTTTGGTGAATGAGACTCGAGCACAAAATGGGAAAATAGAATCCCATATGAACAAGCTAGAAGTTCAGATAGTGCATCTAAATATAAGTGTGGGAAACATAGGAGCCTTATTCAAAACATTGGAGACGCACTTAGGAGAATTAGCTAAGAAATTTGGCAGCACTCATCAGCACATGAAAAATTCAAATGACATTGAAAATCCTAAAGACCAATGCAATGTGATATAGAAGAAGGTCGTGATATGGAAAATTAGATGGAAAAAGAAGAAAGAGTAGAGGAGATCCCGAGGAGAAGGAATATGGGGATTATATTTTACGAAGAGGATTCATAGCATATCCCTCCTTACAAAGCACCATTACCTTTTCTTATGGCCCAAAGAACTAAAGAAAATCCTTATGTGTGTATTGTAGGTAATTGGAAAGAGGCTCCTTGATGGGAGGGAAAGATAAAAGAAACCTGCATTTTCGAGAAGAAAGAAAAAGAAGTTGGCAAAGACAAGAACATTAAAAGCCGCAGTGCACTCGTGCATATACAGCTAGCCCCAAACCTTAAATATCTAGGGAGTTTCTCAATTACATGCTTTTAGGAAGATCTAAATTTGAGAATGTACTTTTTCTTTTTCTTTTAATATCTAGGTTCTAGCGTTAATTTGATGCCTTTGACTACTTTTAATAAACCGAATATAGGAGTATAAGCCCTACCTCAACTATTATTCAAATTGATGGTACATCTATATTAAGCACCGTGGGAGTAGTGGAGGATGTGCTTTTACAAGTAGGCACACTTATGCTTCCAGTTGATTTTACTATAGTAGATATCAGTGAGGACATAAATTTACCATTACTAGTAGGACGTCCATTCTTGGCTATAAGCCAATAAATTTTTGACATGACAGAAAATAAAGTGACTTTTAGTACAAACAACGTAAAAGTTTCTTTTACCACAATGGGTTGTCCTAAGAAAAGGGAAGGATATCATATAGTAGAACAATTTATTGATATGGAAATAAAATCTGATAGTGAAAAAACGTTATCTTGCTTAAACCAACAAATAAAGATTATGAAACCATAAACTAATGATGAATTTATAAGCAGGTACGATGAACAAGAAGCTAACCAGGTGTTAGTAAAAAGAGAAGAATCTAATGTCAAAAGAAGTGGGTCAAAGGGGAGCACTCTTGGAATTAATTGAGCAAAGAAAAATTTGGGATAGACTCATGGAGGTAGAGCCATCATACTCAATATACGGATGATGAAGCAACAAAAAAGATGGACATACACGAAGATGTATGAGCGATGCTCCATAGATGTGGATGGGGTACTTCTACTCAAGGTAGATAGTCCAAGTATCTGAGGATTATGATGGAGATAATGAGTACCTTCGAAGTCCACATCATGAAGTCATAAACATGCTCATAAAAATCCGTTTCGGACTTAACAACACCAACTATGAGCTGACTGATATCGACTTCGATGATGTGTATAGAGTTAAATGGTCGAGGGCATATAATGAGTCGATCGAATATGAGAAATAAAAATTCTGGAATAGGTCTGTGAACATTTTAGGTGATGTGATGGACTATAATGAAATGGGAGACATTTACCTTGAAATTTGGAATCCGCTATTCCAAGATATACAAAGGTCCTGTCCCACATAGTCAGTGCTCAAGACCTGAATGACAAAGTAAGTGGCAATGAATTGTTCATCAAATGGTGTATGGCACAAGCTGAGTCGTGTAATCTGGGAGCACACCATAGACCCCCATTGCTATTTGGTTAGGGATACATATATCCAAATGTGATGGGTGGAAGCGTACACAACCCAATAATACATCATTGATGGGCAAATACTTCTTGAAGGTTGATAGGACCGGATAGTTGTTTCTAACTCAATGGTTGAATGAACCGTATTTTTCACTACTAAACACGTCACTAACCAATGCATCAAATGACACAACTAATTAGATGATGAATGAGTGGCTATACATGTAATTTTTAGAGGTAGCACCGCCAAAGAAACCATTCTTTTGATGATTATGTGATCAATGGAAGAAAAAGAAAAGGAAGTGAAGGAAAATATGAAGAAAAGACACCTCCATAAAGAATGATTTTTAGAATATGGGGTCGGCCATCATTCGTCCGTCACCGGCTATTGTAGATCATATGGTAAAAATGTCTAGCTATAGACGTAAAACATAACGCTTAGTGGCAGACAACCCACTAGTGTTTAATTTTTTTATTCTATTAAGTGTTTATCAATTTTTTTTGTTTTTCTTTAATTTGTAGTTGTTTGAAAAGTAAGTACACAGATGGGGATAGCCATTCAAGTACAAGTGTCAAAGAACGGACAAAATTGGAGCACAAATGGAGCATAAGACAGACGAAAGGAGTACACATGAGAAAAATAGAAATTTGAAGGAGCAAATGCATGGCAGAGCAAGGTTCTTTCCTGGGTGAGCAAATGCTCCCCAAAAGAGCTAGGTAAATGCTGACACATTTGCACGGTCGGGAAAAAACTCACCCCATCGTGCAAATTTCCACCTTTGTAAAATGCACTGGGGATAAAATTCTTGCTCGGCCGAGAAAAATTGTGTGATTGTTCGTTTTTTGCTTACGCATTCATAAGTTTGGGGGGAGTTCTCCCCCATTATAATTATATCCTTTCGAGTTCTCTAGTTTTCTCGAGCCCTTCATACTTAATTTCTCACTCATTACACATACCCACTGAAAATTGAAAGTACTGCGAGTCTCTCCTCAGAGAGTACAACCTTTTAACCAATTCGCCTTTTGAACATGGTTAAATTTTACTGTTCGTTTGTTTTCAAACCCTTTTACTTTCTAGAAAGAAGAACAATATGCTTCTAACTCTATCTATTATATTTAATTTACATGATATGTTAGATTAAATGTTTGGGTATCTAAGTTGAATACAATAGCATATATAACATAGGAGTGATATCTATTGTTGGTGATAACACCCAGAGTTTTGATTTATGTGCTTAATTACCACACAGGTTATGATTACTTGTTTAGGGCTTATAAATTGTTGATTTCAATTTGTTGAAATTTGTAGTTGAAGGCTTCAATTGGCTAGTCACAGGTTTGAGATTGGGTGATTACAAACATGTCTGTATATGATATCGTGAGCTTTATTGTTTAAATTTAATTTAGTGAGGGTGCTTGTGTTGATTAGTAGATAGTGATTGTAGTCTTAAAGTTGGATTTGGATATTTATCAAGGACTTCGTCGATGAAAATACATATGAGACTCTTCCGGAAATTTTCTAAAATTAGGAACTTGATTAATAGATTTAATGGAATATTTGAATAAGAGTTAATCAATTTATTTTGCTATTTTTGTATATATTCTTAAGACTGCAAATTCACTGTCTTATTTTATAAATGCCAGATATGGCACCAAAGAAATTGCAATGCAAAAAGGATAGAATTGAGGAAGCTAGCATGCCTACACGCATCTATAGACCGGATGAGCTAGAGCACTACAACATCGTTCTGCCAGATGTTGAACAGAGAGTAGTGACCCAATTGGTCCAGAGGAGAATCCTCCGTACTCGATATGTATGCGAGACTACTTCAAGCCATCTCTAGATAACAAAAGATGTAGATGATTTTTTGAAAGGGAATTGGCTAGGAGTAGGTGGCTTTCAGAGACTGGTTAATTTATTGCTTCTCACCTTAGAGTTTCTATCAATATTCAGCTTGTAGTGGGTCAGGAAGTTTCCTGATCAGATCCCATTTTGCCTGAGAAACACTCAGTATGAAATGAAAATGAAGGATCTGACAGATTGCTCTAATTTTCCTACTAAGTTAGTATCTAAAGAGAAGCTCCCGACAGATTGACATTTGGGACAGTTTGACTAACTCTGCAGTGCTACACATGCCTCGAAAGAAAACTGCTTCAAAAGGTACAATGGAAGTCAATGAGATATATGTCATATGGCATATGCTCCATGGTGAAAAAGTGGATGTCGGGTGGTCAAGCGCCAAAAAGACCAACAAGTAATAGGTGGCACAATCACAACTATTGTAATACACATAGGCCTAAATCTTGACGGATTAAAGTCTATGACTGGGTATAGGGATCTGAGGTTGAAGGATCTACATGGCATGGGTTTTGTCGAGGCCAAGAGGGACGCGATATCCTCTTCATCTAGCAGTATGGAGATTGGCTTAAGCTACCCAACACCCCATTGCACATGCTACTACCTCAAGGGAAGGAGAGGAATCTGCTGATGGATACCCCTGAGCATCAGACAATCTCCATCTCTAAGCATCCACCACCGGACCATGACGATGTCGAGTATTCAAAGGAGGAAGAACCCCCAATATGAGTGGAACACAAAGACGACTCTGCTCTTAAGAGACTTGAGCAAAGATTTGGGGCGTATGATCCCGCTGTAAATACTCGCCTTGAGGATCTCGACAATCAAATGGTGAGTATCTACACCGATTTGAATCGAAAAACATCCATTGTACTACAGTTTCAAGAGTGGCGTATGGGGCACACCCAACCTCTTCCTCCACCTCGGTGGCATTCTCTCTGTAATAGTGTATCACTTGTCCCCACAAACTTGTTTTTAATTTTATTCCTTTATCCATTTTCTTTTATTATTTACTTTCAATTTTTTTTTTGTTTATTTTGGTTTATTTGTACTGTCCTATAATAGATAGTTTAAATATATAAAATTTAAATTATATGTTAAAAATTGAGGCCAGTAACAATTAGTAATTTTATTTCTTAATTCGTACTATATTGTTGCATGTAATTTGCATCTTTAGGTTTATTTTCTTTTATGCACGTTTAATTGCTTAAAATAGGAGTAGAGAGTCAAAGAGGCGTGAGACTAGTAACTCCGCCATCGTAATATAATGGATCTTAGTGACGAGCTCGTGATGAGCTAACTTCTTGGTTAAAAATATGACACATACACATGATAGGACATAGACAGACACATGGAGATGAAATTAAGCTATTTTCTTTAAGCAATGATAAAAAAAATAACAGTGAGATTGAGTACAACTGCTATGCTAACTTTCGGAGTACTAAATATCTTTTCTTATGTGTTTCACTGATCATGTCATAACGTATCTCCAGAATTGCTTTTAGTATGTTCTTAATTATCTTGTGTATATAGCTTGGAAAATGGTTTTAGGATTTCTTTTTGTCTTGTATTTTAGCCTACTTTAATTTTCTGTACCAAAAAGAATAATTCATCCATAGCCGGTCATGATTTAGCCTTAGATATTCTTGATAGCTTCATTACAAGCTCATAACTTATTTTAGCCTTTTTTATTAACAACTTGGATTATTTAAGTGAAGAAGAGGAGAAATAAAAATGAGCGATAAAGGTAGTGGTTAATATTGAGAAAAATTGCTAGGTAGAAAGTTTAGAGTGTATATTTTTGGAAAAAAATAAAATTTGCTGTGTAGATAGGGGTATCACCATCAAGAATATGCCCGCTATGCTATAATTTTTGAGAAAACAAACAAACAAGGCAATCGAAAGAGTCTGGTAAGGACTATATAAGTTGAAAGAAGTTAGCACAATCTCTAACAAGAAAAAGAGTAGTCCTAATAGTTTGGTGAATGTATTATATGTGAAAATAGTATTAAAAAGGGGAAGAAAGCTACAATTGCTCAATTACTCAAGTTGAGTAGCTTTGTCTATGTGTTATTCCACCTTTACAAAAGAGACTACATTAGCACCAAGTAGAAAGTCATTTTTTTTTATCCAAGCTGTGTACATTTAAGTGGGAAGAAGGGCTAGATGATCTACAAGCATATGGTAGGTCGTATGCGTGATACAACTCGATGAGTGAATGCTTCCTATATCATACACTCGAGTGTAGAGTGATACAAGCACCTGGCGAGGATCATTTTCTTAGGGAGATTTAGCTCTTTAGAGTAGTTAAAATGTGTTTGTCGCTACATATCCACATTACTATGTGGTGTATATATTTCATAAAACTAAAGACTGAAGCAATATTTGTAACCATTGATCCATGGAAAAGGTTGTGCATGCTATAACATTCAGTGTTTTCTTTTGTTTAGATGTTTGGGACACACAACAAGTAATGTTTGGGGAATTTTGATCACTCGATAATTTATGTGATTTTTAGGCATTAATTCATAGCTAAAACAGTGCAAAGCACGTGAAATAGTACTTCGCAACCTTTATTTTTATATGTTTGGCGGATTTCAATTGTTTGTTGATTTTGTAGTGATTTCAGTACAAAATATTGCATATTTAGAGTGATGGTGAAATTCCGGTATAGATTGAGTAAAAGATGGCTTGGATGGAAGAAACCAAGTAATTGGGCTGAAGGAAAAGGCCTAGAGGAAAGAGGAAAAAAAGTGATAAACGGTAGGGGCATTTTCTCCACCGAGCAGAATCTTGCCCGATTGTACCAAAGTATTAAGATCATTTGCTTATGCCATGGAGCATTTACACGGTCAAGCAGAATTCTTGCTCGCTAGAGAAGAATGCCAGCGCCAAAAAATTAAAGAGGGACGAGAGAACATGTTTGTCAAATTTGATCCATATTTTAACCTAATGTTGTGTACTCCTATAAATACGTAGACCCAGTAATATCATCATAAACATTAGATATGATAGACTATTAAATCACCAGATATATTTTACTTAGAGAGTAGCTTAGTTTGAAGAGCCAGTGAAGGATGATTCATCCAGTCGTCTTCTTCGGTGATCTGTAGTATCTCTTACTTTATTTCTTGTTTTGTTTTTTGATCAATGGTTTTATTTATGATTATTTCTTTTATTATTTCTATAATAGAGTAATCTTTTTATATCTTAGGGTTTAGAAAGTAGGTTTCGATTATAATGTAGATGTGTATATTTATCCATAATTTGTATGCATTCCATTCTTATTCGATGTGTTGTGTTACAATTGATGTTAGGTTAACTCGATCACCTAGTCTAACACCCACAAATCAAATATCCAATAGACTAGGAGGTGAGGATATTGATGGCCAAACATGACACGACATAATATGTTCGAGAAATTGAAAGGGTAAGAAGATATTCTGGGGATAATTCTTAGGCAACGTTGAGAATCATGTACACTTCTTCTGGGACGTTGGTGCTGTTGTATACGATCTACACCTCAAGTGGTTTAGGAAGTGTTTTTCGATACCGATTCATGAAGCCTCATATCAATATGAACATACGAATTAGGGATAGATATCCGCATCTGCATGTGTAATTGTCTTTGATTACATAGTAATTGATTCTGAAATCGAACATCATAAGATAGTTTTCTTATTATTCAAATCTCGTCTTATTGTTTATTTGCATTAGTAATTATAATTATTTGTTGCTATAGTCTTAGGGTCTTGACTTTCGTAATTAGGATAATTACACAATCAATCGTAATTCATTCTGCCTAGATGTTTTAGTACTAATATCACTGTAGTAATCCGATTAGGTCATCTTCACTAGTCTCTGTGGGATATGACATTGCTTGCCACTTAGTTGTAATACACCGTACACTTTGCAATTTAGCTGGTAGAAAAATAGAGTGATCATTAGATGGTAGTAGTTGAACCAGATAAAGTTATCGCTTGACTAACATATCCCACCGCATTATGATCATTGTAATGAATTAACTAACAGAGCTGTAAATCTGGGCGAGGTTGAGCAAAGGCCATACAAATTTCTCCAAACTAGCTACATGCCGTGTTGTTGTAGAAATGAGGTAAAGATAAGAAGAAGTGACATGTCAAGTGAACTGCGGCATCGCAAAATGAACAACGATAAAAAAAATTGAAGGTGACGGCTTGCAAGGTTCTGAATCATTGGTACAGAATTGTTACATCAACACCAATTAAAGAGAAGGAGAAGAAGAGGTTTGAGGCTCCACATATTTCCTTATTGTATTAGGACCCCAACTTGTAGCAGAAGGAACCAACATGTCAAGGAAAACATCCGAACATGAATTAAAAAATGATAAGATGCCTCAACTGTAAATTTACCAGATTTGTTATAATGCCCAATCCAACATTTAGATGAGCAATGGTTTTGCATAGGTAGCTCGAGGATTGGCAGCGGGTTCCGAGGGAGAGAAAATATATGTTGGATTAACTCTTTGTTCCAACTCCCCATTGTAGTGTTGCAATACCGACCATTGCATTACTAGGTAGAACCAAACTTGGAGACTACACAAGGAAAGGCCACAACACAGGTAGCGACCAGTCACCTTATATCTAGGTTTGGAAGCCAAAGCAAATAAGTCTTCAGCTGCCATGAAGAACAACCTGCCACTTGTCAAGTATACTACACCATGTATAGGATGGCCGATGTTTGGGAGTAGCTGATGAAAAAGAAGAAGATTGGTGATACTTGGCCTTCAAAATACAGGCAAGACATAGTGAGATTGAAGGCCTTTAGGTTATAAAATCCAAGCCGCTGGATTGCATACTTTTCTATATATTGGACCAAGAAACCCATCTAATCCTTCATGAACCATCCTGGTCACCAAAATGATCTAGCATGAGATTCCAAGTTATCAAAACTCCATCCGGAAGGTAGAAACTCGACATGAGGATAATATGGATGATCGCTTTGATTAGTACCTTAGTTTCTACTTTACTCAATAACTTTTCTTTCCACCCCGATACACGTTTCCAAATACAATTTACAATACTGGCGAACACCTCGTAATTATTCTTACCCTCCACCAACAACAATGCAAGATACTTGACGTGAGATTCAGCTTGAGGCATCACAAGAATGGCAGAAATATTGTCAATAAATGGAAGCTAAGTGTTCAGGTTGGATAGAATTCCATACTTATCCAGGTTAATCTGTTGGCCCAATACAATTTCATAGAGATTAATGGCATATTTCGTATATTGGGCCTCTTCAACGGTTGCTTCCCAAAAAGTCAATCATATGCTAAAAATATATGGGATATCATCGGCGCTGAACGTGATATATCGAGACTATTGATTTTTGGGCACATAATAAAATGCATGAGAAAACCTTCGAACACAATATGAAAAGATATAAAGATAAAGGGTTGCCTTGTCTATTACCCCTCTAGGGGAAGAAGGGGCTAAAACACTGACCATTTAGTAGAAAACTAAATGAAATAGATGAAATACATGTCCAAATCAGATTGTAAAAAGTTTCCAGAGAACTCAAATCAACTAATATTTTATACATAAATGACTACTTGACCTGACCAAATGTCTTACTCAAGTCAAGCTTAATTGACATCACTCAGTTAATACTATATTTTTCATATAGTGATGCAATTCATATGCAATGAGTACATTATCAGTGATGAGACGATCCTATTGGGTTATGGAGCCTGATCGACACTTCATGGCCCCCTTATCATGGTGGGATTTCGGGGGCAGAGGCCCCAAGGAAAACTTTGAGAAGGGGATGCAATTTCTGTGTTCCAAGGGTAAGCTGTTAGGCCCCAAGATAGTTGAAATCGAGTTATGTGAGGATTATGTATTCGAAAAATAGAAAAGGGTGATGTTTTTTGAAAGGAGGTAGAACCTTGAAGAAGTAGAAGTTGGAGTTGGCCCACATCGACTTGTGGATTCCTACACTGGTGACATCTCTTGGAGGAGCTTCATATTACACGACTTTCATGAACGACTCTACGAGAAAAGTATGTGTATATTTTCTGAAAATAAGTCTGATACCTTTGATGCTTTCAGGAAGTGGAAGGCTCTTGTAGAAAATGAGGCAGGTCTCAGAGTTAAGTATTTGAGATCTGACAACGGTGCGGAGTATGAACTCTGTGAGTTCAAAGAATTTTATGTAGCGAATGGTATTCTCATGGAGAAAACTGTGAGAGGAAATCCTCAGCAGAATAATGCTGCAAAACGGTGTTGCAGAACCTTGTGTGAATGTGCTAGAAGCATGAGACTGTAGTGTGAGCTGCTGGCAGATACATTTAACACTACAACTTACTTGATAAACTAAGGGCCCTCAACTCCCTTGGGAAATTGCATACTAAAGGATGTTTGGACTCGTAAGGAGGTAATATGTCTTTCCTTTGAGTATTTGGTTATGTTTCATATGTTCATATTGATGCTGCTGGTAGAAGTAAGCTAGATGCTAAATCTATTAAGACATTTATTGGATGTGGTGATGATGGATTTGACTATCGATTTTGGGATGAACATAATCGTAAGTCGAGATGTCATATTTAATGAGTAGTGTTTGTTTGAAGACAAGTTGGGTGCATTTGAATCTATTGAATCTGAGAACTAGGTCATTGAGTTAGATATTTCGAACTCAGGTGGGAGCAAGGTGGATCCTGACGGCCAAGTGGTTGTTGATAAGATCCAGATACTCCACACAATTCCGCTGCGAAGGTCCACAAGCATATGTGGATCACCTGAAAGGTATTCTCCCTCCCTTTACTACTTGTTGTTAACTGATAGTGGTGAGCCTGAATGTTATGCAGAGGCTGCACGTAGTGAACAAGAGAGCAAGTGGATCTTGAGATGGATGATGAGATGAATTTGTTGAAGGCAAATGAAACTTGGAACTAGTTGAGCTCCCAAAAGAGAAAAAAAGGCACTATATGACAAGTGGGTTTACAGAATTAAAGAGGATGCAGATGACAAGCTCTAATTCTAACCCGAAAATACCGCAAGTGTACGTGTGTAGATGTATATGGGAAAAGTCAAGGCCGATCCTCTGATCCACATAGAATAGGTTAACGTAGTTTGATACCCTAATTATCAAGGACTATCCTAACTATACACTGGAAAATTATGAAATTGATTAAATAATAAACTATATTGTACTCCCTCCGTCCCGACCTAATTTGTGTTAGGGTTATACTGTACATGGTTTTAAGTGTTGCTTTGTATATAAACTGTTTCTTGCACTTTATTGAATGAGAATAAATTATCACTATTTGCTTTAAATATTATGAATGATATATATATATATTTGTTGCATAATGTTGAATACTTTACATTGTAGACAATGTGGTGTGTAGTAGATAACAGAAGATTACATTGTCAGTTCCTTGTAATAAGTATAAAGATTCACAACTAAGATGGAGTTGAACAATCTATTGGTAGAAGTTGATGTGTAAGACTCAGATTGGTTTGTCTTGACCAAGAGGTTACACTAGTGCATTCGTTGCACTGAATTGGACCAACATCGAGATAATTTTTCTAGACTGACATGAAGAAAAAAATTAGATCTCAGTGGTTATTGTTTTCTTAATTTCTGTCACTTAATTGGGATTATATATAATTAATTAATGTTGCTTTGATTTATTGTGGGTAAAAAGTCATTGGGACTCAATACTCTATATTTTGGTTAATATTATTAATTATATGATAGATTGCTAAATTAATACAGAAAATCGTGTCTTGGTAAAACAAGTTGATTATGTCACCTTAATGCGGATCAGAATGTTTATCATATCAAACCTGTACACTGGATTAACTTCCGGTATGAAAATAAAGTTGAGCTGTTTGTTCTCAAGGAATAAAACATATTAATTGAGTAAAGCATTCAGTAGCTTAAATTAATTAATGGACATTGAATCTCAAACATGGGAAAAAAAAAAACCAGGATTCATATTTCGTAATATGGATTAGGATGGGTAGTTCAATATTAATTCTATAGCGGAATGAATTAATATTAATGAGCTAGAATAATATTGATGGCTTAATATGGATATCTAGGCCTATTGGGAGGCCCAATCCTATTCCTCCTAAAGGCCCATTGAGTAACCCAATAGAAGTCCATTAATTAAAAAGATAAGGATTAACTAGAAGTAGGAGATAAGGAAATAAAAGATATGGAAGAATCTAATTCCTAAGGGGATTAAGATTTATACATGTGTTCATCTCCCAAGTGGGAGAGGATTTACTAATCCTAATAGGGGGCAGATTTCGGCCCCTAGGGGACCAATCTTGGTCCCCATACGCAATATGAGATGCATAAGTGAGTGAGTGTTTTTCTAGAAAATTAATCATTTCCTTGAGAGTTAAAAAGTTCATTTGATTTTCCACCGAATTGGCGAGCTTGACCTTAGGGAATACTCAAGAAGATCTTTGGGTTGAAAGATTAATTCTTCTTAATGGTGTCTCTCTAATTCGAAGGTAAAATACTATTATCCCTTAGTATGCATGTTTAGGGCTATTGTATGATTACCTTGATTCAATTACATGAATTATATGATTTGATCGTTCATACCATTGTTGTTTGATTATTGAGAATATAAATTCAAATTACAACTCGTATAAATCCTTGACACAATCCCTGATTTCCTAACAACTGGTATAAGAGCCGTTGTTTCAGGCTCTGTTGTTTTGAATTAAATTTTCGAAAATTATATTTACGTCTTAATTGATATTGGATAGTAGAACCATTAGATTTGTTTTGCAGGAATTCAATTATCATAGTGGTTTTTTTTTTTTTTTAATGTATGATTTAATTCATATTGGATTGAATATTTTTTTTTAATCTGATTCGTTCAGATTCATTTTTCTCATGAGAAAATCCACGAGTAGATTTTGTCTATTTTTTTTTAATAGATTAGTCTAGATGTTAGATTTATTTTTATTAAATAAATTGTAACGGATTAAAGACGAAGACGAAGATGGATTAAAAGAATCGCGAAGGCTATTCAGCGCCAGGAGTGTCGCGACCGCGGCAATGAGTTATGCCCACGACATATCATGCGAACTGCATCTTGTTCAGAGCTAGGAGTGTCGCGCCCACGACAGTGAGTCATGCCCGCGACGAAGGCTATACGACCAGTTTTCGAAGGCCATTCTTCGAGCAGTTGGGCTTCTGGTTTCAAAATGGCAAAATTAAACCATGATAATTGGAATTAATTGATAGTCTTGACTGCTGAAGGACATAAATTTGTACTTGATGAACCTAGACCAGCTGAGGCTACGGACGATACTAGCGCGGAAGATAGGGAATATCATTGGCAATGGTTGAAATCCGATGAAATGGCTAGGTGCACTAGTCTGGCTTCAATGTCAGATGTGTTGCAGTACCAACACCAGAGCATGAGATCCGCTGCAGACATTATGATGAACCTTAATGAACTATTCTCTTACCATAATTGTACGGCTAAGCAGATGGCCATGCGGGATTTGTTGTCGCATAAAATGGCTGAAGAGACGCCCATGAGGGATCACGTTCTCAAAATGATGGGATACCTTAACAAGCTTGTGATTCTTGGTGCTGATTTCGATGCGAATAGCTAAGTCTATATCATACTCCATTCTTTGCTGAAAAGTTTTGAGCATTTAAAGCTAAACTATACCATGAATGGTCAAGCGCATACGCTGGCTGCGCTCATGCAAGCTTTGGTCGCGGCAGAGATGCTTATGGGGCCGAGAAGCCAAGCCTTGATGACTAGCAATGCACCTTCCTCTTCTGCGCCCAGAGACAGAAAGAAGAAGAAGAAAACTAAAAGTGAAAAATAGGCTGATCTCAAAGGTAAGGAAAAGATCCTGTTGGATTTGTATACTGAAAGCAAGACCTTTTATATACAATGTTTCCAGTTATTCACTATTAATCTTCTATCTGATTTTGTTTACACTAATCACTATATATGTCCCTATATATCTCTCGATAAGTAGATCATATGGTGTGTTGTAGATCACAGAAGATCATATGATTGATTAAACTCAATGAGATATAAAATATATATCACAGCTAAGACACCATGAGGACGAGTTATTGGTATAGGCTGCAGTATCAAGTAGGAATAGTTTATCTTGACTATTTACTTATACTGGCACATCTTTACGTATTGATAGGATCACGGAGAGATAAGTTTTTCGGCCTGACCTTAGTGAAGAACAAGAGATCTCTTCGATGACTTATTGTAATTTAAATCCTAAATAAAATTACAGTTATCTGTGCATGTCCGTATGTCACTTTGATTTACTATGGGTGAGAGTTAAGTGCTAACTCTTTATACTCTGTATCTTGGGTGACAGCAGCTTGCATATGATAACTGGTAATTTGTGTTTAGGTGTATCCGTTTAGGATGATGGTATCCCCTTAAGGAGCTCAAAAGATTTATTGTACTAAACCCTGCAGGTCGATTAAGTTCAGGTACAATAATGAAGTTGAGTGGTACAACTTAAGGAATTAATAAGCAATTAATTAATTTAAGCTGTCAGAGGCTTTAATAAATTAATGGATATTCGATATCTTAAATACGGCATTAATTAAGTCTAATTCAAGCCCTGACTCAATTTCGGAATAATGGGCTAAGTCAGTATTAATTCTTTAGTGGAATGAATTAATATTTATGAATTAATTATGTTCTGGGCTGAACATAGAAGAATTAATTCATAGTTAAGCCCATCTTTATTTCTTGTATTTGATCCCTGGATTGACCCATCAGGATCCTAGCCTAGTAGGGAATTAAACTACCAGGCCAGGGCCACACTCAGTTATTATGTATTAAATACATAACTCTCAGTCTGTGAAAAAAAAAACAGTCCAACGTAAAAAAAATCACAGAGCAGAAAAGAGAGAGTGAGAGGGCGGCAACGTAGTGTTGGTTCCCACTCTTGGGATTTCTCAAAGTTCGTCATCCATCCGGCGTTGAGAATCAGAGACTGGATCAGTTTTCTTGGCTCTGTCAGATATAATTCAATTATTGATTATATGTGCATTTATTTTATTGTTGTTCTTCGTGGCTCGTTTTTTGATTGGTACGTCATGTTTGTTGACGTTGTGATTGTAATTCACCACGAGAAAATCCGTGGTTAAAATATGTTCATTTTTGCTTAAATTTTTGTTGAAAAATCTGTAAAATTGAGAATCGAAAATGAAGAACACGAAAAATGCGAAGAACCCGACAGCTGGCAGCCGGTAGCAGTAGGCACTACAAGAAAACTGCCAAATCCAACGACATAAAAACTGTTGGAATTTTTAAAAATTCCAACGGTAATTCCAACGGCAAATGAGCCGTTGGAATTTTGAAAAAAATTCCAACGGCAAATGAGCTGTTGGAAAAATATTCCAACGGTAAAAGGCTCCCATGGAATTACCGTTGGAATCATTTTTCTATTGGAATTTAATTGTTGGAACAAGAAAATTCTAACCACCACTTTTCCAACGACATAAAACCCGTTGGAATTGCAGTTGGAATTAAAATTCCAACGGTAATTAACAAAAAAACCTTTGGAATATGGTAAATCTTTGTTGGAATTTCACTTCCAGCGACAATTCCAACGATTTTTATGCCGTTGGAAAAGTGGCTGTTGGAATTTTTTTGTTCCAACAATTAAATTGCAACGAAAAAATGATTGCAACGACAATTCCAACGGAGCCTCTTACCATTGAAATTGTCGTTGGAATTATCGTTGGAATTTTTAAAGATTCCAACGATTTTTATGCCGTTGGAATTTTTCAGTTGGAATTTGGCAGTTTTCTTGTAGTGAGGCACCGCGCTTGACGGCAGACCCTCGCGCTCTGCAGCAGTAGCCCTAGCACCCGGCAGCAGTAGATTGTTGCCGTGTACGGGCCCAGCCCATCGACCCATGCAGCTCGTCTTTAGCTCGATGTTTCATTTTAGTTCGGTCCGTACCCGAGTACGCGTGGCCTGACGTGAAGGCCCAAAAGCTTGAAGACCTGTATTTTCTAAATTATGTAATAATTTAGGATTTATTATTTTTTTCCATGTTGAGCCACGAAGAACGATTTTTATTTATTTTTTTATCGTTTCTTTTCGCTCGATGGATGTTTCATATTTATTATTATGTCAAATATGTCTACGTGATTTATTAATTGCGCTTAGACTATCATGCTAGGAACATCACGTATTATTAGCATATTTAAATTCTCCAAGCATGCTTTACTTGCTGAGTTTAGTTTTATTTATGCTTAGGATTACGTGTTGTTGCATGGACAAACCTTTTGAAGTAAAGGACTAAGCAAAACCCGGCTTTTTTAATATTTCATTTAAAATAGTCAAAGACCTCCACAACCGGTCTGAAGGCAAAGTGAATAATAATATTAGTAAACGTCCACACGCGTGGCTTGCTAATATTTATTATTCATAAGTTTGCCAGCTGAGACTTGTAAATAACTCTTTTAATTCCAAAAGAAAAGTGGGAGTTACACGCGTAAACGTCCACACGCGTGGCTTACACGAATAATTTTCACAAGTTCTCTAGAAAAATGGAATTAAATGGGATAACAAAGGTTAAATAAGTTGGAAGCAACATGGTCCGCGAAAGTGTGTCAAATCCAAAAATTTATTTACAAGGATTAGGTTGTGGTCATTGCTTAGATATTATTTTAAGTACAACTCCCCGATGAGTCCCTTCATTTGTTAATAATATGGTCATTGCTTAATAATAATATGGTCTAGTTTAAAGGTCCAATTATTAATTTCATTTGTCAAAAGGATAGGTTGACATAGATTGAAATTAAATGACTAGGTGTTTTAGTCTGGCCGAGAGGTTTACATATAAACGTCCACCCGCGTGGCTTATAGGTAGAATCTTTTGGGCTATTGGAGGATTCTATCAATATTGTTTTATCAAAAGGTTACAATATTGTTTTTTCAAATTATATGTGATTGTGTTGTTATATGTTTATTGTTCATATATTTTCCAGATATGTCTTTGTCATCTGTCATCAATATTCTAGCACAACACCCTTTAATCGGTCCTAACTATAAAGAATGGAAACGTAATCTGGAGTATATTCTTATCGCTGAGGAGCACTATTTTGTGCTAGTTACTCCTCGTCCAGATCCCCTTACTGATCAGTCCACTGATGAGGAGCGGGAAAAGCATGATAGGTGGCATACGTCTAATAATGTGGCTAAATGCTACATTATGAACACTATGCCATCTACTTTGTAGCTCTAGCATCAGGCCATGGACGATGCCGCTGACATCATGCTGAACCTTCAAGAGGTGTATGGGGAGACGGACAGAGCTGCTTGGTTTGACTTAATGAGGCAAATCAGAAAAAGTTGGATAACCGAGGGCAGCTCAGTGCACAATCATGTCCTGCACATGATTAACCTCATGGACAAGCTTGACTTGATAGGAGAAGGTATCAACGGCGAGGCCAAGGTCGATATCATTCTCAACACACTTCCCAAATCCTTTGAGAACTTCCGTCTCAATGCTGTTATGGCCAAGAAAGACTATACTCTTAATGAATTACTCAATGACCTAGTTACAGCAGAAGGGGTTATGGGAAAGGATGCACAGGCTTTGGTCACTGCCAATGGGCCCACTGTTCCACCGAAAGGTGGAAACAAGAAAAAGAGGCAAATACGCAAAAAAGGCCAAAGCAAATAGTGGGAGTAAAGTAGAAGGCCCTAGTGGTGAAGTAAAGAAGCCCAAGGGAAAGTGCTTCAAGTGCAGTAAGATTAGGCATTGGAAGAAAGATTGTTCGATGCTAAAGGCAAAGGACCAAGGTACGCCATTAGTTTTAGTAACTGAAACATGTTTGGCCTCTGTTTCTACTCATTCGTGGGTAGTAGATACGGGTGTGACTGATCATGTTTGTACACCTTGCATGGCTTTCAGCCGACAAGGCAGCTTAAGGATGGCGAGATCACTATCTCCATGGGCAATGCAACAAGGGTCGAGGCAGTTGCAGTTGATGATTTTTCTTTATGCTTTAATGACACTGTTTTAGTATTAAGAGATGTTTTATTTGTGCTGGATTTTCTGCAGAACATGATTTCAGTTTCGAAACTTTATTGAGATGGATATTCAGTTGTTTTTGATATTAATGTTTCTATCATGAGAAATGATGTAGTTATCTGCACTGGTGTTTTGAGCAATTCTCTTTATACTATAACTTGTCTGCATAATACACAAAACTTAGTTGCATCCACTTCATCAAACCTAAAGAAAACAAAGTTATCTTCTCAAGAGTATCAAATACATCTTTGGCACCTAAGATTAGGTCACATCAGTCTAAATAGGATACAAAGACTAGTATCTGATGGGGTGTTGGATTCATTCCAACCAGTTTAGACTCAAGTCTGCGAATCCTGCATAGAAGGAAAGATGTCGCAAGGCCTTTTAAGGCAAAGGGGAGTAGGGCCAATGAGATGTTAGAGCTGATCCATTTTGACTTGTGTGGACCGATGTCCACTCAAGCTCGTGGAGGGTATGAGTATTTCGTCACTTTCATTGACGATTACTCAAGATACGGATACGTTTACCTACTTCGCGGCAGAAGTAGAGAAGTAGTTAGGGAAAAGTATCAAGTCATTGTGGTCTGATCACGGTGGCGAATACCTCAGCAACGAGTTCCAACAGTACTTGTTAGAGGTTGGGATTACATCCCAATTGACTACACCGGGTACTCCTCAACAGAATGGTGTAGCAGAGAGAAGAAATCGAACTCCACTTGAGATGGTTAGATCTATGATGAGTTATGCATCTTTGCCCATTTCGTTCTGGGGATATCCTTTAGAAACAACTTCTTATTTGTTAAACCTGGTACCATCCAAGTCGGTGCCCAAGATCCTTCTTGAGCTATGGTCTGAGCGCAAGCCTAGCTTGAACCATATAAAGATTTGGGGTAGTCCAACACACGTGATGAACAAGGATGCTGACAAGTTGGAATCTAGGTTAGAGGTGAGACTGTTTATAGGGTATCCAAAAGGAACTAAGGGTGGTTATTTCTATAGTCCTAAGGATCAGAAGGTCGTTATTAGCACTAATGCCCGATTCTTAGAAGAGGACTATATGATTAATCACAAGTCTAGAACAGACATTGCTCTTCAAGAACTCGAAGGGAATGCCAATACGATTCCACTTCCACAACCATAAGTGCAAGAGGCAATAATACCAAGTACTGCACAACCTGTTGACATAATGCCTACACAGCCTCGACGTAGTGGGAGGGTTGTTCGTCAACCTGATCGATACATATTTGTGGGAGAATCTCCGGATTTGATCCAAGGAGACGGACATGCTGATCTAGATCCCTGGACATACGTCAAGGCAGTAAGTGACCTAGATGCGAAAGAATGGCATCTCGCTATAGATTTTGAATTTGAATCCATAACTGCTATGGATGTATATAAGAAGGCTGTACTACCAGATGGCTGTAAAGTTATAGGCAGTAAGTGGATATACAAGAGAAAGAGAAGAGAGGATGGAGAGGTCACGACCTATAAGGCTAGGCTAGTGGCGAAAGGGTATACCTAGATCGAGGGTAAAGACTACGATGAAACCTTTTCGCCGGTGGCAATGCTCAAGTCCATTCGGATCCTTCTTGAAATAGTAAGTCACTTAAACATTAAGGTTTGGCAGATGGATGTCAAAACCGCTTTCTTAAACGGTTACCTTGAAGACGGTAGGGACATCTATATGCAGCAACCAGAGGGTTATGTGAGGGAAGGCAAAGAGCATCTAGTGTGGAAGCTCAATAAGTCCATTTATGGACTCAAGCAAGCTTCCAGGTCATGGAACTTAAGTTTTGATGAGGTGATTAAATTCTATGGATTTACTCAAAGTGAAAATGAGGGTTGTGTGTATCGCATAAATGTCAATGGAGATAAAGTATTTCTTGCACTTTATGTAGATGATATTCTCCTAGTTGGAAACAACGTGGAAGTATTATCAGACATAAAGATATGGTTATCCATACAGTTTCAAATGAAGCACTTGGGAGAGGCAGCTTACATACTTGGGATCAAAGTTATATGAGATCGCAAGAAGAGGATGTTGAGCTTATCCCAAGCGGCCTATATTGTTACTGTGATCACTTGTTTTAGCATGCAAACCGCCAAGAAATGATTGCTACCTTTCAGACATGGCGTTCCACTTTCTAAGGAGATGTCTCCTAAGACACCTAAGGAGAAAAAGGAAATGAGACAGGTACCCTATGCTTCTGTAGTAGGTAGTCTTATGTATGCCATGCTATGCACGAGACCGGATATCTGCTATGCAGTTGGCATAGTGGCAAGATATCAGTCTAACCCTGGACAGGCACATTGGACTGCGGTAAAACATGTACTCAAGTACCTCAAGAGGACTATAGATTACAGGCTAGTTTACCAGGCAGATATTCTAAATCCCTTGGGTTATACGTATTCGGATTTCCAGGCTGACTGGGATGTGAAAAGATCTACCTCGGGCTATGTGTTTACCTTGGGAGAAGGAGCCGTTTCATGGAGGAGTGCAAAGTAGAGATGCATTGCGGACTCCACTATGGAAGCCGAATATGTGGCTGCTTCAGAGACTGCTAAGGAGGCAGTATGGCTTCGGAAATACCACTTGGATCTAGGTGTGGTACCTAGTTTGCCGAAGAGTATCACAATCTATTGTGATAACTCAGGTGTTGTGGCAAACTCAAAGGAACCCAGGACCCACAAGGCGACTAAACACATTGGGAGAAAGTACCACATAATACGAGAAATCATAAAATGAGGAGATGTGCGGATAAAGAAGATTTGTACGACAGAGAATTTGGCTGACCCATTCACAAAGAGCTTACCGCAGAAAGTCTACGACAAGTATGTTCAGGGACTAGTGTTGCGATTGATGCCACCCACTTAGTAAACTTTCAGTATAACTAGGAGAATGTAATAGCTAGATAGTTAGACACCTGGTATACTAAAAGTTTGCTTTAGTATAAGTTGGAGATTGTTGGATTTGTATACTAAACGCAAGACCTTTTATATACAATGTTTCTAGTTATTCACTATTAATCTCCTATCTGATTTTGTTTACACTAATCACTATATATGTCCCTATATCTCTCCTATAAATAGATCATATGATGTGTTGTAGATAACAGAAGATCATATGATTGGTTAAACTCAATGAGATATAAAATATATATCATAGCTGACACAACTTGAGGACGAGTTGTTGGTATAGGCTGCAGTATCAAGTAGGAATAGTTTATCTTGACTATTTACTTATATTGGTACATCTTTACGTATTGATAGGATCACCGTGAGATAAGTTCTTCTGCCTGACCTTAGTGAACAACAAGAGATCTCGGTGACTTATTGTAATCTAAACCCTAATAAGATTACAGTTATGTGTGCATGTCCGTATGTCACTTTAATTTACTATGGGTGAGAGTTAAGTGCTAACTCTTTAAACTCTGTATGTTGGGTGACAACAGCTTGCATATGATAATTGGTAATTTGTGTTTAGGTAACCGTATCCATTTAGGATGATGATATCCCTTTAAGGAGCTCAAAAGGTTTATTGTACTTAACCCTGCAGGTTGATTAACTTCAGGTACAATAATAAAGTTGAGTGGTACTACTTAAGGAATTAATAAGCAATTAATTAATTTAAGCTGTCAGAGGCTTTAATTAATTAATGGATATTCGATATCTTAAATACAGGGATTAATTAAATCTAATTCAAGCCCCGACTCAATTCGGGAATAAAGGGATAAGTCAGTATTAATTATTTGGTTCCCACACTTGGGATTTCTCAAAGTTCATCGTCCATCCGGCGTTGAGAATCAAGCAGGGATACAATCCAGAAGGTAAATTCTAGAGTCTAACATCGAATCGTTGTGCGCACGATTCTCAGGTCAACTCTAAAATACCTATGTGTTGTCTTTAAATTAATAGATGAATGTTTAGGATTAATGAATGTGTATATTGAATTATGACAACCAAGAAGGTCTTAGGGAAATTTGGAAATTCCTACAGATCTCCGCTGAAGGTGGTTTTAAGAAGAAAACAAACAAGGGAAAGTGTTTCAACTACGGTTTGAAAGGACATTGGAGGGCAGACTGACCTCAGCCTAAAAAGGGAGGAAGACAAGGTAAATGTCATGCACTAGTTATTGAAACTTGTTTAGCGGTGTGTTCTTCCCAATTATGGGTGGTTGACATGGTTTCCACTGATCATGTTTGTTTCAATTCTCAGAGGTTTTAGCACACCCGACAACTTAGTGAGAGTAAGATAACCATCACCTTGGGCAATGATGCAAGATTAGCAGCTATTGCAGTGAGAGATGTGCACTTATCTTTTATGGAAAAGACTTAGTTTTGAGAAATGTTCTTTATGTTCCCAATTTTAGAAAGAATTTTCTTTTAGTTTTTAAATTGTTTTTGGATGGGTATTCAGTTTCTTTTAATAAAAATGTTACTATTACTCGTAATAATGAAGTTATCTATTCTGGAACGTTAGTGAACAATCTCTATACTATTAATTGTGCACAACCCACAATCATACAAAATGCGTCATATAACACATCTACTGCTCCTAGAAAAAGAAAGTATTCTTCAAATATGAACGGAACACTTCTTTGGCATCTAAGACTTGGTCATGTTAATCCAAAAAGGATTCAAAGGTTGGTGAGTGACGGTTCACTGGAATCACTCCGAGTAGAGCCATTTTTAACATGCGAATCATGTTTAGAGGGTAAATTGACTAAGAGAGCCTTTGGGGCTAAGGGGAATAGAGCCACTGAAGTGTTAGAACTCGTTCATACTGATGTATGTGGTCCAATGTCGATTCAAGCGAGAGGTGGTTTCGAGTATTTCGTTACTTTTATCGATGATTACTCGAGGTATGGATACATTTTCCTAATGCGGCATAAGTCTGAAGTCTTTGATAAGTTCAAAGAGTTTAAGGCTGAAGCAGAAAAGCATAGGGAAAAGAGTATCAAATTTCTATGATCTAATCGTGGGGGCGAATACCTTAGCAATGCATTTTTGGGTTCAGAGCAAGGGATTGTATCCCAGTTATTTACGCCCGGAACCCCTCAACTAAATGGGATCGCAGAGCGAAGAAGCAAAACCCTTTTGGAAATAGTAAGGTCTATGATGAGTTATTCTGACTTACCCAAATCGTTTTGGGGTGATGCTTTGGAAACAATAGCTTATATTTTTAACTTAGTACCTTCTAAATCAGTTCCAAAAAACCCCTCAGAATTGTGGTCTGGGTGCAAACCTAGTTTGAGACACATGAGAATCTGGAGATGTCCTGCATACGTGCTAGACAAGGAAGCTGATAAGTTGGAATATCGTTCAGAATTAAGGCTGTTTGTAGGTTATCCCAAACGAATGAAAAGGGGTTTATTCTATAATCCTAAGAATCAGAGGATTGTGGTGAGCACGCATTCTAGGTTCTTGGAAGAAGACTATATGAGTAACCGAAAGCCTAAGTGTGAGATTACCTTGAATAAATTACAATGGAGCACTCATATAACAATTGTACAAGATGATATACGACGTCATACACAAACATAACCAGAAGCTTGTCGTAGTGGGAGGGTTGTTCGTCAGCCTGAGCGATTGATGTTCATGGGAGAGTCTTCGGATTTGGTCCTCGATGAAGATGAATTTGACCCCCAGACATACAACGAGGCAATCCAAGACAAGGATGCAAGACCTTGGCAAACTGCAAAGGAAACAGAAATGGGATCTATGGATCACTGTAAAGTGTGGGAGCTTGTTGAACCATCCAAATGTGTAAAGCCTGTTGGATGCAAGTGGATTTACAAGAGAAAGAGAGGAACTGACGGGAAGGTTGAAACCTTCAAGGCTAGGCTTGTGGCTAAAGGGTATACTCAGAGAGAGGGAATCGATTATGAGGAAACCTTTTCGCTTGTAGCTATGCTTAAGTCGATCTGCATTCTCTTGTCAATAGTTGCGCACCTAGACTTCGAGGTTTGACAAATGGATGTCAAGACAGTATTCCTAAATGGAAGTCTTGAAGGAAACATCTATATGTGTCAACCTGAAGGCTTCATTGAAAAAGGCCGAGAAAACCTTGTATGTAAGTTTAAGAAGTCAATGTATGGCCTAAAGTAAGCATCGCGAGCTTGGAACCAATGTTTTGATCAAGTAATAAAATCCTACGGATTTGATCAAAAAGAGTTTGAGAGTTATGTTTATAGAAAGTGTATCGAAAATGCCTTGGTATTCTTAGTACTATACATAGATGATATTCTGCTTATTGGAAATGATAAAAAGGTATTGTCAGACGTAAGGGTATGGTTATCAAATCAGCTCGATATGAAGGACTTAGGAGAGGCTGGTCATATCACTGGAATCAAGATTATTCATGATCGCCAGAAAAGGATGATATGCTTAAGCCTTGTATACTGATACTGTGCTAAAATGATTCCGCATGCAAGATGCCAAGAAGGGTTTTGTATATTTCAGGCATGAGATTCATCTATCAAAAGACATGTGTCTAAGACACAAAACAAGATAGAAGAGATGAGGAAGGTTCCATACGCTTCGGCAGTTGGAAGCCTCATGTATGCAATGCTGTGCACGAGACCGGATATAAGCTATGCAGTGGGCATGGTGGCAAGATATCAAAGTAACCCGTGTAAGGGACATATGGACTGCGGCTAAGAACATTCTGAAGTATCTGAAAGAACTCGAGATAGAATGTTAGTCTTTCAATCGGACAGTTTATGTCCTGTGGGTTACACGGACTCAAAATTCCAATCAGACATAGATTCCAGAAAATCTACCTCAGGAAGTGTGTTTGTCTTGGGGGTGGAGTCATCATATGGAGAAGCGTAAAGCAGAAATGCATTGCTGATTCTACCATGGAAGCCGAGTACGTCGCTGCTTGTGAAGCAGCGAAAGATACGGTTTGGCGCAAGAACTTCTTAGTGGACTTAGATGTGATCCCGATTTTTTCTAAAAGCATCATAATTTACTATGATAATGCAGGTGCAATTGCTAATTCGAAGGAACCATGAATCCACAAGGAGAGAAAACACATTGAAAGAAAATACCATTTCATATGAGAAATCGTTAAGAGAGGAGACATAGTGGTGGCAAAGATAGCATCGAAGAACAACCTCGCAGATCCTTTCACAAAGAGTTTGCCTTAGGATACATTTGAAAAACACGTGGAAGGAATGAGAGTTAAGTGTGCTGCCACGCTGCTTTGAGTATCAGTGAGAGAATTATTAGGACACGCTGTAGTATACTTAAAAGTAAACTTTGAGTATAAGTGGGAGATTGTTAGGATTATACTGTAAATCATGCTTTTAAGTGTTGCTTTGTATATAAACTGTTTCTTGCACTTTATTGAATGAGAATAAATTATCACTGTTTGCTTGAAATATTACGAATGTTATATATATTTATTGCATAATGTTTGAATACGTTACATTGTAGACAATTTGGTGTGTAGTAGATCACAGAAGATCACATTGTCAGTTCCTTGTAATAAGTATAATGATTCACAACTTAGATAGAGCTGAACAATCCATTGGTTAAAGTTGATGTGTAAGGCTCAGATTGGTTTGTCTTGACCAAGAGATTACACTAGTGTATTCGTTGCACTGAATTGGACCACTATCGAGATAATTTTTCTAGACTGACTTGAAGGAAAAAATAGATCTCAGTGGTTATTATTTTCTTAATTTTTGTCACTTAATTGAGATTGCATATAATTAATTGATGTTGGTTTGATTTATTATGGGTAAAAAGTCATTGGGACTCAATACTCTATACTTTGGGCAATATTATTAATTATATGACAGATTGCTAAATTAATACAGAAAATGATGTCTTTGTAAAACAAGTTGATTATGTCACCTTGATGGGCTCAAAATGTTTATCATATCAAACATGTATAGTGGATTAATTTCCAGTATGATAATAAAGTTGAGTTATTTGTTCTCAAGGAATAAAATATAATTTTTTATTAAAGCCTTCACTAGCTCAAATTAATTAATGAACATTGAATCTTAAACATGGTAAAAATAACCGGGAGCCATATTTTGTAATATGGATTAGGATGAGTAGTTCAATATTAATTCTATAGTGGAATGAATTGATATTAATGGGCTAGAATAATATTGATGGCTCAATATGGATATCTAGGCCCAAAGAGAGGCTCAATCCTATTCCTCTTAAAGGCCCCTTGAGTAGCCCAATAGAAGTCAATTAACTAAAAGGATAAAGATTAATTAGAAATAGGAGATAAGGAAATAAAAAAAATGGAAGAATCTAATTCCTAAGGGGATTAAGATTTATCCATATTTTCCTCTCTCAAGTGGGAGAGAATTTCCTAATCCTAAAAGGGGGCAGATTTCGGCCCCTATCCCCTATAAATAGGGGACCAATCTTGGTCCCCATATGCAATAGGAGATGCAAGTGAGTGGGTGGTTTTCTAGAAAATTAATTCTTTCCTTGAGAGTTAAAAAGTTCGTTCGATTTCCCACCGAATTGGCGAGCTTGGACTTAGGGAATACTCAAGAAGATCTTTGGGTTGAAAGAATAATTCTTCTCAACGGTGTCTCTCCGGTTCGAAGGTAAAATACTATAATCCCTTAGTTCCACATGTTTAGGGCCTATTGTATGATTACCTTGATTCAATTACATGAATTATATGATATGATCATTCATATTATTGTTGTTTGATTATTGAAAATAGAAATTCAAATTACAACCTGAATAGATCCTTGACACAATCCCCGACTCCTTAACAATTTGCACACCTGCTCCGACGCATATATTAAGAAAAAACTATTTTTTACTTTTTAGTTAACTTTTTCAAAGGTGGAGATGAAGGGTGGAGATTTTAAGGGTGGAGATTGTAAGAGAAATTTCCTTATGAAGGGTGTGCAAATTAGTGTGGGACGGACCGAAAATGAAAGTGTGCAAATTAGGGTGGGATGCAGGGAGTATAATAAACCAAATTAATTAATAAAAGCTGAGTTCCAATCAAAGAGAATGTATTTTAGGAATTCGATTTTAGGAATTACGCTAATGATGATCAATCTATAATTTATAAACTTTTAAACCAATTTATCTATCTATTAGGTGGCACTTAATTAACGTAACCCTTATCTCGAAGCGACTAAGTCGTAAATTGATTAATTACTCTCTCGAGTTAATTAATCCTAACAACTCCTAACATCCCATTAACCTTTGCCTACATGATCATAGATGTTATCGTCTATTAACAATTCTCTTCTCTCAAAGTGACATCGTTAAACAAGTAAATTAGGTTTATTTGGCCAGATTAAATTTAATTATAGGGATGAAGTCAAACACATAGATAGATAATAACAAACAGAGTCTGTAAATTAAACGACTAAATCAACATCGTTGCAAAAACCTTACTTTCTATCGTTGGACACGAGTAGTTTAGCTACTCTTGCCTACTAACAAATCAAAACAAGAATTTAAAGAAAACATTGTCAAGAATTTGAAAGCAAACAAAGAATAAGTAAACCCCAAACGTTGGCTCTTCGATCTTCGTCTTGCTCGATCTCACACCTTTTACTCCAATGTAAAAGTATGAGATGATATTATGATTGATTTTGGTGATTTCTGCTGATCCTCTCTAAAATTGAGCTATTATGTCTTTTTATAGGCTTCGGGACAAGTCCTGGGGTCTTTAGGCTTTGATTCCCACTTGGAACAGGAAACCTTTTCAAATGTGGCCTTTTGTCGAGACCGCTCTGCTTGCCTCTCGCGGTCGTGTTGCATGTAACCTAAAATAGTCTTTAAAAAACCTATTTTGTCGCGGCCGCGATGCATGTGTGTCGCGGTCGCGATGCCCTCACAGTGGCGATTTCCATTTCCAGCCACTTTCTGTCGCTGTCGCGCGCCTTTCTGTTTGACAGTCGCGTCGGTTCAACTCCAGACTGGTCTCGGACCGGCTCAAGCTGGTTTATACCAGTTTTTCCTTTCCTTTGACTTGTTCTTTCATCCAATAGTCGTAAAATATGACTTTTGACCCTAAAATACTTAAAATACCTTTTAAAAAAGTGAAACACGTTAAATAGTCCCAATGTAATAAAACTACGCAACTCTCTACCAAATATGCATGTAAATGCTATCAAATACAATCCTAAATCGACCTAAATACATGCATAATTAACGTGTATAAAAAACTCCCAAACTTAAACTATTGTTAGTCCCAAACAAGAAAATAAAAGACACAAAGAATACAAGTGATTATGCAACGATTTAGGGCGATTGGATGATGAGTTTAGTTTCAGAATGATTTTTCTTCAAAAAGCTAGGCAGCAAAATACGAGTGAGCATATGTGATAACGCAAAAATCAACTACTTTCTAGACTTTGAACTTTCGAATTATTTAATCCTGACTAGGTACATGTTTCACTCATCTCTCAAGTGTTTAGGCTAAAATATATTCTCGCTCAAATTGAACTACATGCAAAGTCTACCATATGCTTGCCAATCGTCTAAACTAGACTTCGTACTCGATATGTGTGACAAAGGATAAAAAGGGTCTTTCTTTTTATTGTAATGTGGGCTTAAGGTAAGGTGGGATATATTTGGATAAAAGTGATTACTTTTGGACTAATCAAGTTACTCTTAACCCGACTACCCCTCAATAAAATCACTCAATCTCACTCTCAAATTTCAGCAAATCACCCCGCAAAGTGACTTCTTCACCTTCAAAAAATCCTTACAACTTAAGTGCTTTTCACTATATGGATACTACATATTGGAACTACCCAAATTCTTTATTCACACAATCAATTGAGCACTTTATTTCCTAGCCTCTCCTCAAAAGTGTTAAACAACTTTTATGCACAATCTCTTTCTTTTCTTTTTCAAGTTTTTTTCTTCCTTTTTTTCTTCCTTTTTTTTTTTTATTTCTTTTTCTTTTCACACTAGGAGAGCTTGGTGTCTAACTATCTAGATATTACATTCTCCCACTTATACTGAAAATTTCCTAAGTGGGTGGCATCAATCGCAGTCCTAGTCCCCAAACATGCTTGTCGTAGACTTTCTGCGGTAAGCTCTTCGTGAATGGATCAACTAAATTCTCTGTCGTAGAGATCTTCTCTATCCGCACATCTCCACATTTTACGATTTCTCGTATTATGTGGTACTTTCTCTCTATGTGATTTGTCGCCTTGTGGGTCCTGGGTTCCTTTGAGTTTGCCACTGCACCTGAGTTGTCAAAATAGATTGTGATACTCTTAGGCAAACTTGGTACCACGCCTAGATCCAAGAGGTAATTCCAAAGCCATATTGCCTCCTTAGCAGCCTCTGATGCGGCTACGTATTCGGCTTCCATAGTGGAGTCTGCAATGCATCTCTACTTTGCACTCCTCCATGAAACGGCTCCTCCTTCCAAGGTAAGCATATAGCCTGAGGTAGATCTCTTCTCATCTCGGTCTACCTAGAAATCCGAATCCGTATAACCCAAGGGATTTAGACTGTCTGCCTGGTAAACTAGCCTGTAATCTCTAATCCTTTTTAGGTACTTGAGTACATGTTTTACTGTAGTCCAATGTGCCTGTCCAGCGTTAGTGATATCTTGCCACTATGCCAACTGCATAACAGATATCCGGTCTCGTGCATAGCATGGCATACATAAGACTACCTACTGCAGAAGCATAGGGTACCTGTCGCATTTCCTCTTTCTCCTTAGGTGTCTTAGGACACATCTCCTTAGAAAGTGGAACGCCATGTCTGAAAGGTAGCAATCCTTTCTTGGCGGTTTGCATGCTAAAACGACAGATCATAGTATCAATATAGGCCGCTTGGGATAAGCTCAACATCCTCTTCTTGCGATCTCATATAACTTTGATCCCAAGTATGTAAGCTGCCTCTCCCAAGTCCTTCATTTGAAATTGTTCGGATTACTATATCTTTATGTCTGATAATAGTTCCACGTTGTTGCCAACTAGGAGAATATCATCTACATAAAATGCAAGAAATACTTTATCTCCATTGACATCTATGCGATACACACAACTTTCATTTTCACTTTGAGTAAATCCATAGGATTTAATCACCTCGTCAAAACGTAAGTTCCATGACCTAGAAGCTTGCTTGAGTCTATAAATGGACTTCTTAAGCTTCCAGGCCAAATGCTCTTTGCCTTGCCTCACATAACCTTCTAGTTCCTGCATATAGATATCCCTACCTTCTTTAAGGTAACCATTTAAGAAAGCGGTCTTGTCATCCATTTGCCAAACCTCAAGATCTAAATGAGCTGCTATGGCGAGAAAGATCCGAATGGACTTGAGCACGGCTACTGACGAAAAGGTTTCATCATAATCTTTACCATCCACCTAGGTATACCCTTTTGCCACTAGCCTGGCCTTAAAGGTTGTAACCTCTCCATCCCCTCCTCTCTTTCTTTTGTATACCCACTTACTGCTTATAGCTTTACAGCCATCTGGCAGTTCAGTTTTCTCGTATACATCCATAGCAGTTATGGAGTCATATTCTGAACACATAGCGCGACGCCATTCTTTCGCATCTTCGTCATTTACTGCCTCGGCGTAAGTCCAGGGATCTAGATCGGCATGTTCATCTCCTGGGATCAAATTCAAAGATTCTCCTACAAACATGAACCGATCAGGCTGACAAACAATCCTCCCACTATGTAGAGGCTGTGTAGGCATTATGTCAACGGGTTGTGCAATACTTGGTATTATTGCCTTTTGCACTTGTGGTTGTGGAATTGGAATCGTATTGACATTCCCTTCGAGTTTTTGAAGGACAATATCGGTTCTGAACTTGTGATTAATCATGTAGTCCTCTTCTAAGAATCGGGCGTTAGTGCTAATAACGACCTTCTGATCCTTAGGACTATAGAAATAACCACCTTTCGTTCCCTT
The DNA here is from genome assembly GCA_958295605.1 of Ajuga chamaepitys. NCBI lineage: Eukaryota > Viridiplantae > Streptophyta > Magnoliopsida > Lamiales > Lamiaceae > Ajuga > Ajuga chamaepitys. The sequence continues at coordinate 43,818,130 of OY282495.1, forward strand.
TGGATACCTTATAAACATCTTACCTCAGACCTAGATTCCAACTTATCAGCATCCTTGTTCAGCACGTGTGCTGGACTACCCCAAATCCTTATATGGTTCAAGCTAAGCTTGCGCCCTGACCATAACTCGACAGGGGTCTTGGGTACCGATTTGGATGGTACTAGGTTTAACAGATAAGAAGTTGTTTCTAAGGCATCTACCCAGAACGAAATGGGCAAAGATGCATAACTCATCATAGATCTGACCATCTCAAGTAAAGTTCGATTTCTTCTCTTTGCTACACTATTCTGTTGGGGAGTACCTGGTATAGTCAATTGGGATGTTATCCCAACTTCTGACAAGTACCGTTGGAACTCATTGCTGAGGTATTCGCCACCGTGATCAGACCGCAATGACTTGATACTTTTACCTAGCTTCTTCTCCACTTCCGCCTGAAACTCTTTGGGGGAGGGGAAGCCATACTCATGCGCTCATGCGCACCAAATACGGCATTAAAATCACCAATAATACAGCAAGGCAAAGAAGCAACGTGAATAAGATTAGACCATAAAGGACGTCGCTCAATGTAACCATTGCAAGCATGAACAAAACCTAGATGCACAGGAACATCCCGAATAACAGAATAAACCAAGAGCAACTGATTCGAAAAATAAATAACAGTCGAGGACTCCACATAATCAGCATGACAAAGAATCTAAATATTAGGAAGTAAAGGGGGACGGGAATTTTCACCAAGAAAATGAAGGTGGAGAGACCTCCAAAAAGTGTGAGGAATAGAAGATGAACGTACCTTGGGCTCAACAATGGCGAGCCAATCAGGGGAGTGTAGTCGACAAAAATCTCGGGGGGAGTTCCTAGACTGCTCATTCCCCAAGCCACGAATATTCCAAGTCATTATCTTCATGTCCAACCCGTGTAAATACCGTGCTCAGGCGGTGGATCGTCTAACTCAACTTCATCACCCCAATTACCCATAGCCGCTCTACGCATATCTCGAAGGGCATCAGAAGTAGGTTTATCAAGCACATGAAATCCCGACTTGGCCACGGTGTCCATCTCTTCTATAATTTTCCCCCTCCGTGGCGGTAGAGACGTGGAATGGGGACGCGAAGAACTCGCACACCATTTACGCATAGCCTCAACATATTCCGGCGGAGCTGTGGAAAGAGGTAATAAAGTAACCGATTTTGGAAGAGCCACCAGTGCCGAAGACGAAACCGGCTCATAATTAACAGCTGAGAGAGAAACGTTAGCGTCCTCACTAAGAGAAGACGAAGGCTCATGCTGACGTGAGGATGAGGTGGGCAGCACTTGAGGCATTACGGACACGCAAGTGATAGGTGCCGAAATGTGTGAATTAAAGTCTTGCATTGTTTCCTTATTAGAAACGGCCGTCGACATGTGCATGGGTCCATTATGAGAAACTGTCGGTGACATACTATAAATAGAACTTCCCTCCTGCATGGTTTCTTTGTGAGGCAATATTCTAAAATTAGACAACACATTATTCAAAGGTTGCATGGGCTCCGAACGTGAGGCATGAGGATGCATGGCATCAGGAAATGGTGCGTCCGCCATTGCAGCACCTGAAGTCAAGGAGCCTGTCTCTAATACTAAATTACTGAAAGCAGTAGGAGTGTCGACTTGGGCATCCGTCCTTGCAGCAGCAGCTGAAGTAGAAGCAAAATTGGAGCCTATCTCAGAACCTAAATTACGTAAAACAGCAAAAGTGTTCGACGTTATCGGAACGTCAGTCGTACAAATGGTTGAAGTCGAGGTTCCCTTCGGTCGATAAACCATGCGTGGTTGTTGCGTGCGACCCCTTGACCGACCCCTTGAGTTAGACCGAGGTCTGGACTTCGAACGGGTCCTAACCGTAGGAGCCGAATCAGTCCTGCTAATATTCGAGTCTGGTGCATTTTTCTTAGAAGTTGCATCTTTTCGTTTCTTACAATTACTCGCGGTGTGTCCAATGATACAACACGAATAACAATATTCAGGGCAGTTCTCGTACCTAATAGAAGCTGTGGTGAATGTTCCCGCGCCATCAACAATAACCTTGTCTGGTAAATGGATCAACTTGGCGAAGTCTATTTCCACCAACACCTGAACAAAGTGACCCAAAGACCCTTCAATTGCGTGCTCATCAATTTGTAAAGGATTACCAATCGATTTAGCAATACCCCAGAGACAAGGGGTGTCCCAATGCTCCATACCGAGCTCATAAATACGCACCCTACGTGTGAGTCTGAGCGTGCCAGGCTTGAGAGACCAAGCAGAATACGCAAAGGCTTTGGAGCGATCACCGTTATTGGTAAACTGAAAATTAAAACAACCCCGACCCAATGGCACAATCTTCCATTCATGTTGGGTTTTCTATATGTCCGCCAGCTTCATTTTAAGCTCATGTAGAGACCATGGCTTTTCCTTTTTGATGTAAAATACCCTGCCAATTAGTGTCTGAGAGAAGAACTCAACTCGTTGTTTATAACGAGTCTCATCCACAGTGATGTAATAGCAATCTCCTTTGCGAACCGGTTCATATGGCTTCGGTCGCGGGGCGGCGATGATGGCAAGAAAGTGTAATCTGAAGGCTGATTAGTCGTTCGTGCCGAATCAGCCGGAGATCGAGAAGGCAAGAGCAGTGTCGGAAGAGAACCAAACCGGAGAGAAGCCAACCCAGGAGGAGCCGTGGGTTCCAATGAGCTCCCTGCCTCAGCCGTAGAAGATGTGACCTCTGTGTATCTATTCCCCAATGCTGGAAATAAACCGACGTTGGGGATGGCATGAACAGGCAAAGACAAAGAACAAGACGATATAGCACCAGAAGCAGAAGAAAGCAACAAAGCAGAAGATGTATGTATATTGGGGAGGGAGTGCAGATCATGCATGTCAGCAGAGGCAAAAGATAAAGAACACATGCTATCACCAGAAGCAGATGAAGGCAACAAAGCAGATGACGTATGCATATTGGGGAGGGAGTGCACAACATGCATATCAGCAGACGCAAAAGAACTCATGCAAGAAGGCATAACATTACTGTTCATAAGCTTAAATAAATTGGTAATGGCTGAAAATTCAGCCCCAGACTCACGACAACCAGAGTTAGGCAACGGCAAACATGAGACCCCAGAATTAAACAACAAATCGCATGAAGAATTGTTACGATATAAAGCAGCATCCCGAGTAACAGAACTAGGGTTGGAGGAAGACGGAACCATCCTAGATTCATAGCAAGGCTAGAAGAAGATATACCACATGTCAAAAAAATAGAAGAAGGTACCAGAGGCCTTACCTGAGACGGGGAGGAGTCCGCCGGAGATGCTGCGGCATGACGGCGCAGATATGGAAAGAGCCAGGGTTTGTTCGTGAATAACCTCTCCAACTTGGAATTGATATCAGACTCCTTCGAGGAGTGAGAAGTCGACGAAGGGTAGCTGACCATAGACTGGGTCGTCTGAAAATCATGAGAAACGATAACGGAGTCGGATTCTTGGGCCGAAAAAGAAGAAGCGGGACCGTCTTTGCGTGTGACAGAGGCAACCCGGCGTTGATGTAGGGAAGCAGCCATGGTATCTGCGAACATAAGTCTGCGAAAGCCATCAGATCTTGGACCGACGTCGACGTCGGGGTAGCACCGGGTGTAGGCTGCGCAGCCGTCAGAAGAGAGGTGGTGATATGAGGCTAGCCCGCAAGCGGCGACTGTTAAGAACTCAGAAAATTACTAAGTGAAGGCCCCGCCGCCAACAGGGGGGAGACGGTGGCATGAGTGAGACCCTTAGACGGAGGCACCGCTGCTATCGGAGGAGAGGCGCTGCTATGTAGCGTAACCCTAGACGATAATCTGGAGAGGAATGGATATTGTTGACAAAGGGATAGAAAGAGAGTTACGTAGAGACTCTCATCATCAGCCATAATATGACGTGGAAAAGGTGCGGGACAAGGCGGTGGTAGTGTGGCGGCGGTGTAGGAAAAGCACCGATGACATTCGCGAAATTAAGAGAGAAGAGAGCGTGAGCGAGGTTTTTTTTTAATCAAGTCAAATAGTTGGTGCTTGTTGATCCGAGAAGCCGAATTGGGTCACATTGTGCGTACTTGGTGACTTGATAAAATAAACGGATCAAGTTATGGATACTTGTTGATCAGAGAAGCAGAATTGGGTCAAATGGAAGACCTGTTGATCCGAGAAGTCCATTGCGGTCAAATACTAGCCTTAGTGATTCAAGAAGTCGAATCGAGTCAAAGATTTAGTACTTGTTGATCCGAGAAGCCGAATTGAGTCACATTGTGCTTACTTGGTGACTTGATAAAACAAACGGATCAAGTTATGGATACTTGTTGATCAGAGAAGTCGAATTGGGTCAAATGGAAGACTTGTTGATCTGAGAAATCAATTGGGGTCAAATACAAGCCTTAATGATTTAAGAAGTCGAATCGATTCAAATAGTTGGTGCTTGTTGATCCGAGAAGACGAATTGGGTCACATTGTGCGTACTTGGTGACTTGATGAAACAAACTGATCAAGTTATGGATACTTGTTGATCAGAGAGGCCGAATTAGGTCAAATGGATGACTTGTTGATACGAGAAGTCAATTTGGGTCAAATACAAGCCTTAGTAATTCGAGAAGTCGAATCAAGTCAAATAGTTGGTGCTTGTTGAACCAAGAAGCCGAATTGGGTCATATTGTGCGTACTTGGTGACTTGATAAAACAAACGGATCAAGTTATGGAAACATGTTGATCAGAGAAGCCGAATTGGGTCAAATGGTTGACTTGTTGATCCGAGAAGTCAATCGGGGTCAAATACAAGCCTTAGTGATTTGAGAAGTCGAATCGAGCCAAAGAGTTAGTGCTTGTTGATCCGAGAAGCCGAATTGGGTCACATTGTGCGTACTTGGTAACTTGATAAAACAAACGGATCAAGTTATGGATACTTGTTCATCAGAGAAGCCGAATTAGGTCAAATGGAAGACTTGTTGATACGAGAAATGAATTTGGGTCAAATACAAGCCTTAATAATTCGCGAAGTCGAATCAAGTCAAATAGTTGGTGCTTGTTGGTCCGAGAAAACGAATTGTGTCACACTGTGCGTAATTGTTGACTTAATAAAATAAATGGATCAAGTTATGGGTACTCGTTGATCAGAGAAACCGAATTGGGTCAAATGGAAGACTTGTTGATACGAGAAGTCAGGGGTCAAATACAATCCTTAATGATTCGAGAAGTCGAATCAAGTCAAATAGTTGGTGCTTGTTGATCCGTAAAGCCGAATTGAGTCACATTGTGCTTTGGTGACTTGATAAAACAAACGGATCAAGTTATGGATACTTGTTGATCAGAGATGCCGAATTGGGTAAAATGGAAGACTTGTTGATCTGAGAAGTCAATTGGGGTCAAATACAAGCCTTAATGATTCGAGAAGTCGAATCGATTCAAATAGTTGGTGCTTGTTGATCTGAGAAGCTGAATTGGATCACATTGTGCGTACTCGGTGACTTGATAAAACAAACGGATCAAGTTGTGGATACTTGTTGATCAGAGAAGCTGAATTGGGTCAAATGGATGACCTGTTGATCCGAGAAGTCAATTGGGGTCAAATACAAGCCTTATTGATTCGAGAAGTCGAATTGAGTCTAATAGTTGTTGCTTGTTGATCCGAGAAGCCGAATTGGGTCACATTGTGCGTACTTGGTGACTTATTATAACAAACGGATCAAGTTATGGATACATGTTGATCAGAGAAGCGGAATTGGGTCAAATGGATATCTTGTTGACAAAATGGAAGACCTGATGATCCGAGAAGTCAATTGGGGTCAAATACAAGCCTTAATGATTTGAAAAGTCTAATTGAGTAGAATAGTTGGTGCTTGTTGATCCGCGAAGTCGAATTGAGTCACATTATGCTTACTTGGTGACTTGACAAAACAAACGGATTAAGTTATGGATACATGTTGATCAGAAAAGGCGAATTGGGTCAAATGGAAGACTTGTTGATCCGAGAAGTCAATTGGTGTCAAATACATACCTTAGTGATTCGAGAAGTCGAATCGAGCCAAAGAGTTAGTGCTTGTTGATTCGAGAAGCCGAATTGGGTCACATTGTGCGTACTTCGTAACTTGATAAAACAAACGGATCAAGTTATGGATACTTGTTGATCAGAGAAGCCGAATTAGGTCAAATGGAAGACTTCTTGATACGAGAAGTCAATTTGGGTTAAATACAAGCCTTAATAATTCGAGAAGTCGAATCAAGTCAAATAGTTGGTGCTTGTTGATCCGAGAAGCCGAATTGGGTCGAATTGTGCGTAATTGGTGACTTAATAAAATAAATGGATCAAGGTATGGATACTTGTTGATCAGAGAAGCCGAATTGGGTCAAATGGAAGACTTGTTGATCTGAGAAGTCAATTGAGGTCAAATACAAGCCTTAATGATTCGAGAAGTCTAATCGATTCAAATAGTTGGTGCTTGTTGATCCGAGAAGCCGAATTGGGTCACATTGTGCGTACTTGGTGACTTGATAAAACAAACTGATCAAGTTATGGATACTTGTTGATAAGAGAAGCCGAATTGGGTCAAATGGAAGAGTTGTTGATACCGAGAAGTCAATTGGGGTCAAATACAAGCCTTAGTGATTTGAGAAGTCGAATCGAGTCCCAGAGTTAGTGCTCTTGATCCGAGAAGCCGAATTGGGTCACATTGTGCGTACTTGGTGACTTGATAAAACAAATGGATCAAGTTATGGAAACTTTTTTATCCGAGAAGCCGAATTGGGTCAAATGGAAGACTTGTTGGTCTAAGAAGTCAATTGGGGTCAAATACAAGCCTTAATGATTCGAGAAGTCGAATCGATTCAAATAGTTGGTGCTTGTTGATCTGAGAGCCGAATTGGGTCACATTGTGCGTACTTGGTGACTTGATAAAACAAACGGATCAAGTTATGTATACTTGTTGATCAGAGAAGCCGCATTGGGTCAAATGGAAGACTTGTTGATCCGAGAAGTCAATTAGGGTCAAATGCAAGCCTTAGTGACTCGAGAAGTCGAATCGAGTCCCAGAGTTAGTGCTTGTTGATCCAAGAAGCCGAATTGGGTCACATTGTGCGTACTTGGTGACTTGATAAAACAAATGGATCAAGTTATGGAAACTTGTTGATCCGAGAAGCCGAATTGGGTCAAATGGAAGACTTGTTGATCTAAGAAGTCAATTGGGGTCAAATACAAGCCTTAATGATTCAAGGAGTCGAATCAATTCAAATAGTTGGTGCTTGTTGATCCGAGAAGCCGAATTGGGTCACATTGTGCGTACTTGGTGACTTGATAAAACAAACGGATCAAGTTATCTATACTTGTTGATCAGAGAAGCCGCATTGGGTCAAATGGAAGACTTGTTGATCCGAGAAGTCAATTGGGGTCAAATACAAGCCTTAGTGATTCGAGAAGTCGAATCGAGTCAAAGAGTTAGTGCTTGTTGATCCGAGAAGCCGAATTGGATCACATTGTGCGTACTTGGTAACTTGATAAAACAAACGGATCAAGTTATGTATACTTGTTGATCAGAGAAGCCCAATTAGGTCAAATGGAAGACTTGTTGATACGAGAAGTCAATTTTGGTCAAATACAAGCCTTAATAATTCGAGAAGTCGAATCAAGTCAAATAGTTGGTGCTTGTTGACCCGAGAAGCCGAATTGGGTAACATTGTGCGTAATTGGTGACTTGATAAAACAAACAGATCAAGTTATGGAAACTTGTTGATCCGAGAAGCCGAATTAGGTCAAATGGAAGACTTGTTGATCTGAGAAATCAATTGGGGTCAAATACAAGCCTTAATGATTCGAGAAGTCGAATCAAGTCAAATAGTTGGTGCTTGTTGAGCCGAGAAGCCGAATTGGGTCACATTGTGCGTAATTGGTGACTTAATAAAACAAACGGATCAAGTTATGGATGCTTGTTGATCAGAGAAGCCGAATTGGGTCAAATGGAAGACTTATTGATCCGAGAACTCAATTGGGGTTAAATACAAGCCTTAGTGATTCGAGAAGTTGAATCGAGTCCAAGAGTTAGTGTTTGTTGATCCGAGAAGCCGAGTTGGGTCACGTTGTGCGTACTTGGTGACTTGATAAAACAAACGGATCAAGTTATGGAAACTTGTTGATCCAAGAAGACAATTGCGGTCAAATGAAAGCCTTAATGATTCGAGAAGTCGAATCGGGTCAAATAGTTGGTGCTTGTTGATCTGAGAAGCCGAATTGGATCACATTGTGCGTACTCGGTGACTTGATAAAACAAACGGATCAAGTTATGGATACTTGTTGATCAGAGAATCTGAATTGGGTCAAATGGATGACCTGTTGATCCGAGAAGTCAATTGGGGTCAAATACAAGCCTTATTGATTCGAGAAGTCGAATTGAGTCAAATAGTTGTTGCTTGTTGATCCGAGAAGCCGAATTGGGTCCCATTGTGCGTACTTGGTGATTTATTATAACAAACGGATCAAGTTATGGATACGTGTTGATCAGAGAAGCGGAACTGGGTCAAATGGATGTCTTGTTAACAAAATGGAAGACTTGATGATCCGAGAAGTCAATTGGGGTCAAATACAAGCCTTAATGATTTGAAAAGTCGAATTGAGTAGAATAGTTGGTGCTTGTCGATCCGCGAAGTCGTATTGAGTCACATTATGCTTACTTGGTGACTTGACAAAACAAACGGTTTAAGTTATGGATACTTGTTGATCACAGAAGGCGAATTGGGTCAAATGGAATACTTGTTGATCCGAGAAGTCAATTGGGGTCAAATACAAGCCTTAGTGATTTGAGAAGTCGAATCGAGCCAAAGAGTTAGTGCTTGTTGATCCGAGAAGCCGAATTGGGTCACATTGTGCGTACATGGTAACTTGATAAAACAAACGGATCAAGTTATGGATACTTGTTGATCAGAGAAGCCGAATTAGGTCAAATGGAAGACTTCTTGATACGAGAAGTCAATTTGGGTTAAATACAAGCCTTAATAATTCGAGAAGTCGAATCAAGTCAAATAGTTGGTGCTTGTTGATCCGAGAAGCCGAATTGGGTCGCATTGTGCGTAATTGGTGACTTAATAAAATAAATGGATCAAGTTATGGATACTTCTTGATCAGAGAAGCCGAATTGGCTCAGATGGAAGACTTGTTGATCTGAGAAGTCAATTGGGGTCAAATACAAGCCTTAATGATTCGAGAAGTCGAATCGATTCAAATAGTTGGTGCTTGTTGATCCGAGAAGCCGAATTGGGTCACATTGTGCGTACTTGGTGACTTGATAAAACAAACGGATCAAGTTATGGATACTTGTTGATAAGAGAAGCCGAATTGGGTCAAATGGAAGAGTTGTTGATACCGAGAAGTCAATTGGGGTCAAATACAAGCCTTAGTGATTTGAGAAGTCGAATCGAGTCCCAGAGTTAGTACTTGTTGATCCGAGAAGCCGAATTGGGTCACATTGTGCGTACTTGGTGACTTGATAAAACAAACGGATCAAGTTATGGAATCTTGTTGATCCGAGAAGCCGAATTGGGTCAAATGGAAGAGTTGTTGATCTAAGAAGTCAATTGGGGTCAAATACAAGTCTTAATGATTCAAGAAGTCGAATCGATTCAAATAGTTGGTGCTTGTTGATCCGAGAAGCCGAATTGGGTCACATTGTGCGTACCTGGTGACTTGATAAAACAAACGGATCAAGTTATGTATACTTGTTGATCAGACAAGCCGCATTGGGTCAAATGGAAGACTTGTTGATCCGAGAAGTCAATTGGGGTCAAATACAAGCCTTAGTGATTCGAGAAGTCGAATCGAGTCAAAGAGTTAGTGCTTGTTGATTTGAGAAGCCGAATTGGATAACATTGTGCGTACTTGGTAACTTGATAAAACAAACGAATCAAGTTATGTATACTTGTTGATCAGAGAAGCCCAATTAGGTCAAATGGAAGACTTGTTGATACGAGAAGTCAATTTGGTTCAAATACAAACCTTAATAATTCGAGAAGTCGAATCAAGTCAAATAGTTGGTGCTTGTTGACCCGAGAAGCCGAACTGGGTCACATTGTGCGTAATTGGTGACTTGATAAAACAAACAGATCAAGTTATGGAAACTTGTTGATCCGAGAAGCCGAATTGGGTCAAATGGAAGACTTGTTGATCTGAGAAATCAATTGGGGTCAAATACAAGCCTTAATGATTCGAGAAGTCGAATCAAGTCAAATAGTTGGTGCTTGTTGACCCGAGAAGCCGAATTGGGTCACATTGTGCGTAATTGGTGACTTAATAAAACAAACGGATCAAGTTATGGATGCTTGTTGATCAGAGAAGCCGAATTGGGTCAAATGGAAGACTTATTGATCCGAGAACTCAATTGGGGTTAAATACAAGCCTTAGTAATTCGAGAAGTTCAATCGAGTCCAAGAGTTAGTGTTTGTTGATCCGAGAAGCCGAGTTGGGTTACGTTGTGCGTACTTGGTGACTTGATAAAACAAACGGATCAAGTTATGGAAACTTGTTGATCCGAGAAGCCGAATTGGGTCAAATGGAAGCCTTAATGGTTCGAGAAGTCGAATCGGGTCAAATAGTTGGTGCTTGTTGACCCGAGAATCCGAATTGGGTCACATTGTGCGTACTTGGTAACTTGATAAAACAAACGAATCAAGTTATGTATACTTGTTGATCAGAGAAGCCCAATTAGGTCAAATGGAAGACTTGTTCATACGAGAAGTCAATTTAGGTCAAATACAAACCTTAATAATTCGAGAAGTCGAATCAAGTCAAATAGTTGGTGCTTGTTGACCCGAGAAGCCGAATTGGGTCACATTGTGCGTAATTGGTGACTTGATAAAACAAACAGATCAAGTTATGGAAACTTGTTGATCCGAGAAGCCGAATTGGGTCAAATGGAAGACTTGTTGATCTGAGAAATCAATTGGGGTCAAATACAAGCCTTAATGATTCGAGAAGTCGAATCAAGTCAAATAGTTGGTGCTTGTTGACCCGAGAAGCCGAATTGGGTCAAATGGAAGACTTATTGATCCGAGAACTCAATTGGGGTTAAATACAAGCCTTAGTGATTCGAGAAGTTGAATCGAGTGCAAGAGTTAGTGTTTGTTGATCCGAGAAGCCGAATTGGGTCACATTGTGCGTAGTTGGTGACTTGATAAAACAAACGGATCAAGTTATGGAAACTTGTTGATCCGAGAAGTCGAATTGGGTCAAATGGAAGACTTGTTGATCTAAGAAGTCAATTGGGGTCAAATACAAGCCTTAATGATTCGAGAAGTCGAATTGATTCAAATAGTTGGTGCTTGTTGAACCGAGAAGCCGAATTAGGTCACATTGTGCATACTCGGTAAGTTGATAAAACAAACGGATCAAGTTATGGATACTTGTTGATCAGTGATAATGCGCAATCCGGTATCCAAGAAACTCAACGAAAACCAATGCAAGAAATATAAAAAAACACAAGATGTACGTGGTTCGATCCGGAGATCTACGTCCACGGGCTAAAAAATAGCACCTGCCGACGTGTTTCTTTCAGTATACTCCTTGAATTTGCACGTAACAGTTTAGAATTCAAAGCGCGAACCCTAATCCTGAGAACAATTCTCCTATTTATACTATTCAATACCCAAACCTAACTAACTCCCTGTAATCACGCCCTTCCGTTGCATGGAAGTTGGGAGCAGATCGTGGGCCTAGATTCATGGGATACGCTTCAGTTGGGCCACGCTCTTTTAGGCCACGCATGCTTCTGGGCCGGTTAAGTTACTGGGGCCACGCATGCTTCTGGGCCGGTTACTGGGCTGGGTCGGATCGGAGTGTTGACCCGATCCGAAGTTACTGGGCCATACCCATCAGATGCCCCCCCCAGCCGGAGCGAGGAAGGAGCTTCGGTTATGACCGGGGTGGAGTTGCCAACCAGATGAGCCGCGGTTACTGGTAAGCCGAAGTATTTTTGGGAAGCCGAGAATTTTCGGAGCCGGAGTTGATCCGTGGTGTAGTCCGCGGGGGCCAAATCAAACGAGGCTGAACATCCCCAAGGTGATAGCGAGGGCCCGAGCACCTCGAAGGCGACAAAGTGTGGCGAAAGAAAACAGCAGTCTGGCCGAGGTGAAGGAGGCACCGGAGTGCTTTCCAAATCTTCCTGGGCAAGGATGGGGTTGATGTGATTGGCGGCGCCATCATGAGAGAGAGGGATGTGAAGTGACACGCTCTGCAATTTCCAATGAACTTGTTCCCCACGCGCCTTAGGAACCGTAAGGCGCGTGATTAGCACGTCCAAATCTCAATCGCTGAATTTGAATAGGCCGTATCAGGGCCGTTGGTTCTTTGAGTATATATTTGGAATAATGGCACAGTATACTTCATCTTCTTCATTGCGATTTGCCAGTTTTAGAAAGCGGGAAAAAAGGAGAATTCTGTGCGCCTGTGATTCATCTCAAATCAAAACTTCTCAAACTCAAACCAAGTAAGTATGCCTTCTTCATCATCTTCTTCTTCTGTTCAGGAAGTAGGGACTTAGAGCGCTCCGTTAGATGTGCCACCCCTTCGATATGTTATTCCAGAGAGGAGTGAGATTAGGACAGTGGAAAGGGCCGACGGCATGGAAACCAACGTTAGGGTCGTCGGTTTTTATGAATGTACGGAGAATGACCTTGAAGTGTCCACTGTAGCGTCGCGGATGACGCGAGTTCAGATAGAGACCTTAATCCCCTCCTTCTATTTCCCATTTAATTTAGAATATATAGTTCCGGATCCCGGCGATAGAGCCTGTTGCCCCCCGCAGAGTTACATTGGTGTATATATAGATCCGTTAAAAATAGGTTTGAGATTCCCCCTTTGGGACATAGTTATCCGGCTACTGAGATATTATAACATCGCCTTGAGCCAGTTAGCGTCGAACGCGATTAGGCAAGTAGTCAGATTCACCGTAGTGTGCAAGAACTCCGGAGTGGAACCAACCGTAGAGCTATTTAGGTATTTTTATCAACTAAAAGCCTTCGGGAAGTCCAAGGGGTGGTACTCCTTCAGTCCCCGATCACGAGGTGGCTTCAAGGTGGAAGGAGAAGTTCATCTTTGTGAAGACCGGGGTGGCCCTCCCGAGGTGGAGTCGGGAGGAGGTGCTAGATACTGCCCCGGTGGGGGACCCGGACGCCGAGGTTGTGGAGATATTCCGTGCTGTGGGGACCTTCAAGACCCTGTGTTCGGAGGAAGAGCTGGAGGAGGCTGGACTAAGTCCATATTATTCGGGTGATGCGGCGGGGATGTCCACCAAGGGTCCAGAGGTGGGAGCCGGGGTTGCCGAGGAGGGTAGGAGTTCTCATACCTGTTTAGAAATTATTGCCTTGTGCAAGGCTAATTTGAATCTCTGTATGCAGTGGGACGCTTCGGGAAGGAACCAGCGGGAAGCTCCACAGCGGCTGCAGCAGCCAAGAAGAAGGGAATAACTGCTGAGGTGTCTCCCCGGGGGAAGATGTCACCTAGTGCGAGACCCATCGTTGGGTCTGAGGAGCGGGTAGTGGCGGCGGAGCCCACTCCCGGAGCCAAGAAGAGGCCGGAGCCATTCGGGACACCTCCGGCAACAGCAAAAAGACTCCGAACAGGGGGGAGCATTGAGGTAAATCTAAAACGTCCTGTTAGTTACTGTTTACATTATGCTCACCAGTTTTGATTTCTGTGTTCCGTTTTTTGTAGCAGTTGAAGGAGCAAGGGCCCTCCAGTCTACTGGGGTTGGAGGGGGCTGACGCTGAGGAGCTTCTGCGCTTGGCGCGGGGAATCTTGGAACTCGGCCGTAAGAGCGAGAAGGAAGCCAAGGAGGAGCTAGCCGATGTGGCTAGAGACCTGCGGACGCGCAACGACTGGCTGACACAAGACCTTGGCGAAGCGCGCAAGAGGGCGGCTTTGGTGGAAAATGAAGTGGCGCGTCTGCGCGGAGTGGAAGCGGAAACCGGGGTCCTTCGGGGGGAAATAATGCAACTGCGGGCAGAAATGGAGGCTCGGGAAACTGCAATAGTCGAAGGTCAAGAAGCGATGCTGAAAACGTTCGCCGAGAAACTGTTCCAAACAAGCACGTTTCTTGACTTTCAGACCAACTTCGTTGCAATCGGGGACAAGGCCACGCGATCTGTGTTGCTGGAGCAGATCAAGGAAGTCTACCCGAATGTGGATGTATATCGTCCAGAATTCGGGTACAACTATGATGCCGTGGCCGGGGTGGAGAAGGCCTACTACACAGCTTTAGCGCATCTGCCGGAGTGGCCTCTGTTGAAGGCTCTAGCAGAGAAGAAACAAATTCTGAAGGCCGAGGAGATTGCCAACTGTGAGGTGGACCAGGACCAGGAATTCCTGGCATTCCATCGGGGTGAGCTTATCTCCGAGCCCCGAGACAAAGAACCCTCCCCCCCCCCCCGCCCGCATAGAAGCCGCTACAGTTGCCATAGAGGAGGAGGCAGCAGCGGCTGAAGGTCGACAGGAGGAGGTGCCCGAAGAGGCCGAGGGGACCGAGGAGGAGGTCAGTCGTTCCCCTCAAATTTGATGTATTAGATAGTAGGAGTAAATGTAAATCCCCTGTACCGGACCATGGATACTGTAATCCGATTGTTTTGAATAGAAATTGCGTTGATTAACTGAGTTGTCGTTCATTGTGTGCTTGAGATTGATCTTTCTTGTTGATTCCGTTATCTGTTCAGAATACCGCGGAATTGCACGACACCATAAAGAAGCTCATGCAATCATTAGAGTGGTTCCTCGGAGAGAAGAATAACTTGCAAATGCAAGTAGTCCCGAGGCTAGAAAAGCAGGTGGCCGCTGCGGAGAGAAGGGCGAAGGAGGCCGAGGAGAAAGCCTGGGACCAGGAGTTGAAGTACCTGGCGAAAGTTGCTGAATTGGACCGAGTCCTCATCCATCAAAGGGAGTATGACCGGATACTGACCGAGTTCGGCTTACTGACATTTGAGGAAGTTGAGGCGCGGGTCGTAGAGATTCAGAATGAAATTTCAGCACTTATGGCGAAGGGCCTAGCCGAGTCCTCGGAGCTTGTAAGAAAGCGAGAGGTGTTGGAGTTACTCCTCAACATGTATGAAGGATTGAAAGGCCGTGGCAGGTGGTGGCCCTCTGCCGAGGAATACATTGCGAGTTCTAGCCGGAGCCAAGGTACTTCGAAAATCCCCCGGAAGGGTAAAAAGAAGCCAGCGGGAAAGAGCAAAGGAATTATTATTCGAGAGCCAGTTCCAGTGACTACGGTTGAAGAAGAGCCCGCTGTTGTCGCCGAAGAGGTAGTCGAAGAGCTGGCCAAAGAAATCGAGGTAATGAACCCCGAGGAATGGGATCCTGTGCAATGGGCCCAAACTCCGAGGTCTACCCCGCAGCCAAGTCGTCGGGCTCGCACAAGAGACGAAACCCCCAGACAAGCGCCAAGGACGAGTCCGCGACGTCGGGGGGCCCGAGGAGGGGAAGGAGCCGGAGCTCAAGGCCAAGGAGTGACAAGATCCCGTAGGACACGGAGTAGGTCCGGGAATGGATCTCAACGCCGGAGCGCCGAATACTGGCTCGTAGGCCGTAGATAATTGTAAAGAAAAATCTCTTCTTTTTTGTTTGTTTGTTTTTTTTTTCTTTGAAGGCTTATGTAAAGAACCTTTTGGCATTTAATCGAAAAAATGTAATAAACCGTTTTGGTGTGCATAGTTGTGTTAAGGAAAACAACGAGTTGTTAACCAGAAGTAATAATTGTTTTAACGGGTGTTCGGGAACACGATATGGACAGCGCCAATTTAAATCTCCCCGGACGGATCGGGCGGGAGTAAACACCTCTCCGGTTAAACAGGCGAGAGAGTGATACGAGTCCGGGGATGAAACGTGAATCTCCCTGGACGGACCGAGAGAGAGATTTAATTGTCCGGAGACGAATAATAATAATACGACTGCGTTAGGGCGTCCCCGTAACGTAGAAGAAAACACAGCAAGATGCATAAACAAAGAATATTTATTCAATGATGAGTGCCGGAGCAAATTAAAGGATACAAAGAGAGATAACAACGTACAAGAAGTGTACAATGAGCATAAAGATGAGGATGATACTTGTCATTTGGTGTTCACAGATAGAAGCGTCTTAAGTTGGTAACATGCCAGCTTCGGGGAATCGGGGTTCCATCGAGATGCTCTAACTGGTAGGATCCGGAATTGTGTACAGCAACGATGCTATAGGGACCTTCCCAAGAAGCGTGTAATTTCCCCTCGGGGGCGGCTTTGCTGGCTGAATTGAGTCGGAGTACTAGGTCCCCGACATTGAACTGAGTGCCCCGAACCCGGAGGTGATGATACTGAGCTGCACGTTGTTTACACTTGGCCTGCTGGATGAACGACTGATCACGACGATATTCGAGCTCATCCAAATTTGTACGAAGAGCTTCGTCATTATCCTCGGGAGTCAAAGTTACGAGTCGGGGGCTCGGTATGCTGATTTCTGCCGGGATCACAGCTTCGGAGCCATAGGTCAGACTGTAGGGGGTCTCCCCGGTAGCGGTATGTGGCGTTGTGCGATAAGACCATAGGACATGCGGAAGATTTTCGGCCCAAAGACCTTTAGCACGATCCAGACGTTTCTTCATACCCGCAAGGAGAGTACGGTTAGTGACTTCCACCTGACCATTGGCTTGAGGGTGAGCTACCGAGGTGAAAATTTATTTAATATGGAGCTCCTCGCACCATGATCGAAAGGGATCATTGGCAAACTGTTTGCCGTTATCCGAAATAATAGTGCTCGGTATGCCAAAGCGACATATAATATTTCGCCAGACGAACTTCAATATGTTTTGACCAGTGATGGCAGTAAGAGGTTCGGCCTCTACCCACTTAGTGAAGTAATCTACGGCGACAACCAGAAATTTCAATCCCCCAGGAGCGACTGGGAACGGGCCGACAATATCGATTCCCCATTGGATAAATGGCCACGCACTCTGAATTCCAGTGAGCTCGGTTTGTGGCAGATGCTTCACACGAGAGTGCAGTTGACACTTACTGCACTTGGTCACCAAATCGTGGGCATCGTTAAATAAGGTTGGCCAATAATACCCCCATCGAAGAATTTTCTTGGCCAACGTCCGTGAGCCGATGTGACTGGCGCAGGCCCCTTCGTGCACCTCCCGAAGAACCTGATCGGCCTGGGCAGGAGCAAGGCACCGGAGATTCGGTTGTAAGTACGACCGCCGATACAAAATCCCATCATGGAATGAGTACTTGGGTGCTTTAAGAACTATCTGCAGAGCTCGCAGCCTGTCATTAGGCAAAGTTCCATCCCGGAGATACTGAACAATAGGAGTCATCCAATTCGGATCACTATCTATCAATGCCGAGACCGTTGCCTCATGAATCGCCGGATGAAATATATCTTCGACGATAATATCCGGAGATACATTAGTGCGAACCGCGGAGGCTAATTTACTGAGCGCATCTGCTTTGGCATTCTGAGTGCGTGGTACCTTCTGGATAACAACCGTATCAAAAGTTGACATAAGTTTGAGTGTTAAAGCGCGATACCTGATCATCGTTTCATCCTTAGCGACATAAGTACCCTGGATTTGCTTGGACACAACCTCGGAGTCCGTGAAGAGCTCAAGATGGCGTATAGCTAAGGATTGAGCGAGCCGGAGCCCAGCGAGAACTGCCTCGTATTCTGCCTCATTATTAGTCACCTTAAATTTGAATCGAACAACATTCTTAACTTCAACTCCCTCGGGGTCAATGAGAAGCACCCCGGCACCACTTCCGCGAGTTGTGGATGCACCATCCACATATAATTGCCACTTGCGAGGTGTGGGTTCAAGGGTAGCAGGGTGATGATTACCATTGTCTGCAGAAGATTCATGATTATCCCCTGGGGTTTCGACCAAAAAGTCTGCAAGTGCTTGACCCTTGATAGCTCGGCGGGGAAGAAATTGAATATCATACTCTCCTAATTCGACAGCCCACTTGGCGAGGCGCCCTGACACCTCGGGCTTGACAAGAATCTGACGGATGGGATGATTGGTCAGAACCCGTATTTCGCGCCCTTGGAAGTATGGCCGCAAACGCCGAGCTGCCATGACGAGTGCGAGTACTGTTTTTTCCAACATGGAGTACCGTGTCTCTGCCCCGTGAAGTATTCGGCTTGCAAAATACACCGGATGTTGAACACCATTGACTTCTCGCACAAGAGCGGCGCTAATGGCTTTCTCAACAGAAGCCAAATATATATAGAGCGGCTCTCCGGAGAGAGGAACTGATAGAGTGGGCAGTTGCTGTATATGACGTTTTAAGGCCTCGAAAGCCTCGGTGCACTGCGGAGTCCACTCAAATGACTTCGCCTGTCTCAAAATTTTGAAGAATGGGAGTTGTCGCTCTGCTGCTTTAGACAAAAAACGGTTTAAGGCCGCCAAACCACCCGTGAGGCGTTGAACGTCTCTGAACGTCTTCGGTGGTTGCAGATCCAACACATCCCGAAGCTTGGCTGGATTGGCCTGAAGGCCATGCTGCGAAATCATATACCCGAGGAACTTTCCGGAACCAACGCCGAAGGTACATTTCGCCGGATTAAGTTGCAAATTGTAACGCCGCAGAGTACGCAACGGTTCAACAATGTCTTGCACACATGAAGAATGTGAGGCGCTTTTTATGACTAGATCGTCAACATAAACCTCAACATTGCGGCCAATTTGATCGCGAAACACGCGGTCCATGAGACGTTGATATGTGGCCCCCACGTTCTTGAGCCCGAAGGGCATTTTCTTAAAAGCAAAACACCCAAAATCAGTGATAAATGCCTTTTTGAGGGCATCCTGACGATCCATGAAGATCTGATGGTATCCCTTATACAAGTCTAAGAAACAAAGCGCCACATGCCCAGTAATGGCTTCGGCTTTTTGGTTGATGGAGGGCAGGGGATAACAGTCCTTCGGACAATGTTTATTTAGATCGAAAAAATCGACACACATTCGCCATGCCCCGCTGGACTTTAATACCATCACTGGATTGGACAACCAAGAAGGGTAATAAACTTCGAACAAGATATCTGCATCTAAAAGTTGCTGTACCTCGATTCGAATGGCCGCATTTTGCTCCGGAGCGAATTTCCTTTGTTTTTGCTGTATAGGCTTAACGCTGGGATCGATGTTTAGCTTGTGGGTTATCACATCGGGAGAGACCCCGGGCATATCCAAAGGGGACCATGCAAAGACATCGGAATACTCTCGCAAGGTCTGGATTATGGCATGATGTAACCACGGCACATCCACGGCACCGACAGTTACTGTTTGTTCAGGCTTGGATGGATCGAGCGACACCTGGACAGTGGTGTCCCCTAATGATGTACATGAATGGGGTTCAAAAGCTGATGACGCCACCTGAAGTTGCTGTTTGGGAAGAGCCTTGGTTGCCTTTTTGAGTGCGACGTACATGCACTCTTTAGAGACCCGCTGACTGCCGCGGATAGCCACTTCACCGTGGGACGTGGGGAATTTTAGCGCGAGGTGGTATGTGGAGCATATGGCTTTGGCGGGAGTAAGCCAATCCCGACCCGAAATCATATTATACGGGGACGGGGAATTAACCACGTAAAAATCCACAAAAATGGTTTTTATCGCCGGATAAGTTCCCAGAGACGCCGGGAGAGTGATGACGCCTTCTGGCTGGACTTCACCCTGGGTGAAAGTCTGCAATGGCCCGAGGGCCGGCCGAAGTTGATCCCGAGGAATCCCCATTTTTTGGAAATAGTCGGCGAATATAACACTCACTGCGGCTCCATTGTCTACGAAGACTCGCTTTATTGTAACATTGGCTACAGCCATGTCGATGACGATGGCGTCAGTATGGGGTGTAATCTCTGGAACCGGATCTCTATCTGTGAAACTAACAGTTTCGGATTGATGGAGGCGCTTATGACGTGGCTCCTCGGGAGGAGGACGGCGAGCCTCTGCTTTCAAAGCATTTCGCGAAGCCCCAGTGGGGAGGGCCCCATATATCACGTTTATGACATGAGTAGGTGCATTGTCTCCGGGTCCTCCCAGAGGAGGGGGCGGTGGCAAAAAATGAGGTTGTTGACGATTGCCCGGGTCTTGCCGTGCATAATTGTTAGACCCCGGCCGATTATTCTGCCACGACGGCCGGTTTTGTTGCGAACCCCGGTCGTGATAACCTCCGCGGTTGAGAGACGAACCCCCATTCTGATTTGTCCGAGGCTTGTCATCGGTCCGCGCAATATATTGTTGCAAGAGACCTTTCCTTAAACAATCCTCAATTTCCTTGCTGAGCTCTCGGCACTCTTCCGTCTCGTGCCCATGATCACGGTGGTACGCACACCACTTTCCGCGGTTTCGCTTTTCAGGCGGGGCAGTCATCCGCGGACAGGGCCGTAAATCATTCTTGTGAACAGAAAGAATTTCAGCTCGCGATTTTGTCAGCGGGGTGAATTGTGGAATATCCCCTCGAGATTCTGAACGCCCCTGATTCAGACGAGAAAAGGCACTAGGTCGTGTGCTAGGCCCAACCTGTGCCCTATCGGACTACCGCTTGCTAGCATGTTTCTCACGCTTCCGACGAGTTTGCTCCTCGGCCTTAGCATATCTGCACACAGTATTAAACAGTGCTCGGGTTGTGACCGGTGGATTACGAACCAACTCGGTGTAGAGTGGTCCGGGACGGAGACCATTCATGAATGCATTGATGATAACATCATCCGAACAGCTTCCTACCTTAAGACTCTCCGCTGTAAAGCGATCAAGGAATTGGGTAACGGTTTCGCCGTCCCGTTGTTCCATATTCATGAGATCGGCCAAAGTGGCCATGGGCTTGGCACGTGCTTCGAAACGCGCCCAAAAGTGTTCCGCAAGTTCTCTAAAAGAGGATATGCTATTACGAGGGAGAGAATCAAACCAAACCCGAGCCTCGTCCTGAAGATACTCGGGGAAGATCTTACAGTAGTGAAGAGAGGTAGTATGATCGCGGCTAAGCATGTTGTGCCTAAAAGCTCCAAGAAAATTGGCTGGATCTCCCGTGCCGTCGTAAGGTGGTATGGCAGGCCTTTTGAACCCTTCGGGAAGGGAGGTGGCCATGATTTCTTGAGAGAACGGTGTGATAATGTCCCCATTAGCATCAAGGCCTAGGATTCTGTCTAGTTCGACATTGCGTTGGACTCGCTCATACTCCTGAAGATCTAGAGTATGAGGATTGGCATAACGAACTCTTTTAGCCGCGTTAAATGGACGGCGGCGATCGGCATCTGCAGGTTCGTCGTTGCGCTGTCTTGACCCATTAGAACTCCCATGGTCCTCGAGAGAACCGGGTCGCTCCCGTCGCTGATCCTGACGCCCGCGGTGCACTGGGTCTTGTCGATCGTTCGAGTGCTGACGATGTGGATGCACTGCGGGATTGGTAGCGTGTCCGGCAGGTCCATCAGGATTCAGGCGATTGGCCGCCCAGTCTTGAAGAACATGAGCATGTTCTTGTAGGAAAGCCTGGAGTAATTCTGGAGTTATCTGAATATTAACCTGCGGCCGGGCGGCAGCGGGATTAGGGTTTGGCATGTCTTGTGGGGGTAGAGGTAAGAATTGGTTGTCCGGATTCATAACCGGGCCTTGGTTGCCCTGATGATGAGATGTATCCCGCATCGGCGATTGCCTCGGCGGCAAAACTTGATCCACGGGTGGATCCTGGTTGATCTGATCACCTTGGCGAGACTGATTTAAGCGAGTAGTCACCATAGTATACCAAATACAATGTCAATATCACAATCAGTTCCAAATTTCCCACAGACGGCGCCAATTGATAATGCGCAATCCGGTATCCAAGAAACTCAACGAAAACCAATGCAAGAAATATAGAAAAACACAAGATGTACGTGGTTCGATCCGGAGATCTACGTCCACGGGCTCAAAAATAGCACCTGCCGACGTGTTTCTTTCACTATACTCCTTGAATTTGCACGTAACAGTTTAGAATTCAAAGCGCGAACCCTAATCCTGAGAACAATTCTCCTATTTATACTATTCAATACACAAACCTAACTAACTCCCTGTAATCACGCCCTTCCGTTGGATGGAAGTTGGGAGCAGATCGTGGGCCTAGATTCATGGGATACGCTTCAGTTGGGCCACCCTCTTTTTAGGCCACGCATGCTTCTGGGCCGGTTAAGTTACTGGGGCCACGCATGCTTCTGGGCCGGTTACTGGGCTGGGTCGGATCGGAGTGTCGACCCGATCCGAAGTTACTGGGCCATACCCATCAATCAGAGAAGCCCAATTAGGTAAAATGGAAGACTTGTTGATACGAGAAGTCAATTTGGGTCAAATACAAGCCTTAATAATTCGAGAAGTCGAATCAAGTCAAATAGTTGGTGCTTGTTGACCCGAGAAGACGAATTGGGTCACATTGTGCGTAATTGATGACTTAATAAAACAAACGGATCAAGTTATGGATGCTTGTCGATCAGAGAAGCCAAATTGGCTCAAATGGAAGACTTATTGATCCGAGAAGTCAATTGGGTTTAAATACATGCCTCAACGATTCGAGAAGTCGAATCGAGTCAAATAGTTGGTGCTTGTTGATACGAGAAGCCGAATTGGGTCACATTGTGCGTACTTGGTGACTTGATAAAACAAAGGGATCAAATTATGGATGCTTGTTGATCAGAGAAGCCGGATTGGGTCAAATGGAAGACTTATTGATCCGAGAACTCAATTGGGGTTAAATACAAGACTTAGTGATTCGAGAAGTTGAATCGAGTGCAAGAGTTAGTGTTTGTTGATCCGAGAAGCCGAATTGGGTCACATTGTGCGTAGTTGATGACTTGATAAAACAAACGGAACAAGTTATGGAAACTTGTTGATCCGAGAAGTCGAATTGGGTCAAATGGAAGACTTGTTGATCTAAGAATTCAATTGGGGTCAAATACAAGCCTTAATGATTCGAGAAGTCGAATTGATTCAAATAGTTGGTGCTTGTTGAATCGAGAAGCCAAATTAGGTCACATTGTGCGTACTCGGTAAGTTGATAAAACAAACGGATCAAGTTATGGATACTTGTTGATCAGAGAAGCCCAATTAGGTAAAATGGAAGACTTGTTGATACGAGAAGTCAATTTGGGTCAAATAAAAGCCTTAATAATTCAAAAAGTCGAATCAAGTCAAATAGTTGGTGCTTGTTGACCAGAGAAGCCGAATTGGGTCACATTGTGCGTAATTGGTGACTTGATAAAACAAACAGATCAAGTTATGGAAATTTGTTGATCCGAGAAGCCGAATTGGGTCAAATGGAAGACTTGTTGATCTGAGAAATCAATTGGGGTCAAATACAAGCCTTAATGATTCGAGAAGTCGAATCAAGTCAAATAGTTGGTGCTTGTTGACCCGAGAAGCCGAATTGGGTCACATTGTGCGTAATTGGTGACTTAATAAAACAAACGGATTAAGTTATGGATGCTTGTTGATCAGAGAAGCCGAATTGGGTCAAATGGAAGACTTATTGATCCGAGAACTCAATTGGGGTTAAATACAAGCCTTAGTGATTCGAGAAGTTGAATCGAGTCCAAGAGTTAGTGTTTGTTGATCCGAGAAGCCGAGTTGGGTCACGTTGTGCGTACTTGGCGACTTGATAAAACAAACGAATCAAGTTATGGAAACTTGTTGATCCAAGAAGACAATTGGGGTCAAATGAAAGCCTTAATGATTCGAGAAGTCGAATCGGGTCAAATAGTTGGTGCTTGTTGATCTGAGAAGCCGAATTGGATCACATTGTGCGTTCTCGGTGACTTGATAAAACAAACGGATCAAGTTATGGATACTTGTTGATTAGAGAAGTTGAATTGGGTCAAATGGATGACCTGTTGATCCGAGAAGTCAATTGGGGTCAAATACAAGCCTTATTGATTCGAGAAGTCGAATTGAGTCAAATAGTTGTTGCTTGTTGATCCGAGAAGCCGAATTGGGTCCCATTGTGCGTACTTGGTGACTTATTATAACAAACGGATCAAGTTATGGATACGTGTTGATCAGAGAAGCGGAATTGGGTCAAATGGATGTCTTGTTGACAAAATGGAAGACTTGATGATCCGAGAAGTCAATTGGGGTCAAATACAAGCCTTAATGATTTGAAAAGTCGAATTGAGTAGAATAGTTGGGGCTTGTTGATCCGCGAAGTCGAATTGAGTCACATTATGCTTACTTGGTGACTTGACAAAACAAACGGATTAAGTTATGGATACTTGTTGATCAGAGAAGGCGAATTGGGTCAAATGGAAGATTTGTTGATTCGAGAAGTCAATTGGGGTCAAATACAAGCCTTAGTGATTCGAAAAGTCGAATCGAGCCAAAGAGTTAGTGCTTGTTGATCCGAGAAGCCGAATTGGGTCACATTGTGCGTAATTGGTGGCTTAATAAAACAAACGGATCAAGTTATGGATGCTTGTTGATCAGAGAAGCCGAATTGGGTCAAATGGAAGACTTATTGATCCGAGAACTCAATTAGTGTTAAATACAAGCCTTAATGATTCGAGAAGTTGAATCGAGTGCAAGAGTTAGTGTTTGTTGATCCGAGAAGCCGAATTGGGTCACATTGTGCGTAGTTGGTGACTTGATAAAACAAACGGATCAAGTTATGGAAACTTGTTGATCCGAGAAGTCGAATTGGGTCAAATGGAAGACTTGTTGATCTAAGAAGTCAATTGGGGTCAAATACAAGCCTTAATGATTCGAGAAGTCGAATTGATTCAAATAGTTGGTGCTTGTTGAACCGAGAAGCCGAATTAGGTCACATTGTGCGTACTCGGTAAGTTGATAAAACAAACGGATCAAGTTATGGATACTTGTTGATCAGAGAAGCCCAATTAGGTAAAATGGAAGACTTGTTGATACGAGAAGTCAATTTGGGTCAAATACAAGCCTTAATAATTCGAGAAGTCGAATCAAGTCAAATAGTTGCTGCTTATTGACCCGAGAAGACGAATTGGGTCACATTGTGCGTAATTGGTGACTTAATAAAACAAACGGATCAAATTATGGATGCTTGTTGATCAGAGAAGCCAAATTGGCTCAAATGGAAGACTTATTGATCCGAGAAGTCAATTGGGTTCAAATACATGCCTCAACGATTCGAGAAGTCGAATCGAGTCAAATAGTTGGTTCTTGTTGATCCGCGAAGCCGAATTGAGTCACATTGTGCTTACTTGGTGACTTGATAAAATAAACGGATCAAGTTATGGATACTTGTTGATCAGAGAAGCCGAATTGTGTCAAGTGGAAGACTTGTTGATCTGAGAAGTCAATTGGGGTCAAATACAAGCCTTAATGATTCGAGAAGCTGAATCGATTCAAATAGTTGGTGCTTGTTGATCCGAGAAGCCGAATTGTGTCACATTGTACGTACTTGGTGACTTGATAAAATAAACGGATCAACTTATGGATACTTGTTGATAAGAGAAGTCGAATTGGGTCAAATGGAAGACTTGTTGATCTGAAAAGTCAATCGGGGTCAAATACAAGCCTTAGTGATTCGAGAAGTTGAATCGAGTCCAAGAGTTAGTGTTTGTTGATCCGAGAAGCCGAGTTGGGTCACGTTGTGCGTACTTGGCGACTTGATAAAACAAACGGATCAAGTTATGGAAACTTGTTGATCCAAGAAGACAATTGGGGTCAAATGAAAGCCTTAATGATTCGAGAAGTCGAATCGGGTCAAATAGTTGGTGCTTGTTGATCTGAGAAGCCGAATTGGATCACATTGTGCGTTCTCGGTGATTTGATAAAACAAACGGATCAAGTTATGGATACTTGTTGATTAGAGATGCTGAATTGGGTGAAATGGATGACCTGTTGATCCGAGAAGTCAATTGGGGTCAAATACAAGCCTTATTGATTCGAGAAGTCGAATTGAGTCAAATAGTTGTTGCTTGTTGATCCGAGAAGCCGAATTGGGTCCCATTGTGCGTACTTGGTGACTTATTATAACAAACGGATCAAGTTATGGATACGTGTTGATCAGAGAAGCGGAATTGGGTCAAATGGATGTCTTGTTGACAAAATGGAAGACTTGATGATCCGAGAAGTCAATTGGGGTCAAATACAAGCCTTAATGATTTGAAAAGTCGAATTGAGTAGAATAGTCTGGGCTTGTTGATCCGCGAAGTCGAATTGAGTCACATTATGCTTACTTGGTGACTTGACAAAACAAACGGATTAAGTTATGGATACTTGTTGATCAGAGAAGGCGAATTGGGTCAAATGGAAGACTTGTTGATTCGAGAAGTCAATTGGGGTCAAATACAAGCCTTAGTGATTCGAAAAGTCGAATCGAGCCAAAGAGTTAGTGCTTGTTGATCCGAGAAGCCGAATTGGATCACATTGTGCGTAATTGGTGGCTTAATAAAACAAACGGATCAAGTTATGGATGCTTGTTGATCAGAGAAGCCGAATTGGGTCAAATGGAAGACTTATTGATCCGAGACCTCAATTGGTGTTAAATACAAGCCTTAATGATTCGAGAAGTTGAATCGAGTGCAAGAGTTAGTGTTTGTTGATCCGAGAAGCCGAATTGGGTCACATTGTGCGTAGTTGGTGACTTGATAAAACAAACGGATCAAGTTATGGAAACTTGTTGATCCGAGAAGTCGAATTGGGTCAAATGGAAGACTTGTTGATCTAAGAAGTCAATTGGGGTCAAATACAAGCCTTAATGATTCGAGAAGTCGAATTGATTCAAATAGTTGGTGCTTGTTGAACCGAGAAGCCGAATTAGGTCACATTGTGCATACTCGGTAAGTTGATAAAACAAACGGATCAAGTTATGGATAATTGTTGATCAGAGAAGCCCAATTAGGTAAAATGGAAGACTTGTTGATACGAGAAGTCAATTTGGGTCAAATACAAGCCTTAATAATTCGAGAAGTCGAATCAAGTCAAATAGTTGGTGCTTGTTGACCCGAGAAGACGAATTGGGTCACATTGTGCGTAATTGGTGACTTAATAAAACAAACGGATCAAATTATGGATGCTTGTTGATCAGAGAAGCCAAATTGGCTCAAATGGAAGACTTATTGATCCGAGAAGTCAATTGGGTTCAAATACATGCCTCAACGATTCGAGAAGTCGAATCGAGTCAAATAGTTGGTTCTTGTTGATCCGCGAAGCCGAATTGAGTCACATTGTGCTTACTTGGTGACTTGATAAAATAAACGGATCAAGTTATGGATACTTGTTGATCAGAGAAGCCGAATTGTGTCAAGTGGAAGACTTGTTGATCTGAGAAGTCAATTGGGGTCAAATACAAGCCTTAATGATTCGAGAAGCTGAATCGATTCAAATAGTTGGTGCTTGTTGATCCGAGAAGCCGAATTGTGTCACATTGTACGTACTTGGTGACTTGATAAAATAAACGGATCAACTTATGGATACTTGTTGATAAGAGAAGTCGAATTGGGTCAAATGGAAGACTTGTTGATCTGAAAAGTCAATCGGGGTCAAATACAAGCCTTAGTGATTCGAGAAGTCAAATCGAGTCGAAGAGTTAGTGCTTGTTGATCCGACAAGCCGAGTTGGGTCACGTTGTGCGTACTTGGTGACTTGATAAAACAAACGGATCAAGTTATGAAAACATGTTGATCCAAGAAGACAATTGGGGTCAAATGAAAGCCTTAATGATTCGAGAAGTCGAATCGGGTCAAATAGTTGGTGCTTGTTGATCTGAGAAGCCGAATTGGATCACATTGTGCGTACTTGGTGACTTGATAAAACAAACGGATCAAGTTATGGATACTTGTTGATCAGAGAAGCTGGATTGGGTCAAATGGATGACCTGTTGATCCGAGAAGTCAATTGGAGTCAAATACAAGCCTTATTGATTCGAGAAGTCGAATTGAGTCAAATAGTTGTTGCTTGTTGATCCGAGAAGCCGAATTGGGTCACATTGTGCGTACTTGGTGACTTATTATAACAAACGGATCAAGTTATGGATACGTGTTGATCAGAGAAGCGGAATTGGGTCAAATGGATGTCTTGTTGATAAAATGGAAGACTTGTTGATCCGAGAAGTCAATTGGGGTCAAATACAAGCCTTAATGATTTGAAAAGTCGAATTGAGTAAAATAGTTGGTGCTTGTTGATCCGCGAAGCCGAATTGAGTCCCATTATGCTTACTTGGTGACTTGACAAAACAAACGGATTAAGTTATGGATACTTGTTGATCAGAGAAGGCGAATTGGGTCAAATGGAAGACTTGTTGATCCGAGAAGTCAATTGGGGTCAAATACAAGCATTAGTGATTCGAGAAGTCGAATCGAGCCAAAGAGTTGGTGCTTGTTGATCCGAGAAGCCGAATTGGGTCACATTGTGCGTACTTGGTAACAACCCTTAATGATTCGAGAAGTCGAATCAAGTCAAATAGTTGGTGCTTGTTGATCCGAGAAGCCGAATTGGGTCACATTGTGCGTACTTGGTGACTTGATAAAAGAAACGGATCAAGTTATGGAAACTTGTTGATAAGAGAAGTCGAATTAGGTCAAATGGAAGACTTGTCGATACGAGGAGTCAATTTGGGTCAAATACAAGTCTTATTAATTCGAAGAAGTCGAATCAAGTCAAATAGTTGGTGCTTGTTGACCCGAGAAGCCGAATTGGGTCACATTGTGCGTAATTGGTAACTTAATAAAACAAACGGATCAAGTTATGGACGGTTGTGGATCAGAGAAGCCGAATTGGGTCACATGGAAGACTTATTGATCCGAGAAGTCAATTGGGGTCAAATACATGCCTGAATGATTCGAGAAGTCGAATCAAGTCAAATGGTTGGTGCTTGTTGATCCGAGAAGCCGAATTGGGTCACATTGTGCGTAATTGTTGACTTAATGAAATAAATGGATAAAGTTATGGATACTTGTTGATCAAAGATGCCGAATTGGGTCAAATGGAAGACTTATTGATCTGAGAAGTCAATTTGGGCCAAATACAAGCCTTAATGATTCGAGATGTCGAATCGATTCAAATAGTTGGTGCTTGTTGATCCGAGAAGCCGAATTGGATCACATTGTGCGTACTTGGTGACTTGATAAAACAAACGGATCAAGTTATGGAAACTTGTTGATCAGAGAAGCCGAATTGGGTCAAATGGAAGACTTGTTGATCCGAGAAGTCAATTGGGGTCAAATACAAGCCTTAGTGATTCGAGAAGTCGAATCGAGTCCAAGAGTTAGTGTGCTTGTTGATCCAAGAAGCCGAATTGGGTCATATTGTGCGTACTTGGTGACTTGATAAAACAAACGGATCAAGTTATGGAAACTTGTTGATTCGAGAAGCCGAATTGTGTCAAATGGAAGACTTGTTTATTCGAGAAGACAATTGGGGTAAAAAACAACCCTTAATGATTCGAGAAGTCGAATCAAGTCATATAGATGGTGCTTGTTGATCCGAGAAGCCGAATCGGGTCACATTGTGCGTACTTGGTGACTTGACAAAACAAACGGATCAAGTCATGGAAACTTATTGATCAGAGAAGCCAAATTGGGTCAAATGGAAGACTTCTTGATCCGAGAAGCAATTGGGGTGAAATACAAGCCTTAGTGATTCGAGAAGTCAAATCGAGCCAAAGAGTTAGTGCTTGTTGATCCGAGAAGCCGAATTGGGTCACATTGTGCGTACTTGGTAACTTGATAAAACAAACAGATCATGTTATGGATACTTGTTGATCAGAGAAGCCGAATTAGGTCAAATGGAAGACTTGTTGATACGAGAAGTAAATTTGGGTCAAATAAAAGCCTTAATAATTCGAGAAGTCGAATCAAGTCAAATAGTTGGTGTTTGTTGACCCGAGAAGCCGAATTGGGTCACATTGTGCGTAATTGGTGACTTTATAATATAAACGGATTAAGTTATGGATGCTTGTTGATCAGAGAAGCCGAATTGGGTCAAATGGAAGACTTGTTGATCTGAGAAGTCAATCGGGGTCCAATACAAGCCTTAATAATTCGAGAAGTCGAATCAAGTCAAATAGTTGGTGCTTGTTGATCCGAGAAGCCGAATTGGGTCACATTGTGCGTAATTGGTGACTTAATAAAATAAATGGATCAAGTTATGGATACTTGTTGATCAAAGAAGCCGAATTGGGTCAAATGGAAGACTTATTGATCCGAGAAGTCAATTAGGGTCAAATACAAGCCTTAATGATTCGAGATGTCGAATCAATTCAAATAGTTGGTGCTGCTTGATCCGAGAAGCCGAATTGGGTCACATTGTGCGTATATGGTGTCTTGATAAAACAAACGGATCAAGTTATGGAAACTTGTTGATCAGAGATGCCGAATTGGGTCAAATGGAAGACTTGTTGATCCGAGAAGTCAATTGGGGTCAAATACAAGCCATAGTGATTCGAGAAGTCGAATCGAGTCCAAGAGTTAGTGCTTGTTGATCCAAGAAGCCGAATTGGGTCATATTGTGCGTACTTGGTGACTTGATAAAACAAACGGATCAAGTTATGGAAACTTATTGATCAGAGAAGCCAATTTGGGTCAAATGGAAGACTTCTTGATCCGAGAAGCAATTGGGGTGAAATACAAGCCCTAGTGATTCGAGAAGTCGAATCAAGTCAAATAGTTGGTGCTTGTTGATCCGAGAAGCCGAATCGGGTCACATTGTGCGTACTTGGTGACTTGATAAAACAAACGGATCAAGTCA
Organism: Ajuga chamaepitys; assembly: GCA_958295605.1. Lineage (NCBI taxonomy): Eukaryota > Viridiplantae > Streptophyta > Magnoliopsida > Lamiales > Lamiaceae > Ajuga > Ajuga chamaepitys. The sequence goes on from OY282495.1 coordinate 43,848,833, forward strand.
TGGAAACTTATTGATCAGAGAAGCCAAATTGGGTCAAATGGAAGACTTCTTGATCCGAGAAGCAATTGGGGTGAAATACAAGCCTTAGTGATTCGAGAAGTCGAATCGAGCCAAAGAGTTAGTGCTTGTTGATCCGGGAAGCCGAATAGGGTCACATTGTGCGTACTTGGTAACTTGATAAAACAAACATATCATGTTATGGATACTTGTTGATCAGAGAAGCCGAATTAGGTCAAATGGAAGACTTGTTGATACGAGAAGTAAATTTGGGTCAAATACAAGCCTTAATAATTCGAGAAGTCGAATCAAGTCAGATAGTTGGTGCTTGTTGACCCGAGAAGCCGAATTAGGTCACATTGTGCGTAATTGGTGACTTTGTAAAATAAACTTATCAAGTTATGGATGCTTGTTGATCAGAAAAGCCAAATTGGGTCCAATGGAAGACTTATTGATCCGAGAAGTCAATTATGGTCAAATACAAGCCTTAATGATTCGAGATGTCGAATCAATTCAAATAGTTGGTGCTGCTTGATCCGAGAAGCCGAATTGGGTCACATTGTGCGTACTTGATGACTTGATAAAACAAACGGATCAAGTTATGGAAACTTGTTGATCAGAGAAGCCGAATTGGGTCAAATGGAAGACTTTTTTATCCGAGAAGTGAATTGGGGTCAAATACAAGCCTTAGTGATTCGAGAAGTCGAATCGAGCCAAAGAGTTAGTGCTTGTTGATCCGAGAAGTCGAATTGGGTCACAGTGTGCGTACTTGGTAACTTGATAAAACAAACGGATCAAGTTATGGATTCTTGTTGATTAGAGAAGCCGAGTTAGGTCAAACGGAAGACTTGTTGATACGAGAAGTCAATTTGGGTCAAATACAAGCCTTAATAATTCGAGAAGTCGAATCAAGTTAAATGGTTGGTGCTTGTTGATCCGAGAAGCCGAATTGGGTCACATTGTGCGTAATTGGTGACTTAATGAAATAAATGGATAAAGTTATGGATACTTGTTGATCAAAGATGCCGAATTGGGTCAAATGGAAGACTTATTGATCTGAGAAGTCAATTGGGGTCAAATACAAGCCTTAATAATTCGAGAAGTCGAATCAAGTCAAATAGTTGGTGCTTGTTGATCCGAGAAGCCGAATCGGGTCACATTGTGCGTACTTGGTGACTTGATAAAACAAACGGATCAAGTCATGGAAACTTATTGATCAGAGACGCCAAATTGGGTCAAATGGAAGACTTCTTGATCCGAGAAGCAATTGGGGTGAAATACAAGCCTTAGTGATTCGAGAAGTCGAATCGAGCCAAAGAGTTAGTGCTTGTTGATCCGAGAAGCCGAATAGGGTCACATTGTGCGTACTCGGTAACTTGATAAAACAAACATATCATGTTATGGATACTTGTTGATCAGAGAAGCCGAATTAGGTCAAATGGAAGACTTGTTGATACGAGAAGTAAATTTGGGTCAAATACAAGCCTTAATAATTCGAGAAGTCGAATCAAGTCAAATAGTTGGTGCTTGTTGACCCGAGAAGCCGAATTGGGTCACATTGTGCGTAATTGGTGACTTTGTAAAATAAACTGATCAAGTTATGGATGCTTGTTGATCAGAGAAGCCGAATTGGGTCAAATGGAAGACTTGTTGATCTGAGAAGTCAATTGGGGTCAAATACAAGCCTTAATGATTCGAGAAGTCGAATCGATTCAAATAGTTGGTGCTTGTTGATCCGAGAAGCCGAATTGGGTCACATTGTGCGTACTTGGTGACTTGATAAAACAAACGGATCAAGTTATGGATACTTGTTGATAAGAAAAGCCAAATTGGGTCAAATGGAAGAATTGTTGATCCGAGAAGTCAATTGGGGTCAAATACAAGCCTTAGTGATTCGAGAAGTCGAATCGAGTCCAAGAGTTAGTGCTTGTTGATCCGAGAAGCCGAATTGGGTCATATTGTGCGTACTTGGTGACTTGATAAAACAAATGGATCAAGTTATGGAAACTTGTTGATCCGAGAAGCCGAATTGTGTCAAATGGAAGACTTGTTTATTCGAGAAGACAATTGGGGTAAAAAACAACCCTTAATGATTCGAGAAGTCGAATCAAGTCAAATAGATGGTGCTTGTTGATCCGAGAAGCCGAATCGGGTCACATTGTGCGTACTTGGTGACTTGATAAAACAAATTGATCAAGTTATCGAAACTTATTGATCAGAGAAGCCAAATTGGGTCAAATGGAAGACTTCTTGATCCGAGAAGCAATTGGGGCGAAATACAAGCCTTAGTGATTCGAGAAGTCGACTCGACCCAAAGAGTTAGTGCTTGTTGATCCGAGAAGCCGAATTAGGTCACATTGTGCGTACTTGGTAACTTGATAAAACAAACAGATCATGTTATGGATACTTGTTGATCAGAGAAGCCGAATTAGGTCAAATGGAAGACTTGTTGGTACGAGAAGTAAATTTGGGTCAAATACAAGCCTTAATAATTCGAGAAGTCGAATCAAGTCAAATAGTTGATGTTTGTTGACCCGAGAAGCCGAATTGGGTTACATTGTGCGTAATTGGTGACTTTATAAAATAAACGGATCAAGTTATGGATGCTTGTTGATCAGAGAAGCCGAATTGGGTCAAATGGAAGACTTGTTGATCTGAGAAGTCAATTGGGGTCAAATACAAGCCTTAATCATTCGAGATGTCGAATCGATTCAAATAGTTGGTGCTTGTTGATCCGAGAAGCCGAATTGGGTCACATTGTGCGTACTTGGTGACTTGATAAAACAAACGGATCAAGTTATGGAAACTTGTTGATCAGAGAAGCCGAATTGGGTCAAATGGAAGACTTGTTGATCCGAGAAGTCAAGTGGGGTCAAATACAAGCCTTAGTGATTTTGAGAAGTCGAATCGAGTCCAAGAGTTAGTGCTTGTTGATCCGAGAAGCCGAATTGGGTCATATTGTGCGTACTTGGTGACTTGATAAAACAAACGGATCAAGTTATGGAATCTTGTTGATCCGAGAAGCCGAATTGTGTCAAATGGAAGACTTGTTTATTCGAGAAGACAATTAGGGTAAAAAAACAACCCTTAATGATTCGAGAAGTCGAATCAAGTCAAATAGATGGTGCTTGTTGATCCGAGAAGCCGAATCGGGTCACATTGTGCGTACTTGGTGACTTGATAAAACAAACGGATCAAGTTATGGAAACTTATTGATCAGAGAAGCCAAATTGGGTCAAATGGAAGACTTCTTGATCCGAGAAGCAATTGGGGTGAAATACAAGCCTTAGTGATTCGAGAAGTCGACTCGACCCAAAGAGTTAGTGCTTGTTGATCCGAGAAGCCGAATTAGGTCACATTGTGCGTACTTGGTAACTTTATAAAACAAACAGATCAAGTTATGGATACTTGTTGATCAGAGAAGCCGAATTAGGTCAAATGGAAGACTTGTTGGTACGAGAAGTAAATTTGGGTCAAATACAAGCCTTAATAATTCGAGAAGTCGAATCAAGTCAAATAGTTGGTGTTTGTTGACCCGAGAAGCCGAATTGGGTTACATTGTGCGTAATTGGTGACTTTATAAAATAAACGGATCAAGTTATGGATGCTTGTTGATCAGAGAAGCCGAATTGGGTCAAATGGAAGACTTGTTGATCTGAGAAGTCAATTGGGGTCAAATACAAGCCTTAATCATTCGAGATGTCGAATCGATTCAAATAGTTGGTGCTTGTTGATCCGAGAAGCCGAATTGGGTCACATTGTGCGTACTTGGTGACTTGATAAAACAAACGGATCAAGTTATGGAAACTTGTTGATCAGAGAAGCCGAATTGGGTCAAATGGAAGACTTGTTGATCCGAGAAGTCAATTGGGGTCAAATACAAGCCTTAGTGATTCGAGAAGTCGAATCGAGTCCAAGAGTTAGTGTGCTTGTTGATCCAAGAAGCCGAATTGGGTCATATTGTGCGTACTTGGTGACTTGATAAAACAAACGGATCAAGTTATGGAAACTTGTTGATTCGAGAAGCCGAATTGTGTCAAATGGAAGACTTGTTTATTCGAGAAGACAAAATGGGTAAAAAACAACCCTTAATGATTCGAGAAGTCGAATCAAGTCAAATAGATGGTGCTTGTTGATCCGAGAAGCCGAATCGGGTCACATTGTGCGTACTTGGTGACTTGACAAAACAAACGGATCAAGTCATGGAAACTTATTGATCAGAGAAGCCAAATTAGGTCAAATGGAAGACTTCTTGATCCGAGAAGCAATTGGGGTGAAATACAAGCCTTAGTGATTCGAGAAGTCGAATCGAGCCAAAGAGTTAGTGCTTGTTGATCCGAGAAGCCGAATTGGGTCACATTGTGCGTACTTGGTAACTTGATAAAACAAACAGATCATGTTATGGATACTTGTTGATCAGAGAAGCCGAATTAGGTCAAATGGAAGACTTGTTGATACGAGAAGTAAATTTGGGTCAAATACAAGCCCTAATAATTCGAGAAGTCGAATCAAGTCAAATAGTTGGTGTTTGTTGACCCGAGAAGCCGAATTGGGTCACATTGTGCGTAATTGGTGACTTTATAAAATAAACGGATTAAGTTATGGATGCTTGTTGATCAGAGAAGCCGAATTGGGTCAAATGGAAGACTTGTTGATCTGAGAAGTCAATTGGGGTCAAATACAAGCCTTAATAATTCGAGAAGTCGAATCAAGTCAAATAGTTGGTGCTTGTTGATCCGAGAAACCGAATTGGGTCACATTGTGCGTAATTGGTGACTTAATAAAATAAATGGATCAAGTTATGGATACTTGTTGATCAAAGAAGCCGAATTGGGTCAAATGGAAGACTTATTGATCCGAGAAGTCAATTAGGGTCCAATACAAGCCTTAATGATTCGAGATGTCGAATCAATTCAAATAGTTGGTGCTGCTTGATCCGAGAAGCCGAATTGGGTCTCATTGTGCGTATGTGGTGTCTTTATAAAACAAACGGATCAAGTTATGGAAACTTGTAGATCAGAGAAGCCGAATTGGGTCAAATGGAAGACTTGTTGATCCGAGAAGTCAATTGGGGTCAAATACAAGCCTTAGTGATTCGAGAAGTCGAATCGAGTCCAAGAGTTAGTGCTTGTTGATCCGAGAAGCCGAATTGGGTCATATTGTGCGTACTTGGTGACTTGATAAAACAAACGGATCAAGTTATGGAAACTTATTGATCAGAGAAGCCAATTTGGGTCAAATGGAAGACTTCTTGATCCGAGATGCAATTGGGGTGAAATACAAGCCTTTGTGATTCGAGAAGTCGAATCAAGTCAAATAGTTGGTGCTTGTTGATCCGAGAAGCCGAATCGGGTCACATTATGCGTACTTGGTGACTTGATAAAACAAACGGATCAAGTCATGGAAACTTATTGATCAGAGAAGCCAAATTGGGTCAAATGGAAGACTTCTTGATCCGAGAAGCAATTGGGGTGAAATACAAGCCTTAGTGATTCGAGAAGTCGAATCGAGCCAAAGAGTTAGTGCTTGTTGATCCGAGAAGCCGAATAGGGTCACATTGTGCGTACTTGGTAACTTGATAAAACAAACATATCATGTTATGGATACTTGTTGATCAGAGAAGCCGAATTAGGTCAAATGGAAGACTTGTTGATACGAGAAGTAAATTTGGGTCAAATACAAGCCTTAATAATTCGAGAAGTCGAATCAAGTCAAATAGTTGGTGCTTGTTGATCCGAGAAGCCGAATTGGGTAACATTGTGCGTAATTGGGGACTTTGTAAAATAAACTGATCAAGTTATGGATGCTTGTTGATCAGAGAAGCCGAATTGGGTCAAATGGAAGACTTGTTGATCGGAGAAGTCAATTGGGGTCAAATACAAGCCTTAATCATTCGAGATGTCGAATCGATTCAAATAGTTGGTGCTTGTTGATCCGAAAAGCCGAATTGGGTCACATTGTGCGTACTTGGTGACTTGATAAAACAAACGGATCAAGTTATGGAAACTTGTTGATCAGAGAAGCCGAATTGGGTCAAATGGAAGACTTGTTGATCCGAGAAGTCAATTGGGGTCAAATACAAGCCTTAGTGATTCGAGAAGTCGAATCGAGTCCAAGAGTTAGTGCTTGTTGATCCGAGAAGCCGAATTGGGTCATATTGTGCGTACTTGGTGACTTGATAAAACAAAGGGATCAAGTTATGGAAACTTGTTGATCCGAGAAGCCGAATTGTGTCAAATGGAAGACTTGTTTATTCGAGAAGACAATTGGGGTAAAAAACAACCCTTAATGATTCGAGAAGTCGAATCAAGTCAAATAGATGGTGCTTGTTGATCCGAGAAGCCGAATCGGGTCACATTGTGCGTACTTGGTGACTTGATAAAACAAATTGATCAAGTTATCGAAACTTATTGATCAGAGAAGCCAAATTGGGTCAAATGGAAGACATCTTGATCCGAGAAGCAATTGGGGCGAAATACAAGCCTTAGTGATTCGAGAAGTCGAATCGACCCAAAGAGTTAGTGCTTGTTGATCCGAGAAGCCGAATTGGGTCACATTGTGCGTACTTGGTAACTTGATAAAACAAACAGATCAAGTTATGGATACTTGTTGATCAGAGAAGCCGAATTAGGTCAAATGGAAGACTTGTTGGTACGAGAAGTAAATTTGGGTCAAATACAAGCCTTAAGAATTCGAGAAGTCGAATCAAGTCAAATAGTTGTTGTTTGTTGACCCGAGAAGCCGAATTGGGTCACATTGTGCGTAATTGGTGACTTTATAAAATAAACGGATCAAGTTATGGATGCTTGTTGATCAGAGAAGCCGAATTGGGTCAAATGGAAGACTTGTTGATCTGAGAAGTCAATTGGGGTCAAA